>OX243831.2:10000-1218928 GCA_945859575.2 Herminia tarsipennalis | reverse complement strand
GTTTGCCGCTGGCGATAGGTATGAGTGTATGACGTTCGAAATTTTTTATTTAATTGTAACAATAAAAATTGTGTACGGTAGATATTTGGGTAAAACTATGACACATTATAAGTTTTGTTGTCACGTGGGGGAGGGTACGCGCATTCCACAGACCGGCAAACTTAGAGCGAACGCGTTGTACAAGTATAAAATTGTTGAGACCAAACTTATAAGATATTGTACCAGCTAATGTAACACAAGCTTATACAAATACAAATAAATAAATAAATAACATTCATAGCGTTTTGTCTCCGCGCGGCCGCGGAGTCCGCACAGCCGCGGAGCGACCAGAGAGAGGTGTTTTGATTTTTTTATTTCTAAATTCTTGCGGAACCCCGACAGAGGTATCACGGAACCCTAGGGTTCCGCGGAACACACTTAGAGTATAGCTGGTGTAGAGTATATATAATTTTGTTTAAATTGTATTTGTAAAACAAAGTAGGTACCTACCTAATTGTATTGCATTTAGTTAGTAGTTACGATGAAATTTATAAGAGAAAACCCTAAAGTGAAGTAGCTATAACATAAAATCAATTTTATTAGGTTATTCTATATGGCGTCCTCAATTTAAACAGCTTATACCCTTTTTATATTCTAATAACAAGCTTTATGCTTTAAAAACGATTATTATAAGAATATTTTTCAGCCTAAAGAGTAATATTTACTGTTAAGTAGAATTTAATTATAACGATCGCTGTCTAAAAGTGACCATTAAGTTAATATTACAGCAAAATAGGGTTAAATATTAATTAGAGGAAACCATGCAGTCAATGTCCAGAGCGCAGGCAACGTATCTATAGTATACCTATAATATCATTAAAGTTTTCAAAAAAATAAACAAATTGATTAGAATGCCATAATACCTACTACAGAAACGAGTAAGTACTCGATCGGTTCAAGTTTCAAACTTGTTTGAACCAAAGCGGCACGCAGCTTGTAGTCGCGAAAACAAGTTTAAACCTGATTGCGTCGCGTGAACGAGCGGCTCTCGCAAGTATTCCCTAAAGCAACAGTCACTCACTTGCTTTGCTTCATTGACACTGCACGCATTTTATTATAAAACTGATTTCTTTTGTGTAGGTCTGTATAAATAATCTATACTTATATTATAAAGAGTTAAAGTTTGTGTTTGTGAGTTTGTGGTGTTGTAGGGGGTAATCTCTGGATCGGTAGTTAGTAATAAATAAAATAAGTGTGCAAGCATAATATTGTTATTCAAAGTAAGTACTTATATTCAAATTCTTATTTATTTTAGGATCAACATGCCATTCAAGATAGTAGAGACTACAGAAAAAGGAAAAGTTCAATAGAAAAGAAGAAATATCCAGACAGTTTTTCTGAGTAGCTTCTCTGTTTATATCACTGATGTCCGAATCTAACGTTACAGAACACTTTTGGCTTGTTTTCAATGTAATATTCTTGATTTCGGTTGTATTAATATGCTCCAATAATTTTAATTGTACGGGACCCTTATTTTTGCATGACATCGGTTCTGACATTTGGTTGCTGCAGCTTGGCTGATGTATACCAACTACTATACTTTGTTCTGTTTGAAATTTTGATGCTATATTATATTGTGAATATGCTTTTGATAGTTTTCTTTTTATTGCACCTGTTCGTTTTTGTTTCTTCCATGGCTTAACCTCCATAATTTTACAAATACAATGCAAATCTGAATTAATATTTTAGTTGTAAAATGGAATATTTGAACAACAGCGCACAATTTAACTTCAAGCGTTAAAATAATAAGAAAGCTTAATATCCAACTATATAAATACTGTGAGAGTTACAATCATCTATTGAAACGCTGTATTAACACCGACGTCTGTACTAAGGGTAAGATTTACACTAATCGCATGGTCTTTAAAATAGAGTATGATTAAACTCTTATGCAGCCGGTAAGTATTACATTACACTCTAGTAAAGGGTAATGCTGCCGAAGATCTTAACCCAGGCAACTCTTAATCATTGTTTTAAAGCTTTATATGATGGCTTTACAATAGAGTAGAATTCCATCAATATTCAGACAATAGCAGCACCTAATGTTCTTATACAGAGTTAAGCACTGTAAAGGTATAAGCGGAGAACATTAATACAGCGGCTATTAAGCTTTTGTTTTTATATCTTGCTTAAAGTATTATTTTCACTAGACGCTGTATTTCAAGGATTTCGAATGATATTGTAAAGCTAAAAGTAAGAATTTCGACTAATTTACAGTTGTAAACCAGCTGCATTGAATAAAGGTATACAGTTATACTGTAATACAGCTTTAAATTTTGTTTTTCTCTTTTATCCAGCATCTTTAAAGCTTGTAGCAGTAATTAAACTGGTTAATTTATTTTTTTTCAGCGTAAATGTTTATTGGGATGTTATTATTCTATTGATGAATATTTAAATGGTACCTAGTAGGTTATTTGTAAAATTGTTATCGAATTTATTTATCTGAATTTTATGATTTTTTATTTATTTTTATTGCTATGATTATTGTTTCTATTTGTGTTATTGTTTAATTTTAGTTATATAAATTGAAAAGTTGTATTTATATATATGAATTATATGTTTCATTAATTTGTTATGTTCCGGTGATTGTTACCTACCTGCATACAATTTCAACACAAATGATTTTTGTTAATGAAATAAATGACTTATGACTTATGACTGGACAATTCATCCCAGCGACCTTCTTTAGGTCGTCGGTCCACCTGGCTTCTGTCGTCCTACCTTATGTTTACCGAGTCGCTGTTTCCACTCTAGGACTCGTTTGCTTCAGCGCCATTGGTCCTTCGGCAAATATGGCCAGCCCATTGCCACTACAACGTGCTTAACCTGCGTGCTATATCGGTAACTTTGGTTCTTTGTCGGATTTATCCTTCAAAGAGACTTTGAATTTGTGGACCAGCCCAACAGTAAGCGTCCACGTCACGGCGCCGTAGTTCATCTCAGGTAGGATACACTGATTGAATACTTTAGTCTTCAGACATTGCGATAGAGGCCAAGAGAAGGACCATGTTCGACAAAGTTTGCTAAACGCCACTTAACCCAATCGGATCCTTCTGTCGTCTTGCTTCTCGAAGTGGTTTCTACGAAGCTGAATAACCTGCTTTAGGTATATTCTTTGACATAAATTGATCTCGGTATAACATGTTTTTTTCTAATTCATGCCGAAACCAACACGTCTAGAGGCTCCACTTAAGCTGTGCAGCATCTCGCTAAGCTGGTCCAGCGACTCCGCTTCTATGACGATGTCGTCAGCAACCAAAGGTGCGAGATGTACACACCTTTAAAATGTATGCCTTGTCCAGTGTCTTAAATAGGTGCACAAAAGTACAAAAACAGATAGATAAACTAACTTTAAGAGCCCAGGCTGCCACCGAGGTACCTACGAACTGCGTACATCCAAACATAACATATGTTTAAAAAAATTGTGTTGGTGCGCATTTGACGCCTCCAGTCATTGTCTCGCGAAAAAAAAACTTCCGATATTAGTGCTGGAATATCGTAAGAGATCTTTGTTAATGGCATATGTCCCTTCATTCCTTTTATGCTTGAAATTGTGTAAAGATCTAGAGTGTTATCCGCTTTACTAAAATTGTATGAAAATCCGTTCACCAATTTTTGAGATTATCGCAAACATACAGACAGTCAAAACATGGCGAGCGACTTTTTTTATGATATGTAAAGATACTTACTCAAAAAATCTACTTTAAGTTAATGCCAACCTATCCATCCTAAGTAGGTACATCTAGATTTCAGGTATTTCACTATTACCTACCTAATTATTATTCTCTCAAATAAAATGCTGGTTTATATGTAGGTAAGTAATATTCAAACCCCATAAAATATTACTTACCTACATTATAATCCAAATGATAACAGCTAACAACATCCCTTTTTCGAAGGTAAGGTGACCTTGTGATCAGGAGCTTTCTATGAGATACACGTGTATGGGCCGTCGCCGTCGAGCCGCCGCCCGCGCCGTCGCGTCGCCTCGTGATCTACGCGTCTAATTTTGTCCTTTGTATTGGGAAAATTATAAGTGGTCGTACAAAACATAATTTCATGAGTACCTATACTCGATTATTGATTTTTTTTTTGCGTCCTTCAGGAAATCGACACGTGTACGCAGGGCCCGATCTAGGGTAGGGTAATCCGGGAAAACGCCCAGAACGGCAAAAATGAAGGGCAGCAAAAAAATTAAGGGCGGCAAAATTTTCACCGCGAGCGGGTGTATGCTCGTGGTGAATACTTACTAGCACTGACGCGATGAAAGAGTGCCTCACCGCACGAGGTATTTAGGCGGGTATTGGGTAAAACACTTTGTACTGGGTAAAATGATTTGCAACCCGTATGTGCGACTCATACTAGACCCAGAATATTGGGGCAGCAAAATTTTGTCTCGCTCTAAGTCACTCGCTAAATTTGGCCTCGGGCCGGCACTGACATTTCTTATCTTTGGCAAAATGTGATAGTGTAAAGGGCGGCGAAAATTATTTTACCCAGGGCGGCTAAATAACTAGATGGGGCCCTGCGTGTATAACATCAAGGAAAAATCCAGGTCGTTTGTGGGTTATTAGTGATAGGTACCGACCTACAATTCGTACGCCGCACCGGTGTTGTTACTTTGGCAACGCTGACTGCTTATATTATACTGAACTAGTTAGATTAAGGATTCTTGTTAAATTGTCTTTAAATAGTAAACACAGTAGACGATGAGTTGACTGCCTCTGTGGCACGGTGGGAGTGTGTCCGACTGCTACGCAAGAGGTCGTGGGTTCGATTCCCACACGGGACACCACTTTGAGTGATCAACAAATTGTTGTGAGCCGAGTCTGGGTGTACTTCGTGTCCGTGACTTGTATATTTGTGAAGTCCCCCGCGACACAGGGCTTGTACCCTACTGCGGGAGTTATCTTAAAGAAAAACATACACATTAAATATTTAATAAATGTTTAATAAGTATTTAAAAATAAATTTCTCAGAGCTGTTCTCGATTTCAAAAATACCGGAGAGACTCAAGAAGAGAGTTTTTATCAGTCTAGATCTATACCACATAGAATATTTTCATTATTTTATGAAATAACAGTTTCAAGTGCTCCTAAGTTGGCCCAGATTATAAAATATGTAACCTATTTGATTAATTATTAGTATTACAAACAACGAGGGTGGCCCAACATATATGTTACAAAAAGCTTAAAAGTTATAGTTTTCAAACCATTCCGTGTTTCGTCGTCATCTTATGACTATAAAGTCATAAGATGGCCCGAGATATTTTTTTTATTGGTTAATAAAATTACTGTGTAATGAAACATGTTTGTTAGTCTTGATGTCACATAAATATACATTCATACTTCATACAACACCCATTCATTCATACTGGACTTTCTTAGGCTACGAGGTTCTTTAGGTGGCGTATTGAAAGGTTTTCGAAATATTGGTTTTACTCTGTTGTAATCATACGAAACAAAACTGTGTTCGTTTAAAATGATTATTTAATAAACACATAGATGTCATATTGTTCTATTTCTTTACTTTATGATGGTTTGAAATAGTGTTTACATTTTTATAATGCTTGTTTATTTTTTAAATGTAAGAAGGTATTGTTCTTCCCTCTTTAATATTTTTAGGTAGCTTGTTATACATTTTTGCACCATCATGCATAACCTTTCCCGTAGTTTGTACGTGGAGTTATTAGTCTTACGTCATTATCTCTTCGTAGAATATTTTTTGTGTTTGTGGTGTTTTGAACCTATTTAAGAACTTCAAGGAAAATAACCCCTATAACTCGAAATACTCTCTAAGACATAAAAAACTTTTTTACAAAAAAATATCACCGACTTCTAAAATAAATACAAGGGAACTAAAAAGCAATAACACTAATATTATAAAGGCGAAAGTTTGTGAGTATGTGAGTGTGTATGTTTGTTACTTCTTCACGTCTAAACGGCTCGAGCGATTTTAATAAAATTTGGTATGGTGTTAGCTGATACCCTGGATTTACACATAGGCTAATAAACCGCGGTTAACACCGCGGAGCACAGCTAGTAAATAATATACCTAGAAAAATAAATTAAACATTTTGAAGTTGGTGCCATGAAATAGTAGTCTTTATGTTTTATTCGGCATCAACTTAAAATGTTTTATTTGTTTTTGTTATTCTATATTATTTTTTGCTTTTTAGTTACCTTTTTTGAAGTCGCTAATATTTTTTTGTAAAAAAGATTTTTATTTCTCATTTTTAGTGGTTTGGTTTGTAATTCACTTAAGTTACAATAGGCATATGTCAACTGCTCATATCCGTTAATTGTTGAGGAGTTCACTATCTATTACATTGTGTAATAGTAGTTTAACGAGAATAAAGTGCTACTCAATACCATATTAAAGTAACTGAATCGCAAACTGTGAAATATTGAATAGGTCTGCTCGGCATTTGTGGTCTTCATCATCAGTGCCACTTCACCAATTGGTGTTTTTTAAATGCACGAATTTCTATGAAATATACCTAAATCAGTGTAGGTGTGCCTTTAATATTTTAAGAGTTCCCTCGATTTCTCCAGGATCCCATCATCAGATCGTGATCTTATGACAATGGGACCAACTCGGAAGTATACCCTTTCAAACACAAAAACAATTTTTCAAATTGGTCCAGCCGTCTTTGCGTAATCGGTGAACAAACATACAAAAAAAATTGAGAACCTCCTCCTTTTTGAAGTCGGTTGAAAAGGCTTGGAACCACTGGTTTAGGCGCTACGATCCCAACATTAACGTAACACCCCTTTGTTTATGGCATTTGAAACTACTAAGCGTATTATATTGTCAAAAGCATTAGTAGGAAAGAGGTTGCGCATTAGGCATGCATTAGGGCTAGGCGATAACTTTAGGTGGCGGCGTTTCACGCTTCAATGATATTTAACACAACACTTATCGTTAACTGAATGACACATAGTTGTGGCTTGTGACACTATATGCAACGCGCGGTGTCTCTGAAACTTTCAAGTAGCTACTTACTAAACATTATGATTTTTAAAGTTATTTTTATATTTATCTGAATGAAGAGAAGAGTTGCCAGCCAGATGGACAGCGTCACGTTAGCCCATAGCTGTATCACAGCGACTAATTCTTGATTCGCAAAGATTTGGACCGAACCATGAACATCTAAATTATGTGCCAAGTGCAGGGCTGTTCAACTTCATGTTTGAACCTGGCGCGTGCCAGTCGTTGAACTACTGTCAAGTGCAAATAATTGACAAATAGACAATAGGTCGTTTAAAGGTTTGGTGACGTCATCACTAACTCGCGTTTGCGCTTCGTAGCTGGAGACAATGGTACGTGAGTGTCATTTGCCCAATTTACACCTCGATACAGTGCTTTTCAATCGAAATACATATTTTATTAGGCAGATACATTGTTGACGTCACACGTAACCCATAAACTTAACTAATACCTACACTCAACTTTTGGTGCAGTCATGAAATAAAATTGAATGTGATTTTGTAACATCAAAATATCAACTTTTTGAATTTCGTTGTTCCGTACTCAAGGGGTACAAACAGGACTAAGTCCTTCCTTCGGTCATAGGGCTGTATTTTTTTTTTTTTAACTTATTAGGTAGGTAACCTAACTGATCTAAAATTTTCAAAGTTGGTGTAGGTATAACTACAGCGGCCTGTGACAATGAATACCTAGTAAAAAAATAAAATAAGGATTCATAAAATGTTTTTTTTAAGTTTTTACGCAAATATATACATTAGGTAGGTGCGATGACACGGAATCGAGTCAAGTTTAGTCCTAGGCCTCGCACTTAGTCGCTTTTTTTCTTAAATTCCTAAGGTTTTCATTCTGGCCAAACGCAGTAAGTTTTTATGCACGATCGATATGGAACAAACCGTCAATATATCACTCCGTTAGTTAGCTACCTGCTTGGAATTCCAACGACGTGAACCGTTTTAGCTCACATAATGGCTTTGCACCTAAACCATTTAAGTAAGAGTGACAAGTGATACGTAGGTACTAAAAGGTTTTAGAAATGCTCGGCTTACTCCACTTCTTAAATGGTAGTGTTATCATCAAGTGCGACAGCATGTAGATATGTTTGTTTAGACCTAACAGACTTATTAGAATCAGGGGTTACTAAACTTTTGAGTTAACGTAACACCTATCAAATTTATAGACATATCGAAATATTACTTATATACTAATGGTAAGAGAGACTTGAGGGTTTTGAGGGATCCTTGACTGTGGCGACGAGTTATGTGCAAGGTTAAGCAACGTTACCACTGTCGGTCTATTTAGATTGGTGACCATGAACATTGTCATATCCCTCCTCGAGGGCACGCAAACCCGTCGTGAGGCCTGCGCCTAACCTCACTCCGGTCGTGTCGGATTTCTAATCCATCGGAGTGAGAGTGAGGGAATAGAGTGCACTTGTGTCTGCGCATACACTTGTGCACTATAATATCTCCTGCGTAGTTGACTAATCTCTGATGGATGAATTAATTAGGAGACCATTATAAGACGAGACGCTGAACATCGACCTTCAACCATCTGAAAACTAGATGGGACATGATTTTATATCAAATTTTATTATTTAAAAGTGCTTTATCGAAAAGTGTTCATGGCTAACATTTTTCGATTTTAAAATTTCAAAGCATAGCAATAATAGGTACCTAATATTGCTATGCTTTGAATGATTATTAAACGGTTTTTTTTGCAAGTCTATACGATTATTTTTGTATCTAATAATAAAATTAGATACAAAAATAATCGTAGTTACTTGCCTGTTTATACCTTACCAGGTCATCACCCATCAGTCCAGTAATCATAGCGAATTGTTAGCAGACAATTTTAAGTTTTAGGTAAGTAGGTAGGTATGTAAGTAGATACCTAAACTAAAATATTAAATATATGTAGGTATAATATTAAAAGCAAACCCATAGCATGTAACTAGTTTAATCCATTATCTGTAAAAGGTTATCATTAACATTGTCTTCCATCCATAAGGGACTAGCCCATCCTAGGATCTATAACCAACTTTACAAATCGTACGACATAGTCCCTAATATAATGTAACAAAGACTATTTTTGATTAAATCAGCTGCAAAGGAAGCATAATCCGAATGAAGTGGAGGTATAACAAAACGCTTGCAATTAACCTTTATTACCACTTACTAAGATATATATTTGCATAACACCTTATATTTAAGCCTTTGCACATTCCTACAAGTAGTTTTGATTGTTAAGGGCGCCCTAGTCGATGATTCTACCACACAAACGCGCATAAGTGACTAGCTGACCCGCACAACTTCGTCTGCGTCAATTTTCACCGTTTTTGCAACATTTTTTATTGCTGCTCCGCTCCTATTAATCGTAACGTGATGTTATATGTATAGCCTATAGCCTTCCTCGATAAATGGGCTTTCCAACAGTAAATTTTTTTTCAATTCATACCAGTAGTTCCGCGTACAAACAAACAAACAAACTAACTCCTCAGTTTTATAATATTAGTTTAAATTACTATTAAGTAAAAGCTTAAAAATAATATCAATTCGTTTTATCTTAAACTAGGCCTGTAGGCAGCCATAATTGAAAATAAATTAGTATTTTGAAAGTTTAAGAATGTTAATAAAAACATTTAAGAATGTTGAACAACAACTTGAACAACAATTTTGTTTTAACGCCTATAACTTTCATAATATAATAAAAATATTACATATATCTAATATAATAAAACAATATTTTGAGTAGTAGAATTTTTTTTTTTTCAGCTTAGGTAGGTAGGTAACTAGGTACCTAGGTACAATACAAAATTTATAAACAGACAACAAATAATATTATTTTCTATTTACGCAACGCACGTCACCGCACGTGTAAGCGTTTTGTAAGAAATAGGTATGGCGATGGAATGCCAGAAGGACTTTCTCTTATCGTTTTGGAGAGTCTTTCGGCTCATGGCGCCCGTAAAAGGATTACCTACTACGTAGTTTGAAACCCATAAAAAGTATGGCGCTTCTAATAGCAATAGCTGTAGTAGGTAGGTATCACACCGACCTAGCCACATAAAGCTTTTGTAAAAATGAAATTCACATGCTCGGGTAATGAATTTTATAATAAAAAACATAAAAACATTTTGTCCGTCGTCGTGGGTTTTTTGTTATTTATTGTAAACTTTTAATAATTACTTTTTAGCGTAGGTCTGATGAGCCCCCTCCCTTTATGCGAGCGCCAAACACTTGGTCGGTTAGGTCACATAATTATGGGCAATATGTGACCTAACCGACTAAGTGAACACCCTGAACAAAGTTCTGGATGCGCGCCTGTCTGGGTGTACTTGCGTCCGTTCATTATAGGTTAAGTATGTGTTTGCAAAATAGCATGCACAGGGTGCGGACATACGCGCACAGACTTCAAACTTTTAAAAAAAATCCATGTTTTTACAACATTTCGCAGTGCTGCTCCGCTCCTATTGGCCGTAGCGTGATATTACATAGCCTTCCTTGATAAATGGGCTATCCAACAGTAAAATATTTTTTCAATTCGGATCAGTAGTTCCTGAAATTACCGCGTTCAAAGCAACAAACAAACTCTTCAGCTTTATAATATTAGTATCTATACTGATTAGTAAATAACATATAAGCACCTATATGTACGTAATTATAAAATAAGGTTTTTTCCAACTAAGTCTAAAATGCGCAGATAAGTTTTCAGAAATGTCACAAAAAGACTACGTAATTGTAATATATTAGGTACATAGAGTGGATAGTGATTTACACTACTTCGACTACCAACCAGAACCAGTTCTGACGAACGGCTGGCAGCCAAAGTCATTCTGTCGACTTTCGCAGAGTATCTCTTCGTTTTGTAACTTAGAATAAAATACAACACTTATATAAAAATCATTAAAATTTCTCAAAATCACATTATTATCAAGGTTTGTTTGTTTTATAAATTTTACAAATAATAACAACACTAATTTTTCTTTCTGAATTAAAAGGGAAGCTAAAAGGAAAAACAGGTTTATTAACTGTGATTGCGAAATATTTAAACTATACTTAGCTCAGTTTTTGAAATACATGTGTTTTATCTTAGATAAAAGTCCCCGTGATCGGTTCATTCATGTATAAGCTCAAGAAATTCAAGTGAGTGAGACCTCCTAATTTCCCTTTATAGGTCCAAGAACAACGAAGAGATTTTGTCAATTACCTAACTACTTACAATGTAATCTTCAACATTAGGTAGGTATAGTTTTCAGTACAAAATCTTAGTAGGTAAGTCTTAAACTCCACTAAAGCTTTTTAAATCGTAATATATCCTCTCCTCTGTTCTTATATGAAATCAATTATATTTATATTTAATCAAATCCAAATTCATGCTGACGCTCATTATGGACTAGGATTTAGAATTAAACAATAGAGACTAGGATTGGGGAAAATTGAACCCGAAAAGTGGGCATCACTACAATGTTTTACTTTGAGGTTATAATTTCAATATAATATCGAATCGAAAAAAAGCATAGTGAATAAGGACCCAGAGGACCACTTCAAAGCATAATACACGATGTATTCTGTTGCAATATAATATTTTCAACTTATCGCAATGTAAAAATACGCACTAGATTGTAATACTTACGAATGAAATGTGATTCCTTTGGTTTTCTTTCATTGCGGCTCTTACAGCCTAAGATGCTGCAGCTTAAATACACAATTTTTATTAGTCCTTTACAATTAGTGAAATACACAAATATTCGAAAAAACTTAATCGCGTTAACTTGTTTAGCACAAAACATAATTTAGTTTGGTAACATAATTAACTATCCCTGTCTATCTTCTTGATGACGTCACGTCGTTCATATGTAGGTAGTAGTTTTTAATCTGAGTAAAAGACATTGCTGCCCAGAATGAACACATAGTGCAACATGTAGGTACCCTAAGCTAACACTAGTGTGGAAATGAAATCTCATCAAAATCTATTCGAGAAAAAAAAATTGTTAGTATTTTTGTTGATAAAGAATTACATTCTTTGGCAGGTTTTACTGCATAATACAGTATTATTTTAAAGAATTACTCATTCGATTATTACAATCATTTTTTTATGACTTGTGACATACAACATTGTGTATTTACATTAACACTACTACTTAAATTTAATTTTATAGATATAATATAAATAAATATAATATACTCTTACAGTTAGGTATCTATTTCACATTAAAAAAATGAGTTAATAACATTGATATTTGTTTCTAGCAAGCGAGTATTTCCCAAAGCATTTACCAATTCTAAAAACATTTTTGGAAACCTTATAGGTAATATTTTTAAAAGTCGTGTTGAATGATGACGAAAACGTTTGCTGAAAAAATCCGCTTCTGTTACATACATGGTCACACACGCATCTATAGAGTGTCCCCTCTAAAAATATTCATTTTTGTTATTTTACTATTGAACTAAGTAGCGAGTAATACAATACACCTATTCTTCAAATTTCATGTAATTTTTGAGTAAAATGGGACAGACAGACAGACAGGACTAAGATGTCTACACACCAAAGCCGCGGGCCTGGCGGCACAAACCGCCGCCGGGCTGGGATCCGAAACACAGTGACTATAAAAGCCGGCCAAAACGCTACGACGCATTTAATGATATTGCGACTGAATTGTCTACATTCGTTTCTGAAATGGGGAGAAAAATATAAATTTAACTAGGTAGTCACTATTACCGCGAAATGAAAAAAAATGATAGTTCGAATAAATCCGGAGCGGGTACCGATGAAATATAGCACAGTAAATGATTTGCCTACAAATCATTAATTTTCTGCGCAATAAAAATGGAACGATCGATACTGTAAGTAGAAACACTTATACCTACGTATTATTTATGTTAATTAATTAATTAACTAATAATAGGTATGTTCTACTGTAGGTGATTTTTTTAAGTAGTAAAGTTATTCCCGTACAAAATGTTGTTCGTATTCATGGGTAGTGGAATTCGAACTCGCGACTCGACTCGACACTGAGCTATCGTGGATTCAATTCCACCCGTCGAATTTTACCAATGTATTTTTGTACTTCGTGTTGTCTAGTATAGTATTATATTATCTGTAGTGTTGTTAATTTTAATTTTAAGCGTGTTTAGGACCGTTAGCGCCATAGTGGTCTCTTGCTGATAAGATTTTTCATCTTACTACAAGAAAAATGATGACACTTTTACCTTTTTAATTTGATAATTGTAATTATTATTATTTTCATTGTAATTATTTCCTTAAGCAAGGGTAAATGCCAAAAAACAAATTTCAACTACTTACACATACACAATCATACAAATACTTACACACCTAAGTACATATATACTACTAGTATAGTATTATATTATCTGTGATACGAGTATATACTAATACTTACCTCACATAACTATTCCTTTATTGAATCATTAATAAAATATCGCATTTTTGGCCCACAATACAGGTTTCCACCTAGTTTAGGAGTAAGGAGTTTACTATTTAACGTTCATTATGTCAATCCTAAATAACGTACTCTATAATGCGATTTATTTTGTTAAATGCTAATTATAATATAAGCTAAGATAGTTAACGTAAACTATGCCAGCAATGTGTTTGCTATCAAATGAATGTGCTAATTAAGCCCTTTCATTTGATACCAAACACAGTACACGTAAATACTTTAAAAAATAAAACCCTACTTACATACTTACCACACTTTTTGTGGCCAGCATAATGGAAGAAAATGTAGCCTATGTCACCCGCGCTGTTATAACGAATCAATTGACACCTCGTTCATCGAAATCGGATAAGTAGATTGGGCGCTACAGTGGAACATGCAAACATATATAGACTGCTAAAAACATTACTCTTCCTTTTTGGCTTCGCCATAGTCGGGTAAAAAGACCGTTTCAGTTGCCAATTTTTTCACATAAAAATCCTGTGAGATGGCTATCTGTTAAAGATATTCTCGTTTTGGATTTGTTGTTTCATGTGTGAAAAAAGCTGTTCGCAAGTCAATGCTGTATACCTACGAGTATGTACTGTTATTAAAGAAATTTGCTGAAGAGCCAATTTGGTAAGGTTTGGGGTATTGGTTTAGGTTATTATACTTTTTGTAATATTTAATTAGTCCGTTCTAAAGGCAATTATTATATGCATTTTAAAATTTATCTACACATTTTAATAATATTTTTAAAAGTTTTAACCAGATCGTTTCGCGGGTCGCCTGGGCTCTTTATAGTTAGTTTCTTTATCTGTTTTTGCACTTTTGTTCTGCCTGTTCGCGCAGTGGTTACAGTTGCGCGACACCCGCCAATTGCGTTTTGGCGTTCCACTCGTGCAATTTACTCCGTGCCGCCCTTTGGTGTACATTCGTCAAAAATTTCCTCAATGACTTTTAAGTTCACGTTGTGTCCCTCCCCTCAGCTCGCGCAGTGACTTCTAAGATAACGTTGTGGTCTTCCGTTCGTGTGGGGAATTTCAAGATCACTCTGGTACCCTCTGCTCGCACCCGCACGGCTTCCCTGATTGGGCTGAAGCTCGTTGTGACATAATTACTTAGTCAGAGATGTGGCTTTTAAATTCACTATATGCCCCTCTCCTCACGCAGTGAATTTTAAGAGTGCACTTTGGTCGTGCGACCTCTGCTCGCTCATCTTCTTCAAAGTCCACACTGTGTTTACCAGCTCTAGGGCTTGCCCCCTGCTCCTGATCACTAAGGGGCTTTTACGTTTGCGCTGCGCCTCTGTCTGCGCAGTGACTTAAAAGGTTTCGCTGCTCTAGCAGTGGCTTCTAAGCTTACACAATGACCGTCAGCACTGTGTGCGTGAGCGGTGTGTGTGTCGGAAATGGTACCCTTTTCGTCGCGCACTGAATTTTAAGACTGCCTTACAGTTCCAGCTCACTCAATGGCTTCTTCGTTTGATTTTAGAGGCACAGTTACTACACTGTGCCCGTCTCCTCAGGCGGTGACACTTAAAATTCGAATAGTTCGAAAGTTTTTACTGCACTCGCCAGCGGGCGTACTTAGTGACTTTTAAAACGTTGCTGTTTCCACCAACTCACGTAGTGGATTCAAAATAGATACACCCTGCGCTTCTCTTCGCTCGCTTCGACTTAAGAACGCGCTGCGGCTTTCAGCTCATTTGGTTGCTTATAAGTCAATGCGGAGCTTGTTAACTCAGTGAACTCCATCTTCACACTACGCTCCTCTGCTTGCAAAGTGACTATTAAGATCGCGCTGTGGTCTACAGCTCGTTCGCGCTGTGAGAGCTAAAGAGCGCAGAGCCAGGAATTTTAAATTCTCTTCTCCATGATCCATGACTGTTCATATAATTTATGTCGTAGAATATATCTACTTAAGGCAGCTTATTCAGCTTGGTAGAAAGGACTTCGAGAAACAACTCTACAGAATGATCCGATTGGGTTGGTCAGCCATTAGCTAACTTCGTCAAGTTTTCTCTTGGCCTCTGTCGCAATGCCTGAAGACTAAAGTATTCAATCAGTGTGTCCTGGTGTCCTGTGATGACCTACGGCGCCGAGAGCAGGACGCTTATGGTTAGGCTAGTCCACAAATTCAAAGTCTCTTTGAAGGATAAAATTCGCAACCAGGTCATCCAACAAAGAACCTAAGTTACCGACAATGGCTGGTCCGAATTGAAAACATATTTTACTGTTGGATAGCCCATTTATCGAGGAAGGCTGTAGACTTTATAACATCGCGCTAAGACCAATAGGAGCGGAGCAGCAATGAGAAATGTTGTAAAAACGGGAAAAATTTACGTAGACGGAGTTGCGCGGGTCAGCTACTAATAACATTTAAAGAAAAAACAAACTTCAAATCTGTAACTAAAACGGGAGAAACTACAAGCAAACATTTTGAAGTTGGTGCCAGGAAATAATAACTTCAAAATGTTTATTTAATCTTTGTTGTACTTTTAATTCTCCCTTTTAAGTTATTTATTAATTACGATTTTAAAAGGTATACATTACTGATTTTCTACGTTTTGATTATTTTGAATAATAATAGTGATTTGCAGAGAATAGAGTTGCATAATCCAACAAGTACCTGGTGCCTACCTACAAGTAGGTTTAATCTGCACAAAACGGAACGCGCGCAGTGAATCAATAACAGGTAACCTAAATTCCTAGAATACACAATGAAGTTCAACACAGAAAAGTCACAACAAACGACTGCAAGTGCCGTGTTCTAAACTTACTACTATTTTACTTTAATTTATTAAAAATATTTGTGAAGTACTGTAATAAATAAGTCATAATAGCCTAACAATGCTTCAATTTGTTTATAAAAACACCTTTTTGTCAATTAATTAGTTTCTGCAACTTTTATATTTGCATTTTCAAATTTTGTGGTCTTGTGCATTATATATCATTAAAAATGAATAGCATAGATTTGCCAGAAGACTGTGCTAAGCAGTGGGAGATCCTTCTACTTCTGATATCTTCAGAAGAAAAGAAAATAGATAGAACAAGTGATAGTGAAATAGATACAATGTGTTATTTCTTCAAGAACGAAGGCGTCAGGTATTGTAGTTATTTTTTTAATTACCTACTATTTTTTAATTTTAGAATTAGGTACTACAATCTAGACATACTGCCTGAAATTGTTTAAAAAAAATCGACAATAGCATGCTCAAGGCATAGCTTTAAGTCTACATTATATGTCTGTAATATAAAGTTCTTGTATTTAAATTGCTAGTTTAATGTAATCCATGTTTTCATAATATTGTGTGTAAATTTTAAAGTGAATATAACACTGACCTCCCTCCTCTACCAGTACTAATACCCTGGACAGCCTACTGCTAACAACAACAAGACTTCCATTTCATTAGACATTTGGACTGTAATTCGAATTTCTATACTAATATGTACAGTACGATCAACGTATCTTGACCGGATTGAAGTTAGGTTTTTATCACTTTCGCGCATGTCATAGAGATGCAACCCTAAAATTACTTACGAAAACGATTAATCAATTAAAAATACTAACAACATTTTAATTCAACAATATTAGAACACTATTTAAATGAGTTCATAAAGGTTTAAATTTGGAACAGTTACAGTAAATAATAAAGAAACTTTGAAAAACAATTTCTTTACCAAAATAATCACAAAAAACATGAATTAGTAATACTAATTATGACAATGTAATGCATAATTGCGTCTCTAATTCTCTTGGTTTAGTTACTGCCCCCGCCCCCCGCTTCCTGTCACCATTTACTTCCAAAAAATGCATCTGCGCAACCACTTGTCGCCTACTTCAGTCTGGCCTAGTTCCGTTGATCTAACTGTATGCTGTGATGCTGTTCCTTTATAGTTAGCTATACCGGTTACTGTCTAAAACTAAAAGCAGTCCAGTATACTGTCTTCCATGTTTATTTATTATAAATGTATAACTTATATGATCAACAATAAGAATAAAACATATTTGAATGTATTTATAAATTGATTATTCAAGGTAATTATTAACTGAATTATTGCCTAATGTCTGATTCAATGGAATTAATTTAAATTCCCAGTCGCCCACAAGATCAAAGTACTGAGACCACTTTACCTCAACCACTCAATGCCAGTGCGCATAGTACAAAGATGGCAACAATTTATGATGTTACATATTTTCCAAGGATACTGCGGCAGTATACTGTCAATCATAACAGAACGAATTTCTCCCCAGTACCAGCACTGAACAGTGCTTGCAGTGTATATCGGAACATGCCGTCGATTCGGCATTTGAAATTACTGTCACTTTGTAAGGGGTAGCCAGTCCAGCGTCCATGGAATACAAAACTATGCAAATACTACCCTGCTTATATCAAACTTTTACTTTACAAACATACAAGTCACTGACACAAAGTACACCCAGACTCTGAATAACAATTTGTGGATCACACAAAGTGGTGTCCCGTGTGGGATTCATACCCACAACCTCTTGTATAACAGTCGGACACACTCCCACTTCGCCACAGAGGCAGTCAAACTTAAATTATGTTCAGTAGATATTTGACTTTTCCATAGGCATTGGAACTCTGCATAAATAACAAAATTATTAACAAAATTCAATTTATCACCAGGCGAATACTTCTGCAATGGCTTCATCAAATGCAACTCACTAATGCAAGGAAAACAAGTGAATCAGATACAGCGCTCAAGTGTGATGAGGTTTCTCTACTTTGGAGACAACAAGGGAATGAACATTTCCGTGCTAACTTGTTCCATGAAAGCTACCGATGCTATTCACAGAGTGTCATGTATGCCGAACAAGGAGGACCGATGTATCCGCTAGCTTTAGCCAACCGGTCGGCAGCCTTGCTTAAGCTGAAACAGTTTGAGGTAAGTCTTCAGTGGATTTTGTAACAAGTATGGTTCTAAGTATTGCTTTAAACGATAGTATGTTAATTAGCAAAGAAAATATCTCTCAATTTAATTTTTAAAATTTTATTTAATAAGTTATTAGAATTTTAAAAAACAAACAATTTATTTGCAAATTAGCTATGTACCACTTCTCCTGGTCATACTCACCAATAGGTCAGCAAACAAAAAGACTGTGACATAAAAGTACAAATGGAACACTTTAAACATACAATGATAGATTATCACCTTTGGTTGGTATAAATAGTGGGATTCGTTAACTGTGGCTAAATGTGGACATACCACCTCATCTGAGAATCCTGGGATTTTTAAAAATCTTTATTTAATGTCAGCAATATATAATTAACAAAGCAAACTTGTATCCTAAAAATGTTCATACTTTAGCTATAGAGCTATTTTTATAAAAAAAAAGATTAACTGATAGATAAGAACCATCTAAATAGCTATGGCGTTACGATTCTATAGTAAATATTCTAACACAAACATTGTTTTTAAACTTTTGTGATTTTTTTATTTCTTTTATGTAATACTAGCTTCCACCCGCGGCTCGGGTGTTAAGTTTGGTCTGTCATTATTTCACCCCTTTAAAGATTTGCTTTAGGCTTTGTAGTGGATACCTACATCATTACAACTATCTGTGTACCAAATTTTAATCCATTCAGAAGTGTGAGCTGTGTGTTGATATATCAGTCAATCACAGTTTCCTCTTATGCCTCATAAATACACTGATAGCAGATCTTCGCAACTTCGTCCGCATCACATGAGAGACCTAGAGAGAGCACCTACCATACAATCTTAGAGTAGCTGAAACTTTTTTTGTTTTATCTACGAACCACTTGAGAATAATGCATAAAATTTGGTACCTACATACAATGCAAAATAAAATCACGGGTAATATTTTTTTAATATTAACGTTAAAAGTATAACATAGGCTATTTTAGTTTACACGACGCTATGATCGGTAAGAGTAAAACAGGAATAATAGAGGAACGCTGGGTGGCTAGATACGATACTGTGGCCTTTTAAAATTAAAATGTAGGCTTATTATAATATTATATAGTATTTCTGTGGCGTACTTTGCATTTGAAAGTAACTTAAAATATATATATTTTTTAATTAAATAAAATACAAACTTATTAATTTAAAAAGTATTAAACAATATTGCAAAAAAAGATTTAAAAAAACAGTCCGTACTTGGTACGGTGCCCACATTTCACATTAATTTTTTCATTCCGTAAAGGCTTATGGTAATTGACTGGCCTGCCAGCAGATTCGATTGATGAAAAATTTGACAGGTATATTCCTCCCCCGCCCTCCTCTCGGTGGTGGTGGTTGATGTACCGGTGAGCCAATAGTTGTCTGTCCCCCCTGAACAAAGTTCTGGATCCGCGCCTGATTTTGTTGCGTAAATTTTTAAACTATGATGTATCCTAAGATATTTATTGAAATCTGATAAGACATAGAATGAAGTAAGAGCAGTTTTGTTCCAAATTCAATATTTGTGATGAATAACGTATTTATTTGGAAAAGGGTTAATACCATGTTTATGAGAACAGTTTCGCAAACAAATACATTATTTTAGAACTTTTTAAGAGGAACAAATCCGTCATACATTTATTGTTGTGTGACTTTAACCGTTTACGCAGCGCACCACGTGTTTTCAACATTTTTCATTGTTATTTCCTATTGATCATAGCCTTATGTTATATAACCTATACTCTTCCTCGATAAATGGGCTATCCAACACATAAAGATTTTTTCAATTCGAACCAATAGTTCCTGAGATCATCGCGTTCAAACAAACAAACAGACAAACTCTTCAGCTTTATAATACAAGTATAGGTATAATATAGATTTATTATTAACGATTCGATAATTTAAAAATCTCGGAATCACGGGTTAATTTTTTTAGTCATAAAATCTCGGAAGTCCATGTTAACATAGCATTTGATGATATTGATTATAAATGGCACTACCTACGCCCCATCACTAATGATCACAGTTAAAACTCACCACTACTTAGTTTTACAGTTGGTTTATGAGGCAATAAACCTCACTTAGTCCCTCGATAGTCCATTGTGTGTTCAGCTCATTACACATACCTACAGCTATTTTTTTATCTATTCTAATATTATAAAGCTGAAGAGTTTGTTTGTTTGAACGCTATAATCTCAGGAACTACTGGTCCGAATTGAAAAAGTATTTTACTGTTGGATAGCCCATTTATCGAGGAAGGTTATAGGCTACATAGCATCACGCTACGACTAATAGCAGCGGAGCAGCAATGAAAAATGTTGCAAAAACGGGGAAAATTTACGCGGACGAAGTTGCGCGGCTCAGCTAGCATATATGACTGACCTGTTGGTCTCGTGGTCACTGAACTTGACTGCTAAGCCAGAGGTCATGGGTGTGGTTCCCACATGGGACACCACTTTGTATAATAAACAAACCTATTTCTAAAACATTATCTGTATTATTTCTAGGATTGTAAGGCAGACGTGACTCTGGCCATCAAAGAAGGGTATCCATTGGAACAACAACACAAGCTTATACTGCGTCGAGCAGACTGTCACCTCGAACTAGGGGCTATAGCGAAGGCGAAGGAAGACATCGCTGGAGCCACCCAGCATGCTTCAACGCTCAGCCTCTCACCTACACATTCTAGTGAGTTTGTGATTTTTATATTTAACTAGCGGCCCGCTCCGGCTTCGCACGGGTATAAAATATATAGCCTATATTTAATGGATGTTATTATACATATAAACCTTCCTCTTCAATCACTCTATCTATTTAAAGAAACCGCATCAAAATCCGTTGCGTAGTTTTAAAGATTTAAGCATACATAGGGATATAGGGACAGAGAAAGCGACTTTGTTTTATACTATGTAGTGATGTGCTTATGTTCTTATGTTGCCCCCTCCAGCCGGCACTCCCCCCTCTCCTAGACTGTTGTTCTATCTATTGTGGAGGTTTTATTTGTTTTATTAAATTATTATTGAATTTCTTTGATGCCACCCCCTCCCCTCCTACCAAAATGTTCTTTTGCCTATCTGTCATCTGTCAGTCTTGTTAGCTTCAGTTGTTGAAAGCAAACCATCCAGCCATATCTGCAGTCGACAATCTACTAGACGGTCTATTAGTTAATTCATATTTGTATGCTTAAATAAGGTGATTGTAAATTGATACTTTCATCATTAATATAATTTACAGTTCAACATGGGAATAAACATTATCATGCAAGGTAAGTACTTACTTTGGGGATTGCGTGACATAGGTTGCATCGGCCGTGGTCACAAGACTCTCAAGGTGACTCAAGCTGTGACCACGGTCGATACGTTAAGTGGTACATGAAGCAAATACTTACCGGGCCTGACTAACAATATACCAAAAATAAATTATATAAACCGTCTAATAGTAGGTACGTCCTACACTGGGATGATCCCTGGCGAATGATCGTCCTGTCAACTTTTTTGACACTTATGACAGCCGTTGTTGTTATTTTTGTTAGTCAGGTAAAGACTTCCATTAGATTTTGTGAAATAACCGTTCAAATGTTAAAATCAAAAGGAAGTCTTGCGGCTGTCGGCGGTAGCCTGCGCACTAGAACTCATTGACTTGGCCGACTCTTTATATTGCTTTGCTGAAAGGAGCATGTGCCCCCGAGATGGTTGTTGTGTACCGAATTCCTTGTATTGTATTCAATTTCTTTGCCCATCTGCCTCTTGTACCTTCAACTTGTACTCACACTTGACCGATATCGGGCGAAACTATTTTTTATGGTAATTCTCCCGCCCCCCACCAGAATGAAGGGTCTAAATCAGAAATAGCTCAATATATCGAAAATATAATTATAAACATTATCAGGGCGATTGTCAAGTTTTCGCTAGCGCTGCTGAAGCAATCATAGAGTAAGGGAGACACCTAGCTAGTTGTCTTTTGAGTAGAAAGAGTAAAACTGTGTCTGTGTTCAGATGTTCAGAGATAATCAGAAAATGACTGCTTGTTTTGATTGACAGTTTGTTTGATTTTGTTAGAAGCAGCTTTTTTCTATGCTTATTGCGCAATCAGTCATATGTCTTCCTTACTCTATCTATAATATACAGAAGCTATAGCGAACTACTACTTTGATAAAAGTATTATCTCTAACTCAAAAAGTTCGTGTAACCGATCATCAAAGGCATAGGACGGGCGTAACTTCCTGGGAAGCTAGACAAGTTTGTTAACGATTACCTTAACTTTAAATGCCTACCTACGGTTATTTTATTCCGCAGATGTCAAAGTTTCTTGTAGTTGATTAATTTGTTATGTAGTAAGGTGTAACGTACATAAGTCTAGTCAAAATTTTAAAAAAATGTTGAGAATCTGCATGGATTTGGACATGGATAATATAATTAGACGACATTATCATTGTCAAAAACATTATGCATATATCTTGATAATTTCGAACCCTGGCTGTGACGATGTGGGACAAACTGAGCCCACGTATGCAACATATTATGACATCTAGACTCTTGAATTTGTGTGAAAATAGTTGAATCGGAAAATACTATCATACGCAACGCTATAACACGCGTCACACGCAACGTTAGAATCCAGATTGGCGTGGGAAGGTGGAGGGGATATCATAGGCACACCAAGTGGAGGAGTTTTGCTAGCTGCCATAGCCCCGATAATGCTTTACAGGAGATGTGACTACGAAACAAAATGCAGCTGAATTCCAAACACACAGCTTCTTCTGATAGCAACTACATCAATATATTTCAAGTTTCTCTGCAAGATGTCTGTGGGTCCAGACTGACTTCCACCCTATATTGTTAAGAATTAAAAAAAAATCAATATCTTCTCTATGCCATATATTTAATTTATCTTTACATTAGCTGTAATCCGCTCCAATGGAAAATTTCACGAGTGACGCCCGTACCTAAGACTTCTAACAATGCCACCGTGCATCATCACCAGCTAAAATATTTGAAAATATGCTCCACCGACTTACGAGGTGTGATCAAAAAGTAATTGGGTATAAAAAACTACGGTTCAGGTTAAAATATTAATTTATTTTTCAACATAGTCTCCTAACAAGTCAATACATTTAGTCCATCTCTTTTCCAAACCTAAAATACCCTTAGAAAATAAAACTTTATTTTACCTCTTCCAAAATGCCTCTACAGCGACCATAACTTCACTATTTTCTTTAAATTTCGTGCCCTTGAGATGTTCCTTGAGCCGAGGAATGTAAATAGATGTCGCTGGGAGCTAGGTCCGGAGAATACGGGGGGTGATCAAGCAATTCCAAGCCAACTTCTTGAATAGCAGCCATCGCAACTTCAGCCTTGTGTGCCGGCGCGTTGTCTTGGTGGAACACGACTTTTGTTCGCAGTTTGCCTTTATAGTAGCTCCTTTTTCAGGTATTCAACTATAATTATTCCTTCGGCATCCAAGAAAACGGACCTTACCCGCAGAACTTGAAACTTAAATTTCTTCATTGTTGGTGAGAATGGCCTGTTGTTTCGTCTCAGGATCGAAATGGTTAATCCATAGTCACAAAACGGGTCAATTTTTTTTCTTGATCAGCTTGGAACTTGTCAAGATTGCTTTATTACCACGTTCGCTAGAGAATCGTTCAGGAGATTACGATTCGTCCTAAGAAACGCCCGTGACTTCCGCAGCTAACATGTAATCCGGCTACTGTACAGTACCCTTGTACGGAGCAAGCTTGACGCAAGCTCTTTTGTATGGAACTCACATGAAGTAATGTATACACTTATTCTTAAAAAAGTTTAGAAAGCATTTTTACGGTTTCTCTACAAACATACCTTTGGGTTTTACCCTTACTTGTACCCCACAATGTATCTTATTGGATGCCTGGGTTACAATACTTTAGAAAGCAGAAGAGCTTGTGTTAACCAGGTTGGGACTATGCCTAAAGTGAGTACGCTGCGGATCTCCACAGCGAGTTGATTCGTACCTCCGTAGCAGAAGTCATCGTCTCCTAGCTGTACCACCATGTCGCACAGTCGCTCGTGCCTCGTCGCCCATCCCTCGAGCACTAACAACCCTAAACAACCTCGTGAAACCCAATCCGAATTTCGATCTGTTTATGGGGGCAGGTTGAGCAAATGTATATTAAGCGGTCATAGCTCCTTAACGATAAGTCTTAATGCCTTGTTATGTAGGTATACTATATATATAACAAATCGAAGTAGGTATATCCAATACCTTTATATATAGCAAAAGTATACTACATATTTATGGAAGTTTAACATTTACCTGATTGAAAGCGGATAATATTTGACTCGTACAGAAGAAAAATTACCATTAACTTTTTTTTTTACTTTTTGGCCGGTAAATAAACAAAGCGTGCGTATACTTCTCTCAATCAATCAGTCGACACCGGCGGTCGCGCAATGAGTTCCCCAATCGCGACCCGACTCCGTGTTAGCGGGTGGTGTATAGTTTCGTTTTAATTTGTATCCTATACATCGTTGGAGAGTTGGTGTGCACCCTCGTCTCCACACACAACGCATATTGACGTGAGACTGTACGCTGTAGCGCTGGTCTTAAGTGTGAAGTGGCGTATGATATCCCCACCAGCTTCCCACGCCAATCTGGATTCTAACGTTGTGTGGGACGCGTGTGATAGCGCTGCGTATGATAGTATGTTTTGATTCAACTGTTTTATATGTCATAATTCGTTTCATACGTTGCATACGTGTATACGCAAGTTAAGCAGTATGGATTTTTTAGCTGGTGTTTTAATCAACATTCCCCCCCCCCCCAATACCCCGCGCCTCCAAAAATAATACCGGGCACTTGTGCATGATGTATCCTAGTATATGTCGCGACATGCGAAGACAATTAAGAGTTGATATTTTCAGGTGAATTCGAAAAGAACATCAAGATATTGCAGCAAAAACTGGAAGTGTTCAAGGAGGTGCCTCCGCAGAACGTGGAAGATGTCCTCCCAGAGTGCTTCAAAGGATTAAACGAGAACTTTAATGCAGCTTCTAATGCTATAGAACTTAGGTAGGGATTTAATTATTTTTATCCATGTTAATCCTCGACGCAAATAGTGGTTTGAAGATTCTGGAGATTCTGGAAAGTTCTGTTGCCAACGAATATTATTTAAACCTAAGGAGTCCCCCAAATTTCGGACAGGTACTTGAATTGTCGGGTTCAGTTGCCCTGGAGTGGGCCTAAAGGTCCTCCCCTGAAGCGAGAAATTGCCACGCGGTGTCGACGTCCCTGATAACAATATCACTATCAGCCGTATGATGAATAAACCGAATGATTCGGGGTCCCTAAGCTTCTTCTCCCTTAATAAATAGGCTATCCAACCCTAAAACAATTTTTCAATTGGAACCAGTGAGATTATCGCGTTCAACCAAACAAACAAACTCTTCAGCTTTATGATATTAGTCTAAATTAGTCTTGTTTTTTTTTTGTTTATCTTGTTATGCTATATGTGCTAGTTTAACTTGTTTGTTCCAGGCGCAGTGATTCGGTCGGTCGTCACGTGGTAGTGAAGGAGGAGACCAGGCGCGGCGACGTAATGTTCTCCGAGGAGCCGTACGCCTGGGTGACTCTGCCCAGCGAGGAAGCGGTCTGCGACGGCTGTTGCCGCGGCCAGATCAACCCTGTGCCGTGAGTATCGTGTGTCGTACTGTAGGCATAGGGACTGGACTGCTCTTTCCATGAGCGTCCCGAGGATTATTTTTCGGGGGGCAGGGTTAGGTTACCTCTCGAATCCCCTCCCCCTTTCCCCCCTGGGTACGGCCATGGCGTCTTCCTACCAGGTATGAAGTAAATATAGGCTGCAAAGCATGAGAGAAATTACAAACACATGTACTTTCTATATAATTCTTCTAAGCAGTGGCGGAGGGTCCTTAGAGTAACATTCTTTTCGGTTTACCTTTAAATTGTATTTAGTTAATATTGTACGTACATAAACTGTCTCTAACAAGATACATTTTCGTATCGGGTTACCTGAGGAAAATTTTAACCTCCTACGCAATAAATAAGTGTTATAAATGTTATATACACTAAAAAACCTTTAAAAAATATTTATTATTTTAGCTAACACATGTTTTTTTTAGTAGTATTGTAGTTACGAACATAACCACAGACTATTTTATGGGTGTAAAATCGTAAAATCGAAGTGTAGGTGTAGGCTAAACTTGACAAATACAAACATTTTATTTCAGTGTCTCACAGACATGATTGTGTGAAGTAGATGGTAGGTTATAATGCATTTTTAAAAAAAAATTATATTACAAATTTATTAGGTGTAATGTAAACAAGCCACAAGCGGAGTTTATTGAGTATGAAATATCCCTAGACCGTATTAATGTGTTTATTTATTATTAGTTTGGATATATGAGGTTGTGTATAATCCGCACAGATGTGCCGAGTGTTCCCGCAGCGGGTACTGCGGCGAGGAGTGCCGCGCGCGCGCCGCAGAGAGCTTCCACCGCTGGGAGTGCCCCGGAGCGAGGGCTGACCTCTTCCCCACCATCGGTATCGCTCATCTCGCCTTAAGGTAACACTCAACTTCATTGAACGACCATAATAGCCATTCAAATATGCATGGAACACATTTTGAGCTTCTTTAAACGACCATATTTTGTAATAGCTATAATATACAAAGTGATATCAATATTAAAACATTTTTTTACAATGACAGGCTGTGTAGAAATTACAAATTTCTACATAGCTTGTCATTGTGAAAATATGTGAATAACACATTTTGACGACAGGATTTAAGACATGTTAAATTGCGAATAAATATTAATTTTCAAAACATTTTAAGATTCGCTGATTAGTATAAATCAATAATCACAAAACATTTGTACCGTAATGTAATAAATTAATTGTAGTTCCTATTATAGGTTTAAAATCTAACATCAAATTTAGCATTCCTGCTGATGAAATATGATTATTACACCACCAGTATTGTTAAATATATAACGTGTATATATTTTTAAAAATAACTGCCGCAGTTGGGTATTAGTCCTGTGTCGTGAGGGACTATACGAACATACAAATCCTGAACAAAAATACACCTAGACTAGGAAAAACAATTTGTGGGTGATCCACAAAGTGATATACCATGTGAGAATCGAAACCACGACCTCTAGCCTGATCATCATGATGACTAACCACAATACCAACAGGCCAGTCGAAAAATTATCTTTGTCTTGTCATTTAAATTATTTGTTTACATTTTCAGAGTATTATTGATAGGCGCGTACGAAGGGTTCCCAAAGATACCACATAATGAAGCCAGTCCCACCACAGCGGCGGGGCTGTTTACGAGTTATGCGAAAGTGGATGACATACAGATATACAAACGTGACGTGCCACCGTTCTACAGGATGTTCAATCTTGTTACCAACTTCGACAAAATGAACAATACTGATTATATACAGTATGCTCTGGTAAGATTTTTTTATATTCTTTTAAGGTCTAAGAAATATACACCACATTAAATAACTAGGTCTCTTTTAAGCACAATTTTAATGCTTGGCCACTCCTGAAGCTGAAGCCCATAGCGCCATAAAAACATCTAAATAAGATGGTCTAAGATCCGGTTTAAGAAATATATACCCACATCTGTTATTTGATCCTAACAAATATTATTTGATAGATATTGTCTAGAGTCTCGCAGAAGAGCGCGATCAGTGGAGAGGGTTCATTGCTCATGGCCTCAAAACCCACGATAAGGCTTGGTTGGAGGCGCTGACCCAAAAACGAGCAGGCAGGCACAAACGAACTAACATCGCAACACTTTCTTCAAACTTAACTTGGCATCGCTGTGGTCGCAGCTGCGGCTTTAGTCACCAGCGAAAATGCTGAGACTCCTGTTACGCTGTTTTAATTATCTGATCAAGATGGTATAGGATAGGCCAATGATGATGATCATTGTCTAGATTGATTAATTGCAAATTATATCATACTAGCTTTCGCCCGCGACTCCGCCCGCGTGTATGTCCGCGTGTATGTCCTTCCCCGGGACTCAAACTATCTCCATACCAAATTTCATCTAAATCGATTTAGCTGTTTGAGCGTGAAAGCGTAACAGACAGACATACAGAGTTACTTTCCCATTTATAATATTAGTATGGATGATTTGAAAGTTTTCCAAAAAACATTGACATAAAATACAAATAAAGGAAAAATTCTGAAAACCATTAATTTGTAATTACATTATAACAAAAAACAATATTTACGGTACTTCAGTGAGCGAGCTCGAGTTGCATTTAACTGTTTTCATTTATTTTTTGATTATTTTTTTACTAATGCTGTTGAATAATGAATAAAATAACAATTAAACAACTGACGTGTGTATATAATGTTGTAAACTAGTATTATTAATACCAGTTTACAACATTCGCACGCGATTTAGCTAGACTACCCAATTGTAATTTATCAATGTAGACAAGATAGCTAGACTACCCAATTGTAATTTATCAATGTAGACAAGATCTGTCATATAATCAGTGGATCAAATAAAAAATAGGGGTATATATTTCTTATCGAAAATAGACCTTTTTATTTAGATGTTTTATGCTCCGCTCTGGGCTTCAGCTAGGAGTGGTATAGCAGTATTTACAAATTAATTTGCGCCAAGCATTAAAAATGCATCTAAGGGACCTAGTTATTTAATGACATTATTTATTTATTTTATTCGGGAAAACAAACAGTTACACAATATGCTTAGCTTTAAAAAATAACATATAGTTATATAAATAAATGTTAAGCTCACGGCGTTAGCCACATCTATACTAATATTATAAAGAGGAAAGATTTGATTGTTTGTTTGTATTGAATAGGCTCTGAAACTACTGGACGGATTTGAAAAATTCTTTCATCGTTGTGAAGCTACACTAACCCCGGGTGACATATGCTATTTTTTATCCCTGTATTCCCACGGGAACGGGAACTACGCGGGTGAAACCGCGAGGCGTCCGCTAGTATTATACATACACGCTATACATAAAAACAAACACAAGTGAAACTGATTATGATTGAAATTAATCATGTTAAACTAGTTAAAATGTTATAACAATACAATGAAAATATTATAATTATACAAATTCTAATCTTAATCTATACATATAATAAAACTGTAAATTTCACGTGTCTGTACATGGCCGAACTTAGTGAAAAAAAAAATTAGGAAATGTTCGAAAAGAGTATTTAAACACTTTGCTGCATTTTTAGAAATGTCTGTCTGTCTGTCTGTCTGTCTGTCTGTCTGTCTGTTTGTTTGAACACGCATCACGCAAAAACTACCGTACAGATTCGGTTGAAATTTTGCACGTGCAATCTAATAGATGCAGATTAACATTTAGGCTATAAATTATCACGCTTTTTCCCATAGGAGCTAAGCAGTAAGGGATAATGTCTGTAGCTATTTTTCGTTATAAAACAGTAACTACTTGACGGATCTTTATGAAAATTTGCAGTTTTATAGTAAATACTATAGGACATTATTTACACTATGAATCATTACGCTAACGTCTATGGGGAACGAGTAGCAACGTATTTTTTGTCGCACCATAATGGTTTATCACAAAAATTTCCACAATTAGACATTATCTATAATTGTAACCCGTGGAATGCATAACTTCACGCTAAAACTAAAAGGAGCTAAACACAACATTTTTAAGTTTCATAAGAACAGTTATTTTAACGTGTTAAGTAGCTAACAGTATAGCCTCGAAGCTATGCTAGCGGACTTTGATGACGAAGTCCCAGGCTCGAATCTGATGTCTGAATATGTTCTTTTTGTATTTATTTAAATTGTCTTTATCCTTTTTTAATATTTTTCTGAATGTTTTAGTTATTTTTTCGACCGTAGGTAACTTATTTACTTTGGTTATTACTTTTTATATTAAAAATCAAGTATATTATGCAATTAATTATAGGTATTGCATGCACTGCTGAGAGTAATGAATTAATCGTAGTAGAAATGAAAAACAATATTACATTATAATTAAAAAGTATTCGACATTTCCCAGAAATGATGTGTTCGTCTAAAAAAAAGACATTACACACGTAAAAAAAGTACATGTAGCGCCATCTATGAAATCAAATTGTGAACAACAAATCAACGGCAACATTCTTGAAAGTAGATGGCGCTGTATTCAATAATGTTCTATACTTAGTAAAAGAAGTTTTAAAAAGAAAAACACAGCGCTATGATTTTTAGAAATATTTGTCTGTCCGTTTGTTTGACCACGCATCACACAGGTGCATCGAGGATCATGTTTTGGGGTTATGGTTGGAGATTACGTGTTCATCAATTCAACGATAATGAATGGCTCAACATCGTTCAAGTGTGAGTAGTTCGGGTGACGGGAGGAGGGGGGTCGTTTTTGTCAACCGTACCTTTAGGGATATCTGACATTTTCGCGGGCATGACACACATGACACGCTCTGTGTTTGCTTACTAAAGTGTTACAGCAGTTTTATTATTAGTATTGCGTTGTAACACTATATGAAATACACCCCATTTTTAGCCAAAATGACAAAACAGAACCCTTATAGTTCCCTTATGGCCGTCAGTCCGCAGCTTAGCTCAGAGACTGTTAGTGCTAGAAGGTTGCAACTTTTGCATGAATAAATTACTAACGCCGATAAAGTGAAAGAACAAAATCTTGAAAATCATTATTTTTTTAAGGGTACCTCTCTTATATGTAAAGTGGGGATGTGATTTTTTTCTCACCTACCTACCCCATCGTGTGTGGTATCATTAGATAGGTCTTTTAAAAAGCGTTTAGGGTTTGTGAAGACTATTTTTAGATTTAAGGATTCCTTTCTGTATAATATTAGGCTTTATAGTGAACATTTTTGTTAGAGTCAAGTGTCCCCCTGCCAGCTAAATGGTTGATGTTGGGTATGTGAAAAAAATCAGGGTAGTAGTATAAATACTAAAATTATAAGGAAAACTATCACAGTTAAGTACTTAGGCTTTACAAGTTTACGATCACATGAGAAGTAACAACATTTTCGTACAAATTTTATTAAAAATTATTAGGTAATAAGTAGGTATAACGTTGAAAGAATGAAACAAAAACAACAGAAAACCCACTTCTTAAGCCGCACACCAAACTAACTATCTAAAAGAATAGAACAGATCGATTTTTATTTAGTAAGTATTTAGTCAACAGGACTGTTTCCAACATATTTACACTGAAGTTATTTCGTTACCTAAACTACCTTAATTTAAACCCGACTTTCACGCGAACGAAGTCGCGGGCACAACTATTATGAATATATATACATATATTACGGGTCTTAATCGCGTTTAGGTTAAATACCTTGCTTACCTACGTTTAATATGCATGATAGTTTAAGTATAATTTAATTTAAAGTCATCAAGTATTAAAATAAACTTATCCAGGTTTGAAAATAGATGGCGTTTAAATACAAATTAAACAGAATCAGGTAAATTGATTTAAAAAATAAATCTAAAATTCTTACGATTATGTATTATATATATATTATTTACGGATATGAATTTATGATGTTCTTAATTAACGACAGGTTCATCATCATCATCATCAGCCTATCGCAGTCCACTGCTGGACATAGGCCTCTCTAATTGCACGCCACTTTGTTCTATCCTCGGCTACGACAGTAGTTTAGTATTTAAACTAAACGTTTCTAAAAGATATACTAATTCAGTATATCTTTTAGAAACGTTTGAATGTTGTCTGTTTGTTTGAACACGCATCACAGTACCGCGGGAATGCAATGTTTTAAAACCAGGATATTTTTTTAAAAACTTATCTCACACTAGCCCTATTTCGCGCGAGTACTATTATTGGTTTCGGGCTTCATTTAACCCGAAACCGATAATAGTAATATTTGATGTGATGCAAATCATTTTGGTAAAATACTATTATAATTTGTCTTCTAACCGTCTGGCGCCATAAACTTTGTCGCCCTTCATTTTGCTGCACTGGGCATTTGCTTGGCTTGCCTTGCCATAGGTCGGGCCCTGATTAGAGCTAGGCCCTAATATCCATAGATGCCACAGAGCATTGTGGAGCATGTTTCCAATATGTTTTACACAGAAGTTAAATAATAATTGTAACATAAACTACCTTAATATAAACCCAACTTCCACGCGAACGAAGTCGCGGGCACAGCTAGTCTATACTAATATTATAAAGCTGAAGAGTTTGTTTGTTTGTTTGAACGCGATACCGATGGCGGTCCTAATTGGAAAATTATTAAACTGTTGGATAACCCATTTATTAAGGAAGGCTATATAACATAACGCTACGACTACTAGTAGCGGAGCAGCAATGAAAAATGTTGCAAAACGGGGGAAAATTACGTAGACGAAGTCGCGCGGGTCAGCTGGTTATTAATATTTTGTAAAAGCAAACATCTAAATTAGTTATATTTTAATGAAAATATGTCCAAATCTATGAATAACTTATTGTAATATTTAGTTATGCGAGTCAAGGTCGCACGTGCGCCAGTATTAGTGTGACTAAAGGAAGCAGCAAAAAGTAGACGAGCACGCACTTCTCGCCTAATTACAGTCCTTGGAACAATATAATCCAAGTCTATTTGTTAAATCCAGGCAGTCTAATCTGTTTTTGCATAAATCATACAAAAACATAGTTTAAAAAAAAGTCGTCTGGAGTCCATATCTGGCAGAGTAATTGTTGTTCAGATGTATTTGTTATCTGTTGACTAATGTTACAGCGACAACGGTACTGCATTGCTTTTTTAAATTTATTTTATAATCTTTCTATATTATCTTTGAGAGGGGGTTCCATATCAAAAAGGCATTATTCCAGTTGAGATCCAACTAATGCTTTATAGGGATGAATGTATGTGTCAATGCGTTTAAAGTCTGTAGTGGATCTCATGACAAAGCTATACATGCGATTAGCATTGTTAACAGTTTCGTCAATGTGCTGGTCAAGGTGGAGCTTATCATACAGCAAAACCCCAAGATCTCTCATTCATTTGATGGCCTGTTGGTCTAGTTTTTAGTGACCCTGACTGCTAAGCCGGAGGTCACCCATTTATATTATTTTTATTACCTATTTCTTTTTACTTTTTTTAATGGACGAATATATTGAGGGTTGATTCTCCAATAACACTAAAAGCCTGTTTCTATATTTTAAACAAAAAGCTAAATTACACTAATTCACACAGATCTATCTTCATACTGATGAAGTTTCATACAAAATTGCAACACCTCTTTTACCTCAAGTCAAGTAATTGTATAGGTATAGATAATCACTTGTAATCGCACTCATCACACAAAGATTTATCCTGGGTGGGAATCGAACCCATGACACTAACCACTAGACCAACAGGCCAGTATACAAGGTGTTACAGAAAGGTGTGCTCAAATTCAAGGGTTGTTATGTGCTCATAATACTGAATGCACATGCATAATTTTATCAAAATTAGAGCACCTCACAATATATTTATTACTAGCTAACCCGCGCAACTTCGTTTGCGTTATTTTCCCCAATGTTTGCAACATTTTTCATTGATGCCCCGCTACCCGTACCCGTAACTTTCGTGCTGCACAACACATTATTTTTTAATATGATAACTAGCAATGTAGGATTGAGTCCCACATTACTAGCAATCTTGTTAACCCCCTCCAGCTAAGCTCAAAGGCTTGTCTTAGGAGTGGGTTCACGTCGGTAGTAGAATGGGTAGGATTCGAACCCGCGACCTCACGATTGCGAGACCGATGCCTTAGCCATTAGGCTACCGCCGCTACAAAACTTTGCTGAAGATCATCACATGATCAAATGCATAGTTCATGATTCCATAAACGTCAAACAGACAAACATTCATTATTATTATATATACAAAGATTTTTTCATTCGTTAATTTATCAAAAATGTTATCAATTGTAAATAGAATGATTTAAAAGTTCTATGACAGGCAGTAGTTCCTGAGATTACCGCGTTTAAACAAACAAACAAACAAACTCTTCAGCTTTATAATATTAGTATAGATTATCAATTATTTAATCCACAGACCGCTACAATGCTGACCCTATACCTGGAGAACTTCACTTCGTTCTTCGAATACCTGCCATCTAGAGTGCCCTACACGTTGTCTGCCAACCAGCTGCGTTTGTTCGCCGGCGCTATCATACTGCGCAGTCTCGGCCAGCTAGTGTGCAATGGTCACGCTACTCTAAGTCTTTGCACTGTTGAAGAGGGAAATAGTGAGTTTGTTTATTTATTTTTCAAGAGAAAAATTATAGTTATACTAAAGCCGCGCACCATGTAAAATGTTTAAAACAAACCAAATTGCAGGGTTTTCACGACACTCCAATTTTCGTAAATTAAATATGAAATAACGATATTTCGCTCTTCTATGTTATGATTTCACATTACCGACTGTTTATGTAGCATAAAGTATAACTATTTATTAAACGGGAATTAACTCGCATTATTTATCTTAATATTGCTTGACGTTTCGACCACGTTGCACCGGCCGTAGTCACAAGCGGACTTGACCGTAGACAGTCCGCTTGTGACCACAGCCGGTGCAATTTTAAGGTAAATAATGCGCGTTAATGAAGATTTTCACGAAAATTTACGCCACTAGTTGGCGCTGCTGTGACAAGAGGTCCTGCGCGCTGTCTAAACATAGTTTCTGCACAGTTCCACTAATCGTTTTTCAGTGTTTAATTTAAAAACCTACGTAATGTGTGTGAAAAGTTGTGTATTTAAAATTACCGTACCTCTATGAATGGCTACAAGCCATTGTTTTAAACGTATTTACAAGCTTTTATTTAACTTGGGACTTTACAAACATACAAGTCACTGACACAAAGTACACCCAGACCCCGAGCGCAAATCAACATTTGCGCAATCCATTGTCCAAGCGTTCAAGGCTTTAGACTTTGAACCAACTTTTTTTGGGGAATCCGCCTATTTGTGTATGCTTAAAAAAATCAAAAAGTTGTGCATTGCATGATGTAACTATATATGGTATGTACATTGTATATCGTGTTTCCAATATTGTATTTATAGGGTTACTAGGCAAAACCTAACATATAAATAAAAGTGAATTGCCGATATGTAAAAAAATGATATGTATGTACGCGCATAACTTCAAAACGACTTCATCAAATTGGATAATTCTTTTTGTTTTATTTATTTATTTATCGTGAGGTCGTGGGTTGAACCCACTCCTAACACAAGTCTGTCAGCTTAGCTTAGGTTAACAATATTGCTAGTAATGTGGAACGCAATCCCATATTGCTAGTTATCTTTTCAAGAAAGAAATATTACAAAAGAAAATATTATTTACACAGTAAAGTTGAGTTAAATACTATATCCATGCGAAGCCGAGGCTGGCAGTTAATATTAGAAAAAATACACTTAATGATGTTTTAATTACAGCGAACACAGTGACAGAAAGAGAGGTGAGACGCGCGACAGCTATATATCCGTCAGCGGCCATGATGAACCACTCGTGCGATCCTAATATAATTAACACGTAAGCTATTTTTAACTATTCACTTTATCTATTCATATTTAATATTGCACCGCAATCAGTTCAGTCAATAATTGCTTTAGAAGTCTTTATAAGTTTTGAATCTTTTAATATTATAAAATAACTAACTGACCTGCGCAATTTCGTCCGCATCAATTTTTCCCCATTTTTGCACGATTTTTCATTGATGCTCAAAAAAAAAAAAACAAAAATACTCTTTGACCTTCAACTAATGAAATTATATTATTTTATTTATTATTATCTCATTCATTCAGACCTAAACACACAATTATTATAAATCAGAATTTCAATAAACTACGATGCTCAACCGTCTTTCTATGGAATTATGTCAAATTTACGAAACGCCTCTAAATATTGTAGCCATCATCCCAATTAAAATATGTAATAATGGTCAGGTTCCACAAGAGCCGGCTGATAGTCCGTTGCTCGCGCGAGCTGTCCGCGGGCGCCGAGCTCGCCAACTGCTACGGGCCGCACCGCGCGCGCGAGCCGACGCAGCATCGCCGCGCCCAGCTCCGCGCCCAGTACTTGTTCACGTGCAACTGTATCGCTTGCACCGACACCGACAGGGGAGACTTCGTTGTGAGTACAGTTTTTAACCGACTGCGCCATAAAAAGGGTTATACAATGACCATTATACCACTAGTACACGTACAAAAAAAAATAACAATGGAAAATCCGCTAAAAAAATGACATGTTTTGTAGTTTCATTACTTTTAGTTTATAAATATTTTTTTGTCTAATTTATTGTTTCACTGTCACATACAGTAAAAACTAAAATAATTGTTTTTAAACTTTCTTTAGTATTTACTGTATCTGTTTTAATTTTAAACATTTTTGAATTCGTACAAGTAGTATTTTTATGTTATTAAAATACCGAATAAAAGCATTCACAGGACGGTATTTTGGATGGTATTTTGTCAATGATGACAAATATCCGTGGTTGCTCAATTCAGTCATTCTACCACTTAATTCAGTCCGTAATGACAAAATCTAACAATGAAACTTTTGTTATCGACGCACGCCTGTACAGGTACTAGTAGTACAGAGGTCGGTGGGGTTATACAGGGTGTAATCGTTAAGTGTAGAGGCCATTATTCCCGGAATTATAGCCTGTATACACTCAAATTAAATATCATATTTTATTGTATTTATGTAAAAATGGGGAAAATTGATAAAAAGGGGAAAATTGACCCATACGAAGTTGCTAGCTAGTTGCAGCTAGTCTTTTATATTTACGGAATCAATTTTCCCCATTTTTACATAAATACAATAAAATATGATATTTAATTTCTAATGCCCATTATGCATTAACAAATTATTTTTTATCAAAATAAATACGTTTATCGCTTCTAATGTATAATGGGCATTAGAAATTATAAAGTAGATAAGTTTAGACTTTTACAAGTTATGACGATAAGAAAGAGAGTGCGCGCTGCTAAATTAGTGCGTCTGGGTTACTTGACTAAGAATCATCACTATCATCTACATGAGACAGGCAGTGGTGCATTTTTATTGAACCATAGGTACAGGATCATTACAATTACATAAAAAAACCTTAAATTATAATTAACTTCAAATAATCCCGGAATACAAAGTATTCGTCGAATACTTTCCTGGGTACATCATTTTAGACAAGCTAAATTAATAACTAGGTTAATGAACCTAGTTATTAATTTAGCTTGTCTAAAATCAAGAAAAGCGTTAATGGTATTCGTAACAGCTCAAAATAATTTTGTCAAACTTAACTAAAACCTATAAAACCCATGATAGAATTGTGTGCAAAGATTTGCAACATAAAGAGATAAATGGGGAAGCCCAAACATGTATGCGTTTGGATTGAGGACACTACTACTGCACTATAGTAATCCATTTTTTTAGAATAGAATAGATTTTTTTTATTACCATCCAAACAAGTGTAAGTACATTTTCAAATATTTTCTTAGTTTAAACTAGTAATTACCTACATCGTGTTGTGGCAAAAGGAACGAGCTCAGCAAATGCTGTTCTATGTGAGATTGCATGTAACAACGCTGATTTTCAGCCCGTCCCTTCGACACATAAAAATGAAAGAAAAAGTAATAAAAAAAAAAGAAACAGAATATAAAATCTAAAAATACAGAATAACAGAAAAACATCATAGGTACGAGTAAAAAACCCAATCAAAAAATAAAATTAATTAGACAGATATAAACAATTGATAATTTTTAATAAATAACAATAAAAAAACAAACAATTTCATAGGATTATAAATTAATTAACCATTATAACCCAAATTAATTATGAAAAACACATATTGAATAATTTTAGTTAAACCCACAAATATATACATAACAAATACGGGATCGCAACCATGTCAAACAATAACTATTAAAAACATATTTTTAAATATAAAAAGCAGTAAAAGAATATAATTTAATTTGCTTAGTTGTATATTAATTAATATTAATTTAATATATATTTTTTTGATTATTTAAAAGTATAGTTTTCAGATAGAATTTGAAATTATTGAAAGATCTGTTTTTTTAACAGGGTTTCAGTTGAAAAAAAAATCATAGCGGCGCCATTCACTCTAAACTTATCACCATACTTACCATCTACACACTATACTTACTAAACGAAATTAATTATCTTTAAAAATAGTTAAAACCACCTAAATAATTATTTAATTTTTGAATTCATTTTTCTAATAAAATGAAATAAATGGCTAACAGACTGACTTATTTCCGACACGAACGGTGCAAATTCACCCGTTGTCGGCGTCCATCATAATAAAACAATGGCATGTTCTAATGCAAAATGGTTATGGGTTTAGGTGTTCGGTGCATTGTAATTACGTAACTTGAAAGTTTAAAACGTCGGCTGCCATCAGTACGGTTATTATGTTTGAATCTTGGCATAGTTACGACCCACGTCTGACACACACTATCTGTAGGCCTCTCTTTCTATTAAACGAAATTTATGAATTTTCGTTTGTTTAAATTTCTTAAGTTTACGGAGACTATTTTAATTGTTTTTGGATAAGCACAACAAGTTCGAACTCATGGACGATTTTCTGGAACGAGCGGATTAAATAGATGTTCCTGGTTCTGTATATCGCCACCTCAATTTGATCGAAATTTCGTTTTCATTGAATTAGAGTAGGCCTCCTGGTCGCCATTACAGGGTGCAGAATCAGTGTAAATATTTCTGAGTGTCGATTAGTAAGGCCACAGTTAAATCATCAGACACAGGACTTGGAGAATGATTTTCCACAATTAGGCTTTTCAAAATGACATTTTCACCCCTGAACATACAAAGCTTTGGCGATCTATCTCTGATAGAAAAAAGAATAAATTGCTGCGGAGACTGGTACGTTTAGTTCACTTAACGATCGGTAGATGGCAGTGTACTTCCCCCCCTCATTTCTCTACCGCGGTGTTAAGATTCTCCGCGACTGTATGACAACCCTCGAAATCGTTTGTCCCGTTATCGCTTCTCGGCCTTTTGGCTAAGATCAAAGTGTAGTATCTGTTCTTTTCAGCTTAATATCTGAAAGTTCCCTCACTGAGGGACCAGTATATTAAACTGATTTTTGTACCACGACGGGATGTTCGGGGCTCGCTCCACTCCCTTCACGGGTCGGCCCGGCATTGCAGTGCCGCCGGGATCGGCCTACATAATACCAGTAAGACAACCTGTAATACTTGGTTGTAAGTCAAGCCTAGCTGCTGCCTAGACAATTAACCTGAAGTTATACTTCTCATTAGTTCTCATAACCCCAGGCTTCCTTTAAATTAGTCACATAAATAATTTTAAACAACGTTAGCTGGCCGTTTAAATTTCCTAATATCCTGTAGACAGCAAAATCTTCACTTAATTTTAGAATCAGAATATCATTTATTGCGTCAAACATGGTAGGTACATAGATGTCACAATATATTTTTTTGACCGTTAAAGATACAGCGTGCAACAGATGCCTAAATATAAATTAAATTACATTAATTTATATTTAGGCATTATATTGGCAAATTGGTGACCCCGACGAACGAATACGCAGCAAGAAACATGGCACAATCACCGTGCAAGGCGAACATAAATCAGCAAGGAACACTTGAAGTAGCTGCTGGCACCTCGGTTTTATCCCGCATTCCGGAATTTTGGAAAGACCAACCAAGATTATGGTTCACGCAACTAGAAGCCATATTAGCACCACAGAAGCAAGGAGACGAATACAAATACTGTACAGTAATAGCAAAATTATCCAAGGAAGAAATACTACAGGTTAGTGACCTAATCACTTCACCACCGACTACAGATAAATACAAAAACATCAAGGAACGTTTAATTGATTGTTACGAAGAAACAGAACAGCGACAGTTTCAAAAATTAATATCAGAGACAGAACTCGGTGATCAAAAACCTTCGCAGTTATTACGTCAAATGCGAGTCCTCGGGAGAGGAAAAATCAGTGACGAAACAATTAAACTACTATGGTTCAGGCTTTTACCAACATCAGTTACTACGGTTCTAGCAGTTACGGAAGACATGGAAATTGACAAACTGAGCCAAATTCCAGACTATACTACATCTTTTGTCTCATTTATACCTAATCATATACTGCCAAGAAGTTTGGCAAATTGGTAAAATTGAGAATGATTTTCCACAATTAGGCTTTTCAAAATGACATTTTCACCCCTGAACATACAAAGCTTTGGCGATCTATCTCTGATAGAAAAAAGAATAAATTGCTGCGGAGACTGGTACGTTTAGTTCACTTAACGATCGGTAGATGGCAGTGTACTTCCCCCCCTCATTTCTCTACCGCGGTGTTAAGATTCTCCGCGACTGTATGACAACCCTCGAAATCGTTTGTCCCGTTATCGCTTCTCGGCCTTTTGGCTAAGATCAAAGTGTAGTATCTGTTCTTTTCAGCTTAATATCTGAAAGTTCCCTCACTGAGGGACCAGTATATTAAACTGATTTTTGTACCACGACGGGATGTTCGGGGCTCGCTCCACTCCCTTCACGGGTCGGCCCGGCATTGCAGTGCCGCCGGGATCGGCCTACATAATACCAGTAAGACAACCTGTAATACTTGGTTGTAAGTCAAGCCTAGCTGCTGCCTAGACAATTAACCTGAAGTTATACTTCTCATTAGTTCTCATAACCCCAGGCTTCCTTTAAATTAGTCACATAAATAATTTTAAACAACGTTAGCTGGCCGTTTAAATTTCCTAATATCCTGTAGACAGCAAAATCTTCACTTAATTTTAGAATCAGAATATCATTTATTGCGTCAAACATGGTAGGTACATAGATGTCACAATATATTTTTTTGACCGTTAAAGATACAGCGTGCAACAGATGCCTAAATATAAATTAAATTACATTAATTTATATTTAGGCATTATATTGGCAAATTGGTGACCCCGACGAACGAATACGCAGCAAGAAACATGGCACAATCACCGTGCAAGGCGAACATAAATCAGCAAGGAACACTTGAAGTAGCTGCTGGCACCTCGGTTTTATCCCGCATTCCGGAATTTTGGAAAGACCAACCAAGATTATGGTTCACGCAACTAGAAGCCATATTAGCACCACAGAAGCAAGGAGACGAATACAAATACTGTACAGTAATAGCAAAATTATCCAAGGAAGAAATACTACAGGTTAGTGACCTAATCACTTCACCACCGACTACAGATAAATACAAAAACATCAAGGAACGTTTAATTGATTGTTACGAAGAAACAGAACAGCGACAGTTTCAAAAATTAATATCAGAGACAGAACTCGGTGATCAAAAACCTTCGCAGTTATTACGTCAAATGCGAGTCCTCGGGAGAGGAAAAATCAGTGACGAAACAATTAAACTACTATGGTTCAGGCTTTTACCAACATCAGTTACTACGGTTCTAGCAGTTACGGAAGACATGGAAATTGACAAACTGAGCCAAATTCCAGACTATACTACATCTTTTGTCTCATTTATACCTAATCATATACTGCCAAGAAGTTTGGCAAATTGGTAAAATTGGTTTTTGATTCGGCCGTCGAACGTTGTACAGAGTGGACGCGTGTCAGTTGTCCCGAGATTATTTTATTTAGAAATTCACTGATTGGTCAATTACAGTTTTTTAAATTCTCTGTCACACTTATAGTGTTTAAAGGCGTAGGACCCACCCTCTAGGCGGTCCTAGAGTGAGATAAAGCTAATTCTAACAGTGACTCGTAGAAACGTTTTGGAAAAAGTGATTGTGATTTGCTGGTTCCGAACCCGAGTTTGTGTGCGTGAGACTGGACTGCTTATCCATCGTGCCACGGGGAGCGTAGCAGCAGTCGGCGAAATACCAGTCCGCTACGCGCGCCACCGACGTCATCGCGCTACACCACGCGCCACTGTGCTACGGTTGCTACGCGACATCGGCTACGCAAGCCTATAATAGCAAACGCTATCAACTTGTTTGTTACCACCAAGTTAGTACTCTTATACCAGTTACACTGTACGAATTATAATGCTATCTACGCAGCGTACTCCACCTAAAAAGAACGCCAACTACACGAGCCCAATTCAGTCTCAGTCTGAGTCAGATATCAACTCGGCGATTCTAAGGAGTGATTTCGTCAATACAACCAGAAACAAACGTCTACGAGGGGATTGTTCGCCATACGACAAGCAACTACTAAGCTCTGACGATCTTCATGATGAACTCTCAAACTGGAAGAAAGATCAAGATAGTAATATCTCCAAAATTTTAGCTGAGCAAACTACTATAATGACTAAATTAGCAACGGATATTGGTGAAATAAAAATTCAAAACTCTCAAATAAAGGCGTCTAATAATGAAATTCGCAAGGCAAACGAGGAAATGGTGACATCAATATCATTTATCAACAATCAATTTGAAGATTTGAAGAGGGAAGTGGAAGGCCTCAGGAAAGAAAGGCAGGACCAACAAAACTATATAGAAAACCTGGAACGAAAGATATTAGACCTGCAATATAAATCGCGATCATCGGGGATCGAACTCCGAAATATTCCACATGAAAGCTCTGAAAATAGCACGTCATTGGCGAAATTAGTACATAAAGTAGGAGAAGTCGTTGGAATGCATATTTCTGAATGTGAGCTCCGTGACATATATCGACTACCAGGAAAATCCACCACTACAACAACTCCTCGTCCAATAATTGCCGAATTTAGTAAGGTGCAAACAAAACAGACACTAATATCTGCCGTGCGGACGTTCAATACTGGAAAGCCTAAGGAAGAAAAAATTTGCACAGCCCTAATTGGTATACCGGGGAAAAGCCAACCAATCTATATCTCCGAACAATTGCCAGCGGCTTCTAAGAAGCTGTTTCATCTAGCAAGAGAGTATGCCAAAAACAATGGGTACAAATACTGCTGGATCTCCAATAGCAACATATTTTTACGAAAGACCGAGGGCGAGAAACAAATCCTTGTAAACTCAGAAAAATGTCTTCAAAATATAGGTAACAAAAAGTTGTGACTATATAAATTATGTCAAATTTTTTTTCATATTAATCTTTTAAAATGTATACTAGTTCTTTTACTTACTTTTAACACAAAAACCCTACAGACACACATTCAAATAACCTTCACTAATTTACACACTAAACCATATAAACACTTAATACTCTCAAAAATATACTACACATATAATGCTTTAGATTTCCAATATGCACGCTTGGCGGTGAAAGTTAGTAATAAGTTAGGTGGATACGATAATATATATAACAATAGTTTAGTTAAAAAGACATCTCTTGGCATTTTCCTCTATACTCAATGGCTAACATAAATACTATAAATAATGAACTGGAGCAGATAAACATTAGCAACTCCCTCACTTGCAATCCCGAAGACTGTATTAAGTATGTGAAACAATCCGAATGCGATATTAAATTAATTCATTTGAATATACGAAGTATAAATAAAAATTTCGATCACTTTCTTGTCCTACTACAGTCCATAAAAATTGATTTTGATATAATTATATTAACAGAATGTTGGCTCAGCAAGGTTACAAATTTACCAATAATCAAAGACTACCAAGTTTACAAAACTGAAACAAACTGCAACCAAAACGACGGGGTCATCATTTACACAAGATTAGGATTACTAATCACAGTATGGGAGCCAACGTTTAAGGGAGGAAATTGCCTGGTTTGTCAAGTTGAAAATAAACTAACCGTTGTCGCTGTCTATCGCTCCCCATCATACAGTTCGAATGATAACTTTGACAGTTTCTTAGCTAGTTTAAACAGCATTTACGTACAAACGTCAGGCACACCTAATATTGCATTAATAGGGGACATAAACATTGACATTGGAAAAAATAATATGACTGACAGGAGCCTTGACTATCTGATATTAAACGCCTCTCAAGGATTGTTACCTGCGCATCTATTTCCCACACGACTAGAAAACTGTTTGGATCACATTATTTTAAAAACAAACCTAACAGCTACAACACTTGTTCTAAACTCCTACATTACTGACCACAAACCGATTATATTATCTGTTTGCAACTCCAATCCTGCGAGAAAAAAAAGACAAATGTACACTCGGCTCAATTACGAGGCGATCAAACTTGAATTAGAAGCTACTGATTTTACAACAATATATACAATTACAGATGCTAATATAGGCATGAACATTTTCATAAATATAATTACATCCGTCATGTCTAAGCATACAAAAGAAATCCAAATTCCTAAACGAAATATAGCTCTAAAACCCTGGATTACCCCAGGCTTATTAAGATGCATTAGACAAAGGGACAAGTTACATATGCAAGCTAAGAAATTCCCCGGAAACCTTATTCTAAAAGTCACCTATAGCCGGTATAGAAATTTCTGTAACGCACTGCTACGTAAACTGAAATTCAATTATTTTCATGGTGAACTTGAGAAAGCAAACAAAAATCCTAAAGCACTATGGAAAACGATTAAGGATATAACTAACACCCAAAAAATATGCAGTAGTCCAGTTGAGCTGCTTAAAATTGATGATAATCCTAAAGCATCAGTAGATAAAATATCGAATTTTTTTGGCAACGTGGGAAAAAATATGGCTGAAACAATTATTTCAAAGGGTCATCCACCGCCAGCAACTACCCAGAAACGGCGCCTTGTTGAGGTAGAAACGCATTCACCCGCAAATTCTCTCGGAATAATAGAAGTCGATGAAAGTGAGATTGAGACTCTTATCCTCCAATTACGCAATGACTGCGCCGTTGGGTGGGATGGAATCTCGACCGAGATATTAAAAAATAGTCGCGAAACACTAGTGCCTCATATAACTCATCTCTGCAATCTGTGTTTACAAACAGGTGTCTTCCCGGATTGCCTTAAAAAAGCAATAGTACACCCTATTCACAAGGGAGGGGACAGAAACTGTGTCAACAATTATAGACCAATATCAGTACTCTCTGCCCTCTCTAAAATTCTCGAAAAAGTTCTCAATAACCGATTGAGAACGTTTCTCGAAAAATATAGGCTTATAGCGGACAACCAATACGGCTTCAGAACAGGAGTATCAACAGAAGACGCCGTACTCGCACTAACACAATTAGTTTCCAATAAACTGGACAACAAAACTAAATGTATGGGAATATTTTTGGATCTCTCCAAGGCGTTTGACACAGTTTCTGTCCCATTGCTAATATCTAAGTTAGAACACCTAGGCATACGTGGTGTTGTACTCGAAATTTTCAAAAGCTACCTGAAAAATCGCACTCAAAAAGTGAAAATAGACACATTTTTAAGTGATGCAAACACGGTAACTTACGGCGTTCCCCAGGGTAGCATACTCGGTCCTACTCTGTTCCAAATTTATGTGAACGAACTTTGTCTAATGAACTTTTCAAACTCAAAAATATTCGCTTATGCCGACGACACCGCTATTATAGTTTATGGCCCGACTTGGAATACCGTTAAAACAGAAGCGGAAAAAACCCTTAATAGAATAACGAAATGGCTAAATCTAAATCTATTAACACTCAATTTAAATAAAACCTTCTGTATTCCCTTTGCAATACGCCGTAACACTCTCCCACCACAAAGCTTCTCGGTAATTGCCCACTCATGCTCAGATTCATCGATACCTTGTTCTTGCCCCACAGTCTACAGAACTGATAGTGTGAAATACCTGGGCGTGCTTATAGATAATGCACTAAAATGGGACAAACAAATTGACACTGTAACTATAAGAATCACGCGCCTCATTCATGTTTTTAAATCTCTCAGAGATTTTGCTAACTATGAGACACTAAAAATGGTTTATCACGCCTTATGCAGCTCTATACTTGGTTATTGTATATGTGTGTGGGGAGGAGCGAACAAAACTAAATTTCTCCGAGTGGAGAGAGCACAAAGAGCCGTACTTAAAGTAATGACAAAAAAGCCCATTAGATATCCAACAGCATGTCTTTATGCAGAATGTCATCTACTAACGGTCCGTCAACTTTTTGTGCTCAGATCCACAATTAGAACACATACTAGCCTCCCTCCTAGAGTTTTAAGCAAACGCACAAGACTACGTACACACTCCCCACATCATACTACTTTCGCTAGGCACCAATACCACATATTAAGCACACACATCTACAAACAAATACATAAAAAACTGAACATCACAGATTACAATACACACAAAGTCAAAGCCATTGTCTCTGAGTGGCTTCAAAAACAGGACTATGCTCAAACGGAATGCCTGCTAACTTATATTAGTTAATTTAAACCTTATGAACATTTCGCACCATATCTTTATCCATAAACACGACGACACTTACGCTCACGCGCATACACACGCACACACACACACACACACACACACACACACACACACACACACACACACACACACACACACACACACACACACACACTTTATTATATATTCTGTTTTATTTTTATTTTATTGTTTCTCTTTTGTTCTACTCTTACACTAGTATTTAGGAATAGTAAGTAAGGAATAATATACGCATGTACATGTATCTTTAGAACAATGTTTCGACATTTACGACGACTAACACCCCACTTACTGTACCTCATCCAAATGGATATGCATCAAACAAAAAGCCGAACACTGTCTCTTAAGACACAGGATAACCTAGTTTAAGAGGCAGGGTTCATACTCTGTGCACACAGATTTCCAGCAACAACAATTGTATATTTGTTTATATCAAATTGTTATCTTTCTTGTCACCTCATGTTTTGTTGTACTATATATCTGTATATTTTTTTTGGCAAATAAATATTATTATTATTATTATTATTAATTAAATTGCATAACATTATATTACATTTAATTTAATTACATCACACTACATTTTAAATTACAATATTTCATAAATTAATTAAATTAGTAAATTATGGTATCAATATTACTTAACAATGTCTAAGTGCAAGGATTTTTGTTTAAGAATTCTTCAATATAATAATAGCATTCCTGTAACAACCATCCACGTAACGCGTACTGCTTCACGAGGATAGTTGTTACGAGATTTGATTGTGACAGAAAATTGATTACGAGGAAGGAGGGTTAAAGATTTTGGTGTTGAGTTGTAAATTAAAGGAGCCATATATACGCGGCATATAAGGGTCCTTAAATTTTAAAATCCTTAAATTTAACTATTACCTTTATTAACAGTTCGTAAACCGACTTTGCCGCCCTTTAGATTACGTGGTTAAATTATTTATATCCATATTTTGCATATTTACTTTTGGGTTTCTAATTTATAACCAACACAACTTGAAGTAAATAAAACGATAGAAACTAACGATACTCTATACCAGGGCCCAGGGTTGTTTCTGATGTAGATTTTTCCTATATAAGCCGATACTGATGTTGATATTAATAAATTACTTAAATAAACCAATGAAGAGGCGTTTTAGGCTAACAAAACTGCACGAAAAAACAATTACGTGTAATAACATTTCTATGTTTACATTCATTTACTTATTACGAAATGAAAGGGAAGGAATATCAACATAATATAGTCCGTACCTATTGTAAGAAAGAGATAAATAGAGGTTTGAGGTAAAGCGAGAGCATCAAATTGGCACGAGCGAATTATCGCAGCTAGAGGGGAATACTCACCCTGTGAATTCCTAATAATTAATACTGCAATTTTATAACATTAACAAGTATCTATATTTCTCATAGGAATATAGCCAAAAAACACAATCTCTGACTTGCGCAAGCGACGCCTCTTTAAATAAGAAACAATTATTTAAACACTTTAAATATGAAACTTAGGGGATATTTTAATCAATCATAATCCGCGGCCATATTTTTTTATCGTAATTTTTGAATTAGTTTTTCATTACATAGATAATTAACATTTTTTATGAACAGTACAAGCGCTACGTACGCAACGAAGTTTAATAATTATCGTATAAGTATGAAACCTCGTTACGTACGTAACGGTTTTCTTTAAGGTATATTAGCTATTCTTGAAAGGTATCAGAGTAGATAAGTAAAGAGAAAAAACATTTTTTTTTTAGTTTATTCTTTACAAAATTAAATATTGTTAATTAACTGATCCTTTGACTGATTTAAAAATCACGATAAAAAAAACTTTGGCCGCGGATTATTGTAAGTGCCTGTTTTTTTTTTGTTATTTTTTTCTTGTTTAATGTGTTTAAATAATTGTTTTTGTAAAGGCGGGCGTGGCTTGCGCAAGCCAGAGGTCCCGTTTCGGCCGTATTTTGACTCCATTGAGAAAATTATAAATTTCCTCCTCTTTTTGAATCTTCTGTCAAATTTAAAAAATCTCAGGTAGCTATTGAGACATTAATAAAAAGCAAAAACCTATTTATTTTTCAGTTAATTGTCTGTAACTTTTGCAATTTTTGCAAGCGGAACTTGATTTATTTTTAAAATCGTCTACATTCTATTTCGAACCCAATGATACCCCGTTCATAGTTTTGAAGTTGGTGCCTTGAAATTATCGATTGTAATGCTTTATTTGGCCCCAACTTCAAAATATTTAACAAATTTTTGACAACTTTTCAGAAATTTTGGATTTAAAACGAGTGAATAGAATAGTAACATTTAACGGTAATACCCAAAGCCTAGCCTACAAAGAGAGTTCCTTTTTATATATAAAAATAAACGTCCTGTCATTTTTTACTTATTAATGTCCAGTCAAAATCTTTGGACTTAGTAAGTTGAAATTTTGTAGGGGGGTTTCTTTTGTGATTTAAACTTTAGGCAACTTGAGTTCTAAAGGTTCATTTCCGTGCATCGCGGCCGCGTTCGACCGCGACACTCGGAAATGAACCTTAAAGAAACGAACGAAATTAACGCGGGCAAAGCCACGGGCATAAACTAGTAATATTAGATAATATGCTTAACTAAGAAATAAACTATTACATTCCAGTTGCTTTTCACCGCATACGCATGCCAGTCATGCAAGGGCCCGGTTCTGAAGACAGGCCGCAAGGCACATTGCCAGCAGTGCCACGCAGACTTCCATCTGCAGAGAGCTCTCGCTGCCATCGACAGGGCTGACGAGATGCTCGCACAAGGTATTATACGTTCTATAATGGCTTGCGACACACGAGGTTGTCTGATCACAAACTAGTAGTAAACAGATATTTAAAAAAAAAAAAAATTACAAACTAAACTTACCACCTACTTTTCGCAGTGTGTAACATACAAATAAATATAACATTTTAAACAAAATGTTTAAAAATAAGATTATTATTATTATTTGTTATTGTTTATATTATTATAATTTATAATAATTATTATTATTATTGATTAAATTTATAAAACAAAAAAAATCATAAAAATAATGCATTCTTTTTAAAACATACATTTACTTTACCTTTAGCTTATAATTTTTATCGTCGAAGTTGGTCATTGTTTCGAAATCGTACTTAAAACTGAAATGACATTCGCGTATGGACCAATTTATATTGAAGTAACAGTGGCTGTTCGTGGCCGCACGGTCGTCACGCGATACTGGTAATGTTTAAAATTCTTTGATACTGAAAGTGCTCGCCGCGTTGCTATTTTGATGTGAATTGAACCTGCGGAAAAAACGCGGAGCTTTTATACAAAAGTCGATACAGAAAATTCTAGTAACGACCAGTAAGGTGCTCCAAAAAACATACAAGATAATTACAATAAATAGCTAGTTCAATTCACGCGCACAAACAAAAGCTGAAAAAATACGTTTCACGTTATCTACCTACTCTTTTTATTTGTTTGTTTGTTTCAGTAGAATATCGTGTTATGATTTCCATATTGCAGGGAATTTAGTCAGTAAATCGGCATCCATAAGTAATATATATATTCAATTCAATTCAATTCAACTTTATTTCCCAGAATATGGTGGTTTACAGATCTTTGGTATAGTATAGTACAACATATTCTGCCATGCAAGGCGTGCAAATATTTGTTGTTAAAACTTAAATACCTATTAATTAACATTTCACAAAATTAACGAAATAATATTATAATATAATGTCAACAGTTAAAATTTAAATAAGTAAAATCAATTCATATTGACATAATACAACAATAATAATAATAAATCAGATAATAATTATAATTCAATTCAGTATAATATAATGTCACTTGATCATTACAATTTAATAAAAGGAAAAAATATAAAATGTATAACATCTAATTAATAAATTTATCTGTTAGGTATTCATCGACGTCATAATAAACTTTTTCTTGTAATAATGTGATAAGCCCTTTGCGGAACTGTTTGTAGGGTAAATTGATCAATTGGTTTGGAAGATGGTTATATATTTTAATACACATAAGATATGAGTTTCTCTTATGTAGTTCAAGATTCGTTTTCGGTACCTTTAATCGGTTTTTGTGTCTAGTTCGACTCCCCTCTACATCTCCAAGTTTTTTAAACAGTGTAGAGTTCGTTTTTACAAAGATGCATATTTCAAATATGTAGATACATGGTAAAGGAAGGATATTATGGTTTTTAAATATTGGTCTACAACTATCTAGGTAGTCACAATCAAAAATCGCTCTAATACATTTTTTTTGTGCTATGAATAATCTATTGAAGTAGTATAAGAAGTTATAATGAAACAATACAACGTGTTGTACAGCCGATAGAGCGACGAGCGTGGAGGAGCGGTGCGAGAAGGCGCAAGCATCGTTCCGTCTGAAGCAGCAGGTGTGGCACCGGCACCACACGTCGCTGCGCACGGCCGCCGACCTCCTCGCCAGGCTCTACGCCGACCTCGGTAAGACCATCGCACCTCACTCACATCAATATATACTGCCATACTCACTAAGTGAAAAGTTCTTTGACGGCGTAGTGCACTTTTTTTGGTATGGGTAAAAAATGTTAAACTCGCGTCAGGACACGTGTCCTGATCGAAAATTCGTAAGACGTAGGGGGAGCAATGAAAAACTGTAACAATATCAATAGAATACGTAGGTAAATTTCGCCATCATCTACAATGTTATTATATTGATTTGTGATTTATTATTTCTTATTTTTTTTATTATTATATCAGTAAGATCGATAAATATTATTCAAATAATTAAGTAAATATTCAAATAATATTGCGCTATTGTATACCAACATGGCAATTTAAAAAATGACAATGATATTGACAATTAAAAAGTTTATCTTTCAGAGAAAATTACATACTGAATTCAGTATGTAATTTTCTCTGAAAGAAAAATTATCTCTAAATTTTGTATTTAACCACCTAAATTATAGTACTATTATACTAATAAAAAAATATTCCCTACCTTCCTAACTTCAAGTTTTCACTTCTGCCGGCACTCCCGCAGTACAACCCGTTTTGTTTTATACCACTAAATGAAGAGACGAACAGAGTGTGAACCTGATGGTCACCATCACACGTCGCCCGTAACAGAACCAATGGCACCCAAATCCTTGGCAAATATCTAATTTTCACCACTGCGCTCCTCATTTGAGACGTTAGTTCGTAAGTCTCGTTAGTCCAATAATTTCATTTGATAATGTGCAATTCAACCAAAAGACGAGAAGTCCAGAACGCATCATTGTCGGGCATTACATTCGTTCATCATTCACGTTGCTATTCGCGCAAGAGCTATACGGGGTAGATTGCATGTAAAAACGTCTATTATATCTGTTATAGTTACTCGTGTGTGAATACCTCAGTTTGGTCGTACCCACCCAACGTGCTAATCCAAAATCTAGCGATTATTTGGAGGGTTTTTTTTTAATCTGACCAAATTAAAAAGTATTTATGACCAATCTTTACCCAAGGCCCTTGCCCTCGTGGATCAAATCTCGATAAAAAGTAGTCTATAACTTTCCTTCACAATATAAATCGGTTCAATAACTTCGTAGATGCAAACAAACTAGTCAGCTTTATTGTATTGGTATAGATTCAAATAGATTGCCTATCTATACATGAAAAAAATATGCTTCCGGATGTTTGTGTCCACAGAACTCAAAAACTAGGCTCTGGATTGACTTGAACAGAAAAGTGAAACACGAAAATGTTTTTTATATACTTATTTATCCCGAAGTTCGAAACGTAAACGGAAAATTTTAAGCATTTTCGCGCAGTATATGTATACATTTAAGTAATGTATGTTACAGGAGACTTCACCAAGAGTGTGGAACTCATTAAGCAGAACATTCAGAGCTTGGAGTACCAGTTCGGATCGTTTAGCGTAGAGGTCAGTATATACATTACTTGCTAATAATAATATCTTGGGACTAAGCAGAGCTTGTACTATGAAAACCAGACAACTGATAAACATACTTATATATTTTTAAATACATACATATTATAGATAAATAACACCCAGACACAATAAACCATCGTGCTCATTTCACAAAGTTTTATCCTGGGTGGGGATCGAACCCACGACCTTAGCACGGCTTAGCAGTCAGGGTCACTAACCACTAAACCAACAGGCCAGTCTAAACAATACGCATATGAAAGAACTCTTACTCCCTTATTCACAATACGATGAAGACGAAGCAAATGTTAATAAATACAATAATTGTATTTTTGAAAGATAGAAAAATTTGAAGTCCAGACCCAGGAATCGACAATTTGCATCAGTCCTTAAACATGGTGTATGGTATATTAGTCGCAGCACCTTAGCACCTACCCCCATATCAAGTTTATAAACATTCAAACATTGTAAAATTGGCAATTTGAAAAGAGTGGCCGCGAGTTTTTATTGCCAGGTTCTTTTCTCCGACTTAACCTATTGTTTGCGAACTTGGCATTACATGTACATGTAGAATCCCGACGTATCACAAGAGTTGTTTTGCATCCTAAGTGAATAAAGAATTTTGAACTCGAGACTATGTTACTAGACCTCAAATTTTTCTATCCTTTTAAGCTCGCGAGTTGGGTCCTCGCTTATAACTTAATTGGCAAGAAATGCCTATAAAAAATATTATAATGTTAATAAATGTTGATTAATGTTCGCGATTTATACACAATATAAAATTGTGGTCACGGGTACACCGTTAGTAGTGTACCCATGACCGCGGCCGTTGCGGCGCACGAAACGTCGCTATTTCCATTATAGTTTAGATAATTTCTTCCGGATGGTTTATTTATATCGACGACGGTTTTAAAGCTAATTGATATAAGTGACATTCTTTGCTATATTAAGTTATATATGTACATATTCGGAATCAGCTATTTTTTCTCCGACGTTGAGCTAGGCTTCAATATTTTCTAAGCACTATTTTGGCGCTTTGGACCTACAAGAACACACGGCAGGGGCGAAGGGTTCATTTTTTTCATAGGTAACCCGATGCAAAAATAAATCTTGTTGGACATAGTTCTATGTACCTATAATACTGAGTAACTACAATCCAAAGGGATGCCGGAAGTAATGGTGTTCTAAGGACCCTCCGCCACTGACACACGGTGTATAGATAATGGAGAAAACTTGGTACCAAGCCGAGTGGGCCGCTGGTATATGTATTACGTAATGTAAAATTACAGGTGGCCCACGAGCTCAGAAAACTATCAGATGTGATGCTGGAGAGGATCATGAGGTCTCCACAGAACCCTGAGTATGGGTGAGTAGTACATATCATTATGGTGACATTTTGTATGTTTTCCACCAATGGGCTTGTTTCCAACCCTATGACATCTCATTTTTTTATTTTTTTCCTATGACATCACTATTTATTTCTAGTCAAATCACTACTTTTTATGATATGATTAAAGATAAAAAATGCTGTTTAACACTAAATTTAATAAGGAATTAATCGTTGGTAGTTTAAATGCTAGTTTTATTTACTAATTAGATTTATGATTTTTTTCGTTTCCTGGGAAACGAGCCTATTGTTGTGTTGGTCCGTATATATGCCACAAGACTTGCAACATAAAAGCTGAATGGGAACCATTTATTTTCATAATTATTACGTGCACAAAATACTTATAATGATATTAAAAGTTTTATTAAAACGGCTATGAAAATCAAACGAAACACTGGCGCTGCTGCCGGGTAAAGCTAAGTCAGGTCAGTAAATATATAATTATGTATATTTCAGTGAATGGTGCCTGGAAACACATAAGATAATAAAAAAGGCAGTTCAACTGATGGAACTGAACTATGGTTCCTGGGAGACGTTGGTGAAGCGTTTGAAGGAGCAGGAAGCCTTCGTAGCGGCCATGGTGATCGACAGCCAGTCGGCTGACACCTTCGACAGCGTCCATCGCAACTTTCACTACAATCTGAAGATATGAGCCCGGCTAGCCAACACTCACCGGTCATTCAGGCGAGTCTTACGAACATTCGGTTGTGCGAAACTGTTCTCCGTGTGTTTTACAGCCGAAGTTGATTATATGTAAGTTATGTGACGGTGAGGTTGATGCCGAAACTTGATTAAGGCTTTAATGAACCCCTATTGTGTAATACCCCAGGGTTAAGAACGGTTTTTACGAAATATATACATGAAACGCTCGCGCTCTCGACCTAATACGTCATATACGACTATTTATCGAATGCTCAAACCGTACTTAGGTTAAATTTGAGACGTGCTCAAAGGTATTTGCGTGCTACTATGATATTATCGCCTACGGTCTCAGCACCGCTCCGAGACGCCTCATAACTTGCGACTTACGACTTTAAATCGTGTGCTTTTAACTACATTTTAAAATGACAAGATCAAATAAGGTGACGTTGTGGAGAAACGTCAGCTAATTTATCTTGAAAATGTTACTTGATTGATTACTAGCAATGTGGGTCGCACATTACAAGCAATCTTGTTAACCCCTCCAGATAAGCTGAATTGCTAAGAGTGGGTTCACGTCGGTAGTATAGTGGGTAGGATTCGAACCCGCGATCTCACGATTGCGAGTCAGAGCTTCACACGTGTTCGGGCCGCCATCATTCGGTACAGACCGAGCGGTGTATGTATATGAACGATAGGGAATAAAGCTGCTCGGCTTTGCCGTACGGCTTCGTTGAACCCCAAGCGGCTTGTTAATGAAGCCATCGGCTTTATTTGGTTTTTTATGGCGAACAAAACGAAGCAACTACTACTATTACTAACTACGTATGCGTCGACCCGCTTATATGTGTAGCCTCCCTTAGATGCCTTAACCATTAGGCTACCGCCGCTTTAAATATATGTATATTATACAAATTATATATATTATACACATATATATTATACTCATTCATTACATTTTTGTTATGCATAAACTTTCACGATTTGTACACGTTATGTATTACACAGGTCTTAATTGTGCAGGCGCGGATTCAGGGGGGGGCAACAAAGGTAATTGCCCCCCAGACTCGACTGAAAGACCTTTTTTTGGAGAATTTTGATACTACCGGTGTGTTTTGACAGGCAATTACAGTACTCCAAAAGTAATAATGCGCATAGAAATCTTCGGAAATCTTCGTCATTGTTCGGCAACGGTCGTATTACCCGAGCGTCGAAAGACGATATTTATATAGAGTGGTTAAGAGCAATTTCTCTATGCCTAATTTTATATATTATGTGTTTTGTGCTAAAACAGATTTGATTTACCTGTAACGAAATTTGATTCGATAATTCCATGTAAGTAAATAGCGAAAACGCTACAATCATTGTTGGAGTGATTAGTTTTCAAGTGTCTTACCGAAGTTGGTGTAATTATGGAGGAAAAGGTTTAAATAACATAAGGTTTTATTAGAAGGAGAAAAAAACGTTTTCAAATAGAGGTTTACATAAAATATAATCAAAATCTCAGTTCAAATTTGTTTACAGCACTAATCATTCCAGAAAAATAATACAATTATAAAAAAATTAATCAGAATCGAGGAAGACCTCTATTCCCGACATCGCAGATTCATCAGAAGTTTCATTATGCTCTTGTTCATTTACACTTTCCTCACTGCTATCACCTGTGTAAATAATCAGTTTATCGGAATAACTATCGATTCTTGGCTCAAATTTTCTATATTCATCTTCGCATTGAACCGCATGATCAGAAACTTTTTTCCATTCTTCTGGTCCTATTTTATTGATTTTTTCTAATATAGCATCTTTAACTGACGTCACAGTCATTGCAATATTTCTCTTGGCCACGTGTTGCTTTATTTGGGACCAAATATTTTCAATAGGGTTAAAATCGGGATGATATGGTGGCAATCGTATAATTTTATGCCCATGTTCCTCCATTATACGGTCAATGGCAAATTCTGTGTAATTTTCTTTGTATCTTTGTATAATTTTATACAAATCGGGTTTCAGTTTCTTTGGGTCATGCGGAATGTTGTGTTGTTGTAACCAAGCTGTCATTTGTGGTTTAGATGTGTTTGAGTTTGGTGGTTTCACAGACAGCTTATTATGATATGGGGCGTTGTCTATTACCAACACACTATTAGGAGGCAAGTTGGGAATCAATTGATTGCGTAGCCAAGTTTGATAACGTTCCGCGTTTATTTCTTTATGATAGTCACCTTCTGAGTCAACACATTTATGTAACATTAGAGCCCCTGGGACGAAGCCTTTTTCATTGCCTGCGTGTACAATAATTATTCGCTCTCCTTTGGAAATGGGTTGTTTGATACCTTTTTTGTTGCTATCTTGCCAAGTTTTACCCTTAGTATGTGATGTGTGCACATACGACTCGTCCATAAATACTATGTTTCTACCAGAACTCCTCAGCTGTTGTATTTCTCTGAGATATTTGATCCTTTTTAGGCGTATATCATGTTTTTCCATAAGTAATTGTCTGTTATTATCAGTTTTCAGAAACCTAAACCCCATGTCTTTCAAGATCAACCTTAAAGTCTCGGCACAGCCTTTGAAATTAATAGCTTCGATCAACTTTATTCTTAAATTATTTACAGTTGGGAGTTCTTTCAGCGTCAATTGAAAATTGTATATCATATTACGAATAACACAGTAGTCGAAATCATCAAGTACCAGCCGAAATCTACTTTTAGGTCTTCCTTTTTTCGGTGTAGAAAATTTCTTTGATTGATTATGTTTTTTTTCGTTTAAGATATTACTCAAAGTTCGTCGCGAAATTCCTGTAGCTTTTGTAACACGGTCTTGAATTTTTTTAAAATAACCATCATGGTCTCTGTTGAAAACATTGGCTTCATTTAAGAAATAAAGGTACACATTAAATACCATTTGCCGTGCTTGTGAATTAAGCGGTTTTCCACGTTTAAATTTATCCATTTTGGAAGAATTCGTCTGAAAGAAAATGGCATGGGCAGAGTTAGGTATATATTTTTTATGCATGTTTATCTATTTATTTAATTTAAATAAATCTCATTTTTTAAATGTTTTTCTAGTACTTAATATGTATTTAATGTAGGTATTTTATTTTTTTAATATTAAAAAAACGTGAAATATGTTATTTATTTTCCTTTTTTCAAAATATACTATTTAAATCTGAATAAGCTAATTAATGTTGAAATTATATTTACCAAGAAGGGTGTGTAATAGCAGCTCTATATATTTCCACAAATAGAGAACACGTGCAGTCACTACCAATATATAAAGACGACTGACAGACATTTCGCTGACCGGCGACAGCTGCCGAACGCCCGATTTGTTTTCGATTGTGCACACATGATATTGACTCCTATCTCTTTTAAACAAGGTGCAAAATGCAAATGCCTTGTTTAGGGCTCTTACGATTCCATGATTCGAGTGTTTCCGGGAATACGACAATTAGCGAAGATCTGCATGTGCATTATTAATTTGGGAGTACTGTACATCCCCTTCCCGGAGAATTTTATAAGCTACGGGTCTTAATCGCGCAAATATTTTATTAAAGGCTAAACACCTTTGTTTTATTACCCGAAGTTTCGACCGTATTGCAACGGCCGTGGTCACGGATAGACTGGTTCAGCTCAGCGTCGCCTCCGTGAAGTGCGGGTTTCGGAAACTACCCTCGCTTGGTTTTATCACACTTTTACACTCGTAGCTTATAAAATTCTATAATGCGTACAAATCGCGAAAGTTTACGAACTTACATTGGCAAACTTGTATGAGGTATTCGAACTTGTACAAAAATTGTGTTTTCTTGTTGATGGTATGATTTCAATGCAAGCAACTTGTACGCACATATGCTCTATTCCATTAGGCAAGTCTTGCATACGAGTATGACGTCATATGTCATCAACGTTCTGTACTATTTATTTTGAGTTGCGTTTGAATTTGGCTGTTGTGTAACGTTTGTAAAATTATAATTAATTATCCTAGCAATAAATAGTTTTTAATCAACTTATCTCACAGCAAATAAATATTAGAATAATCACTGTGTTGGTTATATAAGAAACGTGATCATCGAATAGTGAGGAAACATTATACTATACTTAATAAATTATAACTAATTTTAATGTATCGTATATGTCATAAGTAAAGACTAAAGCTGACTGGCTACGTTTTGTTTAACTACGATGTTTCTTAGGGCTGTTTTGCGCCCTCATGCATATTTGCTCTGCACACGTGTCGGCCATAACCTTACCAAACATACTATGCGTTTCAAATGAGTTGATAACTGTCATGATGACATTTTGATTCGCATTACGACTGCAACTTCATTGTATGACGTAAGGTCAGCAATAAAATAATTCGTAAAAAGGTGTCATTAGTATTAAACTGATAACTAATAATATTTAAAGAAAAATGTTAGTTTGTGTTTGTAATGTCCGTTCCATTACCATAATACACATACGTACTTTACCAGACTCGGGAGTTTTTGTTGCTAGCGGTTCAATTTTGACAAGTACAGAGTGAAGTTGTCGCGATCGCGATTATCTTCTCATTTGAAACGCATAGTACTTTTCTTATTATGTAAGTCAAGTATGGAGTAGAAGATTCTCGTGTAGGGCCTGACCTTATCAATGTCAGATTTGTAACTGAAGGTGGAAAGTCAGCGGCGTCAAGTGGCCATAATTGCTGCTATATTTACTGTTCACACATTATATGCACCCGTTCACACGTCGTTATTGCAAAAAGTAGGGCGTATAATTTATACAAATATTATAAAGCTGAAATGTTGATAAATTATTTTAATATTGAATAGCTCATTTATTGAGGAAGGGTATAGGCTATATAACATCACGCTTTATTAATATTTTTTTTAATTCGGACCTGTAGTTACTGAGATTATTGCCTTCAAACAAACAAACTCTTCAGCTTTATAATATTAGTATAGATAGCTAATCAGGATTTCTATCTTTGGCTATTTGCCCATATCAAAGTTAATCTCATTGCATCAAATATTTCAAATGATTCCATTAGAGAAATATCGGGTTTCTGAAGTGCTGTCAAAGCTGTTGGTATAATTGCATTTTTTTCTTAAATATGAGACCAAACATTCTAGTTGTAATTATTATTTAAAATGTATAAGCATTCTTTATTGATTTTGCCTCTTATTTAACACAGAAAATACAGACTTAATTTCATCTAAATGCTTAGCGTAATAGAATGCTACATCAAGCCAAGTACCCCATCTAGTAATTATAGGTAAATCCGGACACATTTCTTTAAAGATTTCATATCTTTTTAGTACCTTCAAAAAATCTTATCAAATTTGAAATTAAACTGTCAACAAAAGGGTTCCCTTTTCTAATCTGCCTCGCAACAAGATTTACCCGCTGATATCATGTATGCCACACTTTATAACATTATCCACTTTGCTCTCAAATGAACTTCCCTACATATTTTTTAAAGAATTTTTAATAAATTGTGATATAGTTTTTCCATTTACAGTATTTAGCATTTTACATACCACTAAGTAAGGCCGATAGCACCTACTAGGTTCTAATGGTCTTACCAACAAATGTACGACAGCTCTTCCTAAGAAATCCGTAGTTTCTACTACTGAAGCCATAATTTCTTAACTACAATCTTATCTGGCATCTCTTGTACTTTGATCTAACATCAATCAACGTTGAAGTAACATCTCAATAAGGATTCACTAGGTAGTTTAATATTTTTGCAATTGCAACATATGTACTTTTGAAAAAATGTTTTAAATGCATTGTTGCCCAGTTGGGACCATGGTATGTTACAAGTGAGTGTTGTGTTCTTTCTTCGTGCCTTTATGTACTGCTCCTTCTACATGTTGTTTTGACTTTACTTTGACGAGCACTTAAATGTGATCATTTAGAGCAGTAAATTAATCCACTTGCACGATCGTAAAAAAGGTCCGGATCATCTTTGAACCACTTGTTGACGGTGGTCTCTTTGATTGAACTCTGCGCCATGGTAATGTAATACTTTTAATCAAAGAAAACCGTATGAGTGTGTTTGTAAGTATGAGAGAAATGGGGCACAACAGTTACCCCTTTAAATCGAAACTCTCTCTACTATTAATAGAGAGATGGATAGATTAATAATTTATTGACATACGCACGCTTAAAACACATATTAACCTTATACAAAAAAACAATACTTAATTTCAATTTAATACGTATTACAAACGTTAACCACATAGTTAATTAAAGCAATTAAAAAAGCGTCCCGTATGTTAAACTTCTTCAGTAGCATTTGAAATCAAGCTACTTTATTGTGATTGTATCAAAGAACCTCTTATACAATACCGATTTTCATAACGATACAAGAAAATATTCAACATTGAGAAAATATAATTTAAAGGAAATTTAATAAAAATATAAACAATAAACTTACCAGGTTTATCAAATATCACCAACTTCAAATGTCCAATCATTTAATAAAGTAAGGTCAAATCAAAGTCCGTTAATGGATTCCGAAATGGTCGTATTAAGTAGAGTCCAGAATCCAATAAACAAGCCAGGGTCAAAGAGGATTCCCCACCCGAGGTAAGTGAATGAACTGTGTGAATGAGTTAACTGATTTATTACTAATAGAAAGTTTGGCGATAGAAAGAGACAAAATCTAGTACATTTCGGTAACCGGGGAGAGCTCGCCATTCCCGCTATTGGTTTCTTTTGTTTTCACAAACTATGTTGTGCGAACTGCAAATGTGGCTGCGTATTGGAATTTTGCAACTTCGGACATTGTCGTCCTTGATGTAAGTTTGGGAAGGTCGCGCGTGCAGTGGTTTAAATTGTTTAAAAGTAAATAACTTTTTTATATTTATTAAATCACGGACTTTTCTGCTCTTTAATATCAATCTCGGGATAAGAGATATATACACTTTATTCTTTCGCTGTATGAAATAAGAGTAAGTAAATAAATAACTAACTAATTCCGATCTCAGGTTATGACTCAACAGAACATCAATAGAAGACATAATAGAGATATACAAAGGTTTTAAGTAGTTATAAGTAAATATATATTATAGTAAATACCATACAATGATGTGAACAACGCTGCTTATTATTTGTATTGTACCTTTGCTGCTACCTATGTTTATTAGTGTATACCTTTGTTGTTTTATATTATATATTGTTATATAATATTGTATTAAATAAATTAATTCAAGTTTTGTGAGACGTTGTTTGTTTATCTGTAACTTGTGTTTAATAAATAAAATAAATAAATAATAAATTTACAGTTTACAAGAAATAGGAGTAATTGTATGACTATTAAATAACTATGCAATAATATGTCTTATAGTATTCTGAAAAATGTATTCGTTCATAATGTATCGTGTCTATTAATTTTCTTATTCATCAAAAAAAAACTAAAAGTAATTGATTTGATCATTGAAATGATGACGTCACACGCTAGTATTTCATACAAACTAGTACAGTACTCCAAAAGTAATAATGCGCATAGAAATCTTCGGAAATCTTCGTCATTGTTCGGCAACGGTCGTATTACCCGAGCGTCGAAAGACGATATTTATATAGAGTGGTTAAGAGCAATTTCTCTATGCCTAATTTTATATATTATGTGTTTTGTGCTAAAACAGATTTGATTTACCTGTAACGAAATTTGATTCGATAATTCCATGTAAGTAAATAGCGAAAACGCTACAATCATTGTTGGAGTGATTAGTTTTCAAGTGTCTTACCGAAGTTGGTGTAATTATGGAGGAAAAGGTTTAAATAACATAAGGTTTTATTAGAAGGAGAAAAAAACGTTTTCAAATAGAGGTTTACATAAAATATAATCAAAATCTCAGTTCAAATTTGTTTACAGCACTAATCATTCCAGAAAAATAATACAATTATAAAAAAATTAATCAGAATCGAGGAAGACCTCTATTCCCGACATCGCAGATTCATCAGAAGTTTCATTATGCTCTTGTTCATTTACACTTTCCTCACTGCTATCACCTGTGTAAATAATCAGTTTATCGGAATAACTATCGATTCTTGGCTCAAATTTTCTATATTCATCTTCGCATTGAACCGCATGATCAGAAACTTTTTTCCATTCTTCTGGTCCTATTTTATTGATTTTTTCTAATATAGCATCTTTAACTGACGTCACAGTCATTGCAATATTTCTCTTGGCCACGTGTTGCTTTATTTGGGACCAAATATTTTCAATAGGGTTAAAATCGGGATGATATGGTGGCAATCGTATAATTTTATGCCCATGTTCCTCCATTATACGGTCAATGGCAAATTCTGTGTAATTTTCTTTGTATCTTTGTATAATTTTATACAAATCGGGTTTCAGTTTCTTTGGGTCATGCGGAATGTTGTGTTGTTGTAACCAAGCTGTCATTTGTGGTTTAGATGTGTTTGAGTTTGGTGGTTTCACAGACAGCTTATTATGATATGGGGCGTTGTCTATTACCAACACACTATTAGGAGGCAAGTTGGGAATCAATTGATTGCGTAGCCAAGTTTGATAACGTTCCGCGTTTATTTCTTTATGATAGTCACCTTCTGAGTCGACACATTTATGTAACATTAGAGCCCCTGGGACGAAGCCTTTTTCATTGCCTGCGTGTACAATAATTATTCGCTCTCCTTTGGAAATGGGTTGTTTGATACCTTTTTTGTTGCTATCTTGCCAAGTTTTACCCTTAGTATGTGATGTGTGCACATACGACTCGTCCATAAATACTATGTTTCTACCAGAACTCCTCAGCTGTTGTATTTCTCTGAGATATTTGATCCTTTTTAGGCGTATATCATGTTTTTCCATAAGTAATTGTCTGTTATTATCAGTTTTCAGAAACCTAAACCCCATGTCTTTCAAGATCAACCTTAAAGTCTCGGCACAGCCTTTGAAATTAATAGCTTCGATCAACTTTATTCTTAAATTATTTACAGTTGGGAGTTCTTTCAGCGTCAATTGAAAATTGTATATCATATTACGAATAACACAGTAGTCGAAATCATCAAGTACCAGCCGAAATCTACTTTTAGGTCTTCCTTTTTTCGGTGTAGAAAATTTCTTTGATTGATTATGTTTTTTTTCGTTTAAGATATTACTCAAAGTTCGTCGCGAAATTCCTGTAGCTTTTGTAACACGGTCTTGAATTTTTTTAAAATAACCATCATGGTCTCTGTTGAAAACATTGGCTTCATTTAAGAAATAAAGGTACACATTAAATACCATTTGCCGTGCTTGTGAATTAAGCGGTTTTCCACGTTTAAATTTATCCATTTTGGAAGAATTCGTCTGAAAGAAAATGGCATGGGCAGAGTTAGGTATATATTTTTTATGCATGTTTATCTATTTATTTAATTTAAATAAATCTCATTTTTTAAATGTTTTTCTAGTACTTAATATGTATTTAATGTAGGTATTTTATTTTTTTAATATTAAAAAAACGTGAAATATGTTATTTATTTTCCTTTTTTCAAAATATACTATTTAAATCTGAATAAGCTAATTAATGTTGAAATTATATTTACCAAGAAGGGTGTGTAATAGCAGCTCTATATATTTCCACAAATAGAGAACACGTGCAGTCACTACCAATATATAAAGACGACTGACAGACATTTCGCTGACCGGCGACAGCTGCCGAACGCCCGATTTGTTTTCGATTGTGCACACATGATATTGACTCCTATCTCTTTTAAACAAGGTGCAAAATGCAAATGCCTTGTTTAGGGCTCTTACGATTCCATGATTCGAGTGTTTCCGGGAATACGACAATTAGCGAAGATCTGCATGTGCATTATTAATTTGGGAGTACTGTACGCAGCGATTTTTTTTTGACGTTTCTTAAAAGACACAGATTTGACTTTAGTTAAATAGTTACCCTATATCTAATGTCGTTGCGATGGACTATTATAGGTTTATTTCAATTTTAAAATAGTCCACATTACTTTCTAGTTAAATATATATTTAAAAGAAACATCAATCGATACGCTCTCGATCTTTTTAATGTTGTATGAAATACTTACTTAAGACGTCATAATTGCGGGCTGTCAAATCATTCACTTTAACGCCGGCTCCACACGTTGGCCCCAACGTTCGGTCCCAACGCCACTCGTCCAACGTGTGGATCTAGCATAACGCTCGGCCCAACTTTGGCGTTTTAGTATTTCTTTGATAATAATAATAATAATATTTTCAATATATACTCAATTATGTCAGAATAGTTTCAAATGGCAACGTAATATTACACTGTAGGTTAATTATAACTTAGCAGACTCATCAACGATTCTAATAATAAAATACATAATATAAACATTGTTCCATAAATGTGTATATCTTAATCACGACAACCACTTATTTATATAATAATAAATGACAGTACATGCTGGAATGTATCGCTGGCGTATCCAGGACTTAGTTTTTAAAGGGACAGTTGAGTCCCCAAGATTATGGTCTGGGAAGAGGCGCAAGACCCCACTGAGGGTACGTTTTATTAAAAGCACATATAAGCAAATACCGAGATAATTTGGTTGGGGGCAATTGACCCCCTAAGTGCCCCACTGGATCCGCTAGCGTTGGATTTAATCGCAGTAATATAAGATAGAGTACCTATTATTTCCCCAACGACGATGTTTCGATCAAACTGCATCGATCGAAGCCGTTATATTTATAATATTAGTAAATAATATATATCAATTTGTAAATAGTGTTCGGCCTGGTCGACCGGGATGTGTATGTATACGCTCTAAAATGTATCAATTTTACAGACAAGTTGTCAAATTACTTGAAACAGGACAATATAATAAGTAATAAAGGAAGCAAATTACCATCTTTTCATATTAAATAAAAATATTTACCTACCTAAAAGGCATAATTATATTCTTTTAAAAAGATTATTAATAATCTCAAATGAAATTGAATTATGGAATGTTGTAAATTAAATTATTCGGCTGTGCATTATTATTTAATTTTCATAAAATAATGAAACGATTCGTTTTGTTTACGTTAAGGCAATACTAAAAAATATTATATATAAGGATCTATAAAAATTATAAAGTTTCGGTATTTTATACTATTTATATAAAATCTGATAAAAACTAAATACACTGCCAAATCGACAATTATATAACTACAGATTTTACTATACTATTTACTACTATTTACATGTAGGTTAAGGTGAATACTCACCGGCAATAACTGCGAGTAATGTTAAAATCAAAACCAGTAGCTTAAGCATTAGGCACTTCGTATATTATAAGTAGTTCAATACTCATATCATACACTGTCGCTATCGCTACTGAATTTAGACAAAAGCAAATGACTATATCGATGTCATAAAGCAATGAGAGAGTTAAAGCGTTTTATGAAATATCAGTAATGAGATTCGTATTGTATAAGTATTATACCACCCCTACTGCAAAAATCGATTGGTTTATTATGACATAAGACTTTTTAATCTTACTTTATTTAATAGATAACTTTTTCATTGATAAATAAAAAAATACAAATGACATTTCAGGGTCATTTATTTTGATAAAATTAAGTACACTCAGTATCATGGCACAGCCCTAGAACTTGACTACACCTTTCTACAAGTTGTACAACACGACATAGGAAAGCCTTAAGGATCCCATGCTTTTCGATAACATTACACCAGTCATAATCACTAGCTGGTTAATTGATACCGCTAGTAGGTAATTAGTTTTAAGAGTAGTTATAATAGGCATCTAAAACACCTCGCACATGGTGAGTATTCACCTCTAATCATCGAATCAACGAAACAATATTAGATATATTACTTTTCGTCATCGAAATCGAATATTTCACTGGTACACTCTTATGTAAATGTTGTTTATCGTTACATACGTGTTATAAAATGAGCACGCTGCAACTGCTGTACTTAACCGTGCGAATCGTGAGCTTAAATGTTATTGGTCTGTTTCTTTGGTCTGTGTTTTGATTGGTCAGTCAATGCTCGTCGTGCATGTGTCATGCGTCTATTATAGACTGCATCATTGCAGTGCAGGATGATTTCGAGTAGAGGTAGGCCAAAAACTTGAAGATAGTTAGACCCGCTTTAATGTTTTATGTAACGTGCTTTCGACGGGGGTGGGGGGTGTTTGCCTTGCCTATCACCACCTAGGAAGCTTTGCTCCCTCCCCCAGCACTGTATGATTGGTGGATCTAATTATATATATACAGACATATCACTTGTGCTCAAGATTCGTGACGACACCTATATTATAAGTTTTAACTGAATAATGTCACATTATATTATCATGTATGTAGCAACCAAGTTTCAGTGTTTATTAATATTAATTATGATAAATAATGATGCCCGCTTAGTAGATATTTCAGTAGCAATAAGCACATTGCGTGTATACAAACCTGCTGTTTACAGAAAATAAATCATGTTTTGTACTATTCCATGTTTTATTTATAATTTGACCTCATTTTAAATCTGAAGAGCCTGCAGACTAACTTAATTTCCTTTTGATTCATTATATTAGGTGTTAAAAAATTTACTATAAATTAGCTGTCGTATAAAGACAACTCCAGTACTTGGGTACAATTTCTGTGTTGCGGAGGACATCACAAACATACAACTTAACTTCAAATTCAAATTTCTTTATTCACTTAGGATGCAAAACAACTCTTGTGATACGTCGGGATTCTACATGTACATGTAATGTCAAGTTCGCAAACAATAGGTAAAACCGGAGAAAAGAACCTGTCAATACAAACTCACGGCCAGAGTGGCCGTGAGTTTGTATTTGCCAATTTTACAGTGTTTGAATGTTTATAAACTTGATATGGGGTAAGGTGCACCATGTTAAAGGACTGATGATGTAAATTGACTGCCTCTGTGATGCGGTGGGAGTGTGTCCGACTGCTACGCAAGAGGTCGTGGGTTCGATTCCCACTCGCGACACCACTTTGTGTGTTCCACAAATTGGTGTTCCGGGTCTGGGTGTACTTTGTGTCCGTGACTTGTGTGTTTGTAAAGTCCCCCGTGACACAGGGCTTGTACCCTACAACGAGAGTAGTCTTTAAAAAAAAAAAACATCCAAGCATAATAAAGCAACAAGATCCATTTTTCTTTATCATTTCAATATATTCATCCAGTGTATAATAACCTCTATGGATGAATATATTGAAATGAGATGATTTTTGACTACATTTTTGAACTGAATCACTGATAGACTCATAAGACCCATAAATGAATTGTAAGTTTTATGTAGCCTATGATATTGACCTACTAATTTGTGTTTTTTTCTTGTGTTCATCAGGTGTCCGTCATTATTTTTGTGATTTAAATGCATATTTTGTTTAACAAACATAATGTTGGCAAATATATACTGAGATGCAACTGTCATAATACTTTTCTTTAAGGGAAACTCGTGCACCTAGTTTGTAAATCGCACGCACTGCACGTTTTTGAATAATAAAAAAGGTTTGAATATCAGCTGCCTTGCCCCAAAGCAGTATGCCATACGATATGACGCTGTGGAAATAACCAAAATACACTAGCCTTGCTGTTTCCACATCGGTAAGCTGTCTGACTTTGCTGACAGCATATGCTACAGAACTGAGTTTCCCTGCGAGACATGATATTTTGGCGCCCCACTGTAACTTACTATCTAAAGTAATTCCCAAAAAAACCGTTGTATCAACAAAATGAATAACTTCATTGTTTAAAACAAGATTTGGACTTATATTTCTTACATTTGGTAAACTAAATTTAATACATTTGGTTTTTTTAGAATTTAAAAGCAAGTTATTTGATATAAACTAGTCAAGAACTAATGCGAGGGACCTGTTTACTTCGTCAGAGTAATCATTTTTACGATTGGTTTTGAATATAAGAGAAGTGTCATCAGCAAATAGAACAATATCGCATAAGTTACTGGTTAACAATGGCAGATCGTTTATATACACCAAAAATAGAAAAGGACCCAGAATTGATCCTTGTGGCACGCCCATACTCACTGTTGATCCGGACGACCTTATTCCGTTAATGTCTACATACTGCATTCACTCACTAAGATAAGAAGCAACAAGATGCCACGCTGTACCCGTAATGCCGTAATGCCTAAGTTTCAGCAGATGTGTACTATGCACCACACAATCAAATGCTTTAGAGAGGACGCAGAAAACACCAATGGCGTCCTGCGAGTTTTCCCAGGCACTATATATGTGTTTTAGTAGTTTAGACCCTGCATCTACTGTCGAACGACCCTTTGTGAATCCATATTGTTCACTATGCAATAGATTATTAGATTTAAAATGTGTTTCTTACTGCATTAGTATGACCTTTTCAAAGATTTTACTAATAGCTGGTGAGATAGAAATAGGTCTAAAATTACTAGGGTCGCTTTTTGAACCGGCTTTGAACAAATTGATTACTTTACTGTGTTCATTAAATCAGGAAACTATGTACCGAGGTTGGTTCTTTTTGGTAAGTTGTAGGTATACGCCCTTTGCAGTTGCTGGAGACAGCTCCCACGCCAGATACTGTCGCATCCATTCGCTTACGCGATAATCGTAGTGACTGAGCGGCGTTTTCAGTTATCAGATTTACATGTGAGCCTTGGTCCAGCAAAACTCGAAGAGTGCGAGAGCGCCGTTCGCAAACTTAAGTACGTTGTAGGTGTACCGTAGTCAACAAGATCTATCTACCTCGCTATTTGCCAGATTGATTTGATAGCAGTTGTTCAGGTAGTTTTGGAGTTGTAGAATTCTTTCTGCTACTTGTAGGTTCGTTTTTTCTAGTAAAGTTGTGCATTAATGTATGATGGTTCATATTACATCGTTGCTTATCCAGCGATCTTATGTTCTGTTGTATGATACATTTTGGAATGTGTACAATTATTGTTGTAATTTCGTTTTTGTTTCGTTTCATCTGGGTGTGCATAGTGTATTTAAAGTTAGACACCTTTTCCATAGTAAAATAAAATTCCTCTTTTGCAAATCTTTTAGTTTCATGACCTATGAATTCCTTTTCTAGGAATGCGAGGAATCCTTGAAAATTTGGCAGATCTCGCTGATCTTGCATCTCCTGCAGGTAGTTGTCCATAGTTTTTTCATCCACTTTCAGAAACATGAGATGCGCAATGACCGGGTCCGACGTAGTCAGATCTACGTCAATGTTGGAGATTCCGTTGACGCACTCCGTGATGACGACATGCATCTTTTTCAAGTTGAAAGAATCTGGATGTTGTACAGTGGGCATATTCATCATCATATTTAAAGCGACGATTATCATAACATTGTACTAGTATGACCCAACAAGAACTGTAGTTTTCAGAGTTTACTAACTGGGAGAGGATGCGCAAAGCTTTCAGCTTTACCGCTAAGCTTAGGGATCGAGCTTCTTGAATTTTCGTTCGAGGATCTCCTTCAAAAAACATTTATTTCTTGAAACCATTAACAAAAATTCAACTATCAGCAGTGCATAGAAAATGCACCACATGAAAACTAAGGGACCGTCTCGGCAAGACACTTTATCTAGGCCCAGACCTGTACGAGTACCGGGTCGACGGCAATCAAGGCGCCTGCAGGTGAAACGCGACGGGGCCCATTAAATGACAAAGCCTTCTCTTAGAAAAGGCCACCCTAAACCCTAGCGCCTCAATGCGCTCAACCATTCGGGAAATCCTAACTGACTGTCACAGGACTAAACTAAGAGAAATAACGGGTTAGGCTCTGACCATGTCACCAAAATCAGCATATATATGTATGCTGATTTTGGTGACATGGTGAGAGCCTAACTCGTTATTTCTCTTAGTTTAAATAAGTTATGCTCTCTACTCTAGTTGTACTTTTTTGCAATACCTCTAAAGTTTGCTAAGTGACGTGTACTATGTATAAGATAAGATCCCTTTAATAATTGGAAAATAAATGATATTGATGCTTGTTGTAACACTGGGGAACACTGATCCTACAGTAGATATGGCATTTATTTAATCAACCTTAAGGCATTTGGGTCTGCTTATTACGAAAATAGTAATACTTTTGTTGAATTGACTCTAGTTTTTGAGATAGAGGCAATGCATTTATACAGGAAATAAAATTTTCGAAGGAAGAATATTTTTTATTTATTTATATTAAATTATCAACAAAAACATCAAACAACCAAAATGCTATAAATAATGCAAAGAACAATAAAATTTATCACAAAAAATAAAAATATGTAAGTTAGCTATAAAAAAACGTTTTTAGTTTCACAATGTTTTGTACACACTGTACCAGTGGCGGATGGTCCTTAGAATACCATTACTTTCAGTTTCCATTTTCAGATTATAGTTAGGTACTTAGTATTATAGGCATAAACAACCATGTTCAGCAAGGGATATTTTTGTATCGGGTTATCTCAGCAGTTTCAGTCCGGGCAGTCTTTGTAAGTTCCAGCGTGGTCTGCTATCATACCTATTGCAGTCCCAAAAACAACAATCCTAAAAAACTGTATCCATTTTAGCTGATTTTTTGTTTTATTAAATTAAAAGAAGTCACACGGTGCCAGATCAGGACTGTAAGAAGGGTGGCCCAAGACTCTGACCGGTGTGGTGTCCAGAAAGTCCCTCGTTTTGTGCGCTGAGTGCGCGCGCGCGTTGTCATGGTGAAGCAGTACCCCGCTGAGCCCGGTGTGCGGTCGCTTGGTTGCTCATTGCAGACAAAACTTCTGATAGGCGTTTTATAGTGTACCATTAGGCGTTGATACAGCTTTGGTCTCGTAATGAAATTGAAACCAGATACCCCGTCGAAGTGAAGAAACTAGCAATCAAAATTTTCCCTGCGCTTCTCGATCACTTCAATTTTCTAGCAACGCCTACAAAAGTGAAGCGATCGAGAAGCGCAGGTAAATTTTATTCATTTTGAAACAGCCAAACTGTCAACTAACGCTTTGTTTCTGAATCGTATTGATAAATTCAGGATTCGTCACCTGTCACAATCTCGTAAACGCGCCGAGACCTGCTTCTGAGCTTCGCTGAAGTTGTGAGGTACCCATTGCAAAACTATCCTCCCCACGCGAAGGTGCTCGTGTAGAATAATAATAATATCCCAAACTAAGCAGAGCTTGTACTATGACAACAAGACCACTGATAAACATGCTTGTATATTTCTAAATACATACTTATTATGGATAAATTACACCCAGACAAAGAATAAACCATCGTGCTCATCACACAAAGTTTCATCCTGGGTGGGGATTGAACCCACGACCTCCGGCTTAGCAGTCAGTGTCACTGACCACTAGACCAACAGGCCAGAATCATGTGCACGCTTCCCGAACCAATCTGCAGTGTACGCTGAATCTCTTCGTATGTAATTCGCCTGTTTTCTTGATTTTTTTTAACTGCCAACAGCCTTTCTTTCGTGACAGCCCTCATAAGGCTCCACTCCACTCCTTTGTTCATCCCCCAAAGTAAGGCGACCACGCTTGAACTCGCTATGCCAACAGTAGTAATTACTTCAACAGTAGTACTAGTATAGTATTATATTATCTGTGACAGTAGTAACTAGTGTTAAAAGCCCTTCCTCCATAAGCCATTTGAAGTCGATCAAATAAATCATCAGGTTTTAAGCCACGCACGTCGTGTCAATCGTAGAAAACCATCGCACGAAAATGTTCGAGATGCAGATCCATTTTGAAATGAGACACTATAATTTAATTTGTCTCTCGATAAAATGTGGAGGGAAATTCGAAATTCTTACAATGGTACTTAGAAACTGAAAACTTGTAACAATAACGTCTCATGAACTAGGCTTGTGTGACTATTCGATTCATTCATTCATCATTTAATCGATAAAATAAGTGTTATTCTATAAAATATTTTAACGGTAACAACACTTTTTTGTCACGTACCTAATATTATTAAAAAAAAAATCCCGTTCACTAACGTAGATGAACGCAATCTTGAGAACCAAAGTCAATTCAAACAAAATAATTTATAGGTCAAATATTTCTTATCCTTAAGTAATGTATCGAAAAACAAATAATAAAAGTAAGGTCTGCGAATTTCGGGCCGATCCTGGCAGCGAATACCCATTGATGGTGTGGCAACTGGTATTACCTAAAGCAGGCGCGCATACAAGGGCCCCCCTTGTATGCGCGCCTGCTATAAGGAATACCAGTTGCAGGGGCAATTGCCCTCCCCCAGACTCGATTGAATAACCTATTTTTGGAGAATTGAAGAATTTTGACACTGGATCGGAGTGTTTAGGCAGGCAATTTAATATTCCGCCTGCGACATCGTACTTAATTTGTTAAAAACTTTTGTTGAGAAAAGCAGTTTTACGGCTAAAACTCAACGACGGTATATCCGATCGTGTCCGATCGTGCACTACTTTTGTGATTTTTTTATATTCTGGTTACACGGTTATAAAGTTAAGGGGGGGGGGGGGGAGACACAATATAGGCAACTGTCGATTGCGCGATTATTTCCAAAAATATTTACTCAATCAAAGAAGCTCATTAGAAACCAAATGTTTATAAAAGATCTGTCAAATGAAGTGCCACACGTTGATGTTAGCCGAAAAAATAAATGTCAACTTCTGTTACATGTATGGAGTGCCCCCTCTAAAAATATTTTTTTTATTATTTTTCACCAAATTTCATCAATATTCATTGAGAAGTCTCTGAGTAAAATGCCTGTGACATACGAACGGACAGACAGACAGACGGACTTGACGAAACTATAAGGGTTTCGATTTTTGCCATTTTGGCTACGGAATCCTAAAAATGCTCTGTGTAACGAAGCAATATTAAAGCCGTATTAATTCTCAAACTATCTGAAGTCTCGGGTTCGATTCCTGGGTCTGGACTTAAAATATTACTATCTTACAAAAATCCAATTAATGTATTAATTCTAATTCATCGTATCCCAATGAAATGAATGTAAATGTAGATCGAAAGACAACAGAATACATTTAACTTACGGTCAGTTGCAAGAAAGTGTTTTTAAAAGGTGTTCCACAAATAGTGGAGCGCCGTAAGATTTATACCCCAGAATCCAGGGCTAGATACCTATTGAATCTTTATAAAATCTTGTGCATAGAACAGTGAATAGAAGAATGTTAAAAGAAGTTTTTTGTGCGATCACAATTTTTTTTTTTATAAAAATACACGTTCAGTCGCCGAATGCAAAATGTTCGTCAACATAAAGTCCAATTTTGTACCGAATCAAGAACAGTAATGCCAACATGGTAATGTTGTCAAGCTAAAAATAAGGCTTTACTCAGAATAATAGTCAATTATAAACCATAGATGGAACCTTGAAATAAAAACTTTTTTGCTATGAAATGTCACTAAATGTTTATTTTCTTAGTGAAAAAGTTCTGAACCACATGCGAAAAAGTTATAAAAAAGTTTTTGAAGATATTAGACAATTTGATCCAACTTATTGCGTTTTTACGCGTTTAATTCACTTTTTTTTAAACTATTTTTCTTTAAAGGCTATAAATTAGAATAGCTCATAATTTATTATGATGTTATCTCTCTTTGGATGTAAACATTATCCTCAGCGAAGAAATAATTAAAAAATAAAATTAAAATTGTCTCTGGTGTCAATTTGTTGTCTGTGGTGTAGTCTGTGAGTGTTGGATTGGTTTTGGAGTTTTTGTGTCTTTCTTTTAATTTCAGCACGTGTAGGCGCGGACGACTTGCTCTAATAACCCGTAAAATTAATTTAGGTAATATTATAATATTTCATTAAATACACGTAAACAAAGTAAAGTGGCAATTGCAAAATTTATTCGAGTAGTTTCGTGAAAATACAAACTTGTGAAAAGATGTTTTAGAAATACTAAGTCATGGCTGTATTTTTTTGTGTTCGTGTAATTTATATTTGGTGTTGATCAGGTATCCAAAATGCCGTCTGATGCAAAGAAACGAGCACAACAAAAGAAGAAAGAACAGGCGAGCAGCAGGAACAAAAAGCCAGTGGCGAGAGTTACAAATGAGGAGAACGGTACGGCGACTAACGGCAATGGCAGAGAGGATCTCGACCGCGAGCTTACCGCAGAAGGTAAATATCTCTGTGAAATTTGATCTTCACTAAGTAGGTAACTTTTATCAAAACAGAGCATGTAAACATCTCCCAAGAAATATGGCCCCTACATTTTTATTAGGAGTAAATTTCCATTCGGGATAATTGCGATGAATGTATTTTGAAACACATGGTGCGGGAATCTACACATGATGATAGATGAATCAATTTGTTAGATAAACCATGAGGAAACAATGTTCCATTGTTTGTTTCCCTACAGATAATGATAAGATACAAACTAGTTACAAAGATACTCACTAATGTGTACAAGTGTGTCAACTCACTTAACTGCATATTAAATTAATTATTAAACTTATAAATTTCATCCTTACCATTAAAATTGTTAATTTAAATGTTGTTTTAAGTAAATTTGTAGGTTGGTAATGTAGGTTTGGTATTAAAAGATAATTATTACATGGTTTAAGTAGGTACTTAAATCACAAACATTTCACAGAACAACTCATTGCAACTTTAGGTAAATTAGCCAAGCGGGTAAGAAGAAAGTGATAGGGCTACATGGCTATACACCCTCGACAACATAGAGCGGCTATTAATATTGATGCTTGCCACAAAAAAATAATTGTTGTAAATAACATACTACAGAAGTACCTGCATACTATGCTTGCATAATAATTATGGTTATTGGTTATAGATATCATGGGAGATCTAGCAAGTAGAGTAGAGTAGATCTAGAATAAGAAAAGTAAGTTGACTGTGTAGTATTAAAATGGCTGACAAAAATAAAAAAAAAATTTGTTGGTATGAAAATTAATGAATAGTGTGCAAGTGGTAAAAAATGTCAAAGTTGCTTCATGATAAAATGGGTATGGTGTCCATTAATTTAATAGATAGGTACTGGCATCCCGATTTTTTTCTTATCGTAATAATATTGTAGAAAGCTTGTCTACATTTTTAAACTAGTAAAAATAATGTAATGGAACTTTATTATCTATACTAATATTACAAAGTGGAAAGATTTGATTGTTTATTTGTATTGAATAGGCTCCGAAACTACTGGCTATTTTTTATCCTTGTATTCCCACGTTAACGGGAAAAACGCAGGTGAAACCTCAAGGAGTCCACTAGTTTTAAATAAAAGTGGCAGTAAGAAACTTTTATTTTCTACTGATGGCCTGTAATATATAAATAATGTCTTAACTTTATTTTCGTAATTATTATAAAACTAGCTGACCCACCTCCAAATCACATTTCTTTTTTTTTTAAAATTTGACTGCAGTAGGATACAAGCCTTCTGTCGCAGGGGGACTTTACAAACATACAAGTCACAGACACAAAGTACACCCAGTCTCTGAACAATAATTAGTGGATCACACAAAGTGGTGTCCTGTGTGCAGTCGGACACACTCCCTCCATACCATAGAGGTTGTCAATTTATAATTTAGTACCAGAATGAGTGGATCTCAACTCAGTAGCAAGCAACCAAGCATATTGAGATATTCGCTAGGTTGACTAAATTCATAAAAAGAGCTTGTCTGATGTTCAAAACTTAAATACAATTTAACCAAAGTTGATTTTTAGTTTTTTTTTAAGTATTACTTTGGGTGTTTCCAATTTTTTTTTATGAACTACAATTTCAATTAATTTTAATTCAATAATTTAATATGATTAACTTAAATGCCATTTCCCACAGTACAACAGTTGAATCACATCCTGTGTGGCCCTTTCAATCAGTATAATAAAACACAGAATGTTTATTTTCTACGTAGGACAGGTTCAATCTTTAAATACAGTTCTTTTTATTTATGGAAATAAAAGAACCATTTGCTAACTCAATTGCAAAACTTTTTTCTTTATCTGAGATATTCAAAACTTGAACATTTTATTCCCATACAAAATTATTAACGTCGATTTTTTTAGTTTTTTTGTGTTTTTCTCCTACTTTAACCTTCCCTGAATGAAGCCCAAGAAAACAAAAACAGTATTATTCAAATTGGTTCTTTAGATAGGCCGTGACCGTGATATGTGTCGGTTATCGCGATAAGAACTATCCTAGTTCCTCCCCAGGGCACAAGCTATCTCCATACCAAATTTCATCTAATCAGTTCAGCGGTTTAAGCATGAAAGCGTAACAAACAAATTATACTCACTTTATAATATTAGTTTGGATTATAAAAAAACTGGATAAGAGCATGTCGGACCATGCTCAGTGTAGGGTTGATGAACATACGATCTTTTGCTGATGCAATTATTGCATCAGCAAAAGAGCGTATGTTCATGGCACTTACGCCCTTTTGTTGAGAAACACAGTTTTGAGGCAATTGGCATTATTCAATGACAGTATATTCGATCATGTCCAAAATTTTAGTTTACTTTGTGATTTTTTTCATATATTTTGGTGACACAGTTCAAAAGTTAAGAGGGGTGGACACAATTTATGCATGTTTCGGAGCGAATATTTTCAAAACTAATCACTCATCAAAATAGTTTATTAGAAACCTTAAAATATCTTTGTAATCCTGTCGTATGATCTGCCACATGTTGAAATTTGCTAGAAAACATGTTTCAGCTTCTGTTATATGTATGGAGTGCCCCCTATAAATATTATATTTTATAATATAGCTATTAAACTAAGTAGCGGCTACTGCAAGACACCTTTTCCTCAAATTTCTTCAATATAAAGTCATCTGACTGCTTCGGTGGCACGGTGGGAGTGTATCCGACTGCTACGCAAGAGGTTGTGGGTTCGATCCCCACCCAGGATAAAACTTTGTGTGATGAGCATGATGGTTTATTCTGTGTCTGGGTGTTATTTATCTATAATATGTATGTGTTTAGAAATATATAAGTATGTTTATCAGTTGTCTGGTTTCCATAGTACAAGCTCTGCTTAGTTTGGGATCAGATAGTGTTGTGTGAGTTGTCCCAAGATATTATTATTATTGAGTAAAATATCTGTAACATATGGGCGAATGGACACAGACAGACAGACGGATATAACAAAAACTATAAGGGTTCCGTTTTTGCCATTTTGGCTATGGAACTCTAAAAATTCTTATTTCCCTTGGTATCAAGATAACTAGAAAACGACTATTGACTTTATGCTCTTTATGTATTCTTTTTTATTTAGTATTTTAATACTCTTTAGAAGTTTCAAGTTTCTTACGTAAATATTAACAGCTAGTTTTTACCCAACTGTGCAAGAAGGAGGGTTTAATTTTTCGAAATTATAGAAATTCGGTTTGGTAATAATTATGTTCTTGGGTTAAAATATATTTAAAAATCAGAAACTAAATATTACATATCATAGCTCATTAATTTTGTATGTAACTATGCTTTTATTAAGTAAAATGTCGGAATTCTTTGCTTTTTTACAATTAAATGGGATTTTTTTTAAATTGTAATGCATTATGAAAGTGTCAAGTCCATTTATAAAGTACTAGCTGTGCCCCGCGGTGTTACCCGCGTTTTATTAGCCTATGTGTCAGCTAACTTCTTAATATTCTTTAAATCGAGGTTTGGGAAATTGATCATCACAAAAGTAACAACGCAATTTTTGAAATGTTGTACATTAACTGTCAATAAGAAAAATTGATCTGTTGTTTGAACAGGTATTTAATAGCGTAAAAGACTTTCATAACATGGTAAATTAAGCGCTTGAAAATTCTGATTACTCTCAAATAGCGGTGAATGTCTCTCAATGTCTGGCAACAATATTTCAAATTATGATGTAACTAGGTATACAAAAATCTAAAACGATAATATAACGAAATAATTTGGTTTGTTAGAAGGCTCTTTAGACATCGATGTCATGGGCCACTGGCTCTTGGCTCATAGTACTGTACTGTTTAAAAGGAAAGGTTACATTATTAAATCAATGCAATTTTGTGTACACTGTTGTAATTCTATTTTAATTGGAGATTTTAATTCTAAAACACTTTTTAAGTATGGGTGTTCTACAATTAATGATAAAAGAAGGAGGGAAAAAGGTTAAAAGGAATAAAGGTTTACCATCCCTACTGTGATCATAATTTGAGCCTTGTTTGCAAGTTTGTTAACCAATATACAGTTGGTTTCGTTTGAAAAGTTGACGAATGGACCAATCAATTGCGTTGCCATATGCAGCTGTCGCAAAATACAAAAAAAAAACCGGGAAGAGAAAAAAGAAAGAACAAAGAGCATGTCGGACCATGCTCAGTGTCAGTGCCCTTTTGTTGAGAAACGCAGTTTTTCGACAATAACTCAATGACGGTATATCCGTGTAATTTAAGATTTTTTCCACTTTTGGCCCGATTATTTAAAAAAAAAAATAACTCAATTAAAAAAAAATATTAGAAACCTTAAAATGATTTTAAAAGACATGTCGAATGGTATGCTGATGTTTACTGAAAAACAAAAAACAGCTTCAGTTACATGTGAAGTTGAAATGACATACGGACAGACAGACAGACGGACATGACGAAACTGTAAGGGTTCCTATTTTGACATTTTGGGTAAGGAACCCTAAAAAAAAGATTACCAAATAATTATTACAATATGGCTGCTCAATGTGCAATAGCGGCTAATGTGTATAACATTAAATGTACATTTATTAGATGCCATAATAAAATTGAAAACTGACCAAACGAGATTACTGTGTTACCGAACCGATTATTATTGTGACACTAATTTAACTAAAAACTAAAGTTACCTAGCTCAACATAAAAAAACATCAAATCCACTGTAGTAGTTTAAAGCAATCACTGTTTTTTCATTTGTTTCTCTGCTAACTACTTTCAAACCATCCATGCAGTTTCCTAATTTTTCCTGAAGGTATATATGTAATATTTAGTGTATGATGCATTAGAGTTAGAGCCCACGAGAGCCAGACATACCTTATTTTATAAACGTTGAAATTTTCTGTGTGCATGCCAATATGCCGTAAGAACGGATATGCAACTACTTAGAAGTCTGAATCAGGAGGCCATTGGCAGTCAGGAGGTAGCAAAAGTGTATCAAATTGTACCTAATTTATGTTAAAGTATTAAGCTCAGTTTTTACACTTTCTATGGAATATTATTATGAATCAAGTTGTCCATAGTCAGACACTTAATACAGTTCTGACACCTGCCAGATACCCATAAAACTTGATAAAAGTATCAATACTTACGTCACACAGTAGCTTGCCCGCTGATGCATGACTGTTACTCTCCGCGCTTGCCGTTCATTCGATGATACAATGTAATAAATACTACGCTTAAGCGATTATAGACCCTATGTCCTTACGATCTGTAAACACCGAGCGCGCGCGGGGTGTATCAGCGAATAGTGAATGACGCCGCCTGAGAAGAAGAGAAACAGTGACGCCGCACCGCTCATTGCTTCAAGAGCGGAAAAAACTTTGTTTGGTTTTTTGAATTCGTTTAAAATGTCTACAATTTGGTAGAATATTACTAGAAACAAGTCCTACAAAAAAAAAAACGATTTTTTTATATAGCATTAGCTCATAAGCTCTATTGTGTACCTAGTAATTAAATAAATATGAATGGTTGAGATAATGAGTAATTACTCATTCATTTAGTAGCATTTGATGACAACAAAGAGATTATAACTAATCTTATCGACCGTTAAGCAATGAATATACTTCAGGAGATTTATTAGACTCAATAGATTAACAATACATTAGTTTTGACTGCAATAGCCTGCGTTTTTAGAAATACTAGGTCATTAACTAGTCACGCTCTTTAACTAAGAAACAGTGCATTATATTGATAAGCGTTTCTAATGAGGGTAATTAATACTTTATCATCACGTGTAAGATTAAATAGCATTGAATTATAGTTTGACTTCATTTACAAGTATTTTCCCTTAGGCACTTGTCCGACGAACAGCGAGAAAAAGAGTAGCGAGTAGCGATTTTATCGCTCAAGACACATACATACTTATGTAGATCCCGTTTAAACAAAAGAGATACAGAATCTTAATAGTTGATCGCTGAGTGTTTCCACTGCCGGCGAGTACTCGCTCTATACTGCATCTCTTTTGTTTACACGGACGGGATCTACAAAATATCGGTACTCGTTTCTTGTCGTTGGTGGGACAGGTGCCTTACGATCACAATCTTATTAAAATGATTGATAGCTTTACTATTGCCCATTCCGATTTGGTGGAAATCATAATATCAAGTAATCGTGAGATATATAAATGCCTCGAACTTACAGAAAACGTTTTAGAGCAAGTTTATGTAAAGTTGAGTTGTAATTTTCTACAAGTATTTACGAAAAAGTGGCAAACTGCAGCCAGAAATAAAAATACATTTGTAAAAACGTCATTTAACTTTTATCACTATATATATTAAAAAACTTACAAAGTCTACCATAACCTTGTGTTTACAATAACAGATGGCAAAGTAGCGCAGAAAGTTACGGATACCTCTTCCAGTGCAGTGTGTTTTATATGCAAGTCAAAGCCATCAGAAATGAATACCTTGTAGTACGGGTTCCCTTGAACACATTTTAATATGATACATATCAAAGCTGGAATTGCCATGGTAGCTTCGTTTTGACGAGAACTTAACTTTGCCGTTGGAAAACTATTATCCCCATACATCAACATAGGTGGCAGTTAGTTTACCAACCGCAAATAAAATTGTTATTAAAAAAGACTTTTATAATGCAACGATTATGTAGCTTGGACCTTGTAGTAAAGCCACAATCATTATTGTTATACCATAATTATATGTTTTGTATTTTTATGTTAATTTTATTCCTAAAATGTTGTAATGAAAGCATATGTAAGGTGTCGTTACTAATTAATACCTTGATATGAAACCATATGGCATAAATGTATATTTTTTTTACCTTTAAATTTATTTTTAATTGAAATTTTAGGTCTCGGTCGTTATCTCACCAATAACTATACCGTTTCCCCTATATAGAATATAGAAAAAATTGCAACGCTTAGGCTGCTGGTATTATAAAATACTTTCATGGTGCATTGTAGTAACATATAGTATTATTAATAACAATGTGATTACTCTAGACACTCATTCAACATTATCATAATACACAGGAAAACTGTCAAATAAAACACACACTATGCGTTTGTTACAGAGGCACTATGCCTTAAATTGGAAGCTGAGGCCAAGATGAACTCAGAGGCAAGATCCTGCACCGGTTCCTTGGCTGTCCATCCTCGGTCTAGGGACATCAAGATTGCCAACTTCTCTATTACATTCTATGGCAGTGAACTCCTGCAGGACACCCTGCTCGAGCTCAATTGTGGAAGAAGATATGGTCTCGTCGGGCTTAATGGATGTGGTATGTATTATTACATAATATGTATTATGACCAATCATTGTTATTATTACAGCTCAGATAAATCTATTCTAAAGCCGAAATGGATGTGAAATGTTTAATAACAAAGCTGCTTTGATATTAAACATGATTGACAAAAGTATTAATGATGAATGGTTGCTATAGCAACTTTGTGTTTTTCACCTTTGTATAAAACATTTCACATCCATTTTGACTTTCATCCATTTATATTGTTATATTGTTGTAATTTTAATATTTTTATAATGTCTTGTAAGGAATAATAATATGTGTATGTAGTTTAATATGGGTAGGGACTTACTGCGCGATTGTTTTTTTTTATTTTTTTATTCATATCCTTTGTGAAATACCCACTAGCTTATCTAGCGGCTGCGCCAGCATTAAGTTTGATTTTATTAATCCCTCAGAGGTAGGAGGCTTGTCATATTTTACATTAATAACGCAATGTAAAGATGATTTTTTGTTTTTTTGGGGAGTGTAAAATGGTATAACAATTTAATATAAAAAGTTCTTCGGTTTTTAAATTGAACTTGAAAGACTGAAATATGTCCGAAAAAAATTCACGTAATGCTGCGTATACACGGGGCCGACGGACGCCAACGAATAGGTTCGTTGGTCCCTCAGAACATATGGATGTAGTTGAAATATAATCATGCGTATCTTGTACCAGAACCAGATTCGCGTCTCGAATTGGAAAAAACGATTAAAACCCAAAAACACATCAGAAAAGATTTTAATGAAATATCGAACTTCCAACAGCGCACTTATACAAAATGCTATTTTACTTTCAGTCTTTATATTAAAATAAAACAACAATTTTAAGGATAAACTGTTTTTTTATATCTTTAAAAGAAACTGAAAAAACAGTGAATGTGAGTGGGTTATAATAAATACACTCATTAGATTTCAAAAACCAGTCTACTTTAAGCTACATGTAGCAGATTATATTTTTTAGCTTTTATTATATTCATGTGGAGTGTGTTACAATATACTATTTAATACTAATAGTGTTTATGTTCAGTTTAGTTAAAAAATAACATTAAAAAATACAAAGGGTATGGTAAAATCAAAAGAAATCTGTACTAATATTATAAAAGCTGAAGAGTTTGTTTTTTTGAACACGATAATCTCAGGTACTACTGGTCCGAATTAAATTTTCTTTTACTGTTAGATAGCCCATTTATCGAGGAAGGCTATAGGCTATATAACATCACGCTAGGATCAATAGGAGTGGAGCAGCAATGAAAAATGTTGTAAAAACGGGGAAAATTTACGCATACGAAGTTGCGCGGGTCTGCTAGTATAAATTAAAAGGGGGTCGGAGACTCGAGGCCCTTATTGTACATGCCACCCAACCAACATACGCCAGTGTGCAGATATTCTTAGTTTCGTGTGTCGTCGGTACCAACAGTTCCTTAGTGAGCGGATAATAATACGGCCGTATTATTAAAGACCAGCGGTCGAAACGTCGGGAATAAATCAAAATATTTAACTTTTAAATGTATACCTAGTTCAGTGGCGGGGTACCAACATGTATTATGTTGATAATTTGATAAATAACAACTCGGTTCGAACAAGGTCGTAAGTTAATGCGCGGTACCCGTTGTAGCGGGGAGAAACGTGAATCTTCAGATTCGAATTTTGATTAATATTTTTAAGGCGCTTTTCTGGGTTCAATTTTTTCAATTTTGGTTTAGTTAATCATGGTAAGAACACCCTATGAAGAATTAAAAGATTCGACAAAAAAAAATACCACCAAAGTTTGTATAGAAGAACAAAGAAAAATGTTATAAATAATTTTGATTTTATCGATGGTTTGAAATTGTTAACAATTGACCCAACTCTTAATGATACCACCAATATGAACTTTAACTCACTTTATAGTTAGACTCTAAGTTTGATCATCCATGATTTCATTAATGACACTCTGATTACTAGACACATTTTAAATTCAAGGCTTTTAACATTTAGCACACGCGATTTTTTATTCCCTCAGGTAGCCTATTTACGAAAAACAAAATACAAGTCCGCTCAGCTATCCTTAGTATACTGACCCAATCAGAACTATTAAAGAAAATGATAAAAATAATCTCGATCGATGTTTAACGTTGTTACCTTCTATCTCAACTACAGTCATAGTCATCCCTGTGACAATTACACAAACAATGTCATACATGTTACTATCATACAAATACTTAGTGTTCTACTGTGTTCTATAGTGTTCTAAATTACTGCTAAACCAGTAATAAAACTATCCAGGAAGTACTTAATCTGTACTACACAATACAATGATACAACAGCAATTAACCAGCGCTACTCAACCTATCACTTAACTAGTGACAGATCTGCATTGAGTAATCAACGATATTGAAACACCACAGCTTAGCCAGCGGTATCTTTATCGCTTAACCAGCGATATGGTATTAGATCCCATTGAACCCCTCGGTGGAACGGGGTCCCCACACAATGAGGTAAAGGAGAGAAAAAAAATCACACCCCTACTTTATTTAAAGGGGAGGTACAAACAAAAAAAAATCTTTGTAGGCTAAGTAAAGTAACATGTGTATCCATGCAAAATTACAGCCTTCTAGCACTAACAGTCTCTGAGCTAAGCTGTAGACGGACGGGCGAATATGGCGAAACTACAAGGGTTCTCTTTTGCCATTTTGGCTAAGGAGCCCTAAAAATTTTCAAATTAAAGCAGGACTCGAGTCGAATGAGCGCCTTCAACGAATGCTAGTAATTCATAATATAGTTTAATCTGGTTTTGCGTTCTTATGTAGTTAGTGTAGATAGGAATGTATATTATATGTTGATATTAATTCACGCTCTTACATACAACAATAATAAGGCAATTGTTATAAAACATGTGTCTTATATTTCTACGTAGTACTTTTAATGAATGTTAAATCAATAGTTGTTTAATATCTAATTCATTCGAAGGCTGCTGCTGCATGGAATACGATACGTGGCTGTGAATAGTTTATAAGTTAAATTGTAGACGTTAACTTCTGAATAAAGTGTCGATCGATACTTTACGCTAAACATAAAACTTTAAGCGGGCCTTACACGTCTAATATTATTGAAGCAATATTAATAACTCAATATGGGCTACCCTCAGCTCACACTACTGACTCAATAATACTGATCAATTAAGTGTCAGTTTCAATTGAGCAATCGTTGTGTTTTTCACCAGTCGTAGAGGTCTAAACAATAGGCCGTCTTGGTGGGTACAACCACAGTGTTAGTTATTCTTCCGTGGAATAGTGATGTTAGCACATCACTGTGTTTCGGTTGAAAGGCACTTTAGTAAGTGTTATAACTGGACAAATGAGACTATTGAACTAATGTCTCAAATGAGGAGCGCGATACGGTGACATTCAGATCTTTCTCTCATTTCGCCACGTACAATTTTTTTTCAGTTTACATCTCAGAAAAAAGCAACTCAAACAAACACTACCTGCTCTTCTATGAATTTATGACAATCTAGCCGGTCGGCTAATTTCTGCCACTGTCGAGTATTTAATTATCGTACTTATCCATTTATTTATCACGTATTTCAAGTACCAATTTTCAACACGTTTAACGTGTAGTTAATAAAATAATGACAGGTAAGTTTCCCGCCATATTGTTATTCTTCATATCTGAGAAGAACTGACCTTTGATTGTGCAATATGAGAATATACACCACACTAATATTGTAGCCGCCTCAATATATTGTCGAACTTCAAATAAAAATCGTGCTGATTTTATTTTGTTCAATATTATTGCTATAAATATTATTGTTTGAATACACCCCTAACATGAACAATATATTGATCAATATCGATATTGACACAATAATATACACTCGAGTCACGAAGACGCGGGGCGTCGCGCGTAGCGTTGGGCAGTTCGGCCCGCACTGTATTCAAATTCAAACATTGTCGTTGTATGAGTGCGTTTACGGAAAAGCGATCGTATACCTTACGTGTTTGTTTAAATTAGGGCGTTTTTTGCGGCGGAACCCGCGGATGTCATCAACGCGTTTATCGCTGCGGCGCACGCAGCGGCAATTGTCAATGAAGCGATGCCCGCGGCGGAACCTTCTGCCAGTTTTATTTGGAAATCGCACAATATTTAAAATTATTTAATACCATTCCATACCATAATATAATATTTATAACCCCGCGTGTGCCGTAGCGATGACAGCCGCGTGATTCGCAGCGATAGCCGCCGCGTGCTTTGCTACACGCTTAAGGATTTGCCGCGGTCGGTCGCAGTGGCAGTTCAGACCACATTTCCTGTCTCGCATCTCTATAGACAACATCGTATATTGCACTATGTTTGTGTTTACGCCTGCGATGATAAGTGTCGCTTCTCACGCCGCTGCTCGGTAAACAGCAAAAAACGTTCAGAGACGCCACGCGACGCGCGACGCTTCGCATCTCCGTAAAGCCCGTAAAGTCCTTAGGCCCGTTTTAAGCCTACCTTACACGGTTAATATTATTAAAGCAATAATATTGACTCAAAATGGCGCTATCTGAGGTAGCCCTCGACTAAGCCACGACTCAATAATACTGATTTTCGATTGTGCAGTCAGCGGGGATTTCATTCTTCAATATTATTGTTTCAATACACTTCTAACAAGTACAATATATTGATCAATACCGATATTGATACAATAATATTGACCGTGTACGGCCCGCCTAATAAGTATATTGATAAGTTTTATTATGACATTTGATGAAATATAATATATATCTTGAGATATAAATTCATATCGCTGACCATACTTTTGAATGGAACCGTTGACACTAATAAATATTACATCTGAAGCTATAAATATTTTTCCGGCCGATGACAGCCATATGTAAACAAAATAAAATTTAAGTTTTTATTTATAATAGAAAGAAACCTTAAAACAAATTACACAAAATTAAAAAATATAAATTGTATTCACAAAAAAAATACTTAATTAACCCATTTGTTAAGAAACGTGTTTCTGGAATAACATAATTACGGTATACCTGTCCGATCATGTGGGAAATAATTAAAGTATTTATAAATCGTATAATAATTATTTTTGTTATTTAACTATCAAACAAAGTAGCGGCTTATACAAAACACGTGTGCTAATTACTATCAATATTTATTGTGTAGTTTTTGAGTAAAATACCTGCGACATACGGACGGACAGTCAGACGGAGATAAGGCGCCATTCATTTATTACGTAACAGACGAACGCGAACGGAGGAGCAAGAGAAATAAACCTTAAAATAAAACCTAAGTCTTTATGTATTACAAAAAACGTTCATAAATATATTTTCTTTGAAAAATACATTCTAACATTCCTGTGAGTTCTGTCAGTTAGGTGGAGAGGATGACGCAAGTTCTGGGCATGTTTGCGCTAACTAAATCTGGACATGCTTGCGTCCCAGGCGATATAGCGTCCCTGGAGAGAGTAGTCAGTTGAAAATGCTGAGGCTATTGTGACCCTGTTTTAATCATCCGTCAGGATGGTATAGGCCAATGATGATGAAATATTAAACAGGTGGGAAGGGAACTTACAGGAAGGAGGAGGCCGTTTTAGCTATGCAACCTTAAAAATCAAGTCAGTAGACCAAAAAAAAAAACTCTTACAATTACTTGAGAATAAAAAGTTATGAAGTTTTTAGAAGATGATCTAAATTTACATCGCATCGTTAAAAAAACATTCAGTTTTTTTAACGATGATGATGAATTGATGCTTTAAATATTAACCGACAGTGCCTTCAGCGCATACCTACTTAACACAATTGTTATTAACGTGGCAGTTACAGTTTGCTTTAATTAGATGATTGTTTTCCTCTTTTAGCTCAGACCAGGCGAAGCGCCAGACAAAATAAAACAGCCCGAGCCCCGCATGTTTTCAAATTATTATTTTAGTACAAAATGACGATGCGTAGGGAAATTTTGTTATTTGTCGGGAATCGGGACACCACACGAAAAGTCGGGAAAATCTCGGTGATTACCGCCCATCTTACTTGCAACGTAGGCAACCTTATTTGTAACATAGACTTCATTATGCCTGAAAACGATTTTTAAATGATTGCGGAGTATCGAAAACTTTTCTGATAAATAAGGTGCTACACATTTTTTTTCTACGTCTAGAGAAATTATTTTATCACGTCCAACAATTTTGAGACAGATTGCTATGTTACCGATCGGCAAAACTTTTTTACAATTGCAAAACGGTCTCCAAATTTAATGTGTCAAAATTTTCTTCTGGAAATTATATATTATGTATTTTTTTCGCGTCATTTACTCGTAAAAAAGACGTTCAGATGGATTGCTATGCTATTTTTGTTTTACATTCTAACTTTTTGAGTAATTTTCTGTATTCGTGCTACGCTACTCACTCTTGAAAAACATGTTTTCGGTATCTTACAGCTATTATTAAAATAGTCCGAAAATCAGACAGATTGCTACGATACATTTTAGTAAATTTTTTTGTCATTTTTGAAAAATTCAAACGCTGTGCGATAAAATCTGATATTGGTATTTTCGAGTTTAGGATAATTGAATGCTTCAATTTGATGCGGTTTTGGTCGTATTGCTATTAGACAAAAATGTTGGACGTGGGCTCTCGTACTAAAAAATATATATCTCACAGTGTGAACACCAATTGCGAAATGTAATATATAAGTAGGGGATAATATAGTATAATATACATACGTAGGGGATATAATATATATTCCTCTATCTCATACTATGTTAGTGGCGTTTGACATGATTGTATTAAGTTCCTTAATAAGTACCTTGCTTTCACATTGTGCTTAGCGAATTCAAATTTTGCGAATAGCGAAGTTAGTTATTACATTGCACTTGATGCCTAGACAAAGATCTTTTAAACAACGCAACGGACTTTGATGCGATTAATGGTATGTTTTATAAGTAGATATAATTCGTGCTTATCTTGGAAAAAATACGAATACTTTATGTTACTAGCTTGGCTCTGCAATTATGGATCAGTCAGTCAGACCATATCTTTGAGATAATAATTGACATAGTAGAAGGAATGATGGAAGTGTAAAATTTGTGTGCAGGCAAGTCGTCATTACTGGCAGCGCTGGGTCGCCGCGAGGTGCCGATTCCATCGCACATCGACATCTTCCACCTGACGCGCGAGATGCCCGCCTCCGACAAGACGGCGCTCGAGTGCGTCATGGAGGTCGACGAGGAACGCATCCAGCTCGAGAAGTTAGCGGAGGAGCTCGCGCAGTCCGAAGATGACGGTAAGAACATGATTCACTTTTAAACTTATGTGCTAAAGTAGTCATACAGGTCATTTTTGTGACTTTATAAAAAGTAAAAACTATTTACTTTTTATAATTAAGTTACAAAAATAAATAGAAAATTTTCAATCTTTGTAAAATACACGCGAAAATAAGATTGTTGAGTGTGTTATAATTTTGTATACTCTGTTTTAAAATCACCAATTTTAATCAAAATGGGTATAAGCCCTTACATATACAATTAACAACATACATCCAGTCTCAGAACAACTAAAATGGTCAGTTTTGTACAGTACTCCAAAAGTAATAATGCGCATAGAAATCTTCGGAAATCTTCGTCATTGTTCGGCAACGGTCGTATTACCCGAGCGTCGAAAGACGATATTTATATAGAGTGGTTAAGAGCAATTTCTCTATGCCTAATTTTATATATTATGTGTTTTGTGCTAAAACAGATTTGATTTACCTGTAACGAAATTTGATTCGATAATTCCATGTAAGTAAATAGCGAAAACGCTACAATCATTGTTGGAGTGATTAGTTTTCAAGTGTCTTACCGAAGTTGGTGTAATTATGGAGGAAAAGGTTTAAATAACATAAGGTTTTATTAGAAGGAGAAAAAAACGTTTTCAAATAGAGGTTTACATAAAATATAATCAAAATCTCAGTTCAAATTTGTTTACAGCACTAATCATTCCAGAAAAATAATACAATTATAAAAAAATTAATCAGAATCGAGGAAGACCTCTATTCCCGACATCGCAGATTCATCAGAAGTTTCATTATGCTCTTGTTCATTTACACTTTCCTCACTGCTATCACCTGTGTAAATAATCAGTTTATCGGAATAACTATCGATTCTTGGCTCAAATTTTCTATATTCATCTTCGCATTGAACCGCATGATCAGAAACTTTTTTCCATTCTTCTGGTCCTATTTTATTGATTTTTTCTAATATAGCATCTTTAACTGACGTCACAGTCATTGCAATATTTCTCTTGGCCACGTGTTGCTTTATTTGGGACCAAATATTTTCAATAGGGTTAAAATCGGGATGATATGGTGGCAATCGTATAATTTTATGCCCATGTTCCTCCATTATACGGTCAATGGCAAATTCTGTGTAATTTTCTTTGTATCTTTGTATAATTTTATACAAATCGGGTTTCAGTTTCTTTGGGTCATGCGGAATGTTGTGTTGTTGTAACCAAGCTGTCATTTGTGGTTTAGATGTGTTTGAGTTTGGTGGTTTCACAGACAGCTTATTATGATATGGGGCGTTGTCTATTACCAACACACTATTAGGAGGCAAGTTGGGAATCAATTGATTGCGTAGCCAAGTTTGATAACGTTCCGCGTTTATTTCTTTATGATAGTCACCTTCTGAGTCGACACATTTATGTAACATTAGAGCCCCTGGGACGAAGCCTTTTTCATTGCCTGCGTGTACAATAATTATTCGCTCTCCTTTGGAAATGGGTTGTTTGATACCTTTTTTGTTGCTATCTTGCCAAGTTTTACCCTTAGTATGTGATGTGTGCACATACGACTCGTCCATAAATACTATGTTTCTACCAGAACTCCTCAGCTGTTGTATTTCTCTGAGATATTTGATCCTTTTTAGGCGTATATCATGTTTTTCCATAAGTAATTGTCTGTTATTATCAGTTTTCAGAAACCTAAACCCCATGTCTTTCAAGATCAACCTTAAAGTCTCGGCACAGCCTTTGAAATTAATAGCTTCGATCAACTTTATTCTTAAATTATTTACAGTTGGGAGTTCTTTCAGCGTCAATTGAAAATTGTATATCATATTACGAATAACACAGTAGTCGAAATCATCAAGTACCAGCCGAAATCTACTTTTAGGTCTTCCTTTTTTCGGTGTAGAAAATTTCTTTGATTGATTATGTTTTTTTTCGTTTAAGATATTACTCAAAGTTCGTCGCGAAATTCCTGTAGCTTTTGTAACACGGTCTTGAATTTTTTTAAAATAACCATCATGGTCTCTGTTGAAAACATTGGCTTCATTTAAGAAATAAAGGTACACATTAAATACCATTTGCCGTGCTTGTGAATTAAGCGGTTTTCCACGTTTAAATTTATCCATTTTGGAAGAATTCGTCTGAAAGAAAATGGCATGGGCAGAGTTAGGTATATATTTTTTATGCATGTTTATCTATTTATTTAATTTAAATAAATCTCATTTTTTAAATGTTTTTCTAGTACTTAATATGTATTTAATGTAGGTATTTTATTTTTTTAATATTAAAAAAACGTGAAATATGTTATTTATTTTCCTTTTTTCAAAATATACTATTTAAATCTGAATAAGCTAATTAATGTTGAAATTATATTTACCAAGAAGGGTGTGTAATAGCAGCTCTATATATTTCCACAAATAGAGAACACGTGCAGTCACTACCAATATATAAAGACGACTGACAGACATTTCGCTGACCGGCGACAGCTGCCGAACGCCCGATTTGTTTTCGATTGTGCACACATGATATTGACTCCTATCTCTTTTAAACAAGGTGCAAAATGCAAATGCCTTGTTTAGGGCTCTTACGATTCCATGATTCGAGTGTTTCCGGGAATACGACAATTAGCGAAGATCTGCATGTGCATTATTAATTTGGGAGTACTGTATAGTAATAGTAAATATGAATAATTGGAGATGATACATAATAGTGAATGATGGATGACAAAGTCGCGTAAATGTGATAAATTAATCACTTTAACTAGTTAATAATAGGTAATGGATCTTAGGAACCTTTTTTGTCCGTGGTCCCTGTAATCGTCCCTGGAAGGTACCACGGGAATTATTTTACCCGTGGTCCCTGAATGTTGTATAAGCCAAATAATTTAAAAAGGTATTATAACTTAACTGTATATTATTAAAGACAACAACAAAAAACAAAATTATCTACATATTATACTCTATGCGTTTGTGCTCTATTATAATAACAAAAATAAAAACATAAACATACTCCTTTAGTTACCTACTTCCAAATATGCAATCCTTTTTTGGTTCACCGCAGTTTATCAAGTGCATGGCCAATATCTATGTCGCCATTAATGAGCTCTAAAATACGAGTAACATGTCGAATAACATCGTCATTCATTGTTAGTTTTTTATTTCGTTTTTTTTTGCTTGTCTTAGTTAATTTTAGGTTATTTACGGTGTCCATGTCTCGTAATACATTTAAAAGACGCATCAGGTTAACTGTGTTTTTGTGAACTCTTTTGTTGATTTTGGCGTTTAGTCCTTCTACGACATTATTTGTTCGGTGTCTTTCAGCAAAAACACTTACAAAGTTTATGTATTTCGGTCTTAACCAATTTTTTTTAACATAATGCAGGAATTTCTGCATACCGAAAATTTCCACGGCGGGTTCTGAATTTATGTACTCCCATCCCTTCGAAATCATGTCTTTGGGTAAAAGTGGCAATGCCGCACATAGTGCCACTATTCTTCTTTCCTGTTTGTATCTATCCATTTTCAGGAGTTTCGCATTTCTCCACAAGCACTTTCCCCAATGGTAATAACAGCCCACAATATGTATGTCGGGAAACACTTTTATAATGGCGTTGATAGCGCCAATTTCGTAATCACAATGCATTTTTAATGGGTTCCATTGTTTCAGTTGTGACTGTATCATTTGAAACATTACATAATATGTGTGCTCTTTTTTATCTGGCATTAACACATAAATCAGAGGCTTGACATTTGTTTTTTCTTCCGTACTATCAATCTCTCCTAGAATGATATACAATTGGGAAAATGGTGCTGGGCAGCTTTGGAACGTTGCATCCCCGAAGAATTCCTTTATGTTTCCAATCAATTGCCTAGAATCTGGACTACAAAATATGATGATACGTTCACCTTCATCACTACTGTAATCAGCTAAAATGAAGTCCTCAAACTTTTTCGGAACTTCAACTTCAACGTGTAATTTATAACTTAACTTACGAACTCCAGCTTCTTTATTTCTGTCGCTATATAACGAATGTTGTACACTTGACAACTCTGGAAAGTGTTCCGCCACGTCATTTTTTCCATCATTCAATAATTTTTTAAGAGTACAGTCGTACAATTTTGGTATGGGTTCATCAGAGATCTTCACAACCTTTCGAAGACATGCAATATTTCTATCTTTTTCATTTCTAAGAGGATCCGCTGTACATATGTGCTTTGTTTTTTTTATTACACTGCTCCCCTAAAATTATTAGTTACATGTACGTTATATAGATATGATACTATTTTGCTTGTATGTTCTTTTTTAAACAACGTATGTGTTATTTGTACTAATTGAACCGCTATGAAACTAACGAGCTCTTTCAAATAAAAAAAATTGAAAATCGGTCCACAATTGACGGAGTAATAGAGTTAGACTTAAAAAAAACATACAGTGAAACATAGAACCGCCTCCTTTTTAAAGTCGGTTCAAAATGGTAAACATAAACTTACCTCTACAGTTACAGATCCAGAGCATTTAATCGATTTAAAATTACTACATCTCCATTTCATTGTACCACTTTTATTTTTTGTGTGTTTATAAAATTGATAGTTATCGTAAAGAAGAACTTGACCGCCCTTTCTAGTAATAATTTCAATTTCAGACATTACAATTTCTATTTCAGCAAACAATAATGATTAATGACAACAATTTATGTGTTAAATTGACGTAACAAGGAAAATAACAAATAGCTCCTTTATATTAAGGGTATCATTGGTGGCCAGCATTACACATTTTGTTGTCTTTAATAATATACAGTTAAGTTATAATACCTTTTTAAATTATTTGGCTTATACAACATTCAGGGACCACGGGTAAAATAATTCCCGTGGTACCTTCCAGGGACGATTACAGGGACCACGGACAAAAAAGGCTTAGGAAAACTAATATAACTATTTTGTTTAGTTTCCAGTCCATTAGTTGTGTTTAAAGCTTCCTTAAATTACATATAATAAGGCTTTTGATAATGAATTTAAATAAATACTGACGGATGATATTGATTGGTGATGGTGAAAATTGAAAATGAAGAAAAAAGAATAACCATTTGTTTTTTATTTCCAAGGAACTGTTTGTATTTGTCCTTGTAAACACCTTATCTGCTTTATATACATTTCCTAGAATGTAATATTCTAAACAATTACAAATTATCACAATTTTGGTAATTGAATGATTTAGTTATATCCTTAGCAGCATTGACGATGAATTGTCAAAAATCTAAACCTTTACCGAGAATACTATATGTAGTTTTATGCTTGATTAACTTGTAGGTTATTTCTGCAATAATATCCATAGGTAGTTACACACTCGTGAAATTGTTATTATGTAAGAGTGTTTTTTACACGAATGACTCACAGGTGTGTTGGGTTTTCTTTTGAGTTTATTTAGTCCACGCGGTAACTTCTAAACACTTAAGCGGATATAGATTTAGATCGGTGGGGTATTGTTAGGATGAATGTAGATGGTATCTATGATAATTATTAAAAATGTATAGGTATGACTCGGGGTAACATTACTAAACTTAGTCTAAAAAAGCCACAGAACTTGCGTTTCTCACATACACTCAATTAACTTTTTTCTTCTGATAGGATGATTTCAAATATAAATGTTTAACACACTTTGCGAGTTTTTAATTTTATAAAAAAAATTGTGATGATCAAAATGTTACCATAAAAACATGTACAAGATGTTACAAATGTGTGTTGCAGAGTCGCAAGATCAGCTAATGGACGTGTACGAACGCCTCGACGACCTCAGTGCTGACACGGCGGAAGCCCGCGCCGCAAATATCCTCCACGGTCTTGGTTTCACTAAAGAAATGCAACAGAAGGCAACCAAGGACTTCTCTGGAGGTACACAATACCTATTGTTATACCTTAAGATCCAGGATTTTAAATGGATTTGAATTCTCTAGATCTCCAGCTGGAACTGCCACTAAAATATCTAGTGGATTTTCTATTACTAATTACAATACTTATTGATGTATACGGGTATCAATGCATAATATTATTGTCGAACCTGAGTGAAGTGAAGACAGCATACTTAAAACAATAAGTCATATTATTGTTTTATATAAAGCTTGTTAAACTAAAATGCTGAGTGCCTATGATACTGTTTATAAGAATTTTGATGTAGGTGTCCAAATAGAATCCACAATATGAGTTCTATGAAATATTTAGCTATCTTGTTGAGTTTATTGGCTGTTTCTTTTCATGAGATTTATAATCCTACTAATATTATAGGAAACAAAGACCTCTATTGGGACTTGAAGGTAAATAAAAGTATTTGTTTCGTAGGTACTTTAATTTTATCTGCCTCGTGTCTCCTCTTCGCAATAGTAAATGTAGGTCAAATAAATTTAAATAATTTTGTTTTCAAGTAGTTATTCAAAAGCGATGTATTCAACATAGATATGGTTGCCATTCGACAGTGAATTGTCCCAAGATAACCATTGTATTGTATTGTATTGTATCTTCATGATCTATTGTTATTTTGCAGGTTGGCGCATGCGTATAGCGTTAGCTCGTGCGCTATATGTGAAGCCCCATCTGCTTCTGCTTGACGAACCTACCAACCACCTTGACCTTGATGCCTGTGTGTGGCTTGAAGAAGAACTTAAACAGTATGTTTTAACTTGTTAGTTCAATTATATATTTAGGGTTAGACTCCAACCTAATCCGATCAAAGTAAACATCAAAAACACATACGCAGATACTATTGGGGGTGACTTGGGCCCAAAAGCGTAGTCTAATGGTCAAAGCATTGGACTCGCAATCGTGAGGTCGCGGATTCGAATCCTACCCATTATACAACCGACGTGAACCCACTCCTAAACAAGCCTTTAAGCTTAGCTGGAGGGGTTAACAAGATTTCTAAGAATGTGGGACCAAATCCCTAATTGCTATTTAAAAGAAAAAATGAATAAATTAATTAATTATGCTAAATATATATATTTACATACTTACTGAATTTGTCATCTTAACCAATATTTACAGTGGCCGATCGTTATAAAGATCAAAAATTAGGCATTAAAGAAATTAAAATTAATACTTAATCTTAAAATATTAGCAAGCAAGTTTACCGATCGTCGTAGTAGTTTTGGATTTATAAACTGCATTTGTATTTTAATTTGTGTAAATGTAAATTACTTATCCTTATTTCCTTTGTTCACGAGAAAACGACTTTACCGATTAATTATTTTTTATTTATTTTTCTAATACTCTGTAGAAGGCTCTTAAGTAAAAAAAAATACAAAATGACGAAAATAAAAACAACCGGGTGAAGTTCGCCGGGACAACAAGTTTTTTTTTTATAAATTAATATTCCGTCTGACGAAATAACGAAAAGAAACGGGACTTTTATCCCTTTTTCTACAAATAACAAGATATACATTTTGTGATCGTTATAACGATCGGTACTAGTTTGGAGATGCATTTTAAAATCTTACTCCTAAGCATAAAAAGGTTGTTTTTCATTTCAATTACTGACGAATTGAAAGAAATAGATAACGATAGCCCATTTTTAATAAATCATTATTTTGCTACCAAGTAACGTGAATTTTGATCACAGATGAAGATCTTAGTGACGAAGAGTTTTTAACTATGTACAATTTTACAGGTTTCATATAGATTTGTCTTTGCTTCTACAGTCCTCTGGCTGCAAGTATTGAAGTCCGCCTTGTGTTGTTGCTCGCTATCGATTATAAGTCATTATCTGGGGGCCTAGACAAAGTCACAATCGAATAGCGATGTCGTTAATGGAAAAGTTGGTACAAAATGTATGGAATTGAACTATGTGATGTGGTCAATCCAAGTCGATGCGTAGATAAGCTGCACTATTGATAGTATCTTCGCTAGTTTTTTATCACTAATCTAGCGAATGGTAATACCATGTAGAAAAATAAATAAAATGGCGGATTTAATTTTTTAAGAATTTGACGTTTGCGGTGGAGACCATAAACATTATTTTTACTTTTTGCAAACGATTGTTTGGAATTGACATTGTAGGCGTTAGCGAATATGCCACGGAGCGAATGTTCCTTGTCTAACCCCCCTGGAGTGATTACGCGCTCTATTTTTCGTCGACAACATCCCTTCTTCCTTACTCCGCCCACGACCAATGCACCGACTAGTGAGAGTGAGATCCCGGTATATTGGTGGATGTCATGTGCTCGTAGTTTATATTAGTTATGGTGGCCATCTTTTATTTGCTGTTCCAATTGATCTGTCATTGAGCTCAACTCTTCGGAATCTGTGTTATTGACCTCCTCTTCTGCTGAAGTAATATTAGTGGCTGGCATTTTTTTGGACCTTACTTCTGCGTTTGATACTGTGGATCATACATTGTTGCTATTGAAATTAGAGCACTATGGAGTGAGAGGCAAAGTATTGAATCTATTTAAATCCTACTTACAAAATAGACAAATGTATGTAGAAGTTACAGATGTTGATAGTAAAAATTGCCTCAGACCTTTTAAATCAGTGATACATAATGTAACAGCAGGTGTTCCTCAGGGATCTATTTTAGGACCTATTTTGTTTCTGGTTTTTGTAAATGATCTTTTAAACGTCTCCAAAAAATTTGATTCAAGTCCTGAGCTTGTAGTATTTGCAGATGACACAAATGCTATTATTAATTCACATAATATTAATTCGCTAAACCAAAAAATTAATAATGCACTCATTGATTTAAATAAATGGTTTTCAGCTAACAGCCTAATAATCAATACAAATAAGACGAATGTTGTACTATTCAAATCGACTACGCGAAACACTGACAATCTCGACATTCAATTATGCGGAAACCAATTAAATGTAGTAAACACAGTTAAATTTTTAGGCATGTATATTGACTCATTATTAAATTGGCAAAATGAATTATACGGCATTCAAGAATCAATTTCTTCTGCTTGTTTTGCCCTTCGAAGTTTAAGAGATGTAGTAACTGTAGAACAGCTAAAGGCTGTGTATTATGCCTTAGTTGAGTCGAGACTGAGGTATAGTATACACTTTTGGGGCAACAGTTACAAATATAATTGTGAAAAGGCCTTCATAATTCAAAAACGGGCTATAAGAACTATAGTTAGAATTCCACAGTGGGAATCATGTAGAGAACATTTTAGGAATTTATCTATACTTACTGTTCCTTGCTTATATATATTAACTGTTTTGACTCAATTATCCAAATATATGCCAGAATTTGAAACTGCGGATGAAAGATTAGTTAGGGAAAGCACTCGCCTAAAGAACTTAAAGCATCGTTTTATACCTACTATGAATATAACAAAACATAGTGCGTTATATCAGAGCGTAAAATTGTTTAACAAACTACCCATCGATTTAAAAAAAGATATTTATTTAACACATTTGTTTAAAAAAAGACTAAAAGCCTTCCTGTTAGAAAAATCTTTTTATAGTGTAGATGACTTTACTGACTTATCTTATAATTGACATTAGAATTTGCATGAAATTGACATAAAAGATTTTTATTTGACATTAGATCATTGACATTAGATTAATATCATTATTTATTTAATTTTTAATTGAAATTGTTTTTGATAATATAATAATGCTAGTATTTGATTTATTTATTCAATTTATGCAAATTCGATAGTTATGATTTTTATGTTAATGTGTACCTACCTAATTATATTCTATGTTTTAGTAATTATTAACTTATGTGTATTAATGTATTTCAAACACAATTGTAAAATATTGTTTATGAAATGAATAAATGAATGAATGAATAAAGTCAGTTTTAGGTAAGAAAACGCCACTCATATTCAGTAGATTTTAGTATATTTTGTGGGGAGCCAAAGTGAAGTCTTTTCCTTTCAAGATTACATAGTGCATAATATTAATAAAAACATTCCATTAATATTTCCGGGATATTTGCAGTATTTACTATTAAAATACAATTAACAAACTAAATAACAAAACAAACTTAACAATTAAATAACAAAACAAACTTAAAAACAAAAATAATCAATTAAATACAAAATAAAATATAAACAAACAAAAACGAATAAAAAAATTAAATTAGGCAATCGTTGTCAGTCGCAATTCTGATTCGGAGTGAAAGTCACGCCGGCCGCGCATTATTATGAAACTCGATAAAGTAATGTTAGCGACAGTAATGCGACCGTTATAAAAGGCATTAGCGGTTTTAGTCGTTAAAATTGTGATTTTGTGGTACAAGTGGGATCAATGACTTTTTGTGCAAATTTAGCTGGCACGTTCCAAACCATTATCATTTTTAGGCGACTTAAACGCGCCCATTTTGGTGCGCTTTTTCTGTGACGTAAGATTACGAAGAAATACTTCGATGTCAATAACGAAGTATTTGGTTCAAAAAGTTACTTAAAGTTAAAAAAGGGAGTGATTAAATAACTTAATTTCCATGGAAAAGCACATAATAGCTTCTTATAAATCTTGTGTCGTTCCTATGTGCCAAAATAACATCAAAAGTGCACTTCACAAAGTATATTCCCTGCCGAAAGATGCAGCTATAAAGAAAAAAGGTTTAAGCTGTTTATACTGTTGTAAAGATCATTTAAACGTAAGTAAGAACCTTAAAAAAGTTATAAAATACATATAAGAATTATTTTACTTAGTTAACTGCACGTACTTGTTTGTTTACAAACCTCGACGAAAACATAACCTATTATACGAAAAGTTTGTAAACATATTCCCATTAACTAATGCCTACATAGTGTTCTTTATTTATTCATTTATTGCACAATGTTGTTACAGGCAGTCCTTAAACATACTCGGACATAGAACCCGTATGCAAAACTTACAAACTAATTAAGATAATAACTAGATATTAAGTACTACATACTATTCACAAATATAAAGTTATAATGCATCTTCCATGTACTCTCTAATAGTATAATAGCATTTTTCTTGTAGCATCAGTTTTAATTTATTACCCATCTGTAAGGAAGGGTTATTTTTAAATATATTAATATTTCCTGTGTTTTTTAAGGAATCTGGCAGCTTATTATAAATATTTATACATCGATAATTAGTTTAGTTATAATTAGTAATTTATCCATAAGAGTATTCCTCGAGCCTGAAAAAAGTGATAAAACCTCGCACTTACTCCTCTGAGTTCAGTAGACGTAAAATCTGAATTAGATGCGAAATAAGAGATCATCTCAACACGTCTATTTAGGAAGATTATCCGATTATGCTTTGACAAAACCGGTTTCAGACATTGTGTTCTTTCTTCACAAGGATTTTATTCTTTAACACAGAAAACTAATAACTTAATATAAAACAACCGCGAAACAATACACATAAGCACTTGAAACCATACAAACACCTTGTTGACTGAAGACGTCGAGTATTAAATGACACGTTTTCATGTTGCAAGGGAATTTAAAAACAGCCACTTTTTAGGGTTCCGTAGTCAATTGGCAAAAACGGGGAACCCTTATAGTTTCGTCATGTCCGTCCGTATGTCAAAATTCACGTTACTTGGTGGTAAAATAGTAATGTATATTAGAAAACATATTTGTTCCAACTCGTCAATAATTTCATTGAAACAATTATTTTTTGCTTTGCTCAGAAAGCTTGCAGAATACAGACCAATAATTCATTTTTATTTATTTATTTATTCTTTATTAATACATAGATTGTTAATGTTAATTTTACACCTCGCACTGCGATCCCCAAATTAAATGTAGGTTAACTATTGCACAACAATTTAAAAGGTTATGTAAATATAGTTAGATTTAATTCAACATGGTTCTGTTATCCTAACAGATAACTGTGTAATGTTATTTACTATTATAAATCGTAGCTGCGTAATATCTCGTGTCTATGAGTGGGACCAAGGTTTTACCCAAGATAAAAGTCTGTATGTACTCAGTGTTATATTTATTTTATTACGAGTACAGAGTATGCTTGCGACGCGAGGCGAACGGTGACTGACTGTTCTAGATTAGTAAAACTAACTCGCTATATTATTGCGTGCACAACACTTGTATATCTATACTAATATTATAAAGCTGAAGAGTTTGTTTGTTTGTTTGAACGCCATAATCTCAGGAACTACTGGTCCGAATTGAATTCTTTCACTTTTGGATAGTCCATTTATCGAGGACGGCTATAGATTATATAACATCACGCTACGACCAATAGGAACGTAGCAGCAATGTGAAATGTTGCAAAAACGGGGAAAATTTACGCAGACGAAGTTGCGCGGGACAGCTAGGATAATAATAAATATCCCCGTCTATTCGTAAATTTTCACTATGTCACTTCCCTACAATACTGGCTGTACCGAGGGTTGACCAATCCAGAAGTCGACGTATACAGAATAGGTCAGAAACAGATATGGTACAACCATAAGTGGGAATATCAAGAAGTATTCAATTTTGTCACATCCAACTATTCATTGGTAAATAGACTTATGAAAAAATACTCACTCAGTATTATGGGTACATAACAACCCTTGAATTTGTTATACATGTTGCCTGTAATGTAAACCTACCGTATATTTCAGCTACAAACGCATCCTCGTGCTGATCTCGCACTCACAAGATTTCCTGAACGGTGTGTGCACAAATATTGTCCATATGAGCAAGCGCCGCCTTAAATACTACACGGGTAACTATGAGGCGTTCGTGCGGACTCGTATGGAGCTGCTCGAAAATCAAATGAAACAGTACAACTGGGAACAAGATCAGATCGCGCATATGAAGGTATACTATACTTACTTAATTATATTAGAACTATGATGGCAAGTTAGCTAGCTAATCTAATACTAGCTGTTGGCCGCGACTTCGTTCGCGTGAAAATGTTGATGAACAAAGGATAATTCAACCAAAATGTCGAAACATGATGTCGAAAGATAAAACCATCAGGAAATTATAGACCTTATCGTCAATACTAACTTTTACTATGTCGACAAAAAAACTGCTCCTGAAAAAAAAGATACGGCCCTTAGAAGCCTTTAATGATTTTTATGAAAACGGTTAGTTATACAGAGAAAAAAGACAACGGTTTATGGATTTTATTGTCTACAATAACTTTTACTAAGACGACAAAGAGCCTGTCCCGGAGGAAAAAAGTTTAATCATACATAAACCTTCAAAACAAAAACGGTTGTTTTGACGACTGCCTCTGTGACGCGGTGGGATTTTGTCCGACTGCTACGCAAGATGTCGTGGGTTCGATTCCCACACGGGACACCACTTTGTGTGATCCACAAATTGTAGTTCCGAGTCTGGGTGTACTTTGTGTCCGTGACTTGTATGTCTGTAATGCCGCCCGCGACACAGGACTTGTACCTACTGAAGAAGTCGTTAAAAAACATATTATTCTCACCATTGGACAACCAACCGGTTGTCTTTTGTTTTCTTATAATTTACAAACAGTTTTTTTAGTTGTTATAGTAAAAGTTATGGTGACAATAAATTTTAATAACCGCCTTTCGTTCAATCTCTACACAACTTACTATCTATTATTTATCTTTTAAGAACCATATGTTGGTTTTCCCGGAACAGGTTTGCATAACATCATCGAAGTTACTTCATCAGGTCATATATTTTTATCCCACTACCGATTTCTTTGTCGTTTTAGTAAGAATAAGCAATTACCACGAATTCTATCTTTGGACGAATTGCCTTTTTATGAAAATCGTCTTAATTGTTTTCCAAGAGCCGTATCTTTTTTTCCCAGTGCAGATTTGATTGAAATTATAATAAAAGTTACTCACGACGATGAGGTATATCATTATGATAGATGTCATTTTGGACTGTTTTTGTTTTGAGATCTTTGATAGATCATATCTTTTTTTCCTTAGTGTAAGTTATTGTTGAGAATAAAATTCTTCAGTTAACATGTATTTTATCTCTGGACAAGTTATCATTTTTTTATTTAATAGAAATATTTATTTTCTAAGAATCATATGTTTTTTCGCGGAGTATTTTTTTTGTAGCCATATTAAAAGTTGTTATTGACGATAAAATCCATCAGTTCCCATTGGTTTCATCTTAGAGCCTGTACAGATGAGGCGAATTACGCGCCAGTGATACGCGCGAGACATATTTAGCTATCAAACTAAGTAGCGGCTACTACAAGATATTTTTTCACCAATTTTCATCAATATTTATTTACTTTAAACACTACCTTTGAGTAAATTGCCTGTGACACACAAAAGGCATGACAAAATAGTTTTTAGTAGTAGTGGTTCTTTTTTGCCATTTGGCTACGGAACCCTAAAAAGCTAGTCTTATCCAGAATGGTTGTTATTTCGTTCAATAAAAAAACATTTAGCGGTTTTGAACATAAAAAACAAATTTTTATTTCAGTTGATATTAGATTGTTAAATGTTTGTTTTTAATATTCTAGAACTACATAGCCCGGTTTGGTCACGGTTCTGCAAAGCTAGCGCGTCAAGCTCAGTCCAAGGAGAAGACCCTCGCCAAGATGGTGGCGCAAGGTCTCACGGAGAAAGTTATAGATGACAAGATACTGAACTTCTATTTCCCGTCCTGCGGGAAGGTCCCTCCACCGGTCATTATGGTACAGGTATGTGCGACTTTTTATTTATTGTATACAAGGTGTTAATTATTCCTGTCCGACCCGGAAGGGTGTGTAGTTGTTCTGTTAACAATGCTTAAGAAATTGGAAATAATTATATATCTGTTAAAATGACTTTTTTTATTGAATATTAAAATTCAAGATTTAAGTAGGTACCCAATTTCGTCGAAATGTGTAAATTTACAAGATTTTTTATCAACATGCTTTGCATAAAGCCTGACGACCGAAACTTACTATTTGAAGAGTTTTTTTTTACTGAAGTTGCATTCAATTATTATACTTTTTATTTACTTTAATCAATGTAGGCTACAATAAGATGGCAGACGCGTTGTGTATAGTTATGTCAAATCTGTTTGTTATAGAATGTCTCGTTCAGATATACGGACACGAGCCCGTGGATCTACAAAAACTTGGAGTTCGGTATCGATCTGGACACGCGGCTGGCGCTGGTCGGGCCCAACGGCGCTGGCAAGTCGACGCTCCTCAAACTGTTGTATGGTGATGTGAGTATCTTTGTTACTACACTACACCTTGTTCCATCGTAGTCCACCCCAATGTTGTCTGACAGAGACTGTCTCTTGTACCACTAGCTGTAAGCGCCTATGTAGTTTGTTATAGTGATAGAGTAGTAGTACTGGTACGGAGCGGGAAGGAGAAGAATACATTATGTAAGTGTGTGCGTGTGTGTCTGAGTCAACTTATGTTATGTAACCGTGGACGGATGGAATTTCCTAACACAAGCAAACAATTCCTTAAATGGAAATTTCTAATTCAATAATTAACAACATTTCCAAATTAAAAAGTGCTGAAAGTTTTTCAATCTTGACTTTGAAAATATATATATATTTTTTTAATTGCTTACTGTCACAATCCTGGTGGAAAATAGGTGGGTAGGTAACACCTCAATTTGCTCATGCTAAAGCTATTTACTAAGGGCCGGTTCGACCAAACGCGAATAAAGTTTATTCACAAAATAAGTAGCCACTTATTCGAGAGTAAATCAATTTCACGTTCTACCATGCACAACACTAAGAAAAATTATTAATTGTCTAGTGTATTTATGACGAGGGGCCATTCAGGGAAAGGGATCATTTGAAACCAAGGTATATTTTGGGAAACGTACCAAAATATGTGCACTAGCTCTCGGTCTATGATTATAACTCATTAAGTTACTGCCGAAAAACAAAAGGACGTTAGTGCCATGAACATACGCTCTTCTGCTGGTGCAATCATTTAAATCGGATTTTTTCATACAGTAACGGTTCGGGACATGGTATTAATATTAACATTTTGTGTTCAGTTGGTGCCGTCAATAGGCATGATTCGCAAGAACTCACACTTACGTATTGGGCGCTACCACCAACATCTGCACGAGCTCTTGGACCTGGATCTGTCGCCACTAGACTACATGATGAAGGAGTTCCCTGAGGTGCGGGAGCGCGAAGAGATGAGGAAGATCATTGGACGATACGGCCTAACTGGTAGACAACAGGTGAGACTTACATAATCATAACACTTGTTTAGCATTTAATACCGAGAATACTAAAAGTAATGATGTTAAATCATTACTTTTAGTATTCGTTTTCAGTAATGAGATGGGAATTTATTACGTCATCTGTTTGTCGTTTGACATTTCATAAAAAGAGACTGATTTGACTTGACAGTCAACATCCCTATTACGGGATATCTCTTTATGTCATTTGGAAAAACTTTTGTTTGATAAAGTACAACGTTAGTTCTTATTGTTGTCATCGATCGTGCTACATACTTTCCTGCTGTTATTGTATTATATTTTGATAGGTCACTTATCCACTGTAACTTTTGTAAAAGTTAGAGATTAAACATAAAACAAGATAGAGGTATTTGTATTTTTAAGTAGTCAAGTTGTTATTTTGCAGGTGTGCCCAATGCGGCAACTGTCGGATGGACAACGTTGCCGCGTGGTGTTCGCGTGGCTCGCGTGGCAGACGCCTCACTTACTGCTCCTCGACGAACCTACCAATCACTTGGATATGGAAACTATTGACGCCCTCGGTGACGCCATCAACGAGTTCGATGGTGGCATGGTGCTCGTCAGTCACGACTTCAGGCTTATCAATCAGGTATGAAGGTGTATACCTGATCAATCCGCGATTGCTTTCCAGTTAAGTGAACATTTCTGTCACTGTGACCACATCCAGGGTGTTAATGCTAAGCGTCTTGTTTCACCAGGTTGCTGAAGAGATCTGGATATGTGAAAATGGCACCGTCACAAAATGGGAGGGCGGCATCCTCAAATACAAGGACCATCTGAAATGTAAGATCCTGAAGGAGAACGCCGACAATGCGGCGAAGATACGCAAATAGTGTAGTGCCTAGCGCCCGCCCTTAGTCTGCTTACAAGCGACGAATCTCTCTGCGCCTGCGACTAAGAGTTTTACTTGACTCAGTGAATAGAACACCAATCATAATACTTAAACAAGTTACTTAAGTTATAGTAGTGATTAGATGTGCTCAGCTCTCTCTACTATGCAACTAAACGTTACAAATCATGACATAATACCTTCTTTGATAATATTGAAATTATCATTCATTTCTTTTCAATTTTTAAATTATTTTAATCCTTAGCCAACTAACGTAAATTTAAGTTGGTTTACTACTTATGGTTTATAAATATCTTGATTTAATTTAAAAACTTAATAAATCAACTAATTTTATAAAATATATATGGTTTTATAAAATTCATTAATTAGTAGTTACTTATTAAAAAAGTCCTTAAAACGCCAGCCGACATGTTAGCTTATTACGAGTATAGTTATATGCCGCAACATAGTTGAAGACAATGTGATCTGAATGTTTGAACCGGCTCAGAACTTAGTTACGCACCACTATTCAGTGTGCAGTGAAAGTATCCAACATTTCACTGTACATCTTGCACCTGAATAACAAATCGCTGTAATATACAAATGATCTAGTGAATAAAATATTCACTATGAATGATTTTAGCAACTAAATTCATTTTAACGTAAAATTAATTTATGTAATGATTTTAACCATTTGATTAATTTTGAAATATAAATGATTTCGATAATAACATTTTCACTAACAATAAATTTAGCAAGTTGATTCTTTTAACCCAAGATATGACATTTTCACAATTAGTAACTTATATAATTACTTAAATAGATTAAGATTTCCATTTGCAGTATTTGACGCAAAAAATATGAATTACTATTGTATATACACTTTTGCGTTTTAGATAATATAGTTGATAACGTACAGATGAAACAACACACAATTATTGTATGTGTACGTTTCCAACGTTTCGCATCACACTGTAGCAATTGCGATTTGTTGTTGACGTATTGCCTTAGCACTCTGCGACTAGTTTCTATTCGAAACGAAGCAATTGAACGCGACCGAGTGTCGCAGAACGCGGTTAGTCACAGGTGTAGTAGAGATTGTCGTCTAGACCATTTTGTGATCGACAATTATTATAGGATTATGATTCTTAAGCTGCCTATTGAAGCTTAATTGTAGTTGAATTATAAATAATTGTGTGATATATTTTCCGTGCAAACGTGCTTTGCAATTTATAGGATAGTCTGACTGCTTTATTAATTTGGGATCTATGAAGACGTTTGCTCGGTAAATGTCACGTTACTAGTTGCTATTACATTTGGTCGTATACCACAGCAAGTCAGTTTATTGGTCGTTGAATACCCTTGCTTGACATTTGAACCGTGAGATATTGCTCGTAAATGCACTCTGGCATATGTCTTACACTAAATAGTTGAATATAACGTTGTTTGCTAGTGGTTTAAATCCACCTAATTTACGGCCGGTCTCAATAATCTAACTATCGATAGATTTGGCTACTAGAGGTAGAATTTTGACATATTTTGTATTGAGCTTACGTCAAATAAATAGCTCTAGTAGCCAAATCCAGATAGATTGTTGAGACCTGCCGATAATAACAATCAGTGTGCGCGGTTAACGGCCAAGTGTAAAGTTAGCACTAGTTACTTGTTATATTTAATTGCACCGGTGGTTATTAGACATAATAGTTAATGTTGTGCTTAGATAGGTAGCAACCTGGATGCCTTCTGAAAGTTTTTAATTACATTATTTATATTTATCAAATTATTCGCAATATTATCGCCTCACTATTGTTGGTTTGGTCTGTTATTGGGGTTCAGTGATATAAGGGTTGTGATCCCTACCCCTTACGATTATACATTATGTATATGTACACATAACCGATAGTAGTTTACAAAATGTTCTCTAATTATGTGATTTTGTTTTTAGAGATTAATAAGTTTAGCCAAGAGCTAAAGCTGTGAAACATAGTTTAATTGGTTTTTAACTTTGTGATTGTATGCGCGGGACGTTTTATATTCTGTTCAGGCCACACCGAGACAGAGTCGGGGTAATTGTTAATTCCATCTATGTAATTCTATGAGCAATGAGACGTGCTCTCAGTTCCACTTCCACTACCGGTTGGTATTAAGTATTAACACTATAATTTACATCCAATGGATTTGATATGTAACAAACAAATTTCCAAAATGTATAAATGCTTGATCTGAGGCAAGTTTATATAAATCAATAAAATAATTAAATCAATGTATTTTATTTACTTTTATATAATGTTTATGACCCTTTGTTTATTTATCTTTCAAAGAAAACTTATTCAAAGTCAGTTTTATACTAAACAGGAACCATGATTAGGGTTCTTACAATAGGAAAATACCAAAACATAAAACGGCTTATTTAACCATTCAGCTATTTTATGTTTCTCATTGGTTCAATGTTTATGTAGAAGTATTCCTTCACTTACATTATCTTTACATAGTAAGTATAAAACAAAGTCTCTGTGTATAACTGTGTACGCTTACATATTCGTTCAGATAATTTGTTCCGGATGTTTGATAGGTATATTATATACAAACTTTATGAATAGATAGAAAAGTCCGGGAGAAACCGGAGCGAGACGCTATAACTGCAGAACGACTGCACCAAATTATATTTTTTGTTGTGTAAAATTCTAGACCCGTGCGCAACCGGGGCGAACGCTTGTTTTATTTTGCATGTTTAGGAAAACAAACAGTTTACGAACCTTGAATACAAATTTGTTAAAAACCATTTAAAAGTTTTTGCATGTTGAGACTATATATATTTGGATACATATTTAAAGTCAAGGAATAGTAAAATTAAGCAAAAAAAAATAAATTACAATTAAAAGCTAAAATTAAAAGTAAAATTATGAAAGTAAAAATTTATGTTACATTATTGGCAATTATTGGTTTAGACCGGATAGCTAAGACGTCGGCGTCGCGTTGCCTCGAACCAATCTCGTGACAACAAATTTCTTAGTTTCTCCACAGGTGAATTAAACACGCGAATTCAGGTACGTCAAAATGATTTATATATTTAGAAGACCTATTAAAGAAAGAGTTGTCTATTGTTGGTGCCACTACGGGGGATATGCAAACATTTGTGATTAGTAGACCGACGTGCTCCCAAAGGTACCACAAGACTTATTTTAGAGAGTAGTACAGGGCAGTCGATTTGACCCTGCGCTATTTTAGTTAGGGATGTTGACTGTCAAGTCGAATCAGTCTCTTTTTATGAAATGTCAAAACGACAAACTCTATAGAAATGAGTGTGGAATTACCTGTGACGTCATAAGTTCCTATTGTCAAATCATTACTTTTAATATTCGTTTTCATGCTTTTAAATTATAAAACGTTAAATTAACGTAAAAGAACACTTAATTTCAGAGAATTTCAAGATCTACTATTAACTGATTAGTATAAAATAATTTACTTTTTATCCTAGTCATTACCCAATTCTGCGTCTTTCGTTAAGAGGTAGTTGTTGTCTTCATCTTGATTTATAATTGTTGACGTTGGTTCCGCACTTGTATTGTAGGTACATCATGAACCTTTTTTTGTATAGATTCCAGCCTGTATATGTAAGTATGGTATTGAGGATTCCAAATTTGAGAGCAATACTTAAGTATACTACGCACTTAAGAGCAATAAAGAATTTTAGTTACATTGACATTACTGAAGATGGAGCTTGACCTAATGATAAGTCCTAACGCTTTATTGGCCCTTGTGGCAATATTATTTATATGTTTTTCATATGTAAGTTTAGAGTCATGGATAATGCCTAGGTCTGATACTTCATCTCGCTTCTTAACGTCTTGTCCGTTAATTTTGTACTTGGAATATCGGTTTTGGCTTGCGTGTACCATTTTGATATATTAATGTCTGGTTTGTTGAGGTCACAGTAATATTCAAATTTAAATAAATCTTGTAACAAGTAACTGTCGTTAATCACTTCATGTCAAAACCTTCATGACATCTGCGTACAGAACGAATCTAAAATGTAAGCAGCATGATCCTATATCTATACTAATGTTATAAAGCTGAAGAGTTTGTTTGTTTGAAGCGGTAATCTCAGGAGCTACTGGTCCGAATTGAAAAATATATTTATCTGTTGAGTAGCCCATTTATCTAGGAAGGGCTGGCTATATAACACCACGCTGCGACAGTAGGAGCAGAGCAGCAATGAAAAATGTTGCAAAACCAGGGAAAATTTACGCATACGAAGTCGCACGGGTCAGCTAGTCGTTAATAAAGATGTTGAACAGTAGAGGACCCAAGAGGGAACCTTATGGAACTCCTGAGGAGGAGTAACTATTGAGGACTACCGCCTGAGACCGATTTACGTGTAGGATGTAAACCATTGGTAAAGGTACTAGTATAGTATTATATTATTTATGGTAAAGGTTTCCGTGAATTCCAGTACAATATTTTTTTTTTCAAAAGTTAAGAATGGTCGATGCGATAGAAACATTTACTGTAATCCGTAAAAACTGCATCAATTTGTCCATCTGAATCCATGTGCAAGGTTGTGTAATCTCAAATGGAACGATTTTTGAGAAAGCCATGTAGCTCGGCAATAAAAGAAATCGAAGGGCTATTAATAAATTTGAGTGTAAGTCGCTCAAATATTTTGGCAGAGGCTTAATTTGGGTATGGGTCTGTAATTTTTGACTTTATTCCTTTCACCCCTTTGTGGACTGGGGTTATAAACGCGAATTTCCACAGACTAGGCACGATGCCTTCTTTTACTGAACGAGTAAACAATATAGTCAACGACACTACTGCTATAGGCCGACCGCTTAACTCGTATATCGCCTGCGCGGTGAGAAGGGAGCGCGGGGTGATGTTAACGGGTGGGTGAGCGGGGTGCGCGGGACAGAGAACTCACGTTCTCTGTCCCGCGCACCCCGCTCACCCAACCGTTAACATCACCCCGCGCTCCCTTCTCACCGCAGGCGATATACGAGTTAAGCGGTCGGCCTATAGTGCGGCTGGTAGTGTCGTTGCCAGAAAATGCTCAACTATGAAGGGTTTTGTAGTAGCAAGCAATATCTGACTGGATATAAATCTGGATGTCATTTTAGGAAGTTATCGTTTTCGGAAGTAGTCATTTTATGAAGTTGTCGTTCTCTGCCTGAGTGCACTCAGCCTCTGGGAGTTTCCTCTTTGCCACAACAAGGAGAATGTGTTGCAATCAGAAGTTATGCCGTAAGTTTTAATTTTTTGTAGAGTTTATACCTTTTTTTGACGATTATTTTCAGGGGAGCGTTGTACCATGGCGGCAATGAGGGGAAGGACATTAATTTGTGAGGTACTTATGTATTTGTCTATGGCATCCATAAAAAGCATAGACTTAGGTTAAACTAACGTATAAACGTACATAGTGTCCAAGCAAGAGGATACTTCTTTATGACACAGCTACAAGTAAGAGAGTGAAAAAAATGTATCTGCGATTCGCCAGTGACTCCTGAGTATTGCAGGTCGGCAGTAGTACACGGGGACCAGATAATGTTTGCCAGTTTGTTTGTAAAATCGTCCACTATCACCAAATAGTCATTAGGCCGTGAGTTTACGGTTTGAGAAATTCTGTCTGACTAACTAAGTAGATAGTTGATGTTACCTAAGTTTTCACTACATAAATAAATACAACAAAAATGTTTTTTTATGCTGTTAGCACATCTGTTTTTAAAAGAGACAGTAATCCTCTCCTCAGGCTGATTATGACCACTGTGGTTGGAGAACGGTCTCGAAGTCGCGACGAACCGCCAAAAGGCCCCCCCACCAATATTTCTCCCAAGTGGCTTGATAATTTCTATGTTTCTATCTCTCCGCCAAACAACGTATCTGTCGTTAAATAATTCACTGTCACCTATACCCGAAAGCAACCAAGTATCTGTTATAGCAATAACGTAATAAGTTTATCTTAGTTAAATGAGTTGCACACCATTGATAACAAAGGTATTAATTATAACAAACGTGAATCACGTTATATTTATTACTAGCTGTCCCGCGCAACTTCGTATGCGTAAATTTCCCCCGTTTTTGCAACATTTCTCGTCGCTGCTCCGCTCCTATTAGTCGTAGCGCGATGTTATATAGCCTATAGCCTTCCTCGATAAATGGGCTATCCAACAAAAAAATCGAAATAATAGAATAAATAGAATTTTTCAAATCGGACCAGTAGTTCCTGAGATTAGCGCGTTTAAACAAACGAACAAACAAACAAACTCTTCCGCTTTATAATATTAGTATAGATTATATCAAAGTAAACAAGTGCAAATTCCAACAACAGCCGGAATCCCCAATGAATCAGGCTTAAGTCTTATGACACAACTAGCTGTGCACCGCGATTTTACCCGCGGTTTATTAGCCTATGTGTTATCCATGGTGTCAGCTAACTCCATACCAAATTTTATTAAAATCGCTCCAGCCGTTCCGACTCACAAACTTTCGCCTTTATAATATTAGTGTGATAACATCGATAACATACAATGTTTTTAGTGACACACAAAAAATATAATTTTATATCCAAAACCGACGGTATTATGAAATAATCAATTACACAGAGGTACAAAATAAAAACCGTAAAACAGGTTTATTTCCTCTTTTCTGATTGTAACATTACACAATAGACTCATATTCTGAGTAACTTTAGATAAATTTTCGTTGTTCTTTATAGGCATTCCCCTTATTTCAGCATTGTTGTCTATTGAATTTGGTCATTCATTGCCTTATTAGGTAAATACTTTCAACGAAACTCGATCGGATATACCGTCGCTGAGTTTTATTGTCGAAAAACTGCGCTTCTCAACAAAAGGACGTAAGTGCCATGAAGATCTACGACTCTTTTGCTGGTGAACTTTTTCAGATATTATTTTTTCATAATGTTGTGCATTTCCTTGTAGTGGTAGCTGCGAAACCCTACACGGAGCATGGTCCGCAATGCTAATGCCCGGTTTTTTAATTAGGCCCTACGCTAAATCCGCAGGGGTTACCCCACCACAGAGTGCCCACCTTATTTCGCTAGTTCGTGATATAATTGTTTGTATTCACATTTTGTGCAACAATGCCATAGACGCGAGCGACCCTTCTGAAAAATAGCCAGAACTAGAAGCGCGCGGGCGCCCGCGCCTTGCGGTCGTCCGTGCACCCATTGCCCGCCGAGCGTACGACCAACCGCCACATGCGTCCGTGCGAGGTTTAGCGATGAGCCTATAATCTATAATAATATTATAAAGCTGAAAAGTTTGTATGTTTGAACGCGATAATCTCAGGATCTACTGGTTCTTCTTAAAAATCTTTTAGTGCTTCATAGCCCATTTATCGAGGAATGAAAAATGTTACAAGAACGGAGAAAATTGAGGCAGACGGAGTTGCGTGGGTCAGCTAGTGTCTAATATATATTTTTACGTTTAGTTTAATGTTGAACCCGCGACCTTAAGCCTTAAAGGTACCTGCTCTTAGCCTTTACCAACTCCGGCACCCAGACATGCCAACGCTGAAATTAACCGCCGGCCAAAGCTGAATTTGACATCCATATACGATTTTATGGCAATCGTGACGTCATCCACCGCGTTTCCAAGAAACTTTTACAGCTCTGTGTGTTAAGCATTTATACACATAATTGTATAAAATTTCCATAAAATCATTTATTCATATGGAGGCCAAATTCGACTTCGTCGGACATGTCTTGATGCTGTAGTTGGTAACGGTTTTTGTCAAACACAATAGTCGCGCTCGCCCGCTTCCATACATTTAAATATGAATAATTAGCATAAAAATGCTCAAAAAAAAATAACAAAAAGTAGTTAAAATAAATCTGTCCAAAAATGCAATTTATTGAAACAAATAATCCAGAAGAGAATACTAAATTACAATTTTACATATATCAGTTTTTTAAATTTTTTATTCTTGTTATTTACAATTCATTACGATCTAGCCTTTAAGGCTAATAAGTAATTTTAGACGTTTACACTCATTTTACAACTAAGTCTGTTGCACTTTCTTAGAGTCTGATAAAATGAAACACTTTGTTCTTAGGTATATCCAAAGCACTGTCACTTTTATTTGTTCACAATAACTACACTAGGTACCTCAAAAAGGTTTATGTGGTTCTTTTTAGTCTTCGCACTAAGTCCGTGTGGTCGGCCAACCGGGTGCCTCGACATTCACGTGGGGACGACGTCTATATTCATGTGCTTCAGCACTTTAATTAATAATTTGGTGAACTGTGTTCATGTTGAGATAACGATGGAGATTTTCTTTTTTGATATACCACGGAGCATTGACAAAGTCTCTTAGCACTTTATTCTGTAACCGCTCTAATAATAATATAATCCTTCGCCCCTTCTGAATAATAGCTATAGTACCTACTTGGTTTTGTACATCCCTTAAGTTGGATTCCGTACGTCCATATTGGATAATAATCCTCCTTTTTGATAGTGAGGTCATTATGTATAGATTTTGACTCATTTAGTTTCATCTTTTATTTTTGGGCCATCATGACATTGTTTTAAAGCTATTTGAACTTCCTACTTGAGCTATTTGATATACTGCTTCCTTTTAAATAATTAGCCATAATGGCTGTGTCGTCCGCAAAGGTTACAATAGTGTTATTTTTCAGAAGTAGAACTTCCTATTTGAGCTATTTGATCTACTGCTTCCTTATAATTAGCCATAATGGCGGTGTCGTCCGCAAAGGTTGCAATAGTGTTATTTTTCAGTTCGGTAATGTCATAAATACAGATGTAGAATCGGGCCCAACACACTACCTTGTGGCACCCCGGCTTTTATCATTTTATGCTCTGATTGCTTAAACAGAGCATTAAGACAAGATGATGTCTAAATGCTCTGTTTGTAATATAAGATTCTAAGATGTCTGCGAAACCTTTGGGCAAAGTTCGCTTCAGTTTATAAATGAGGCCTTCATGCCAGACTATCAAAAGCTTACGCTATATATAAGAATACAGTAGTACGTACCTCTTTACTTTCAAGGGCCTTTTCTATAACATTAGTTATCCTATGTACCTAATCTAACGTTTGTGTGATTTGATATAAGGTTCCTCTCGTCGATTATTGGTTTTAATCCTTTTAAACCAATATCTAAAAATAATTTTGATAGCACCGGTTACAAGGAGATGGGGCTAGGTATAAGATGTCGCTTTATGGTGAGGCTTCCCAGGTTTAGCGATCATAATGACTTCTGCAATCTTCCATGTCTCAGGCGCATGTTTTAGCATGCAGGCATAATAATGATGTTTGTTAGTTAGGTACCTATTATAAATATAACTTATTTGTTATGAAGCTAAACAAACATAATGAAAACACTTATTTATAATTAAAATAAGTGATTTCATTGGTTTATTTAATGTTTTTAAAAACTGTCATTTTTATTTTAGAGAAAAACATTGATGATTCATTTCAGTCAAAAGCAAGCCCTTCTTTGACAGACTTAGACTTGATGACGGTTTTCTCTACGAATGTCCGACGTCCTGACCAAATAACGTATCGTTTCTTAAAGCTAAAAGAAGATTTTGTCTATGAAAGCTGTAAACGACACAGCAGAACGAGCGATTAAATTGATGCATGATTTCCATGGTTTAATCACAGTTGAAGAGGAACAAAAGCAATTTCTATTACATTACGTGCAAGAACACAGAAAGATTTATTCATATTGTAATAAGAGAACTTTAAAAAAAGAATTTAAACAATAATGTTTTACATGTAGGAGTTTTTAAGTAATATTTCTGTGCAAATTTCTATTATATTCCTTGATTGGGGTTTTACATTGAGTATTACAACCAAACTTAGTAGTACTACTACTTATTTCTAAGTCTAACTTTGGTGTCAAGTCGGCACGGATTATCATTATTCAGACTTCCTGGACACCACACCGGTCAGAGTCTTGGGTCACCCTCCTTACAGTCCTGATTTGGCACCGTGTGACTTCTTTTTATTTCCTTTAATAAAAAAACAGTTTAAAGGGATACACGCAGTCATGATTGTTTCTCGGTCTCCGGTTTGCTACCAGCGGCAAGCCCCGGGGACCGGATCAGTTGTGTCTGTGTGCCGACGCGGATTGACAGAGGCCGCGCTAGGCAGTTATCATGAAACTCCGTTTCGTCTTTCGTCCTTCTTACCGTGCCCGCGCATACACCGAACGTGTCTCCGCCGTAATCTACCGCAACACCACACGCTGCTCGCCGTGACGTGCATTGTTGGCGGGTTCCTGCCGCCGCGGAAGGCAGCGCACCCCCCTTCCAACGCAAGCGGGGGTAGGCGGTAGCGAACATTCTAATGCTCGTGTGGCGCGGCGCAGGTGGCCCTTGATCGCCTTGTCTCCGCATACCAGGCACTTATGTTTGCAAATACACTTAAAATTTTCTTCAAATTTTCCCTGCTCTTTTCGATCGTGCTCCTCACTTCCGTAGGCGTTGGTTCGTTTTGAAACACCCAAATGTCGACTGACGCTTTAATACACGATAATTTTATTTGGCTCTCGAAAAAATGTGGAGGGAAATTCAAAATTCGAACAATGGTATTTTTACTTTCAAATAACTAGTTTTTTTTTAATAATTACATGTGGCCAGTGCCTTATTCATAAAAACTTTTTTTCGAAATCTTTCTGAGTGGCCTCGTACCTCGGAATAGGAGCCTCTATCCTAGGCGGTGATCAACAATCTTGTATATTGTTGATCTCCACTCTACACGATACTTTTGGGTGATAAAACTCATTAAAGTCACGTAATAACAAAACAGAAAAAAAAACATACATAAAGATGAACAAGTGATGAAAATCTTCGTTACTTGAACTCTCGTTATTTAATTCATATTTTCCCTCGGTGTGATCTCACCAAGATCCGAACATTCACATTCATTGTTAATTTGTGCGTTAGTACTTTAAGTTAATTTAGTTTAGTTACATAAAAATTGATGTATCACGCAATAAAGCTCTTTTAAAAAATGTTGACAAAGAAATTAAAATTTTAAAAGCACATATACGGGACATATTTTGCGTTTTTTTCCATTATTGACAGTTGCTGTCAATATAATTGTCATAGACGACTTCTTAGATATTTTCTTCATACAACAAGCTTATCAAAATAGAGGTTGGTCTTGTGTTATGTTTTGAAATGCGTCTCGTTTCCGATAGACTTTTTTTTAATTTAAATATTTTAACAAAACATTACTAACTTTTCTGTAATACATCAGTGTATTACTAACACCCATATTTGCAAAGAATAAATGATTTATGATTTACAACATTACTGCTTGGCCACTGAGATATGTCAAATCACTTTTCTACGACAATAAACCAGGATATTTGGAACTCTACATTCGAAAAGTTATTAGCGAAATTCGTCGCCACGAATAGTGTGTGAAAATTAGACATCCCGATTGCGCTGCCTACGCGCTAGCCGCGGAAGCCACAGTGTCGAAATCATATTCAAACATTAATCTTTTGTTTATAAGATTTCACTAGTCCGGCCATAAATACTGTTACATAAAAACTTTTCTTTTTTTTCAACCTTTTAATTACTTTGAATTTGGAACGCGTTTATTATTTTTAAAAGTTCTTTCGATTTCGCGCCATTTCACATATTTTTACGTGTTCATTATCAAATTACAATATGGATTGTGGTGTTAAAGCAAATAGGATTGCGGTGATCGCCTTGCACCCCTTGCACAAAGTGGGCCGTCGGTCATATTCCAGACACTTCAAAAGCTTGGTATCAGCCGTATGTTCGTATATCGTACTATCAACAGATACATCAACAAATCTTCCTCCGTACCGTGAACGTTAGTCACAAGCACGAACTTCCTAAACCTGGCTTGAAACCAACGTTCCGGACTTTATAAGAACCCTCATCTTCAACTACAAATTATGGTCAGTTTTAGAGGACATGGCTTGCACTAAACGACACGGCGATATTGAGTCTTAAAAAATCTCTGGAAAAAGTGCGTAAATCCATAGATTCGTGGCCAGTCAGATTAAAAGCCAAATATATTTTGAATAGAATATTGTTTTTATTTTTTGCTAAGACTTTAATAAATATGTACAGCTATAAGTTTTGTTATGTGTATAGCTATAAGTTTTGGTATTATTACATTACTTAATTTAAAAAAAAACATTTTTATTTTGTAACAGAACTTATGGCCGGACTAGGTATTACTAAACAAATTCTCTTTCCAATAAAGGAAGTTTTACAGAAATTCAAAGTTGTGAACCTTTAAAAAGACTGTATAAGGAAACCTATCACAGCTAAGTAGGCTTCACTCGTAACCGAGTAAGAGCCGCCTCTCCTTAAAATTCACAAATCTATATTAATACTAGCTGACCCGCGCAACTTCGTCTGCGTAAATTTTCCCTTTTTTCTTCCTTTTTTTTTTACAACATTTTTCATTGCTGCTCCACTCCTATTAGTCGTAGCGTGATGTTATAACCTAAAGCCTTCCTCGATAAATGAGCTATCCAACAATAAAATATTTTTTCAATGCCGCCCAGTATAGTTCCTGAGATTATCGCGTTCAAACAAACAAACAAACTCTTAGGGGGGTATGAAAAATAGATGTTGGCCGATTCTCATAGATACCGGATAAGCACAAAAAAATTCATCAAAATCGGTCAAGCCGTTTCGGAGGAGTATGGCAACGAAAACTGTGACACGAGAATTTTATATATTAGATTATAAAGCTGAAGAGTTTGTTTGTTTGTTTGAACCAGGTAATCTAAGGAACTACGGGTCAGAATTGAAAAAAAATAGTTCTGTTGGGTAGCTGATTTATCAAGGAAGGCTATAGGCTATAAAACATCACGCTACGACCAATAGGAGCGGAGCAGCAACAAAAAATGTTGCAAAAACGGGGAAAATTGACGCATACGAACTTGCGCTGGTCAATTAAGTAAAACGCACAATTAAAACGATTCATTACATTTATTTGTTTATACAAACATCACAACTAGTATTCACAGTAGTGTGGTAATAAATTACATTTTAGCCAAGTCACATCTTAACTCTAAAACTACATAATTACAAATGATGCAGTATAAGTCGTTCTGGTAAATTTGTTCAGGGCACTAGAGAACAAAAACGAATAGGTTCTACTATTAGTCAAATACAAATCCCGGGATACCATCCGGCCTCACTGAGTACTTTAAAACGCCGCTCCCAATCCCTCTCCCTGTCGTGTCGAATGTCCGTCCCATCGAGCTATGAGAGTGAGGGAATAGAGTCAGTGCACACTCTTCTAGTTAGGTAGTCCCTGATGAGATTGGTCGCCGTTATCGATATCAGTTACGGGATCATTATCATATGAGTACAACGCGTGAGTTCAAAAGTTTATAGGTATTGATTTCAGATTGATGGCTACCTGGTTTGTTAAGACGTTTAAAATAAATATACGCTAAAAACCAAAACAAATACAACTCACTAATAACACCCCAGTTACTTTGTGTATATTTTTTAGTTTATATTTGACATAGCTTGATTATATTATGAAGCTTCATGGTAAATTTCATAATATAATCGAGCATTGTCAAATATAAACTAAATTAAAGTAACAACTTTTTTGAGACTAGTCGTCTATTCATAATGAGCCAAAGCTCATGGCGCGAAAAATGAGAAACGTCTTCGTGTTGAGAAAATGCAGGTAGACGCAGCACTATGGGCTCAAAGCATGATTTGCGTCTCAAAAATCATTTTTCCACTACTCATAACTGCATAATTCCACTAATTAGAATGTGTAACTGAATAACTGATACACCATTTAGCGCTTGTAAAATGGACTAGAATTAACTTTTTGGTACTAGTACTTGACCTTGAAGTTTAAGTTTTAAACGATGCCATTTAAAGAGAGTAAAATACAAGATGTTTACATGACTATATTTCTATATTTTTGAAATAAATCATATAAGTGTGCTATATGGTTGGAAAGGTAATTTAATAAGGTATTGATTTATGAAATAATTGGGTGAAAAACCATTAACCAGAAAAATACACGTAATTTTTTCCGCAACACTGTAATTTTCCAGTCATTAAAACTTTGAACAGAGCTTTGACAGTTACCTCCACTTCCCTCCAGTCTCATTTTACATTCATCGGATACTTCAGTATTTGTATATTATAGTTCAAAAAAAAAATTCTACCCAAAACCACCCATGGGACGTATTCATGAACAAATGGAGACGAATGAATTTTTTTCGAATTTCATGTTAGGTTGATTTCTTGATGAGATGCATTACATTTTATAATTTTTACATCACTATGCACATTTTTATGAAAAACTAGCTGTCACCCGCGGCTTCGCTCGCGTGAACGACATTTATCGTCATTTGGGAACCGTACATTTTTCGGAATAAAAAGTAGCCTATGTGCTATTGTAGACTATATCTGTGCCTAATTTCATTCAGATACCAGCCGTTCTAGTGTGATGGAGTAACAAACATATATAACATAACATAACAAACTTTTTAGGAACAAAATGAGTAGAAATAATAAAAATAATCACTCAATTAGTGTCTAACATCTAAAAAAGGAAAAATATTAATTTGCCTATCAGTAGCTTTGATATGTCTAAAACTTTTATTTGTATTAGTTTGGCGTTGATAACATTATATTGTTCTCACGGGAACATAATAGAATAGGTAATTCATTACTGTAGTAGATAAAATGTGGTTTCATTATCACAAACTGATTTTTGTGTGAAAGTGGTTTATTGGAAACCACAAGATAACAACTATTCATGATATTTGCTATACAAATAAGTATAAAATAGTAAGTTTTGACTGCATCATTACAGTCTACTATTGGATTCTAAGAACGTTTAGTTCCTAAATTGTCACGCAAAATGAGTGAATTCGTCGTGTCACGTAGAGAGTTTTGCCTTTTTTTCATTGATAATGGCACTGAACAAAAAGACATTCAACATTACTTAGAAGAACATCATAATCTATCATCTTCGAATAGTCGAAAAGTCTTGGCAAGTATACAAAGACAGCTGTTGTCGAAGTTTCGAGATCGCTGGACCACAGCAAGGAGCTCTAAAGATCGTTTTGTATCTAATAATTCAGCATGGCTGGACGGGGATTTTAAGGTGCAACTTGACGAAGATTTGAACATTGAACCTTCAACATCTGGAGAACGCGGGCGTCCATCCAAATCATACAATGACCTATCAGAGAAATCAAAGTAACGCAAGAACATGGAGTTGGTTCAAGAATATGGCCTAGAGTATACTCATAACGCATATGTGCAAGGATTGAGATCTGAAGGTGAGCCGGAAGAAGCTTCGGTAATTGCCATGATGCGAAGCTGTAATAGAGACGAGAAAAAGGTGATAAAGAAGAAATTGTTTCATGAAACCATCAATGCAAGCAGTTTTTCTGCAGACGAAGCTTTGGCCCTCTACGCAGATTTGGATCTCTCAAAATCGCAGTACGCATTCATAAGACTCAAACTTATAGAAAAGAACTCCGACATGTTACCGTCATATAAAATTTTAAATAACGCAAAGAGTATGTGCTATCCGCCTTCTTCGAGTATTGAAGTAACAGACACAAGTGCTAAAGTAAAGCTACAAGATTTGCTGGATCATACTATTGGCCGTATTTTGATGATAGGAGGTGTTTATAGACCTTCACAAAGACGTCTTAAGTTGTTTAGCAAATGGGGATGTACAAACAAGTACTACAGGATGAAAGTGACTTAATTGCAGACGCTAACTTATTTATGAGTTCGTTGGTTCCTTTCAAGCTGACAGATGAAGATACAAATGAGGTAGTTTGGTATAATCCTGCCTGTTCTTCTGTCCGGTATTGCCGTCCTATATTAATGGAATTTTCGAAAGAAACCCCTGAAAAAACTCGGTCTGTAGTGAATGATATAAGATCACAGATTAATGGTCTTCATAACTCACTTATACATAAGAACCAGCAGATTATCGAAATCAATCATGAGCTATTCTTAACTATGGTTGATGGAAAGGTGGCTCAAGTGCTTACAGACACAAGTTCTAGTGCTGTGTGTACAATATGTGGTGCTAAACCAAGTGAAATGAATAATTTAGACAAAATAGTATCGAAACCTGAAAATGAGACAGCTTACGAATATGGTTTGTCTACGTTACACGCATGGATAAGGGCCATGGAGATGATTTTACATATCTCATACAATCTGTCCTTTAAAAAATGGTCCGCTAGAACTCCAGATGATAAGCAATCTAAAGAAGATAAGAAAAAAATCGTCCAACATCAATTTCGAAGCCAAATGGGATTACATATTGATAAACCACGTCAAGGAACTGGAAATAGTAATGACGGAAATACAGCTCGTCGATTTTTTTAAAACTACCACTGCACTTCGGAAATCACAGGAGTGGATGAAGATTTGATCAAAAGATTGTACATCATCCTTCAGACGTTGGCATCAGGTTTATCTGTCAATCCAGTAAAATTTGGAGAATATACGCGCACTACTGCCCAATTGTATCTCACCAAATATCCATGGTTTTATATGCCCTCTTCTGTACATAAAATCTTAATACATGGAGAAAGTATACTAAGACATTATGCTGTTCTACCTATTGGACATTTATCGGAGGATGCTCAAGAATCGCGGAACAAGGATTACAAGAAAATCCGACTGAATCATGCCAGAAAGTGTTCTAGATCAGCAACCAACGAAGACGTATTTCATGGCCTTTTGTTTACCTCAGATCCTTATATATCAAGCATAAGAAAACCAGCATACACTATTGCAAAAGATCTTTTTGATGAGGCTAAGAACCTGTTAAATATTTAAATACACGCATAGTTTTATTTTATACTAATATTATAATTATTTAAGTTTAGAAATTTTGGAGAGACATGTCTCCTATGTTGTAATTTTCTCAACTATCACGTTGTTTAGTGATATAATAATAAAACCTTATAATTATTTACTTACTAATCACCTTCATGTTTCCGAAATATTCAAATAGTAAAACAAAAATGTAAATTTGCATGAAAATGTAGCGTTTTTTAAATTTGTTTGATTATATATATGTAATAATAAAAGAAATACATAAAGCTAATGGTATCATTTCATAGCCCATATATTGGAGATTCTGTATGCAAAATTTCGTATTAGTAGGTGTAATAGGAAAAAAGTTACAGATTTTTGAGACGCAACTCACGCTTTGGTCCCATAGTGGCAGGTCGAGTGGTTTGGTATTCTTGTAACTCGCACTCGTTTGTCTACGATTCTTGGTGCGTTTGACGTTAGCTCGATTTACACGATGGTGGAGTCATGCGAATAATTTTAAAGAACTAGACATATGGATAGTTTTGCGTGCGCAATTTCGGCTTACTTTTGTCTACATTGTGAGAACGTCATATGCCTTTATTAGATTTGTTACATTTACATATTTTACACAATAGGTATTAAATAAAGAAATAAAATATATAAAAAACTTAAATACTTACCGTATTTAAGTTTTATATCATTAATAATTGGAGCTATACGTATTATCTATTATAACAATAACATATTTTATTATAACTAAAATATGATTAAGTACATAATATATTATGCTTAACTGAATAATACCATTCGCTTATTTAATAATAGTAATAGTATTTTCAGTGTTAGACACGCGTAACTACACATAACTTACGGCTCGTCTTAAATATTGTTAGGGTGCTCCATCATCGCCTGTAATGTAACGTTACAAATCCGAGCATTACATCGGTGAGGGAGCAGAACCGAGCATAACAATGCGCAACATATAATGATACAATCTGTAATGTTTTGATACAATACAAATATTAAACGATTGCTTTGAAAATCGGATCATAAGTAAATGAGGCGCATGTTTGTCAATCAGGGAGGCAGTATTGTAACGTAATGCTCGAAATCGAATCATAAATGTTACATTACAGGAGCATGCTCGCGGTGAGAGAGGTCTTTTACGTTTATTCTTACTATTGGTATTTAACAACTAAATAAACAGTAGTACAAATACGAATTATAAGTTTTAAAAAATAAAGATCTTATATTTTGCGGATATTTTGCTTTTAAAACTATCTTTTATGGAGAAGTTATCTTTAATAGTCGAGAGAAGTAAATCTGATAGGTAGAACCGCAACCGGTTCTGAGTACTTCGGTTTGTCGATGTAGATGTTCCAAGTACGCTTATTTAAGTCGAAAATACCTGAAAAATAAGACATTCTATGTAATTGTCGTTGAATTGAATGGTGATATTAACGCGGGCTCAAATCGATCTATTATAACATGTCAGATTTATTGACAACGGGTTTGGTTTGTCAGTGATCAGCTCAACCATTTTGGAAAGTTAGAGAACAAATTACGGCTGGTTAAATTTGGGATGATAATGTTACTAAACTCAGTCAACACATCAGGGCCGTGACCGTGAAGTAGACGTGCCGTGTTTCGTCAGTGGTTCAGAAATATCAGTAGGTACGTATGTTTTATATGAACACTTCTGTGTTTGGGCTGGCGACAGAGTTTTAACGCCGGCCCGACACCGTAACGAAGAGTTGTTAATAGAGTCGGACGCACGATCTTGGCACGGCCCTGATGGGTTTGAAGGATTCACATACATCATCATAATATTATAAATGCGAAAGTTTGCATGTTTGTTATTCAATCACGCCACATCGGGTAATCGAATCTGAATGAAATTTAGCACAGAGACAAATAAAATTATAGTCGGGAATAGCACATAGACTATTTTCTCCCAGAAAAATGGGCCCGTGAGTTGAGAAGAAATTAGTTTTTCAAAATGTTCACGCAGACGAAGTGTCGGACCACAGCCAGTAGATCGTAAAGCTTTTTTCCTTTAGCAAAGTTATGGTTTTCGTGCTGGTGGAGACAAGGAATTTAGTTTATATCATCCATCAACCGAGTTTTCCCACTTATATATTATATTTGAATAGAATAGCTTGCACTACTGCCAAGTCTGCGTTTGTTAGGAAAAAAAAATAACTAGAGTTAGTTCTTACCTGCAGCAATGGTGACAATGGTACTTCGAGGATCTTCTTGGAATACTTTGAATGTAGTCCCACTAGTATCAGATAAAATCTCGGCAACGTCCTTACGGTTCCGTGGAGTGGAGTGCCCGTGGATGGCCTTTAGCCGAGCTTTGCTGCTCTCTATGATGGGTCCTGTCACTTCAGTCACGTTAGTTCTTTGGTATCTGAAAAAAAGATTTTATTGATTATTTCTTATTCAAAGGTCGTCATATTATTTGCAATCTGCGATTACTTTTTGTTTACAAATGTAATCCATAGATTATATATTCGCAAGCAACAGTCATAAACAGATTAACGAAAGCCATAGGAAAATAAAGTCGCAACCTGATAGTTATTTGCTAAAAAATCGCAGTTGCTGGTTGCAAAAACAGGGTGGGCCATAAATTTTTGCACTTTCGAAATTACCTTAAAAAAAACTAGAACACGAACTACGTTGTATTCAAATAGTTTATTGAAAATAAAAATTATAAATGGGAATTTTATTTGTTTAAAATTATCGTCCAGATGGCCGCCATGTCGCCGCCGACATTCCTTAAACCTAGCTGTTAAATTTATCAGTCACAGAATCACCACGTGCATTTTCAAAGAAGTACGGCCTTTGAGGACATTGGATTGTGAGAATGCAAAGGTCTTTAATATTTTAATTTAGGTTTTTCTCTATTCTAAAACCTGAAATTCTGTTTATTGACATGCCCATTTTATAAATGAGCTTCGTCCTAAAATAAAATGTTATTGAAATTGTTACACCGCTCGAACATCGTATAGACGAAGCTTTTTCTTAAAATTAAATATTTTTTTCAAGTTTTTGCTTCTAAATGTATCTTAAAGGGAAAACTCTGATTTCAAATTCGACGCAAACGTAGAGTTATCGCCACAGCATCTGAACCTTTTCGCGTCAACAATATTGAATCGTCCTGCAAAAACTCGTTTATTTGCGCCACGGTCTCTTAGCTCCTGCTGCTGTTTCAGTGTTATTGATAGTTAAATCGGTTGCCTCAACGTTTTTAACTCGTGTTTTAATTAAATTAACAATTGGGCACTTATTAATATAGAGTAATTGGTAATGCGATCGAAATAGGCGGCGAGCAGTGATGTAAGAATCATCACTTTTGTAAAATTGCTTTACACACAACACGCGTTGTTCTACTGTGAAGCGAGGCTTGTGACTAAAATTGCATGAAGTGCCGCACGTTTTCCGGCCAGCCGCGCGCCCCCCCGTCTAACGGTTTTTGAGAAATTCACTTTTGCTATTTGCAAAATTTTTTAGCCCACCCTGTACAATATAAAAACAAATATTTAAGTATTAAATACTGACTTATTACAGTGCACCAGAGTGTCCGTGTTATAATTTTGTATATTCACCAGTGACCTGTCTCCCTTGAGATCAGGCGCTACCTCCACATTGTATAATTTGCTTTCACCGCAGGCGTCGGTCCAGATCATGTTGACGGAAAAGCCATTGCCGATGCCAAGACCCTCATCTCGTAGGATACTCTCAGCTTCAGCAAAATTTTTAGCCGTCAGCATCGATCTAGTCAGGAAGGTTCTCGCTAGAACAAATAATTCTGCTTGATTTTCGCGTCATAACTCGCTGTCTTATCAGTAGTTTCATTGTTTTTTTTACAAAGCCTTGTGTTCGCATACCTACTGTTTACCAACTTACGTGTATTGCCAGGCTTTAGGTTCAGCGGGCTAAGGGTGTTGATAGAGAAGACCAAACCATTCTCATTGTAGCCCATCGTATAGCCAGGCATCCAACCTGCATAGCACAACGACGTGAATTTTTCCTCTACAGCCTGAAAGTTAAAGCCAAACTGTAGTGTCATGTTATAGTCTGTGTACTGTAGTGTTAGTCTGCTAATTGTGTTTTAAACTTAACGTCTCGCTTTGGTTGCCTGCCTACCACCGAATATTACCATATATCTTATATTACTTAATCTGCTTCAAAATTTGTATTTGATATTTATGTATATATACATACATTCCATTAATATATTTATGGCTAGTTAGCACACATTTGTGAAATCACTTACCCCAAGCTCTCTATCTTCTGGTGAAGGTATGATATGTGCTGACATAATGTAAAAGTGGTTTACTGTTGCTCCGTATGCGTCTTCAGTATGCCCCAGTACAATCTAAAAAAGGTCATGCATCATTTTAGGTCACGTTAATTGACAAGTTCAACCATATTTCTAGGTGTGTCTCAATTATATTCAAATGTATGAAAAGTATCTTACGGCATGTGGATTCTTCACACCAATAGAACTACAACCTCCGGTATCGTTGCGTGGAATGTGGTTATCGTTGATAGTCTCCATTATGTCGTCCATTTGAAGCAGGAATAGCTAAAAAGAACATTTGTTTTCTGTTTAGTCGGTTACCTTTAACTATGAGTATCGCGTAGTTTGCAATATGTTGAATGGTTTTTTTTTGTTTTCGAAATGTATGGGTACGGTTATTTAAGTAAGTTATTAAATAAATGGAAGTACTGCCACAAAGTTATTAAAATTTGGTCTAAACTAAAAACTGATAAAGCGTTCACATACATGTAAAAATGAAATGCAATTCAGTTCAGCACATTTACCAGTGTCCTAGCCCGGAAACATTATAAAACAAAATAAATAAAAAGCCTTTATTCGAACTACCTTGTTACAGCGTATACTACGTTTCATTATATTTTCCAATTAATTTGTGGTAGCTGTCGCCTCAGCGGCATACATATCAACCCATATGATGGCCCACTGCTGGGCACGGGTCTCCCCAGTAGAACCTACTAGTATGTAGATCCTGGGGGTAATTGCCATAATCGCCACGCTTGGCGAGCGGGTTGGCGATCGCAGTAAGGCTTTAAATACGCAGAGGACGCTGCTGCCCGTCCTCCGGGGTGAAATCCCTTAGTCGCCTTGACGACACCCACGGGTAGAGATGGGGTGGTACTATTCTTAAGCCGGCACCACACGGCCCTCAGCGGCATAGTATATTCCTATCTCTTGCTTTTCTAATCCAGTCGGCTCTGTATCTGTACCTAAATATATCTCTCCAACTTTTCTTCTATCTTCTTTGCCTTCTTTTATTTTCCCACGGTATCCACTCTGTTACTTTCCATGTCCATCTACTGCTGTTGGCCCTGCAAATATGTCCTGCCCACTTCCACATAAACAATCTTATCCTTTTCCTTACATCAACTATCTGAGTTGTACTATCTTTTGGTTGTTTATTTTGTCAAACATTTTGATACCGAGTATGATTCTCTCCATTTTCTTCTTGTTTGAGTGACCAAGTTTGGCAACCGTATGTCCGGCATAGTAGTTTTGTTATTTCGAAGGTTTTTTCATTTTTTTACCTTTTGGTATTTCCCTTAATCTCCAGTGCCTACTTTTTCCAGCGATTCTTCTATGTATTTCCTTCTGTGTGCAGTTTTAAAATGGCACCAGTGGTTCTAAGTAAATATATTACTGAACGTACTCTATTTTTATATGTTGTACTATGATGTGTTCATCTCCGTTTGTCGATGTAATTAATGTCAGCCCTACTTTTAAAATTTCTTGTTCTCGCTCGTTAACCATTGCGCTTAAGTCTACTACATTTTCTGTAAAAACAAAATCTGCAAGTCGTCTACAAACCGAAAGTGACTTAAGATTTCTTTATCAATCTTGCCTCCCTTGTTACTACAATCTATGCGTCTATAAACGGCATCTAGTACTGGAAAAAATAATTTTGGAGATAGTGGGTCTCCTTGTCTGACACCTTTTTGTAGGAGACTCCCTACGACCTTGACCCAGCATTTTGAGTATACACTGCGAATTATGTTGATATATGTGCTATCAACCTTGTTCTTCCAGGGCTGTCCGAATAGCTGAGTGATTGAGAGAGTCAAAAGCTTTAGTATAGTCTATAAAGCACATGTACAATGTTATTCCATTATAGTCATTTGTATAGGCATTTCTTGCCAATTATTTTATAAATACAATAATTGAATTTGAAAGAATAAAATTAAGTTCAGACCTTGGAATTGAACCGAACTTCCGATCGCTTTAAAGGATTGCGAATGCCGAACCGTTACAGAGAGCATTAATGGTTAATTACATAATAAATGAATAATTATAATTATATAAAATAATGTCCTTGCTCTTGCAAATATATATAATAAAAGCTTTGTAGCAATAACAATGTATCCAATATCGTGTTGTTCCAGTGCGTTGTTAAATTCTGGTTTCAACACACCGTTTAAAATATTCCCGTCTCTAAGAGATTTATTGTTATTTTTTGGGTTTTTATTACAGATACAATTTTAGACGTCAGAACATTTAGATCTTTATTATTTGTATCACACTTACTACATACTATTTACACTTTAAAGCATACAATCTATTGTATACGGATTTCCGTCCGTATACAATAGATTGTATGCTTAAAGATTTGTATGCAGCAGAAATAATTATGTTATGTCAAAACGAATAGACAATCATCTGCTTTAAAGTGTTAAGGAAAAACGTTTTATTAAGAAATTTTAAAAGCAATAATTTAGATGGCTTGCTGAGAGATGGTTTTATTCTATAAAATATGTTTTATATTACAAACGCATTACCTTAACTCTTTACATATGTAATTGTTAATTTCAATAATTCCATGTTTGTGTTGTGTTATGTTATGATTTCCATTAATTCTTGACATAAATTTAAATAGTTACTATAATATTTTGATATTAACATGTTGTCATTCTTATTTTGATTCGATATTTTTTATTTTTAGCATGTATTAGAATTTATTTTTTAAGTAATGTTTCCGAACACAGGAACTTTACGTGGCAAATAATTAACATAAGAATCCTGCTATCTGCGGGTCAATTCACGTATATAAAGCAGTGCAGTTGCAGTTAAGTTTCGATAAAAACGGCTATTTTTGTATTCTTGTAACTTTGGGATAGATCTCAAATACGCTTGCGTCAAGTATGCGTCACGAGAGCGCAATAACGACATTCTAGTACGGTGCGTAAGCGTTTTTAAGATCGATTTAGAAGATCGATTACAAGAATACGAAAATGGCCGCTTTAATCGAAACTTAACTGCAGCTGTACTGCTTTAAATACGTGAATTGCCCCCCTGACTGCAGAATAACTGAGTTAGATCATCTTTTAAAATCAGTCCAATGGGATATTGTAGGTTGTGCGAAGCCAGGAAAGGAAAAGAGGCATTATAGGAATATGAAGACTTTGTTCTCTACCATACTTACAGCTCACCAGGGAGAAATGGAGTAGTAATGATGAAGAGAGGAAGAACTGTAAGGAATTAAGCAGATTATTACCAGATGAAACGGCACGTTAGCACCATCGGCAACACCTTGTATTTCCTTTATATAGTAAGGAAATTTCTTCTTCATGTTAGCCAATGTTTTGTCGTACGCGACTCGTCCTGTCTCTGTCTTGTGCTCTCTCTCGAGGGCCGCCATGAGCTCGTACTTAGCGAGGTAGTCCTTTATAAAAGACGAGAATGTCCGACCCTGGCAATGCATGATAATAATATTATTATTTTTCTCGTAACGGTTGAACCTCTTTCTACGTTCGCAGTTTTTTGTAAAACTGACGATTGTCTGTCTTACAAAAAACGACGAACGTAGAAACTACCTTTTCCAATAAAAATACTTACAACATCATAACCGACTTCATAATGTGTTCCTTGAACATGGATAACAGGGACAGCCTTTCTCCGCCCTATCCACGTTTCACCAGAAACTCCTAGAAAAAAAGAACATAATGACTATGACGAATACTGAAACTGTAAAGCGGCAATAAAGTAGTTAGGATAAAACAATTGTAACTTTTATAAATGTTGTATATGATCTGAAATAAAAATAAAGTAGGTACTATAAAATTAATTTTTTTAAGGGTTACGAGGTCAATGCACTTGCAAGTCTCGAAATTACAGTGCACTCATTAACACTATAAACAAACAAACTCACGATTCAAAAATAATGTAGTGTATTTTAGTCACGTTAAAGATAATTTTAGAGTAATAAAATTACTTGGATGTGGTTATTTCTTAAATTAACACGGTGTTTGAAGAAACAAATTTAGTTATAGTCAAGAATCTACCACATAAGTGCTTTTTCACATTGTTCTACCACAAAACACAATAATCATAGTACACAAACGATTGCCATATTTTGTATCATGTCAATTCCTTAAATGAATGGAACGATGGAGCAGCTTGCGCCGTTAAACCAAGAATGACGTAAACAACCTAACTTTAATGTATAGATAGAACGTTAGAGGGCTTTATGATAGTCAAATACTAGTAATCAAACTCAGCTAATTTTATTAAAAATATAAAATAAATCGACTTGATGGTCAGCTGCTTACTTTGGGAAATCCTTTAGGCGCTAGAGATGTCTCAATAAATCTTCTAGGTCGCAACGGCTTTTGGCCTCTGTCTAAATACAAGGTTCCTTTGAATATGGAATACTAAATGCGCGAATCTTACTCGCCCTTGACCAATTTTTATTTAGTGTTACGACTGAAGGTAAATAATCAGCATACTCTGAGGACCCCTCATCCCTTGTTTTCGGTGATAGAAAGATGATGAATCGCTGCATGATATATTTCCTTCGTGCCCCAAAAGCCCTGATCAATCCAAGAAGGATTGATCAGGACTTTTGGGGCACTATAAACCTTTTGACTTAAACGCAATTATGAATATAGATAGCAGACATCTCTTCTTTGGTTCTCGGTGTTTTTCCCACTTGTTCTACTACATAGCTTTACGGTAGAAGTCATGGGATTTTCGTGCAGTCCTACGATGTTAGTTGTAACCATTTTGTTTTACGAGTGGTGGGTCTAAAGCCATAGGCCGTCTTGGTCGGTACCACAACAGTGTCAGTTATTTTTCCGTGAAATAAGACACACATAGATGCGCGGTGCGGTGACATTCAGATCTTTGCTAAACAAGAATTTGGGTGGCACTGATACTGTTCTGGGCTAGCGTGACGCGCGACCATCAGGCGCACGATCTACTCGTATCTTCATTACCTAGTGTAAAAAAAAACTAATAGGAGTCTTTATTCCCTTGCTCTTATCCACATTTCTGCGGTAGAACTAATAGGAGTTTTCCTTACCACTAGTAGGTACTGCGTTTCCTTTTATTCCAGAATAGTAGACCTACTTTAGATCCAAGTTTAATTACATTTTACATTGTTTATGATTGTTTTATATTACATAAGATAGAAGATATTGAAAATATAATTATGTTTTAAGGTGCTCCCACACAGCAGTTATATAACGTTATAAAACATTGTGTGGCATGATAACATTTTATAACAGCGTGAAACTGTTTGCTACAACTTGTTAAGAATTTTTAAGTTATAAACTCTCCCACACTGGTTCAACTTGTTGTATAACATTCCGTAATCATCAGTTTGGATTTGCCTTTAGTTGAAGCTGGTGGTGGCTGCTCATTGTTGCATTTAATGAATTGACTAGAGCTGAGTACGTGACAAAGTAGGTATACTGTAAACGAAGTGCGCAAACAATCACCTCCCCAAGCTACCTACTGCTTACGTCTCACTGTGGCTCGGATAATGATAAACAACAAAGTTATAATTTTTTATATCATGCTTTAATTAATAGTTTGTAAACTTTTGCGATTTGTACACATTATAGAATCTTATAAGCTCTTAATCGCGTAAATACTTTATTTTAAGGCTAAATACCTTTGTTTATTGCCAAACGTTTTGACCGTATTGCAACGGCCGTGGTGACGTAACTACGGCTGTTGTTAACATTTTCTAACGTTATATAACTGTTGTGTGGAAGCACCTTATCAAATAATTCCCATGGAGTGTTACTTTCTAATCCTGCCTAGTTGTTAATTTTATTTCGTTGTCTATTTTATTATTGTCAATTTTAATTATACGGTATTTCTGTTTTGAAGGACAATTTAGATTTTTATGGTTACATAAAAAATGAATTATTATAATAATAACGATATTTAAAAAAAATACCTATTGGAACTGAAGTTTCATTACTGAATTCTGTGTAAAAAGTATCCGGAATTTCTCAATAAAACAAACTATTATAAAAATGTTGACCATATTTTATTTTATCATCTTTTTTAGGTCCCATACACTGACTTCTATACTACTAGTACGCTCTACTAGTACTTGCGTACTAGTTTCGATTCGATTTAAGACGACTACTGACCGTAATAGTAGATCTATTACGGTCAGTATTCGTCTTTAATCGAATCAAAATCAAACTATTTATTAGTGTGCTTTTTGGTGATACAAATGTGTTTTTTTTCTTATTTCTCAAATATCTGCCATTGTGCATTGGTGTACCTACACTATTCAAAATGTCTGTAGTACTTCTAATTACTTAAGACGAAGAAACACTAAATTCGAGTTTATCGGAAAGTAATTCGTCAACTGTGTAGTAGCAATTATCGATTAATGTTGTATGTAATTTGTTTTTAAATTGCAATAAGTTACAATCTTCAATATAATGTGGTAAATAGTTATACATTTTTGGTGCCATACAATAAATATTTTGTGCATGAGAGCTGTTTTCGATTTACGTAGGCATAATTCGTGTTGATATTTTCTTCTGATAGATCTATTCCGATCTTTGGAAGCTTTAGCGAAAAGTTTTTTGTTTTTATTTACAAACAATGCAGCTTCAAGGATATACAGGGTGTAACAGAAAAGTGTGGTCAAAATTCAGCAGCGGATAGGGTATGTTATCAGTATTGCACCTACCATGGGCCATAGCTGGTTGCATTATTATTACATAGTTATAGCATATTCTTTTTGTCAAAATTCAGTAGTGGAAGGCGTATAGCATAAGAATTATACCTTCCCTGGTACAAAATTCGATTGGATTATTTTGGCATAGAACTTTAGCATTCCTAAATAAACAAATCAAAAAATTATAAATATTTTTTTAGGGTACTCCGATTTTGATAAAATTAGGTATGCACTCAGTATCATGGGAACCCTTGAATATGACAATACCTTTCTGTTACACCCTGTATAGGCTTGGTAGTAAACCTCACTGCTACTTTTTCATATGAAAAAAACTGTATTTTCTAGTGAGGTATTGCCATTACACAGGTACATACAGGTATGTCACACTATACACCATGTTAGAGGCTGATGAAAATGATTACCTGAATAAATGTGATATGATTTGGACATGATTATACAAAGTATGTAAATCACAGCTTTTTTTAGTTTTCAACCATGCCTTTAGGTATTAATTTTAGCTGTTATCGTTGAAAAGTTACGTACGCCATTCTAAGACTCAATGGTAGCTGACTTTGCATTCCCAACCACGCCTTAAAAAAGACAAATCAATAATTATATTTTAGAAAAACATAATGTAAACTTAATGACTTGTCTTTAATTTCTAACAAGGTTAGATATGTAAGGTTATATCATGTAGGTATTATGTAAAGTTATATCATTTAGGTATTATCATTTTTATACGTAACGAGTAAATCTGAGTAAAATTGAAAAGCATTGCAAATTTAAACATTTCCATTTGATCTTTGTAAAATGTCCGTCATGTACTTCGGCTGTCTTCCATTTTTTTCAAGAAAGTGTTTAATTATACATGACCTCGTTTCTGATTTGTGAAACTTATTATTGTATTGTAGTGACTACGAGTACTTAGTTCAATTCATTTTGAAAAATATAAACAATAGTCGTTTCAGTACCACCCATGTCAATCTGTAGAGACAATGTCTCAATGCAATATCGACTGCCTCTGTGGCGAGGTGGGAGTGTGTCCAACTGCTACGCAAGAGGTCGTGGGTTTGATTCCCACACGGGACGCCACTTTGTGTGATCCACAAATTGTTGTTCCGTGTCTGGGTGTACTTTGTGTCCGTGACTTGTATGTTTGTAAAGTCCCCCGCGACACAGGGCTTGTACCCTACTGCGGGAGTCGTCTTTAAAGTATGTCACATTAACCAAACCATTCTGCTTACCCTACGCTATACTTAGCAGCTTATTAACAAACAATATCAACATTGTTTGCTAAACACTAAGATAATATCGACATGATAACAAACATAAATCATGCATAACATGCATTGTTCGCTCGGCCTTCTGGCATCCGGTTCTTGATCGCTTGGTCTATATACCATCGACCAATGTGACCGAACTCCAAGGACGAAAGAATCCTTAAAATCCTACCTAATACGGGATATAATTCCCTTAGCTTTAATTAGGTAATCGTTATTTGAAACAATTTGAACTAAAATAATAAGGCAAACTTGTATAGCGCTACGAGATTAAGGTACCTATAGTCATCACATTAACAGGCTATTTATCATCAACACTTAATACAAGATAACTAAAAAGCAGTTAATAATATATCAACAAAAAACAATACACTTTAAACGTTAAATGCCATTTTTATGTTTGATTTGGCACCAACTATAAAATTATTATTTTTGTTGGTATATTATTTTGTACTTGTTAGTTACTATGTATTAGTGTTGAAGTCAGTTTAACTTTTTTTGCAAAAAATAGTTAGTTTTTGCTTGGTAGTGGGTTTTTTATTTTTTTTTATTTTATTAGATATTATTTATTAATATTTTAAACAAAACCTACGACTATATTTATAGGTATAAGGTCCTTCTTACACGCTCCGGTTGTGACGAAAAAAAAGGATCTTATACACTCAAACAGATCGGAGGAAACACAGACTTGCGCTTACCTTAGGATTGTTAAAAAAATTGTGGAAAAAAATAAACTTTTATTACCGTTTCGGAATACATATTTTTGAACAAAAAATACAAATCCGTCTTTTTTGACGGTAATTTGCCCAAACATACATAAAAAAATATATAAACATCCGACTCGTGAACCTACTCCTTTTTTGAAGTCGATTAAAAATACACTACGTCTATTCAGCGCACTGCGCATCCAAACACCATGGAATTATATATTTTTTTGTTAATGTCTTTTATACTTATTATAGAAAACTAAAAACAACTGCTGCCAATATATTTTTTTGTGATTGTGTGTGTACTTAAAGTAATTAGATACGCAACTTTGCTGATAGTTGTTATTTTAAAGGCAAGGTCAAACATTGAGGACCAAATGTGTCATGATTTGCACGTCATAATAAAACATAGTCGCTTCCGTTTAAAAAAATATCAACAATTACAACTTTGCTGTTAAAAACGATGTCCCTAATTTCGTCTACAACATAGAGATATAATAAAATCAATAGCCAATAATAAATATTAAATAAGTGACTGGAACAGCTTATAATAATAAGTGTTAAGTTATTGTTATTTTTAATCCAATCCAATATAATTTATTTTGATAAATGAACTCGCGCCAAAAATCCTTTCAACATTTTCTATTAAAAATCTGTGTTTGATAAACTGTACATAATTATTAAGACTATATAAAAAAAAAACAATTGCAATAAAATACTTACCATTTAATTCTTTCATCTCAAATGTTTATTGTAATACACTTTTTGGTTCCAATTCACAACGGAATAATGTATCATAAATTATGAGTATTTTAACTATTATAAAATATTTTATTATGTTTGAAGAGTGACATAGAATGATATCGCGCGACGCTTTGCGTTACACTGCGGTATTTCATTCTATGTAGTGTCTAATATAGCGACTTAGTATCAAGGATATATTTTGCATCTAGGCTTAGATTAGTTTCAGATGTTTTTATGTAGACTTTTGATGCAGGTGGTATCGTTTCTGCGTTGACATGTGTAGCGTTTTTTATTTTATTTTTCCGGAAATACGTTAATAAAAATAACAACTACTGAGAAAATATAAAATAATTTATTTAAAAAAATATTAATTAAAGTTTCAGCTCAGATTTCAAAACAAAACTAAATAATCTGCCAATGGTGATTCAAAATCATCCACGCGACTTATGACAAGCTCAAACTTAATACGTTTCAGTTGAGGGCCAAATCTTAGCACTACAAGTTTATCTGACCCAAAAATGTGTTGGCAGAATTATTTCTTTTTTGTTGAAAATGGGTAGTATTTTGCATGACACTTTACAGCGGCTTTACGGCTTTACAGATACGTTATAGGTACCAGAATCTCATGAAACTAAATAAAAAAAAAGCTTTGGATTTTTGTATGGCAATGATAACTGACTGTGGCTCCTACTGCAATGACTTCTGATACTTTTTCGTTGAAACACCTTTAATTTACATAATAAAAATGCGGGAGGATGTCGAGTTGATTTTTTACCGCCAAAAGTATTCACTTTTGGAACGGGAAAAACTAGAAAGTTAGAAAGATTGTTGTGTTTGAATTTTTATTACGACCAGTGATGATAGTTCTATTGAAGCAGAAATTGATAATGAACCGTTATAATTATAAAATTAAACTATGTAATTCAATAAAAATAATTTAACGATCAAGACTTGTTCGTCCTAGTAGGTTTAGGACCTACTTACCTTAACCTTGTGTTACTAAATTATAATTTTCTCATTTTTCATCAGATTCTGGTACATCTCTAAATGTTATTATAGTGTGCCCCTTGATGGCAATGTTAGCTCTACTGCTTGTCAAGCAGATGAATTAAAAATATACCAGCTTATTAAAATTTACATTATTTACAACTAACAAATTATTAAAACCAAAATAGACACAAACCTAATAACTAAAAAAAGGCAAGACCCGTTTACGCGTCGAAATATTCTTCTCAATCGATGTCGACTGGTAACGCACCCAGAAGGCTGGCAGCATTGCCGCGTTGGATGGCAATGTTTATTCTTTGTGCAAAGAAAAAACAGCGCTCTGGTCATGTGGTCACGTGTTCAAGCATGGCTGGAACGTAAGCGGTGACAAGAGCCCGACGGATTATATCAACTCAATGAAACACAGTCTAATCTAACAACAATAAAAAACAAAAATTGAATTTTCAACCACACACTAATCATCCATTTCCGGTGCATTTTTTTGACTGAATCGAATAAATCTCAGATTTTTTTAAATATAATTTAGCTCAACACGCATATCGTGGTCAATATGCGATTTCAGCTCAATATTTTACCACTAGGTTTAGGAGTGGTTGGAAACAGAAAAAGAACCTAACAACTACTTCTAACTTCTGCAGAAGACCCAGACCCTCAAACTTTGCTAAAATACGATAATAAGACGAAAACAAGCAATACTTCAAATTTCAGTTTATTTAAAAACATCATATTTTCAAGCGGCACTTATCAAAAACTATTAGACTAATAATATAAAAAAACATCAGTTTGAATTTGAACTGCAAAAATATGATATCTTTATAACCTTCTAAAAAGACAATATTTTGTCATGATCTTTAATTTTTAAACATTCAGCAGATTTACGTAGCAGGCTAGAGGATGATCTCGGTTGTAGTTTAAGGGTAAAAAAAACTGATCTCGTTTTGGCATACCTGTCACCTGTCATATGCCGTGAACAGAAAAATCACCCCTGATCACTCGGATGGATTAGACATCTTTGTGTGTCCTTGAGGTGCTTGTTCAGATATTTCAGTTGCTGAGATACCTCAACTTTTTTCTCAGAGTGAGCTCAACGACCTAGTAAAAGACTTGGGTCTTTTAAAATAGTTGGGCGAATTACTAAGAAAAAAATAAAAACCTAATCATCATCTGGTACCCAACTTTCGTGGTATAAGAAGCGAGAGTGAATATTTACTCAGTTTTTCTCCAAAAATTGAAGTCTAGTTTTTTGGTAGAATTTTGACATATTTTGTATGAAGCTTATTTCAAATATATAGCTCCAGTATCCATCGATATTTAGATTATTGAGACCGGGCGTTATTCGTTAAAAATAGTCGTTATCATTGTTGTCAACGAGAAGTAGTCAAAGTAAACATAGAATGTAGCAGCTACATAATATTTGAAGATTTCCCCTGGATTAATCCCGGATTTCATAATCAGAGCCGACATGGTGACAATGGGACCAAGTTAAAAGCAAAAAAGGAATTTTCCGAATCAGTCCAAAGGCGTCTTCGAGTAATCGAGTAACTTATATATAATAACAAATATTGTGACGAATTGAGAAACTCTTCAATTTTTTTAAGTCGGTTGATAAACTCATTTAGTTCAATGTAAAAGCTGTTAAAGCTTGAAAAAGGAGATTTTAGTTATTTTTACTTTTTATTGTGTTTTGTTAATAGTAGAATATATTAAATATAAATGGGTATTATATGATCTCATGATGTTTACCGTAGTATAAAATTGATTGCTTTTATCTTTCGATGGGGTGATACCAGCAACTTCCACACCGGGTGCCTTCCAAGGTAGCTACGCCACTGTTCTTAATATATATTTTTTCATATACATTTAATATTGTATAAAACTTACAGATTTCACACCAAGCCAGACTTGAGAAATTTGTGGATAAAATAAACTAAAAAAAGGACTGGATACCAAAAAAGCTCCAAAATAGACATGTGCATGACGGGCCACGCACAATATAGGGTTCTGTAGTCCCCCCCCCCCCCCCTATACGAATAATGTGGCGTAAGAAGTGGGTTTTCTGTTGTTTTTGTTTCATACTTACAACGTTAAATCTACTTAATAATATTTTTCAATGGAATCTGTACGAAAATTTTGTTACTTCTCATTTGATCATCTGTTACTCGTAAACTTGTCAAGCCTACTTAGCTGTGATAGTTTTTCTTTTAATTTCATATCTACTACTACTACCGTATTTATATATACTACTATTGTGATTTTTTTTACATACCTAACATCAACCATTTAGCTGGCAGGGGGGGACACTTGACTCTAACAAAACACGATGGGGTAGGTGAGAAAAATAAATCACACCCCCACTTTACATGTAGGTGAGGTAGGCACCCTAAAAAAATTACAGCCTCCTAACACTAACAGTCTCAAAGCAAAGGTGCGAACGGACGGACATGGCGAAACTATAAGGGTTCCGTTTTGCCATTTTGGATATAGAACCCTAAAAATGAAGCAGCGGTAGCCTAATGGCTAAGACATCGGTCTCGCAATCGTGAGGCCGCGGGTTCGAATCCTACCCATTATACTACCGACGTGAACCTACTCCTAACACAAGCCTTTGAGCTTAGCTGGAGGGGTTAACAAGATTGCTAGTAATGTGGGACTCAATACCACATTGTTAATTATCTTTAAAAAAAAAATGAAACCATCACTGTGGAGGTAGGAAATACAGCTATTTATTGACCAATAAGGAATATTGATTATCATGGTCCATCATGATAGTATTTCTCTATTCCATAGGCCATAGAATCGGCAAGCTTTGTTGTGTCTACATCTACGATTACAAGGGAGATTGAAGAAACCTAACCACAGACCACATGACAGATCGATCATTTTCGGTTAATAAATTATTTTAAGGTTTATATAAGTTTGCACATACAAATGTGCAAACTTCTTTGATTTAAAAATATATACCTACAGGACAACCTGTAGGTATACATTTTTAAATTAAAGAAAGAAAAGTTGAAAAAGTAAGATAAATAGTAAAGCTCTTTTGTAAACATGTAATAGCCATGGAGCACCGATTGAATTGACCAATATGTCGATCACGTATTAATTTTCATATTTATTAAAATCAAAATATTGTTTAAAATTTCAGCCCAAATTAAAGACTCCAGTTGTATCAACTTCAATGGCTCAATAGCGAGATAAAACTAAAACTTCCATTCATTCATTTTGCTTCTAAAGAATTTTTACTTGTAATTTATTTTACAAAATTATAAAATAAAGGCAAATCCAGTTTGCAACTTAAACCACTTGTACCAAATAAATTGCTTTAAATGTATAAAATATGTGTTTTATTAATTAATGATATATCTTTATTTATTTTACAGAAGCTTACAGACTAAAAATCTTATAAATAGTGTACTAGTCATTTTAGATTGCTAATTACAAGTTTACACATATTATGACAAAGATGTATTACAAAGGGCAGGCGGGTAGGTATTAATAGTAAGCAGATATGGCAACATATTAAAAGTATCACTTACTCCTCGAAACAACACGAATCAAATTCGAGTTTACTGCACGCTAACTCAACACCACCTAATTCTGCTAATCATGTAAATATCTATTTTTTTATGCGGGCAAAAACCTTGCTGAACGTATTCAAAACCAAAATTTTAGCCTACGATATACTCAAGCCCCCAACCTATCTGCAACGTTAGTATAAAATCCCTTGTTATGCTTGACAGTTGACAATGATGAAAACGAAGTAGCTCTAATTACGAGTATGTCTGGCCTGAAGGATAACTGTGTCGCTGGCTCGGACAATATTAGCAAAAAATCCATGTATTTTAAACATATTTTTTAACCTCCTTTAAAATATATTTTTCGACTTTGCGTATCTGAAGGGATTTTTCCTCGTTGTCTTAAGAAGGCTTTGTTATTCCAATCTTTAAATCCGGCAACAAAGATCTTGTAACTAATTAATTTCCTCAATATTAAAAATAAAATTGAAAAAAAAATATAAATATTAGATTAGTTAATTACTTAGAAAACAACCAGCTCCTATCCCCTTCACAATATGCTTTTAGAACTAAACTGTCCACAGCCGACGCGACTCATAGCTTGACAGATTATGTTTCTCAGCAACTAGGCAAAGGGAATCAGGCCCTGGGAATATTCCATAACCTTGCCAAAGCTTTTGATAATATTTCAATTACTATTCTCCTAACCAAGTTAGAGTCTCTCGGCATAAGAGGGACACAGCTAAAACCCTTGGCAGACTATTTAGATGAAAGATACCAGTGTATCAAAATAGACGACATTATGAGTGAAGATCAAAAAGGTTCCGGTTTTTGTATACCTCAGGGCAGTATTTTGAGCCCTACGTTATTTTTAATTTACTTAAATGATCTTTTCTACTTAAATATAGGCCATAACAAGATAATAGCATATGCTGATGGCACAGCTAGTATATTTACAGCTAAAATCAAGACAAATTTGTTTAAAAATGCACAGCAAGGTTTTAATTTTATAAATAATTGGTTTTGTCATTAATTTACGAACATTAAACGCTGATAAGGCGAAATATATCCACTTTTATCATACTCATATCACAATGACGCTGACACAGATTTATTTGCACACTATTGCAACAACCCCTTAGATAACACATGTAACTGTCCTATTCGATTATCGATGACACACTTTCATATAAGTATCATATTGAAAATTTAGTGACTAGAGTCAGAACACTAATGTTTGTTTTTAAATAACTTCGTACTACCGTGGACTCAAAACTGATTTTAAAATATATCTAGTTCTGTGTTCAATATTGCATCACTTCAAGGGGAGGATCATTAAAAACCGTTATTCTACCTTTCGTCCTTTCCTATTCCCCACTAACCTACTCTATACTCGTAAATGCTGTAAGGTACTGACTGTTCGCCAGCTATTCCTACTAAATGTCATTTTAAAACAACTTTTGCTGCTCACCTTCAATGCTGACATTACTAACAAGAGACGAAAACAAATAGTCTGCACATTTAATTCTACAAACAGATTTTATAAATTTTATAGGCCCTTATTTGTATAACAGGATAAACGAAATAATAAATTAATACAAACCATCTTAATTATATTAATTATAAAATAGCTATATGTTCGCAATTACAAGCTATGCCAACAGACGGAGGATTTACTGGTAGTACTAAAACAAAATAAAGGGCCCAATTTTCTCACTAACTTTGTAATTAGCATATTTGAAGTTAATTTATTTATCTTTCTTTTATTAACAGTTCTTATTTTTAGTTAAGATTAGTTTTAGTTTCAGAAAGTATTTAGTCGTGGTCGAAATATGGACAAGCCTCACAGACCGTGGCAAAGCCCGGCCTGACTCGGAACAAAGTGATGCTGTATGTATGGTGGGATTGTAAAGGAATCGTCCACTATGAGCTTTTGCCGCCGGGTAAAACTATCGATTTTGACCTCTACTGTCAGCAATTGATGAGGTTAAAAGAAGCCATGGAGAACAACCTGCCGGAGCTGGTGAATAGGAAGGGCGTGTTGTTCCATAATGACAACACGAGAGCTCAATCATCTAGAGCCACTAAAAAATGAGAGAGCTTGGCTGGGATGTGTTGATGTAACCTTTGTATAACCCTGATCTTGCTCCATCAGATTGTTTCTGTTTCGCTCACTTCAGAACTCTTTAGGAAGCGTAAAGTTAACCTCAAAAGAACACTGTAAAAACTACCTGTCAGATTTTTTTGTTAAAAAATCTCAATTTTTTTACAGCAATAGGATCACTCATCTTGTGGGTACAAGATGGCAACAAGTCATCGATCAAAACGGCACATACATAATATTAATAAATACACTTTTATACCTATTTTTTTTTCTTTGTATAAAAAATTCGTTTATACAAACAAATTAAAAGCCAAACGATTGATGTTTTAATTTTCTCGATGCGGTGTATAACCTATATTCTTATCTCATTGCATTGTGCTAGACATTTAAATGGTGCCTAATTTACAATATCTTATAGCTGAGTTAGTGAAGCATTATTCAATAGAAGGAATAGGTACATTTGGTAGTCAGTGTAGGTTGAACCTTGGAACTGATTGACAATACACTCATTACAGCAGGCCCATTCCGGTAACATTGACATAGCGCTTGCTAAGCTTGCTAATAAATAACTATTATTTACGTCGCATTCATAAAATAAACGCAGAATATTAAACCAATTTCATAAACATCTATGCTAGTATAACAATGTTTTGATTAACTCTAACTCCTTAAATAAAAGTACTACATCTTAGGATTACTTCTAGGTCTACATTTACGAGGTAGAGTAGGGGTAAGGTATATTTTTAAACTGAGTACTGTCGTAGTGTGTTGGAAAAGAAATGAAATTAATATGCAAAGGCTTTCTTTGTCGTTAAATTGAGTCAGATCTTAGGTTGTTGTGGAGGTGGTATCTGCGTCGACGACGGTGTAGACACTTCGGGCTGCCCGTTCGCGAAGGTGGCGAGAGTCTATACCGGACGGTGAAGGTATTCGTCAGGAAATTTTCAAAACCAAGAAAAGGAGATATTATTTATAAGAGTCGGTTGTTGCAGGGGCTAATTCGTTTTCCATTATTTTAAATATCTACGTTTTGGACCAATATAAATAAAAGTATTAGCCAAGGCTAGAAAAAGAAATACGTGTACTTATGGGATATGTCAAAATGCGTAAAAATGTTATGAATTCTAATAATAGGTAAATGTGTAATTTTGTCGTTTAAATGATCCTCAAATTTTGAAGATTAGGACAAGGCATTTATGAAAATATATGAACATAATCACATGTTTGTTATCGGTTGGTTAACAAAAATTTATGTTGTACGTACCATACGTCATTGTCTTTCGTAAAGTGGACAGCCATTGTATGGGACACATTAGTAACAATTACCTGCGTCATGTCATCTTACAATACAATTGGTTTTCCATACATTATATGAATAAGTAAAAAGGACATGTAAATGTTTTTTCCTACTATTGACCACAAAACGTATAGGTAAACCGCAAGAATTAAGACGTAATATAGTAACGGTGTCGAGCTGATTACATGTGTACGTTGTACAGGTGACCGGACGATTCAAGCTATATGAGTATAGCGGGTAATAAATACAACCGTCATAATATCTAAATATTATTTATAACACATTTGCTCGTAAAGGGCCACTTATTTCACCAATTTAAATATCGTAATGTATCTCCTTACGTACTTGTGCGTTTTTATAATGTAAAACGCACGGTTTATCAAGATACTCCGTCTAAAACAAAAAAAAAATACTTTTGGAGATAAAATATAATAAATAAACATTTAATTTTTTAATTTAATTAATTTTGACCACAAAGTACAACCATTTATCTGTAACAAAACGCAAAAATATTCATTTACTTTATTAGTTATACTGGCTGTTTTTGTGCCATTGCCTTAAAAAAAGCGCACGTATATCGCTGTATTGTTTTTTTATTTATTTCCTCGCAAATATGTTATAAAACGTCGTATCATTTATGTGCGCTTTGATAATTACAGCCTCTGCTTTCTTGTAACAATATTGCCTCGGCTGTAATTTTCAACTTACCGCACTTAAATCATAATGTACTATTAAGTAACATGTAAGTTAAAAGATATGGATTTTTATGGACTAACGACGACTGTGTCGAAGTTAGACCTCTTATTTTTTGGTTTTGCTACGCGAACAAAAGCGAAAAAATGTATGTAGTTTTATGAGTACCAATTTATATTAGAGTTATGCTTAGAATGTTTTATGAGATATTTAATCAATATTTAATAAAAAAATACATAGACGTAATTTAAGATTATGTAATAGAATACTGGGTCTGTTCAAACCGTCTTTATTGACATTAGTGCTATATAAATATGTATACGCTAATGACCATAACATAGTGATATTGGGCATTACACAAATGTTTGAATTTTTAGGTTTATTAGAAACGTGGTTCATGGTCATTGTACATTATATTACCATTACGAAGTCCACATTTTTTACGAAAAAAGGGGAGGCTGGCTTGTCATCGTAAATGGTTTTGCTTTTAAATATTTAAAACTATTTTTAATAGTTAAAAGTAAAATAACAAAAAAAATCTATTTAGCTATTTTTTACATACGCTAATCCAAACTTAGACAAAATTTGTTTAATGCCTCATGTGTTCAAATTCTTCAAGCCGTTTAGCCATATATGTAATACGACTACATACAGACACTCGAAAATCTTGTCCTCGTCCTTGGGCAGTCTGGTGAAAATGTCAATCGGTCTTCTCTCTAAACTTGTACCATTGTTTAATGAACCTGCTGCAGACGGCGAATAATGACCTTGCTCACGGTCGAGGCGAGACTCGACTCGCGTCACGATACCTCCTAAGAACATAATTGTTATAATAGCCTAACTGTCGGCATTATCTGCTTGAATTGTCTTCATTTATTTACGACCAAACAGTCACACATAGTATTACACAAAGTTTTATGAAATATTTATAGAATAAAAGTGCGGGAACACTAACAGTTTTGTCTTTTCTAACAATACAGTGAACTCCAACTCTGCGTTCAGTGTTGCTAGATCTACTGATTTAGCAGTAGATCTACCTGCTTTTTAAAAATTCTACTTATCTACTGATTTTATTGGCAAAATGGGGAAATTTACCAAAAATAATTCTTTGCTTTGTTTATCTTTTTGGAAATACATAGCTGACGAAGCTTTTTCAGCCTATTTCCTTCTGAGCGCCAAAGGACTGTGATATTTTTATTTGTGGACCGATAGTTACTCGTATAATCGCAGAACATAATATGAATGTAGTTATCAATGTGCTGTGGTTGTAACGGTGCAATCTTTTTGAAATCATTTATTGGTAAGCAACGTAACTTTTTGAAGAATAATACTTGTACGTGTATATCAACTTGTGTAGTTTTAAATAAAAAAAAGAAGTTTAATATATTGTAACAGAGTACCTCACTTTTATTAATATCCTACTCTCTTTTTGTACCCACTCCTAAGAAAACGTTTCGACTATTGGATTCTTTTAAACATGTTAATTAACCTCGAAACTTATTACTATCAAAGAAGAGTAGAAAATAAATGAGCGGAAGCTTAACTTGACAGTGTTCGCACGTTATATTATCAAAATGGATATCTTTTGAAAATTGACTAGGTAATAAATGTTGTGTCGTCAATAGTATTACATATTTTACAACCCAAAACACGTGCACAAGAAAAAATCAGTAGTGGGTATTTAATTTTTATATTAGGTATCAATATTGATATACCTGTTCTATACAGGGATTTCCGATTGTAAATATCAATCTTACGATAACATAAGTAGGATGCTTGATATCAAACCATTAAAATGCAATTAGCACGTAATAATATATCAACAAAATGTGTTACGAGTAATCATTAGGAAGTAATAACACTTAAAATACATACCTACCTATACTAAAGTGTAACACGTTTAGGTTGTCAAAAAGAGCCATTATTTTGACTTCTTGTGCAATAACGTAAATAATATTTACCATGTTTGCATAATTAAATTGAATTGCTATGTCATCTTATATCTGTTATTAAAGAGCGCTACTAAATATACTACAATAAACCCTGTGTGTTAAGTGTGATTAAGGATCTCTTTCGAGATATACATGTCGCATTCCATTACAAAAAAAATAGTTAAATGTTTTCTCATTTACAACAGATCACAGCATGCATAATAAAAGTAGGTACCTACACGAATTAAGGGTAGGAAAAAAATAAAATTAATATTTAATAAGATAGATTCCGCTAAAGTGCTTTACGCGCGATACTTGTACAAAGTAATTTATCTTTTAGCATGGCGTCTTGGTGCGTGGTTCACTCAGAGGAGAAAGTGGTAGGGGTAATATACCTCTCACCGGGCGAATACAGCATGATGGACGGAGTCGGCTCGGTACTCATTCTTAACGCGTCTGATAGTGATATACCCATCTGTAAGGATACGTTAATAACTCGATCCAAAAGAAATGAATGTTCTATTGACCAAGATATTTTAGATTGTTGTCACATGTCTTTTGATTCACTTAGTTCCGATGAGCAAATTAACTGTAGAGAACACATAACTGGCGACAAACACCTAATATTACAAAAAATATTAAACAAATATCAAACTTGTTTTTCTAAATGTCTGAAGGACCTTGGTTATACTAATGTCAGCGAGATGGTTATAGAGTTGAAAGACAAAGAACCTATCGTGTACCGGCCGTACCGTCTTTCCCACTCTGAAAGAGTACTTGTGAATGACATAGTTCGGGAAATGATAGATCTCTTCAAAAGAAAACTGATGAAAAGCGACTGTGTGTTGACTACCATGCAGTTTACAGAAAAACAAAAAAATATCATTACCCTCTCCCGCGCGATGATGATTAATTAGTTTACATCATCAATAATTTGTTTACATCGTTGGACTTGGCTTTAGGCTGTTACTAAAATTCAGATTAGTGAAGAATCACACCACAAGACTGCCTTTGTCACTCTGAATGGGCACAGTTTGAGTATAATCGCGTGCTATTTGGTCTAGTTAACGTACCGTCAGTTATCCAAAGGACAATAAATAAAATACTTCATGATGCCAAAATCAAATACGGGATCGTATACATGGACGATATTCTTATACCCAGCAAAAACGAAGGGTTAGAAATACTTGAAGAAGTTTTACATATTCTCAAAGAGGGTGGTCTGACGCTTAGGCTTAGTAAATGTAACTTTTTTCAAGGCACGATCGATTTCCTCGGTTTCCGAACCGGAATCCGGCCAGGTAATAGTACAGATAACAGTACATTTTTAAAGACGACTCCCACAATAGGGTACAAGCTCTGTGTCGCGGGGGACTTTACAAACATACAAGTTACGGACACCACAATTTGTGGATCACACAAAGTGGCGAACCCACGACCTCTTCCGTAGCAGTCATAGGATACACTCCCACCGCGCCAGAGGCAGTATCTGGATTTCGCAAACCTCGTAATATACATGAACTGAGGCAATTTCTTGGGTAATTTAGTTTCTTCAGGCACTTAATAAAATCTTTGCCGTTATAACCTTGCCATTGACCAACCTTTTAAAAAAAAGAAGAAGAAAAGAAGATGTGGTCTGGAAAAGGGATAATAATCAGGAAGAGAACCTTTATCAGCACTATATGACCCAAAAGCGGTCACGTAGTTATATACTGACGCATGTCAAGACGGGCTAGCAGGCATACTCCTACAAAGCGACTCGGTTTCGTACTTTAGCCGTAAAACTTCACCTAACGAGCGTAAGTTGCACTCTGACGAGCTTGAAACGTTGGCGGTAGTAGCTTCCTTATGTAGATTCCGGGTCCGACTGTATCGCTTTAAGATTTACATTTGTAAAACGAGATATAATTCCGCGAGTTGCGCGTTGGTGGGTACAAATACAGGAGTTCGATTGTACTGTAGAATGTCGTCCCGGTTCTAAAATGGCCAATATTGATGCGTTGAATCGAGGACCAGTTTTGGCTCTTGTTCGTGAAACGCATGTGTTCGATGTTTTGAGTATTGAAAACGCAAATCAGGATTGTATCGCCACTATACAGGTCGCGAATGGGGATGTAGAAAGGATTAGGAATATTTTAGAAGATAAAACTGCAGATATGGTTATGGATATTTACAAACATAATTATATGCAGTCGTGCTTAAAATCTGCCCACCACAAAACTAATGGCGGTAACAAGGAAGGCTGCACCCCATCGAAAAGGTTAGCATCCCCTTTCATACGCTTCACGCAGACCACTTGGGTCCGTTTGTTAAGAGTAAAAGAGGTACCTAGTTGTTACATAATAGTCGTAGTCGACGGTTTTACAATTTTTTTCAATATTACCACCGTCAAGAATACAAAGTACACTAGTAGTACACTAGTATACGTGTGATAAAAGAGCATATTACACTTTTGGGGTCTTTACTCGACTCATCTATACTAATATTTTAAAGAGTTTGTTTGTTTGAATGCGGCAATCTCAGGAACTACTGCTTTGAATTGGAAAAATATTAAGAGCGGAGCAGTAATGATGCAGAAAAGGTGCAAAAACGGGGAAAATGTAGGCATACGAAGTTGCACGGGACAGCTAGTAACTGATAAAGGTACTAGCTTTACTAGCAATACATTTAGTTCATTTGCAGGCATGACAAGTACGAGAGGTGCTGGGATGATCATATTTACGATATTCAAATTGAGTTAAATACTACCGTACACAAAACTACTCAGAAAAGCCCATCAGAGTTACTGTTCGGCATAACTGGTAGATCTGAGGGTATATTAAGTCCCATAATATAAAATACCACTAACCCTGTTAGCTTAGAACATATAACCGACGGTAGACAATCAGCTAGCGAAAATATAAAAAACTCAACAGCTTAGAGACGTTCACAGATACAATAGTCGTAGGAAAACAGCAAAAAAATATGATGTGGGAGACTTAGTCCGTGTCGAGAGGCAAGTACCTCACGATAGCAAATCACAAAAACTAGTAGTTACATTTCAAGGCCCATATCGCGTAATGAAAGTGCTTCCTAATATATATGTGATCAAAAACTTCCTAATGATATATATGTAACAAAAAAAACGGCCATGTCATTGCTGTTGATAAAATGCACCATCGTTGCAGAGCATCATGAACCGCCCAAGTTACGATGGAGTGACTTTTCGGTGTCGAACAATCTGCCGAATAGTATGAATATGGTTTACGGTGCCTGAAGCTTTTTCGAAACCCGGTTTGTTCCGGAGGCTGAAACTCTTCAAATTTTCTCGTGAGGCGGTTGATGATAACTCTCACAACTTGTAAATGTGACTTATGAGTGAGATTAGTTTTATCACCTTTTTTGAAGAACCGAACTACCGCACACCCACTTCACACTAGTGGTGTTAAGTCTTAGTGGATAACGGATTTAAAAAAACTCGTGAGTACTTCAGGAGGAGATCGGATATACCGTCTTTGAATAAAACCCTTTGCCGTAAAACTGCGCTTGTCAACAAAATGGCATAAATGCTATGAGCATACACTATTTTGCTGGTGCAATTTTTTTGTCAGACAAGCTCTTGGCCAGTTTTTTTTTGGGCAGTAAGTAGCAAGTAAGGTAAGCACGTGTTGTCCAATATCTTTCTTACAACTTATGTTACGATCAATGAATGTCAAACTTTAAAAAATATATTTTTATCTAAATGCTGATAGTTCAGAGCTAAGCTGCTGCAAGACACATAACATTTAGAATTTATATAAATAAGGCACTGAATATCTATAACCACCCAAATATCGTGATGCCAGTTGCCTTTAATCAATGTTACTCCAATGGTGGGCACAAATAAATATTTTATGAAAAAGTATCAATTAGCCTACTTTTTTGGAACATCATTAATCAATTTCAAATACTACTTAATTAAAACTTACTTAAATGTTACAAAAGTCATATTGTGGGCCCTTATTCGCTATCCTTATTTCGTTGTCGTGACAAGCCCGTGCGAACTGACGCATGCGCGGTGCGCTCATATATGACGGCCGCGTATGTGCGGTAGAAATGAATTAACGCGCATGCGCTGTGGACATCTTTGAGCGCACCGCGCATGCGCCAGTCGCACGGGCGTGTCACGGCAACGATATAAGGATAGGAATGAAGATATGGACCTGGTGAATAAGGACCCTGGCTACACTGCCCTGATAAGCAATTTCGCAGAATAACTCTGATTATAAATTTAATCAGACATATTAATGTTATCTAATATATAAAATTCTCGTGTCACTGTTTTCGTTGCCATACTCCTCCGAAATGGCTTGACCGATTTTGATGAATTTTTTTGTGCTTATCCGGTATCTATGAGAATCGGCCAACATCTATTTTTCATACCCCTAAGAGTTTGTATGTTTGTTTGAACGCGATAATCTCAGGAACTACTGGGCCGCATTGAAAAAATATTTTATTGTTGGATAGGCCATTTATCGAGGAAGGGTATAGGTTATAACATCACGCTACGACCAATAGGAGCGGGGCAGCAATGAAAAATGTTGTAAAAAAAAAGGAAGAAAAAAGAAAAAAGGGAAAATTTACGCAGACGAAGTTGCGCGGGTCAGCTAGTATACTTATAATATTATAAAGAGGAAATATTTGATTGTTTATTGTTTTTAAACTTTCGTGATTTTTATACATATTAGATATATTTCGGGACTTAATCGCGTGAATTATTTAAAGGTACGAACCTTTTATTTACCCGACGTTTCGATCGAATTGCACCGATCGTGGTCACGGGTCGACTGATGGCAGCTTAGCGATGTCTCCGTGAGGCGCGGGGTTTTTCAACTACCCTCGCCTGGTCTTGATAATTTTGATAATTTGTACTGTCGGTACTTCTACACACTACACTTACAACGTCTTTCATAAAATAAAAGGTTCGTACCTTTAAATAATTCACGCGATTAAGTCCCGAAATATATCTAATTTGATTGTTTGTTTGTATTGAATAGGCTTCGAAACTACTGAACGGATTTGAAAAATTCTTTTACCGTTGAGAAGCTACACTAACCCCGGGTGACATATGCTATTTTTATCCATGTATTCCTACGGGAACGGGAACTACGCGGGTGAAACCGCGAGGCGTCTGCTAGTTAAACTATAAAAACAATTGATTTCATTTTTTTGCATTAAATTACAAACAGAATAACTGCAGCCGCTAATGTGCGGATGTACTAAAGGTTAAAATTAAGATACCACATTAATCTGACGTACAAGGGTTTTTTTTTTAATCTTCGTACGTAGCTTCTGTAAATAATACCTACATGGTTTTTTTTAGGACAGATTGTTTTTTCTAAGCTAGGGTTATTATTGTAATGTCGCACAAGATACTAATGTTACTATCATAATAGTCATTTATAATTTTCTGCATCGCACTTTTTCGCAAATGCCAGAGTTGACTGCTCTAGTACGACCGCCGAGCGTGGATTTTTTTATAACGATTATTAGATATCGTGCGACCTATAGTTAGTCGTATAAAACGAAAATGTTGCTAAGTTGCTAAGAATGTACCTCACGTGGTTAAACATTATACCTAGTTATTTAGTTTGTTCTCTCATTAGTATGCATAGCTTGTTCAGAAAACATAACCAGCTTCTTAGACCGCGATTGTAGTTCGTGACTGATATCTATGTAATAACAATTTGAATGAAATAACCGCAATGTTAATATTTTACTACGTATAGAACATATGACTCAACGATTGTAGTGTACATAACAACACCCGATTAAGTAAGTAATTCTTTTGGGTAGAAACAAGTGTATTTGTAACTATTAAGGTAACTCTTGGAGACAGTCATTTAAAAAACCAAATAATCTTTAAAAATTGTTTTAGACACGATCATAAAACTAAAGACCATTTTTGCGGCGTTTCTGGTAATACAAAAAATCTTAATGTTTTAAATTACACGGAGTTAATTTAAATCTGTTGTTGTCACGCTTAGAAAATATTTATATTATATCGCGCTGTCCATTCCCGATGTCGTGAGAATCCGTGCACAATGGGTTTAACACTTGAGACACATTTTAACTAATTATGTCTTTCAAAGTACAAAAACAATAGCCAGCCATGACATGGACCCGACCGCCGCCCCTGTCAGGCACGCGACTGATAACATTTATTTATTGGACGAATTTTATAATTATTACAAATAAAAATACATTTAATAAATTCGCAAATCGAAAGTGACTGAAGGAATAATGAAGACTGTTGTCACCGGTAAATCATACAAATTTAAATTTATTTTCTTAAAAAATTATATATTTTTTAAGAAAATAAATTTAAATTTGTTTACCTAGGTTTTGCAGTTCAAGGTAGGGTATAATATCTTATTTTTATACACGTAATAAACTCGGCTTTAAGTTTTTTAAAAGAGGCTTAAGATTGTTTCAAGTTTCTACATTAGTTACATTCTTAATCAATATGCTTTCATTTCCTATAACGAGGATAATAGGAGATTTGAATCAATGCCTTCAGACTATTTCCATAGGACTTATGGGGTTTGTGCATTTTTCTTATTCCTAATCCAATTGAGTCAGAGAAAACTTTAACATTTGAACAACGAATAAGCCGCCAACAAGATCAATTAGATGCAAACGGTCGAATGCATCTATTAGTAGGTACTTTATCATCTACTATCACTTTATTTAAGTTTGACTAAATGCTACACAATTGAAATTTTAGGAAATAATAGCTAAATGCGAATTGTAATTTCTAATAAAATTCTACCTTTTGGTATACGTTACCTACACTAAGTTTAGCAATGGATATAGAAAAATGAATAGTACATTTAATTTGTCTCTACTACTGTCTACAATATTTGCTAGTTAAAATACGGTTATTAAAGTTTGTTGAAAAAATGCTGCGGTTAATATGGCCACGTGCTTCAAATACTAAAGGCAGGTTAACTAGAATAGTAGTTTTTTACATACAGGATACCTACTAATAATAGTGCCCTCAAGACTTCGCTGACACCGCTTCACTGTACAGGCAGTCATAACATAAAACTGCATTCCGTAGAGAAGTAATGACAAAGTGTGCGAAGTAGTTGTATACTCAGAGCATTTTAGTGAATTTAGGTCAAGTTATAATTCGCCACAATTATACACTAACTTGTCACAATGATAAGTGTTATTCAGAAGAGTTCTTGACAAGAAACTCTTTCATAATTAATTTGTTACAGTTGTAGATTGATCTGTAATTATAAACAATAAGCTCGTCATCCTTGCTACAATTCCATTGTATGCTAAATCTTTTTTCTTTGAGTTTAAAGATTGCTACTGGAACTGCCCTTTGTCCAACAAATACTTATTCGTAAGTCATAATCCTATCGTATAAAATGCATATTTTGTGAACCGTAGTTATATTACCTGATCTTATCGATGGTCACAAGTATAAATTTGTGTTCAAGAGGATACTTTAAGACCCTGGTGGTAGGTAAAATGAATATACGTAATATAGATCGGTATATAGATCGGTATATACAATGTAATATTTAAAAGAACAATAAATTAATCATGGAGTTTTTCATCGCTTGCACAAACAGACATAAAATAATGTAACTGACTGCCTCTGTGGCGCGGTGTGAGTGTGTCCGACTGCTACGCAAGAAGTCGTGGGTTCGATTCCCACACGGGACACCACTTTGTGTGATCCACAAATTGTTGTCCCGAGTCTGGGTGTACTTTGTGTCCGTGACTCGTATGTTTGTAAAGTCCCCCGCGATACAGGGCTTGTAAGCTACCGCGGGAGTAGTTCTTTAAAAAAAAAAATAGACTAGAATCCTTAGTTGTCTTCATCTAAGATATTTTTGTGTTTTCAAATATATCATCAATGTTTAAGACTACTTCGCATCGAAGTTTTTCTGTAGGTTTACTTATTATAATAAATTTGGTTCCGATTTAATAACCTCTTGCAAAAAAATTTACAAACATCTTTTGGAATACCTGTTAACGAGTTATACAAATTACGAATCTGGCAACAGTGTGACAGGAAAATAAATACAAGTTTTAGCACACTTACAAAAATTACGTTGTTTTGTCTTCGATTATTTGTGTCATACCTACTTATATATGTATTGTATTATTATTTACTTGTGTGGGTAATTGTTGATGACGCAGTCGTCATGGGCGGTTGTTATTACTAGAGTACATCATTTTCCTTATATTTTTTTATCTATTCTTATATTATAACGAGAAAATATTTGTATTTTTGTGTGAAATAATGAATAAACTCATAAAATACTGTTGTTTTAAAAATTCTTTCACCGTTGTTAGCTATCCCCGGGTGACATAGGCTACTTTTTATCCCTGTATTCCCACGGGAACGGGAACTACGGGTGAAACCGCGACGCGTCCGCTATCCTACAATATAGACATTTGAATGTTGTTTTTAGTTTGTCTAGGCTCGAGAAGCGATTAAACCAATATTGGAGAAAATGTTTAAGCAACAGAAAGCCAAGGTATGGTCAATAATATAACCACGGATCACATTTTTATTGGTCCTTTTATTGGCATCGGCTTTAACCTGCCACACTTGATATCAAAAATAATTTAATTTGACCTACTTAGTTCCCGAATGTTTACATGAAAGACATAAAGACGTTAGAAGTTAACACGTGTATAAGGTGTTATTGCTATGCACGATACTTAGTTGAAAGTTCTTTATCATTGACTTGGCATAGGACTTATTATATATAACACATGGATACTTATAACAATAAGAAATTCCACTGTTTTATATATCGAATGTGGAATTGTGAAAACTGTTTTTCTGTAACTTATACTAATATTATAAAGCTGAAGAGTTAGTTTGTTTGTTTGAACGCGATAATCTCAGTCACTACGGGTCTAAATTGAAAAAATATTTTATTGTTGGATATATTGAGGCAAGCTATAGGCTATATAACAACACGCTAAGACCAATAGGAGCGGAGCAGCAATAAAAAATGTTGCAAAAAACGGGGAAAATTTACGCACACGAATCTAAACTAGTAAAAAACATACTAAAGATAAACCGATTTGGTTTTGGAAATAAGCGTTATGAATTATTACATTGGTAAATTAAAATAGTAATATCCCACCATAATTTGAGACACAAGAAACTAGAAATAATATTGTATTCGACTAAGGAGAATACCTTACTTGATACAAAATATGTGAAAGATTGCCAGGAATATTTTAAAATTAATTCAGTATCATGTTTGTTCCTTGCGGTGACTTGTCTGCAAAACCTTTTTTGTATCAGAAGTGGGTTCACGAGCGGCGGTGGGATTTCAAACCGCTACCTACCAATTGGAAAGACGATGTCTTAGCCCTTAGCCACTAGGCACTGCAACTTCAGACAATAACCAGACATTAACTGTTTTAAGAAATGCATTATATGAAGGTGCATGTCCATTGTAACTATACGTCACCATATGAGAACGTCCATTTGCAACCAAATGTTTTAAATAGTACGTTTTCTATGTAGGTATATATTTGCAATGATAACACCACTTCGCTCATAACAAAATAACCATACCTGATTGCATAATTTTGTGGAATTTATAAATAATACAGTGTTAAATTCGGACTATTGTTATATTTTTGTTTTGAATTGATAGAACTTTAACAGAGTATTTTTTAAATGTAAATACATGAATTTCGTTGTAAATAAAGCCCATTATATGTATATTCTGCCTAGACAGGTTATGAATATAGTAACATGTACTTGTACAGTAGCCGACTAACGCTACTTTGTCTGCGTAAATTTTCCCTGTTTTTGCCATATTTCCCATTATTGCTCGACTACTATTGCTCGCAGCGTGCTCGATAAATGGGCTATCCAACAGTAAAAGATTTTTCAATTCGGACTAGTAGTTACTGAAATTATCGCGTTCAAACTAACAAACAAACCAACTCTTTAGCTTTATAATATTATGTATGGATTAAAATAAAAATATACAAGCGAGCTACTTTATTTTGTATTTGTTTTAACCATTTACATAAATACTCCTTTTTAAAAATATAATATAAAACATTTTGCAGATGAAATATTTGCCATACCTTTAAAAAAAGATCCACTTACCTAATATTGTAGTCAGTCCAATAAATATTGCCACATTATTTAATAAAATCATGTTGAATTGTTCACACGTCGGTACACGTCAATTGGCAGTTCTGTTTGGATCCGTTACACAAAAATACTGGTTTTATATTCAGTAGAAAACATCTTCATGATGAGGAAAGAGGTTATTGAGGGACTTGTACGTTGGAAGCTATATTTAATTGCTAAATTTTTAATATTCAAAAACTTTTTAGTACAATACCGTTGGACCAAAAAGAAATTTAATTTCAAAAGGCCGTGGGTTCGATTATCACACGGGACTACACTCTGTGTTATTATTGTTGTTCCGAGTCTGGTTGCCTTTTTATCCGATAAATACTTTTATGTTTATAAAGTCGCGTCAATGGACTTTTGCCCCACTGCGGGAGTTGTCTTTTTAAATAGGGGGTTATGTACTATCCATTTTTGTGTTAAGGTATTTTTTGTACATCAGTAAACACAAAAATGAAATAGAATGTTGTGTTAAGCTTGCTTGCTTACATGATGTTAATTTTTACCATATATCATATCCTCCCTCAGATGTATCGCTTAACGCCTCTGGTTGCCACAATATGTATTGTACCTACACTGTGAAGTAATCGCTTTCTTTATAGCTAAACTTGTTTAATTGAAACTAACGACAGGGATCAAGGGTCATCACTACGTGAGCAGACTAGGTATTAGTACCTATGTATATATGCACCGTTAGATAGACAATAAAAATTAACTTTCTTTTTAGGAAAACGGAATCGCATACCACCGGAATTACATATTTAATTAAATTGATTGAAATGATGAAAATCAACAGGATGAAAATCCTGTTGATTTATATGATAATATGATCTTTGTTTTATATGATAACAGCAACAACATTCTTATTTTTAGTTAAGATTAGTTTTAGTTTCAGAAAGTATTTATTTTAAATACTTTTTTACTTTTTCGCCTGAAACGCAGGTTTCAACCTAGTTCAGGCAAATATCCAACAGAGCCGTTTATTATTTATAAGTGTACCTAAGATAAGCTATTGTATTGTAATAAATTTTATTATTATTATTATTTAAATCGTCCTTTATCGCAACTTCGTCTGTGTAAATATTTCCCGTTTTTGCAACATTTCTAATTGCTGCTCCGCTCCTATTGGTCGTAGCGTGATGTTATGTAGTCTATAGCCTTCCTCGACAAATGGGCTATCCAACAGTGAAAGAATTTTTCAATTCGAAGAGATTCCGAGATTACCGCGTTCAAACAAACAAACTATTCAGCTTTATATTAATAGTATAGATAATACCCGACTTCAAGGTTTAAGGGGAAGAAATCCTATAACTTTCCTCAAACTATAAACGATTAAACATTGTATAAGAGGCGGGTAATTAGTTAGTGCAATATGTAAAGTAAACCGGCAAAGATATCATCAGTCACGATATCTTTGCCGGTTTTCCCACAACTGTTCGTGAACGAATGGCAAGGACATGGTGCGTCGTAACCATTATCGCTTGCTCATAAACGGGTGCAAATAGTTTACGGATTATACGATAATTCCTTCTGGAAATATTGTGTTGGTTTTATCAAAGATTTATTATGCTTCTTACTTCTCCAGTCATAATCTTACTATTGTTGAAAAATTTAAGATTCGCTTAATGTCTTGCCTAGTATTTCCCGTATTCGATGTTTTTAGTTTCATGCAAGGTCATGCTCGTGGCATTAGTTATTTCTTACTTCACCTTGTCATAGCACACATATCTATTTAAATTAAAGCATCCGCAAACGGTGTCAACATTACTGTCATAAAAAACTTTTTAACAAAAAAATATCACCGACTTCTAAAATAAATACAAGGCAACTAAAAAACAATAAAAAAATAATATACCTAGAATAACAAATCAAATTATACATTTTGAAGTTGGTGCCGAATAAAACATAAAGACTACTATTTCATGGCACATGGACTGCCTCTGTGGCGCGGTGGGAGTGTATCCGACTGCTACGCAAGAGGTCGTGGGTTCGATCCCCACCCAGGATAAAACTTTGTGTGATGAGCACGATGGTTTATTCTGTGTCTGGGTGTTATTTATCTATAATATGTATGTATTTAGAAATATATAAGTATGTTTATCGGCTGTCTGATTTCCATAGTACAAGCTCTGCTTAGTTTGGGATCAGACAGCTTTGTGTGAGTTGTCCCAAGATATTATTTATTATTATATTATTTATTATTACCTCCTACGCAAGTTCTTGTATCCTATTTAAGAAAAATTTTAATTCATTTGTAATAATTTTATTTAATTTTAATTAAAAAACACTTTCACATGTACAAATCCAATAATAAATTAAAAATAATAATAAATTGATTTGCATGCTATAAAACGATGGTACAATATACTAGTTTCCTAGATAAATAAAAAATCTAAAACATTAATTAGTAAATGAAACTAGCAATTTAAACTACTAACGATTAAGTTTCAATAAAATTTTGTGTTAAATATTTTTTTTAATCAATATTCATAACTACCGACATAGCTAAACAATTGATATTATATTTAGTGCTTTTAGGAACTTAATTTAACACAAGTCTCTCTTGGTCTCGTCTATTTCGTGGCACATTTTCGTTCGTAGTTTTAAACAGATTCTTATGTTTTCTTACAAACAAACATACACAGTTCGTATTATATATATACAAGTAAGGAAGTCGTAACAAGCTAAGCCTTTTACACGACTCGCCAGGTTTGAGATGCAAAACAATTAAATAAAGCTGGAAAAAACAAATTGTCAATTCTACAATCTTTGAATGTTTATAAACTAAGGTGCTGCGACTAACATACTATACACAATGTTAAAATACTGATGGAAATTATATTATCAAAAAGTGGAAACATAAGATAAACTAAAATCAGCCTTAGTGGGTACAATATAGTAGGAGCATCTACTTACAACAAAGGTAAACTAAATGTGCTTTAAAATTGACCAAAGTACTTGTAACGAATGATTAAATATAATTCTGATATCAAAAAGAAGAAAAGAATCGTCTTTATTCGTAACGCAGAATCTTTACTTACAAAAGTCAAATCATGCTCTTAATCAATGTGACAATTGAAACAAAGTGACAACAAAATTCGCCCAAGCATCATAAAGTAACAAGGAGCAAGCAACTAGATCCATTTTTCTTTATCATAACCTCTACGTATAAGATTCTTTTTGACTACATTTTTGAACTTATTACATGATATTAACCTACTACTTTGTGCTTATTTCTCGTGTTCACCGGGTAAACGTCACTATTTTTGTGATATAAATGTATTTTTGGTTTAACAAACTTAATGTTTGCAAATATATACTGAGATGCAACTGTCATAATACTACATAAACTTATGCACCTAGCTTGTAAATCGCACGCACTGCACGTTTTTGAAGAATAAAAATTGTTTTAATATCAGTCGCCTTGCCCCAAAGCAGTATGCCATACCACATGACGCTGTGGAAATAACCGATATAAACTAGCCTTGCGGTTTCCACATCCGTAAGCTCTCTGACTTTGATGATAGCATACGCTGCAGAACGGAGTTTCCCTGCGAGACATGATATTTGGGCGCCCCACTATAACTTACTATCTAAAGTAATTCCCAAAAAAAACCGTTGAATCAACAAAATTAATAACCTTATTGTTTAAAACAAGATTTGTACTGATATTTCTTACATTTGGCAAACTAAATTTTACACATTTGGTTTTTTTAAAAGCAAGATATTTCATGTAAGCCAGTCAAGAACCTGTTTACTTCGTCAGAGTTAGATTAGAAACCGCAAAAGATAGAGGTATACCTACTGTTCCCTGACTTGTGTCATACTCTTCACGATAACTTTAGAAACCGCACGTAGCCGCAGCAAATTTTTATAAATGTTATTATTGAATATCTACGCTACAAAACAACATTAAATGTAAACCATCGGGAGACATTAATTGTCAAATGTTTCCATAAAGTTCAAAATCTGTATTTTCCCCCCTCACTTATTGTTAAGTTTTTTTTTACAAATATAATCATTAAAACCCAAATTATTATAATTGTTTCAAAATCTACATACAAAGGGCATTTTAGAAATGTATTACACTTCATATCTGTTACCGTAAATTTATGAAAGAAATATTTTTTTAAATATTGAAGCGAACAAACCTGAACATTTTTGGAATTGACACTTTATCGTATTAAAAAAAAACTAAACTTAATTCAAGCCAAATTACTACATTATATAAAAGTTCCAGTCTTATACTTTTGAAAGAAAAATTAATATGCTTCCGTATCGACCTAAATAAAAACGATTTTTGAAATGCTGTTGTTCTACCATTTTCCATTGGGCACCGTGGCATCGTAGGAAACGAATTAGCCAACGAACTAGCCAGTATGGGGGCAGAGGGGAGATGAAAGCGACATCATGCAGAATCGTGCACAATACCCAGAATTATATTCAACCAGCTTTATGTGAGCTTAAAACCATTTCCAAAATGCGGTGTTCACATTTACACACTTTGACGCCACCACTCCTTTGGCGCATGCACTGTAGTTTAAAATTTATAGATATCTATAAATTTTAAACTACAGTATTATGAGTAGCAATAAAGCGTTTGGAATTATCTTGCTAAATAAATATTTTAAGGCACTTAAATACATTTTGTACATATTCATCAGTTTGGTAATAAAGTAATTTTAGAATATTAATTAATTAAATAAAATTTTTGACGGCTTTGTATTAAATTTTAACGTGGATGCTAGTTAATATACGTATTACTGTACGTGGGATGTGTGCCGACATTTAAGTAGTGCTTTAATTGCTGTCAGCAGTCGTGAGTTGTCTAATCTGGAGATGATAATTAAAACTAAACTTAAATTTAATTTAAACTAAACTTTGAAGACTAAGATCTATTCCAGCTTAAAATTCCTTTCACGAAATACCTAGCAGAAGGCACTAATTATAAAATCGTGTTTAAAAAGAATATAATGTAAATTATATTGTTTATTGTTATCTCTGCTTGTTTGTAAGAGTTCGCCTTGAGCGATAAGACTGTCGCTATTAGCGTTATCTACTATTTCAGATCGTTTTCCTTAACCGAGTTTTCGTAGACGAGTTTCAGTTTTTAACTGTTTGGCTATAATCTCGCGTAGGTACTATTCATCATTATTCATCTTTACCAATTTCAAAGCCTTTTTAGTATGAATTTATAATGTTTAGAATCCACACGAAAGTTATCAAAATACGAAATCGTCAAGTACAAATTTATGATGGGGCAATATTTTTTTAAACAATGTTAAATAATAAGTATCATCGCACAACGACCTTTGATTAGAATTGAATAAAAAAATAGGTACATCCGTACACCTACATCAATAAACTGCATAATATGTCTAATACTATCGAAATAATATAGGTTTATTTCAACAAATTTTCCAATTTTCCTATATTAATAAATATAGATCTTAAAAAAAAGTATTACCTTGTGCCATGATTCGCGGATGTGTCTTCTCCATGCCCTCGACAATGACTCACTGCCTTCGTATTCTTAGAAGCCGTATAACATCACTAATTGAATTATCTAAAACCCTATTATATGTATGTATGACATGATATGGTATTATCAACCTTTTGTCGGAGTGTGAAAGATTTTTTCTGAATTATAATAATAATAATAATATCTTGGCACAAGTCACACAAGGTCATCTTAACCGAAACTAAGTACAGCTTGTAGGTATTATGGCAACCTGACCACTGATAAACATACATATCAACCCATATGATGGCCCACTGCTGGGTACGGGTCTCCCCAGTAGAACCTACTGGTATGTAGATCCTGGGGGTAATTGCCATAATCGCCACGCTTGGCGAGCGGGTTGGCGATCGCAGTAAGGCTTTAAGTACGCAGAGGACGCTGCTGCCCGTCCTCCGGAGTGAAATCCCTTAAACATATTTATATAATATCTACATATATACATACATATTGTACAGAGACACTCTGTACAGGCGTGCGCCGGCCTGCTCTGAACCTGAAGCCGGCTTGCCTGAATGCCTGAACGCACACCTCCAGCACCCGGGGCAGACGCTGGAGGTAGTGTGGGACCTGCCCCCACTGAAAAATCGGCCGTGTACCTACGCGCCACCTTCGCGGACGGGCCGCCGGAATTTCTTATATCTTCGGCGACCCACCCAGCGGCAAAGCCCCATCGGGCATTCCTGCTCCAGCGGCGTCCTGGGTACACACAGAACGCTGCCATCGCGAAGAGCCGTGAGCGTGGGAAACTTCCCCGTCCATCACGCCCACAGCCCCACCAAGCAACGTCATGCGCGGCTGCGCTTCAACGTTGCTCGGTTCGCGGGCGGCGGGGCAGATTAGCCCCGCCACCTCCCCTCACGAGATAAAGTTCCTGCAAGGGGGGGGGGACCGCGTCCTGGACCTGCCGTGCAACTCGTCCGGTACCTCTATCACTGACGACAGGGGCGAGTAGCGAGTGCGGCAGTCCGTTAGGTGAAAGGAGAGAGTCCTAGGAAGGTGCGTCGTCCCCACCCTCCTCCATCCGCACCGGAGCCTGGGTGCTGGTGTCTGGGCCCAGCGGGCGATTGGCAGGAGGCCTTGGGGGGCCTACACCCGTCTCGCCCCATCATTTGATCGGTGGGCTGCTTGCCCGCCGCACATGCGGGGCAGTGGGGGGCGGCAGAGCATCCCTCCGCCAAATGCCCCGGTTGACTGCAGCGGAAACAAAGTCCGCTGCAGTCAAAATTGCTGGTGCACTTCGAGCGCAGGTGGCCCGTGCCCATGCACCTGTAACATCTCGTGGGTCTCGCGTCGAGAACGGTGACTTTCGCCGCGGAGAAGCCCACGAGGAGTCGGCCTGCCTCTGTCAATATTTTGGCCGAAGCGACAGGGCAACGTACCCAAGCCGCACCAACTCCAGTCCGGTCTCGGTTCCGGGAGAGCACTGAGTTTTCTTCTCTATCACCTCCTGGAGCTCCACAGGCGTCACAGAATCGTCCAGGCCAGAAATATGCATTTCCGAACATTTTACTGGCCTGGCGATCTTGACGCCGGCCTGCTCTTGTGTAATCTCCCGTAGGTAACCCGCTACGATGTCGGCCACTTTTGCGCCGTCTTGGCGGGGGCACTCGAGCAATCGAGACCAGGTCTGGGAGCGGCGGAAGCCAACCTCAACTCTAAGACCGGCGGCGGTAAGCTTGGCCCTCGTCTCTCGGAACAAGTCTGCATATTTTACGCCGCCTCGCTCCGCCTCCGGGCCGTGGTACCTGCCTGAAGTAAGCCGGAGAGGAACGCAGTTTAAAAGATAATGTCAAACTTGTATCATTGACAGGATGATTTGTAATTATAATACCTTCCGCTCGTTGCTTCTTTAAATAACACTTAATAAATTTGTAATATTAGTTTTAGAAAATGTTAATTAAATTAACCCTTAACCACCTACCACTTGTTTTTGGAGTTATGATCTTAACCATCTACAGACTATTTTACGAGAGTAAAATTGTTGTTAATTTCACAATAAACAACAATTTAATTTCATATCTAATAATTAGACCCAAAACTCCGGGGTTTCTCAGATGTGTGGTAAATGGTCGTGGGACAGAAGTAACTGGTAGATGATGAAGGGTTCATTTGTGATTTTTATATCAAAAATTATATATTGAATTTTAATTTTATTTGGTGTAATGTAAAGAATCTAAGAGCGGGAGGTTATTAGTATATTAAAAATCATCCTGTATATTTCAGTATGAACATGGGTATATTCAATTACTGAGAGAGATTGGGCGGGGCATGGTCATGTCACCAGCTGAGGGTCTCATGGCGATGCCCCATCCCCCGCATCTGTCCGATGCTGGGGTTGGCGAATGGCCTAGGGAGTAGCGCAGGTTGCAAAGATCCCCTAGGCAAGGCCGGTGGACTATCCTTCCAGAGGTTGCCGCCCGTTATTGGCCTATTTCCCTAAGAAATCGGCAGAAACAGAAACCTCCGGCCAAATCCCCCCTCCACTTTATTTATCTACGTACAATGGTATGCAGTGTATAATAACAAGTACTTATGTAATAGATTACGCTATCAATATTTATTTAATTAATTCAATAACACTATACAAACACACCACAGGCACACACATATCAATATATATATACACACCATATAACACCTCACGCACAACACACACTCACCCACCACACACACTCTTACACCAAACCAAACTGACCACCGCATCCTACCACACTGACAACGGGCAAACAGTGTGCGCACTTTCAAATTCAGACTGTCACTACTTTTTGGACCGCCCTTCAAAATTCTAATACACAAACATGGAAGCACAACCCAATATGAAACTACCCCAGGAGGGTACCACTGCTCCAAGCAGTGGAGAATCCCTCACCGAAGTCCCCTCGACCTCGGTCTGCCCCTCGTATTCTGGGGGGGGCAAGTTGTGCCCTAAGCCAGGCTCATCCCTGGATCTCTCTGGCCTAGCCGAGGCCATAAAATATACTGGCAACACAGCCACGCCGTCAACCACGAACATGACATGGCAAGTGGCGACACACAAGCGCCCCTGCAAAAAACAACCAACTACAGGGCAGCGCAATCATAAAGGTAGATGGGAGAGAGGTGCCGAAGCGCCTTACAGACATGCGCATCGCAACCACACCACCTCACACACCACACCCAAACCCACATCCTCAAAAGCAGCGGTGAAGGTTTCTGGAGCAGCGGCAACGCCACTCGAGCCTTCACCGATCAAAACAAACCGTGAGATGACAAAGGGGACCGCCGCGACCAGTTCGCAGCGCGACCCTGTCACGTCCACCCCTGCTGCACCGGCAACGGCGCAAAGGGAGGAGACGAAACACCATCATCCACGACCTCCACTAGACACGACACACACACACCGGCGGAGACGGCCGAGCAGACCGAAACACTACCACGGTCGACGGAACGCAAGCGGCCACACCGCTCCAACTACAGAGCGGCCCGGTGATAGTGGACCGCCCACTGTGCGGGTAACGTCCAAGCGGCAACGCATGGACGAGACCCAGTCACCGAGGGGAGAGCCGAAGCGCCCGAGGACCGATGGGAGGCAACACCGGACTGCCAGCTACGCCGACGCCACACAACAACACCTACGAGTGGCGATAACAACAAGTCCGTCACAAGACTTAACATCCGAACAAGCGATATCGCTAACGGAAGCCATTGACGACAAAGTCTCTGAGGCAGTCGAAACACCAGCCAGCAACACTCCTCCGGCCTTCCGCGGCCGCCCCGTCCTCTTGGAGGGAGTTCTAGCGTTGTGGTGCGAGGACAACAACGCGCTCGACTGGCTGAAGGAAAACGTGGGCTCGATGCCATCGCCCATCCCCAACACGACCCTGACCATCATCCAGCAGTCAGACATCAAGAAGAAGCTGAGAGCAGGACTTCTTCTATACAGCCATATCACGGAGTCAATAAGGATGCAGAACTTCATCAGCAGGCAAAACCCGTGGTATAAAGTCAACACCTGGTCGTGCTATGACATGACAGTGGATGACCAAAAGGAGGCACCTATGTCACGGACAAAGGTCGTGCACATGATCCTGGGCATCCCAGAAGACCAGAAGCAAGACATCCTGAAACGAGACCGCCGAGTGGCCCATCTCTCTGGATGTGGCTACATCCGCTTCTTCACTGATGAATCGAAGCCGGCGGCCGAGGACACAACATCAGCGCTAACAACGGGGAAAACAGTTGAGCCATCAGCTCCTGTGCCCACCCTCTCGGCCCCCTCTAAAGGACCAGCAGAGAAGGTAGCAATTCCCCTAAAACTAGGTAAGGAAGGGACCAGTGACGAAGATGACGTCCTGCGCTCCCCCTAACTTAATAGCAGTAATCCAAACAAACCTCCAGCACAAGCAGATCGCGGCGGCCACACTACGCAGAGTGCTGGAGGTAAACCACAAGACCGTCGCCCTGATCCAGGAGCCCTGGATCAGGAACAATAAAGTCTGCGGTCTCAACAACATTGGCGGTAAGCTATTTCTAGACGCAACTGTGGAAAGACCTAGAACCTGTATTTACATGCCTAAAACCATAACAACAACCATGCTTAACCAATTCTGTTCTAGAGACCTTACTACGGTAAAAATACTCACAGAAGAACAATCAACATTAGTACTCGCATCAGCTTACATGCCCAGCGACGGCGAAATTCCCTCAAAGGAACTAGTCGACCTGGTACAGCACTGCGAGGCTAACAACTGGAACCTGATCATCTCCGCAGACTGCAATGCACACCATCATCTGTGGGGAAGTAAGGATACAAACAAAAGAGGTGAGTCACTAATTGAATTCCTCTTCAAAACCAACCTTAGCATCATAAACAAAGGAACGAAACCCACCTTTGTAAGCTCGAGGTACCAAACAATAATAGATATCACTTTGGCGACATGTTCGGCCGTGGACCTCATAGAAGGATGGCACGTATCTAATGAACCATCGCTGGCGGACCACTGTCGAATATGTTTTCAACTTAATCTAAAACTGCCAAATCCTGTCCCATTCCGCAATCCCCGCAAAACAAATGTGACAAGATATATCAACCTCACTAACATAGCGTTGAACGAAACACAAACAGTAGACGCAACACTTAACACCGAAAATATTGAAATAAGCACCCAATCTCTAACAAGGTCACTAGTGGAAAGCTACGAAAAAGCATGCCCTATAGTGACACAAGACACGAAGAAAAGCTCGTGGTGGGGATCGGAGCTCGAACGTCTACGTCACAAACTCAGGACACTGTTCAATAGAGCGAAGAACACCAGAAGGACAACAGACTGGGATAATTACAAACAGGCACTACAAAAAACGAACCAGATATCGTAGAACCGAATCCTGGAGAAACTTTTGCAGTAGCATCAACACAACTAACCAGGCCGTCAGGGCCAAAAAGATACTATCAAAAAGCTGTCCAGAACTTCTGGGCTGCCTTAAGAAAGATGATGGAACATACACCAAGTCCGATGAGGAAACCAGTGTAATGCTACTCAAAACGCACTTCCCCGGATGCATACTAGATGAAGAACAAAGATGGCCATATAAACCCCACACCCAACCAAGCTCCTTAGAATGGGAAGATGCTGATAGAGTAGTAACAACGGTGAAAATCGAATGGGCCATAAGCAGCTTTGAACCATACAAATCACCGGGACCAGATGGCATATTCCCGGCACTGCTGCAATGGCAAATCAGCAAGGTGACAAAAATTCTGTCACCAATATACAAAGCATGTATCGCATACAAATACATACCAAAACAGTGGAGGGAAGCAAAAGTAGTCTTTCTGCCAAAACCAGGCAAAGACGACTACACTGAAGCGAAATCCTTCAGACCCATAAGCCTAACCTCCTTCCTGTTAAAAACACTCGAGAGACTAGTGGACAGACATATAAGGGATGGAGCGCTGATCGAAAGACCACTCCACCCCCAACAACATGCCTACAGAAAAGGCAGATCCACGGAGTCGGCACTGCACCTAGTAGTTCACAAGATAGAAACAGCTATCACAAACAAGGCATCAACACTAGCCGCCTTCATTGACATTGAAGGAGCTTTTGATAAAACCATGCACAAGAGCATAAATCACGCCCTACAGAAATTTAATGTGGAACCAGTCATAAGAAACTGGATCACAGAACTGATAAGCAATAGGGCAGTTCAGGTAACGGTGAATTCCACCATAAGAGCCAAGGTAACAAAGGGGTGCCCACAAGGAGGAGTCCTGTCACCGTTACTATGGAACATAGTCGTGGACAGTCTGATAAGAAGACTGAACGCAAGAGGCTACACAACCATTGGCTATGCAGACGACCTAGCCATATTAATAAATGGGACTGCAGAAAATGTACTTTGCAAGGTACTTCGTTCCGCCCTTGAACTAGTAGAAGAATGGTGCGCTGAACACGAGCTCTCAGTAAACCCAAAGAAGACGGAACTGGTCCTCTTCACAAACAAAAGGAAATTACCGGAGCTACAATTACCTAAATTCTTCAAAAGCGAACTTACCCTAGCTACACAAGTTAAATACTTGGGTGTCATCCTAGACAACAAGCTCAATTGGGCGAGTCACTTAGAAACAAAACTGAAAAAGGCCTGCATAACCTTCTGGCAGTGTAAAAGATTGATTGGTAAAAAATGGGGCCTCAATCCCCGGATTACACTATGGTTATATGGCGCAGTTATCAGACCAACAATAACATACGGTTCAGTAGTGTGGTGGCCCAGAACACAACTGATCACCACGAGAAACAAACTCCAGAGCCTACAGCGCCTGGCCAGCATTGCGGCAACCGGATGTATGAGGACCACCCCATCAGCAGCACTAGAATGCCTCTTAAACTTGAAACCACTACACCTGGTCATTCAGGAAGAGGCAATGGCAGCGGCCCTCAGACTTAGGTCAAACAAACTATGGAAAAAAGACAACAGACCAACACACATGAAAATTTTATCGGGCATCACTAAAGAGAAACCTCTTCTTGATGCCCCAGTGGATAAAATACCACAACAATATATTTTTAACCGAGGATACAGAATCCAACTGATGCCAGAAGCGAAAGACAGCTCAGGCACAAACACGGTAAGAATATACACAGACGGGTCCAAAACCGTTAAGGGAACCGGAGCCGGTGTGTTCTCGGACGACCTCAACATAAGATTGTCAACATCGTTAGACAAAAGGAACACAATATTCCAGGCCGAATGTATTGGAATCACCAGAGCGGCCCAAGCGGTTGCGGCAAGAGACATCAAGGGTCTCAACATAAAAATTGTCTCGGATAGTGCCTCTGTACTCCTAGCACTACAAAACCGAACAATCAATTCAGCCCTTGTCATGGACTGTCACATGGCCCTTCAGGAGATCACTGGACCCAACACAGTGACCCTGCAATGGATCAAAGGGCACAGCAACTCAATAGGCAACGACGCAGCAGATGAACTGGCAAGGCAGGGATCTAATTTAATCACATACGGACCAGAACCACTACTGCCCCTGCCCACTTCTCAAATAAAATCATGGCTGCAAGAAAAAACTGAGACTACCCACCAAGCAGAATGGAACAACACCGATGACTGCAGACACACGAAGGAGGCGATTCCAATGATGTCCAAAAGACTCACTCGCAATCTCATCAGGCTGACCAGGGACAAGTTGCGAAAAACCATAGGCATTATCACAGGCCACTGTCCCCTAAACAAGCATCTTTTCAGGATAGGGGTGACGGACAGTCCCCTCTGTAGAGGATGTATGAAGGCAGAAGAAACACTAATACACGTGCTCACGGAGTGTGGCAGTGTAACAGAACAACGGGCACGACTCCTAGCATCACCAACATCCCTTCAGGAAGCCTGCAGCAATTTGGGCAAGCTGCTGGCGTTTTGGGAGTGCATCGGTTGGCTGGAGTGACAGAAAGATAAGTAGAACACGCACAATGGCCCAATTGGGAGGCTAAGTGCGGTTTTCTTGTTCGCCCAGGTAAAACTAACTAACTAACTAACTAACTACTGAGAGAGATCCATCAGTTCGAGCTAGGCTCAAGAAGATTGATCGAATCCGCCCAGTACTCGGTTACATCTGTATTTATAGAAGTCGAAAATCCGTTAAATCAAAACTCGCCGCCTCCCTGAGGGATTTGAAAACGGGAACGAGTCTCATAACACTGTTTGTATCAAGATATCTAAATGCTTATCCCACTTCAGCCCAGCATCAATCAGCACACTCAATTCACCATGTCAGTCGTTTTTTTTAATTACATCAATAACAACAAAAAATAATTAATGATACCATATCTCTAGCGTCATGTTTCGGAGAAATAACATTTCAAAGTTTTACTGATAAAAATAATAAAAAATATTTTTTGTCATTGGTGTCGAAAATAATAATTTGGTTACATAAATCTTCAAAACGTGATACTTCACAACATTTTGTTATAATTGTAATATTTTTGTTATTGATAACTATTGATTTTTATAAGTATTTTGTGAGGACACAGTTCGATAGAAAAACGAAAATGGCGTAAATATAGTTTCAGCCTTATGCTATAAAAATCAAAATTCACAATTATTAAAACTTCGTAATACAATTCGCATATATCTTCACAAATAGTAAAGATTTGTAGACGAAATGGTGAGATTGAATTTATATGAGGATTGTTCTACTGACATATTTACCGGTGATTTTTTTAATTAGATTAATGTTTGAAACAAACAGTTTGCTAAGTAGCAGGATACGCGATTTTTTCAAATAAACGGCTCGGTGGGCGGCGGCGTGTTGTAGTAACTCGGTGACAGCAAGCCGTTGAGTCGCGGACCTCTATGGGTGGGCTATGCTAAATGCAAAGGCAGTCGGAGAGAGGAGAAATTTTGTTTAAAACTACAAAAATAAGTTCTACCAAAAAAACCGCTTTCCCCTATTTTTCCAAAGCTTTTAAGTCTTTATTCTCCGTATTATACGGTCTAGTACTCACTTTAAATCACAGTCGGTGCGGGGCTTGAGGGGCGCGACACTTGTCACTAAAGTTTGAAGTTTGGACATAATGACAAGTAGACGTATTGACAATTGGACGTATATTATCCGAATCCAGCTAAATTAATATCAATACATATGTAGTAAATTAATCCTTGTCCAACCCGAAAGGAGCATGTAGATATTCTAATAACAATGCTAAAAAATATAAATAAAAACGATTCTATAATTGAATTTATTAAATTCAGGAATTTCGTACCCTATTTTTATAAAATGTATATCTTTTCAAGATTTTTTATCATCATTGTTTGTATAAGGCCTTTTTACAATCAAAACAATGTTTTCTGCCTCCACATGTTTTCGCATAACTGTGAAAAAAAATTTTTAGGTTTTCGTCATTAATTTAAAAAAAATATAAATCAAATGGGAACATGATATGTTACAACACATTAACGGGTCGGACAAGGATTAATGTCTAGTTTACACGTATTAAGTGGTTAGGTAATTGACTAAATTTTAACTAAATTGCAGCGTGTAAACAGCCACTTAATACCTCTTAAGTCAGAAGTGTTAAGTTATGATTTAGTGGTTAAGTGAGCAAGTAGAATAGAATTGATTCTATTTTTGGTTAAGTAACCCACCCTCCCGTTGCATCACCCTGCGCGGGGCGATGAGCGGGAAATATTGACATTTATAATATTGACACTTATAGTTTTTGTTAGGACAGGAAAAAAAAATAGTTTGACGCTTTTGCATAAGTTTGATTATTTTGATGTTTTCGAAATATTTTGAAAAACAAAATAGATTTTGTTTATATTTTGTGCAAAAGGGCGATTTGCCATTATTGGCAAGGTGGTAAATCTTATACCTATAAACGAGCAATTCTTGTGTATTATATATATATTTTACTATGGAAACCAGACAACTGATAAACATACTCATATATTTATAAATACATACATATTATAGATAAATAACACCCAGACACAGAATAAACCATCGTGGGTGGTCCAACCATTTATCCTGGGTGGGGATCGAACCCCTGAGCTCTTGCGTAGCAGTCGGATACACTCCCTCCGCGCCACAGAGGCAGTCAAATATCTAACTAGCTGCCTGCCCCAGCTTCGCACGGGTGTCAAATCGTAGTTTTTTTTACACCTTGAGATAAATTAATGTCGTTTTCGTAGGGAGGACAATAATGTATAGCTCCTCGATAATGTAGCTTTCTAATGGTGAAATTATTTTAAAATCAGTCCAGTAGATTTTAAGTTTATTTGATACATACAAAAATACAAATCTTTCCTCTTTAAAATATTAGTGTTGATTACTGAATTTAGAACTACAACACCCTCTTGATCGTCCATTATGATTTTATGAATTAAAGAGTACGGTTAAGCTTAACACGTGTAAACAGTTACTTAACAGTAAGTCACTTAAAATTTAGTTGACGACTTAACCACTTAATAGGTGTAAACTAGGTATAAAGCGTTTACTTGCGGCAAACCTAGCATCCAGACGCTCGTGTCGGCATATATCACAACTTCAAAGGCGTAGTTCTAGTAAGTACTGTCAGGCTTTAAACCTATTCGTAATAAGGAGGTCGGTGTTCAATGTACGAACTAGCCGAAAAAAAATTAATCTGTCATTTTTTAACAGTTGTTTACATCCAAAGGGAATATTAAACTTCGTAATATTTACATCTTTCAACATAGGTCTTCATTTTGCAATAATTTATTAGTTTTTGGTGTAAACATATTTTGTAGCTGAAGAATGAAGGTGAGTCTTATGACTAGTTTGATCTCTCTCCCATCGTTTAGAAATCCTATTTTGGTGCGCTTGTATTGCGTGGCGTGGTACTCAAAATGTGTTTGATTGTCTTTAAGAATCCGAAGAAGCAATTCTCGAATTTATTTGTACCAAAATGTACGTAAAAACGTCTGAAATTCATCGAGATAATACCTCCACTAGAAGCTATCTGGAACAAAAATCGCCCTTTTGCACAAAATATAACTAAAAGCCACTAGGATAGTAGATATTGACGTATAGACCTGGACCGTGCCATCCCTTTCAATTCAATCCAGAATATCCTAAGTTTATACAAGCCAGATTTAGCTAATCACTAATTCACAAATATCACAAATGATTGGCTAGTACTTACTTAAAATTGAAATAACATAAATACAACCTGTGTTTTGGCAGTCAGAATCCCATCGTAATTACATCGCGATACCGGCCGGCGAAGCTTTAAAAACGTTTTTGGTTATTTGTGAGCCTTTTGGCTACCAAATTACGTATTTTCTTTTTGTTTTACTTCTATCTTCTGCTTTAATCTTTAATTTGAACCTCATCTTTTTGGCCTAAAGATGACGACGGTGGCGGAGTGATGTCTCGATTTACGTACGACGGCGACGTTGCAAACCTCTCATGTTCATCCTTAGATCAAATTTTAAAATGATAGGTACCAAGCTGGAATTGCTATGGTAGTTTCATTTTGTCGAGACGTTAAACTTAATGTATACACATCTGTCAGAAAGTTGATTAGTAACAATTATTTTTTTACCTTAACATTTGCTTATTTACAAAATACAGGTGCCAAAATAAAGCCACACGTAGGAATACGTACCTTAAATATTGTAGATAGGGACATTTTTACTTAAAGCATACTTTATTTTGATTTATCTATATATAATTTGAGCTGCATTCAAAGATCTTTAAATAACTGCCTATCTGGAATGGGAATCGAACCCGCAAAATAGGAAAGAAGAAACATCCTATATTGTGATGATATCAATCGAAAAAGTCAATCATTACGATTATTTTTTTCTAAATAGGAACTCGAAAATGTTGAATTACGAAACTCTATATATTTTTTGCTATTTCTAGCAGTCCCTTGGTACTATTATATACGATTTATAATAGGTAGGTACTCATTGTTTTATTCCCGAAATCAAAATTTGCCAACCGCCATTGGTAAAACCATAGTATTCTAAATTCTAATAACAAAAGCCTAAAAAATACATTTACCTAGTATATATATTAACTAGTAAAATATATTTAACTAGAAAGTTGATGTCGGTAAATATGTAGGTACGAGTACCTTCTATGATTTACTGATTTGAATAGATGTAGCCAACGTCGCCTATGATCGGCATATATCAGTTATGTGGTTTTAGCGATATACAACTGACCCTCGCAACTTTGTCTGCGTCAATTTTCCCTCGTAATTAAAAAAAAAATCTTTTGACCTGTTCTCATATTTACCAAATAGGTACCAACACAAAAAATGGATGGTACTTACTTCAACAAAGTAGAATTAGCTCCATTCAACAAAATTTTATTCATATATCTTCAAAATGCCAGGATATATATTGAGGAAGTTTTTTGGTCCCCAGTTTGGTCGGGCTATTATTCTTATCCTTTTTTGTCTAACAGTAGGATCTACTGGAAATCTGTAGGTACAAAAAAAATGTAACTGATGAAATAGGTACTGATATCCTAGGTCTACAATTAAAAAAAACAGATCTCAATATGTCCAGTCATATGCTAGAATATTTATTATTTTATATTATTTTATCGATAAAATGATCGATAAGGATTAGTCAAGTCCTAGTAAACATAATAAAACAATATTTTCCTAGAAACAAACACAAATAAGATATTAAGCCAATGACAACTTAAATCGTCAATCACTAACAGAGCACGTAACTATAGTTCGAAATGTAGTATTTTTGTAAAATAATCACGTTTAACTTATAAAAACAAATTCTGTTACGAGTTCATTACACGCAAGACGACGTGAGAAGACCTGTCATTCAAAATGGGTCCACAATGCTATTGTTTGTTTTCTCTCTCTTACTCGTAGCACTATCATGAAGAAGTATCTTCTTGCTTGCACACTATGTATGTCCATACGTTAGTATATCCTAAGTCTATGGTCTAACCTACCTAAGCAAACATGTAGCGCTAGATTTTATTTAGGGGATAATTTTTTCACTGCCAAAAGGTCCAAAACGCCATGAATTTTGAGATTCTTACGCATTTTGTACAAAGCACTGACACAAAAAACTAAATAGAACCGACAATGTAACTTTTGTACCTACCGAGCTTATAATGAACTTATTACGGAGTAGGTATGAAAGTTAATTAAGATTTTGGAAATATATCATTAAGGCGGTAATAATTGGTACAGAATTATGCCCTTTTTGGGTTTAGTACAAAAACCTCAGTCGGCAAAAACGAAACCCTTGTAGGATCATTTCATTGCCCATCTGTCTGGCCGTCTGTTAAGACCCTTTCTCAGGAACATGTGGAGCTTTAAAGCTGAAATTAATATGAAATACTCAGGTGTGCTCGCTCGCAGTCTCGCTAACAGACGCGGAAATTGGTTCCATTTTTCTAGTACTACCTTAAAACATCCTAAATAAAACAAACACATAATATTAATATTGTGAACGAACTTAAATATCTGGGCATTTTCTTATTGACGACCTTAGAATGAAAGGGAGCCCAGGGCACTATCGGTCAGAGGTAACAAGTTAGCCCGCAGATTGTCTCGTTGTAGTGACGCAGTTAAAATAACATTAGAAGATCGTTAGAGGTGCTGCGCATTCAATATTTAGAATGCTGTTGGGACTACACGTTTATGTAGTGCTTCTGATTTTTTTACGCAGTACCAAACTGACGGTTTTCATGCCGTCATTTGAAAAAAAAATTGTCAGTGGTCAGTGACAACAGCATTCTAAAAACCATAGACTTAGGATATACTACTAGTAGACGAGCAAAGAGGCCATTGACGTGTGACGATTTTTGATTTATCAGTGTATGCGTGAGCTAGTGACGAGATGTCTAAAAGTCGACCAATATCGATAGGTACTATTACAAATATGCCTAGTATATCTTAAGTTTATACAATATGTGCTATTTAGCTAACCACATGTTGTTGTATTATAGTTAAATAATTCACAAAAACTACCTACGGATGTCCAGTAACATTAGAAATAAGATAAATAAAAATACTAGAAAAACAAAACAAAACATTATTTGAATTATGTACTCAATAAAACTATTGAGTAGGTACATAATGCAAATAATGTTTTGTTACAACTTAGGTCTTCCAACTCCAAAAAAACCTGCGTTTTGGCAGTCTTGGTCGGGCTATCATTCTTAGCCATTTTTTTCAAACCATAGGATCTATTGGAAATCTGTTGGTACCAAAGATAATAGATCTAGTTAGATGCCACATGTTCCTGTAACATTATGAAAACAGAGCGTGCCATTTTATCCCCACCGCGCATGACGTCACGCGAGCGTTTTAGTGATGAACCTAACATAAACAGAATCGTTTCAATCGTAAGACATCATTCATCCAACAGAGTATCGATTTTAAATCGACCAATTTGATTCGATACTGCGGTTTTGAATTATTTATTTGAAGTTTTCTTATTAAAAAGAAAATGATTAAGGTCAACTGGGGCAATTGCTTTGTATTTTTGACTCACGCAATTTTTACGCTTTATTTCAATAAAATCATGAAATAATTAACAAAATTATTTCGTTTTAATGTATTCATTTTTTTTAAATTTTGTTTCAAGCTATATTAAAAAAAATCTGCAGTTATTAATTCCAACAAGTTAGCACAAGTTTATTATCTAACTGGCGCCCGAGGCTCCACCGAACTTAAACTAAATTTACACTTTGAATGAAATCCCCCATGGAAACCGGGATAAAAGCAACCTATGTGTTCTTTTCCGAGTTCAAGCTATCTCCATTAAATTTCCGCCAAATAGGTACAGCTGTTTTCCCGTGAAAGAGTAATAAACATCCACTCATCCATCCATCAAGCCTCACTAACTTTGCATTTTTGAGATTACTAGAATCATTCTTATAAATAAAAATAAAAACACGGGCAAAATTAAACGACATAAGCATTTTATTTATTTGTAATAATGTAATATACTTACCTATCTAATCAATTGTAGGGATGATTAGGTGGGATCAATATAATTTTTACACTAAGCCAAAACTATTACCTGTTTTTAACGCTTTTGATTTTCGAATATCACAGAATGCCTTCTTAGAGTAAACTAATAATAGATTGTGTTTAAATGCTGTATTTGCATTTATGTATAGTACTTTGTAAGTAATTTAACACTTAAAACTACATAATCACAAAAATGCTTTTAATTTTTTATCATTATAGGAGCTAATTAAATCAGTAATAGGTCTTCCACATATTAAAGTAAAGAATTGAACTATATAACATTATATAGATTGCACAAGATTACCACAAAACGGGAATAATGCACAATCAATTTTCTAGAAAATAAAAAACGTAAGAACATAGGTGGTATTTACGGACTAAACGTTATATTGAGATCAAAGTTATCAGTATCACATAATCGGCCTTTATTATAAAATTTACACTCTTACTTTTTGAATGGCCAACCTTGTATCAGAATTATTCAGATCACCCTTTATGACATGACATAACGATTGTTAGCGAGATGATAACAGCCTGAACCGGGTTATTACGTGACCTCTGAAGCACGGATACGTTCAAATATAATATCACTATGCTATACGACTTCAAAATGTACTTAAAAACAGTTTGAAACGAAATAATCGCGCGAACAGCGTAAGCCTACAAAATTGAAGGATCAAAATGAAAGACCCCCAATACGCTCCAAACCCGTTCTGTACCATTTAATAAAATAGTAAAAAAAAATGTTGGTTCAGATTTAACTGAATTAAATACCTCATAGTTACTAAATTATTGACCTTGAAATAGGACGAGTTTATTATATACTTGCTCTCCCGAGCAACTTCGTATGCGTAAATTTTCCCCGTTTTTGCAACATTTCTCGTCGCTACTCCGCTCCTATTAGTTGTAGCGCGATGTTATATAGCCTTCCTCGATAAATGGACTATCCAACAAAATAATTTTTCAAATCGGACCAGTAGTTCTTGAGATTAGCGCGTTTAAACAAACAAACAAACAAACAAACTCCTCCGCTTTATAAAATTAGTATAGATTTGTCTTTTCGTAGTTTTGGTTTTTAAATTTCTCGTTAAATAATGCAAACGTATATCTATGTATACATCAGCTATTGCCTTTATGAGATTAACTAAATGGTTTTCAATAGGTGCTTGATCAAACTGATACCTATGTAGTTATTACAAAAATGCATTCTTGTTCCTCCGGCTATCTGTTTTCTGTTTCATTTATAGAGCGCGATCAATTCGCGATTGAAGAAATCGATATAAAGTGCCTAAACTTAACATCACTACTTGTAGAAAAACGACAGAATCCCCTGTACCACGACATTTATGTGTTGTTGTGTTGTTTATTCGTTTGAATTTCATTGCGTACTTTCAACGTATGAGACGATGACATAATTATCACCTGATGACATCAATTGAAACCGTAATGTAAAACGAATAGAGTAAAAATACGTCAATGAGAGTTTATCGAAGTAGTATAACTCAAAAACGTAAATAAATCATTATAAAATTAAATTCAATTTAAGGAGCAACAAAATTACTTAGCGATGAAAGTATACATCTCCCTTGATACGGTCTACATTCTTCGACGAGTTTTTACAACTTATAACTGCACAATTAGGCATTTCTTGTTGCAGTACACGCGACGTCATGCGGCCGCGATCGAACTTTGAATAATATTACGTGCGACCCAAATGGCGCCGTTGCGCTGATTGGAGACACGCTTTGACTTACTACTGACTAATTCTAGCTATATGTGTGTTCTGTGGTTGGTACAATAAAAAGTATTATTGTAACCGATACAAATAGGTACTGATATCCTCTACAATTATGTCGTGTCATATGCTAGAATTTATTTTATCGATAAAATATAATCTTGTTTTGTTAGGTTTACACTGTAAAACCCCAGTGTAAACGTAACAAAACAAGATTATGATAAAAATACTACTTCTAACGAATGAATCACTATATTATTCAAAATATTGTAAAGTTAACAATTTCATTAAATAGATTTCGTATTTACTATGATGGTTTTCATAGAAATTTCTTCGAAATAAACATCTACCAAGCCAATGGCAACTTACCTGTGAAATGAATAAGTCACTGGGTTATTTATTACGATAGGTAACGTCACAATTACTTACAGAACATGAAACCATTGTTTGAGATGAAATATTCTTTAAAAATAATCGCAAATAATATAAATAATCCAAAATTTTGTTATAGTTCATTAACACGCAAGGCGACTTGGGAGTTCCTGTCATTCAAAATGGGTTACAATGCTATTAATTTGTTTTCTCTTTCTTACTTAACACTGTCACAAAGAAGTATCCTCTTGCTTGCACACTATGTTCGTCTATACGTTAGTATATCCTAAGTTTATGCTAAAAACGATAGCGGAGAGTATCAACTCTTCTTTTTTAACGTCGCTTATAAGAATTAATATTATCTGATAGGTATAAGCATTTTACTAACACTATGTTGTCGGTTATCTGCCAATACCTAAATAAATTGAAAATTTAAAACTAAGCTAATCGCGACAATTCCAGTTTCAATTTTCACAACTGTTTGAGGAATCCTAGTCTAGTAATCACAACATAGAATTAAAATGCCCTCCGTATCTACTATCAATACTAATATTATAAATGTGAAAGTAACTCTGTCTGTCTGTTACGCTTTCACGCTTAAACAGCTAAACCGATTTAGATGAAATTTGGTATGGAGATAGTTTGAGTCCCGGGGAAGAACATAGGATAGTTTTTATCGCGATAACCGACATCCACGCGGGCGGAGCCGCGGGCGAAAGCTAGTACACTCATATTTGAACACTTTTTGCTTGGCAAGCTATTATAGGCGTCTTTAAAAATCAATAACATTTTACGACATCTGATTATCAGATGGAGGAAGGTCCCTCTCTTAGACCAGTACAAAGTTGTTTCTAAGGAATGAGTTAAAATATTGAAGTAATTTTTATAGGCATTTCTTGCCAAAGACTTTACAAATACAATAATTGCATTTTTGAAAGATAGAAAAATTTGAATCCAGACTCAGGAATCGAACCCGAGACTTCCGTAGCCAAACCGGGGCCAGAAGCGAACCACCTATCTGGACTATGTTACTAGATATCAAATTCTTCTATCTCTTAATGCTTACGGGTTAGGCCCCCGTAGCGACATCTAGTCGGTAGTTAAAGAACTATCACGGCTTTTGTTATTGCTTCGTTACAGAGAGCATTTTAACAAATTATGATGACGCAGGCCGAATATTGAAGTAATTTTTATAGGCATTTCTTGCCAAAGACTTTACAAATACAATAATTGCATTTTTGAATGCAATTTGAAAAAAAAAGAAAAAAAAAATTCTATCTTTCAAAAATGCAATTATTGTATTTGTAGAGTTAAAATATGTTTATAAATTATTAACAACATTACGCAACAACAACATTTTAGAGTATTTCAAGGCATGCTGTTTTCTGACTTGTGTAATATTATTTACTAGCTGACCCGTGCAACTTCGTATACGTCAATTTTCCGTATTTTTGCAACATTTACATTGGTTATTCGTTCCTATTGGTCGTAGCGTGATGTTATATGGCCTATAGCCTTCCTCGATAAATGGGCTATCCAACAGAAAACGATTTTATCAATTCGGACAGTAGTTCCTGAGATTTCCGCGATCAAACAAATAAAGAAACTCTTCAGCTTTTTAATATTAGTATAGATTTGTTATTTGTAGTCGAAAGAATTTAAAGTAGGCATGCAATAAAATAACCTTTCTTGAAAAAAAATGTTTCCTTAACAACCAAATCCTGCTGCACCCCTTATATATTTCAATTTTTCTTAAATTTACAATAATGTGTAATTTAATTTAGGTAGGTATTTAACTGATTTTACTGACGTAATTACAAAATAATAGGTACATTTACTATGCAAATCTGTGTCAACAACGATTTTGTCACAAATCGCATAGGCCATGCCAAAATTATACTTTTATAAAAAAACCTAAAAATTACAGCACCTGTACAAATGTTTTACCTGATTTAATTATAATGTGCTCTACGTCAAGTTCTAAATATGATGTTAATAGATGTGCCAAAGCGCCTAACGATCGTCCTACCTTAGTAGGTCAAGAGTTATACATAAATAACTGGGTGATATTTATTTTTCTAGGCTACAAGGCTTCTCCATACGGTACGAGATACCTATAAGGATCTGTCACCCAGGGAACCAGTCGACAAGACTAACAGCGCGCCTGAAGTAGGCGTTGGTATTACTAAGACACATCCGAAGAAAAGGAAAGCTTATGTACCCGGTCAAACGATTGATGGACAATCGACTTCAGAGTCACAATTGGATAATGTAAGACTTTACTGAGCCTATTTTATTTGTTTGTTTATTGGTTTACTTACAAGGCCTACAGCTAATTTGCGAATATTAGTCCAGCTTAATAGGCGTACCCAGGGGCGGGATTTGGAGATGTAGTAATGAGGGCCATTTGATGTTTCATTCCCTGCCCGGAACATATAACGGTACGACCTGTCTCATAACGTTGCTTACGCAGTTTTTTCGCTTGTCCGGTTTTAACAATAGAGTCAGTGAACCCACCCTTACGGCTAGACTGACCCTCTGCCCTGAAAAATAACTGTGGGTATGCCTTAGACTCATGCGCAAAAATAAAAAAAAAACTTAGTCACAAACATTAGTAAAATTTCATTTTCGAGGTTTTAAATTAGTTACAGGTGTTAATTTATTGCAAAACATCTGACTTACGATCTAAACAGTTTTAAGACTCACGAGCTAATTATTAGACATGCCATCTAAAAGAGAATAAACGCGCTAATCTATAAAGTAGAACCGACAGTACCTAATCGGTATTATTTTTACTTTTTCTTGACTTACTGTATTATCGATGAAAATATAATTCGAATTATCATTCTATTTTCTTCCAGAACAATGAAATCAACGATGAAGACTGTGTGCCTCGCCTGCTAACCCAGGCAACAACAATAGGTGATCAGAGCATCAACACAAATAAACCTGATGATATGGCCATACAGGAAGGTAGAAAAGGCACCAGGCAAAAGGTAAATCACGATGAAGAGCAGAAGGGATTTAAAGATAAATTGAAATGCGTCAAGCAAAATATATTAAAGGTGAGACTTCATAACCTACATTAGGCTGAGTGCTTGTACCTAATCTAAAGAACCCTAAAATTTCAGATCTAATTTAAGTGCAATTTTGAAGCGGCGGTAGCCTAATGGTTAAGGCATCAGACTCGCAATCGTGAGGTCGCAGTTTAGAATCCTAACCATTATACTACCGACGTGATACCACTCCTAACTAAAAAATAATATTATGTACGATTTCCACCAAGCGGGTGCGTCGCCTGCGTCCGCCCGACGGCCACAATTTGCTGGAACCCGGGAGCAAGCGCGCGCTTAAACTCGCGTATCCGTCGGCATGCTCTCAGCGACTAGAAAACAATACATGAACGCGCGCGGCGGCAGCCGACCGGAAGCCGTCGGTACGCCGCCGTGCTAGAAGTCGTCCGAATGCCGCGGCATTGGCGCGCATCCGACCGACTGCGGCGGCATGAGCGCGGATGTAACCGAGTTCCAAGCAGTGTAAATTGCATACAATTATGAAACTTATTATTAAGTTTAGAAGTTTGAATTTCCTCCGGCACAGTGTGAAATGCACTGACTGCGCTCCTGCGTGGTCCGGTTCGTGGACATCGTACATTAATAATAATAGCCTTTTATTCCAATACATAGGGTTACAAGAGGTCCCTAAGTTCGGTGTGCCTTTTGGCATAGGCCTCCTCCAATTCTTTCCACTGGACCCTGTCATTTGCTACTCTCGATCAGAATGGTCCCGCTGTCTGTTTCAAGTCATCTTCCCATCTCCTGACTTGACGACCCCTACCTCTTTTGCCGTGACATCGTACATTATAGAATAACAAATTCATTGACATAAAAAATAAAATTGTTTCATGCTAGCAACCTTTACACTTTGACATTAGCGACATTATTTACAAAATTATTATATAAACTATTGCCGTTGTTATCTTGCTAAGTTCACTTTCGTTATAAAAAAAAAAATCAAGGAACGATCGAGTAAACGAGGGTTTTAGTCCTGACTAAAGCCCTCCTTGCCTCCTGCTTCCAATTTTAACATGGTTTAACATTTTGATCATTTACTTTAAGATGATAACCGAAGGCTTTAGCTCTTTTCGTTGTCCCTTCTTAGACGTTCGTGACGTTCGGTCACGAACGAAACACTTGTAAGTGGGGTGAAAAAAGGTTGATATTTTTTCACCCCATACGTAGGAAATTCGTTAAGTTTTGAGACAAAAAACCTATACAAGATATTAACATTAACATTTATTTGAAAAGGTGTCTTGCCACTACTTAGTTTAATAGCTATATAATAAAAATAATATTTTGGGGGGGCACTCTCACAGGTGGGATTTTTTTCTGCAAATATCAACGTGTAGCACATCATTCGACAAGTACTTTAAAACTTCTTTGGTCATCTTCGAGGTTTGTTTTACCCCTTTTAAAATCAATAAGCCATCTAAAAGCTGTTGCTTGAGATGAGGCAGACTCCGCTTCTTATAATAATTGAAGGCTAAGTTTTTCAGTTATACCAAATTTAAAATCATAAAATATCATAGCAATGTTCGTGGTTGCCGGTTAAGCTCCATCGTTGCAAAGAAAATCTCGGGAGCAGTCGTAGTATAAGGGTCATAGAAAGAGATAAAAAGTGCACTCACACAGTAATAATACAGACTGGTACAAATTTTTAATGTTGTGTTTGTTTGTATTTTATTACCGAATTTCATATCGAGGTTTTGTCAAAAACTAATCTTATCATAACTGCTATCTAGTTTTGTCGAGATATATAGGTCATGAAGTTTCTATCCCAATATACTTCTTAATTTTAGTTGAATGTGATTTTAAACAATAGATTTAGGCACTAAACAAAATAAACTTGCCTTGTATATAAATAAGTAATTAATATGTTAACGATTGACATTTATTTATTTATTTATTTATTTATATACTAATATCACATATTACTTACAGCTAGACCAAACGTAATAGTGGAAGAACATAATATTTAACAATTATATTTATACTATAAACTATGCATAGCACAATATTACTTATATATATTTATATGTATTCTATTCATTATAATTATTATTTGGTTCAATATTATATCTATAACTAACTTATACTAGAGGTAATAGTAAGCGATTCAAGATAACGATCAGCTGTATAAGTGAATTTCGTTTCCGTGGAGATAAAGATGTCTAATGTATTGTCGAAGTTGAGGATATCATTAATGTATCGGAGTGCTCGTGCTAGTGGCGCGTGAAGAGCTAGGTTGGTGCGCGCAGCTGGTATCGCGAATAGGCGCTGCCGCGCACGCCCTGCGCCCGGGCGCGGCACAAGGAGGCCTACCTGCGCGAGCAGTGTCGGGTTGTACGCGCATTATGGCACCTCACACATGTCTATGGGAACTTTGTCCTGTCTAAGGATCTAGCAGGTTTCCGATGAAGTGATTGGTTAGAGATCCGATAGGTCATTTTCGGGCATGTGATTCTTAGCCTTTTCACCCGACTGTATATCTAATATCGTATTTAGGAATGCGGTAGACAAGTCTGCATTTCACTTCCAATTGTCCAAAGACTTAGCAGGTTAACGAACGCATGTGCTATTCGGACGGATGCTTTAGGTAGACTACCCCATTAGGCCGACGCCAAAATGAATTATAAAGATTTATATTTCAATAACGTACCATGAATTTGCATTTGACACTTGACTTGAAAACAGGATTCGTCGAATGATGTAAAATAAAAAGAAAATAGTGTGTTCAATATTTTTAATACTTCAACGCTTTGAAAACAGTTTTTAATGTCGTACTTCTGCTTTCAGAAATCTCCCTCGTGTAAGTATATATGATATTATTACTTTAGTTATATTATTAATTTTATAGACATTTGAAGTAATTTTTGACTTTACGTCTTACCATTAGGTTCTTTATTGAGCCTGGACGCAGAAGACATCCTGTCGCGTCAAATCCGAGATATAAACAATGACGCAAGGAAGAGCACAAGGGTAATCAGAGATTCCAGAATGAGGTTACTTGAAATACAAAAGGTACTTAGAAACTTTGCCCTATATTTATACTAATCATCTAGCCTTCTAGGCTATCATCATAAACCTCTTATAAACGTAAGATTATCTTTTGTTAACAGCTTTCTTTTATTTTGCTTACTTTCTTTGTAGTCTTATAAAACACCAGAGATATCATAACTATTTATTAACTATTTATACCAGAGATATCGACTAAAGCATAACAATGAATCAGCAAAATTGGTGATGTGCTTGATAATTTATTTTTTTCTTGCAGACGGTTTATTTTTCTTAAATAAGTTATTTTCATTGCCTTGCTCTTTCTTCGGCTTTACCTATTGCTTGCGAAGGCATTACATATATATACATGTAGAATCATGACATTACAATTGTTGTATTTTGCTTCCTAAGTGAATAAAGAATTTTTGATTTTTTTATTAAGACTTAATTCGCGGCTTAAAATTCCGATACACATTTTACATCTTCATTGTATTGTGTAGACTAATAAACGATATTTTTCTTACATAAGTGTTTCTTCCAGAAAGTAACCATAACCGAATCAGATGTTAGAGAGATAGGAGAACGCAACGAGCTGCTCCTTAGAGAGATGGAACGATTTGACAAAATGACAAAGAGCATTCAAAAGATAGTAGGTGGCGGCGAGGGACATAAAAAGAAAGAGGAGCCTAAATATATGGAGTTCTTGCCAGGTAGCATTTACGGTAAGTGGAAATTTACTCTTGTTATGGTCTAGCTACATAGGATTGACATGACTGTGGCCGTGAGAAAATAAGACAAAGTGCCCTGCATATATCGGCATACTAACACACGTAGCTGTGCCGGCCCGGGCACAGACGCTGTCGCTGTCTTGGACCTAGACGTGTGTCAAAGACAATGTACACATTGATATTTTTTGGGCCACCGTCGTCATGTCCGTCATCCTATTCCAGTCGAAGATTAGTCACTAAACTTGAAATTGCGAGGGGCCAGCTCGCGTGCAACAATGGAAGAAAAATTTCAAGTTCAGTCACATAGTTCAGGTTAGTTGGTTCGGCTTTTGCGCTCCGGTCGATCAGAAGTCTCGAGTTCAATTTTTTCGGGTTTATTTGATAAAAGCAACATTTCATAGTAAACGAATGTACATGTAAAACAAATAGGAAAATAACTATTCTGGTAAAATATTTAAGATGGTTTTGCTATCCGTACGTTTTTCGGTAATATTTGCAATTTTTTAATATTTGTAAGGAACGCATTTCGGTTGAATAAAATAACTTTATTAAAATAACTTAATCGGATCAGTTAGGAATCTAGAATTTAGGTTAGAATACATAACAACCCTTTAACCCTAATTTATTACGACTACATTTTTTAATATTGCTAGGGATTTTGTTGTAGAAACGTATATAGTAGCCTTGAAATGATTTGTTTACTTTTTGTAATCTTGACGCCTGGTACAACAAGTTTAAATTTGTTGCGTGTGTTATATTGTTCACACTTCTTAAAGAAAGTATCAATATTTTAGTGAACATAAAGAAGGTTTTCATAGCTATATACATTGACCGGTGCGTTTACAGGCCGTCTCTGGCGTGTGAGACGTCGAGAGCTTTTGCACCTATATGTTATATAGGTATACAAAAGATTACGAATTATTTAATAATGCTCTGTCTACCCATTTAGGACTGCACGTATGATTATATGTATGTATAAACGAATCGATGTATCGGTGTCAACATAAAGCACTTATCCTACTCTATTTCAAAATTCAGAATTAGTACAGTAGCAACTCTAGAGATTCAACCCGCGCTGTTTCAATGTCCGTTAGCTGACGACTTTTTCTAACTGCGGACGCTACAGAACTGAGTCTATTAGACAATTCACTTATATGTAGGCCTCACTGAAGCTTAGAATCTAGAGTAATTCTTAAAATCTAGTCTATAAATCTAATACATTTAGTCTTGCCCTCGTTTATAGGTGAGTATACACTTTAGTATTTACTAGTCAACAGAACGTTGAGCATTCGTTGTTGTTAAATTTACTTGAACCACACTTCGAACATATTTTGATACAATCTGATTTAAAAAATCATCGAGCGCTTTGGTGTAACAGCAAGGTCACGTGCCTGGGTGAGTGAGTGTATGAAAGATAGAAAGAAATGTTACAGGTTCACTCTTCTAACAGCATTTATCTGTAATAACGTTGAACACAGCGTCGAGCATTCGTAATATAATTACATGGAAATAGGATTGTACCATTTTTAAGAATATTACATAACGCATTTTAATGCTCTAGCAAATGCTTAAGTGTATACTCATCCTAAGAGTCATTTGTTAACAACTAACCAGTTAACCACTTTTGACATAGCCATATTTACATCTTCAAAGTTCTTTTGTTGGCGTTTTAATCTAAATTATTATGACGTGTCAACTGCAAACAGGACAGTGATTATTTTTGACTAAATACGGTAATTCGTTTATGTAAATTAAAAACTATAACGGGCCGAGCATAGAACCTTGTGGGACTCCCATTGTGACCATAGACGGACTTTCTGAATCCTGTTACTCCGATCTTATTAGGTCCTGTAAGAAGATTCAGAGCTGTATTTTTGATATTTCATAATACAGTAAAGGTGTAATTGCCTGAACGTTTCAACGATAGTATCAATAACCTTAGATACACAAAAACACGTTTTATAAGCTCCGCACCGGCATCGGTTGTAGAGCAATTTTGATTCTTTGCATTACGACATGGGGCGGCGCAATCAAAACTAATTTCAAAAGAGCACAGAGAGCTATTCTTAAAGTCATGTCGAAGAAACCATATAGATACCCAACTACACAAGTTTATAACGACTGTTAGGTTTTTCCTGTCCATCAGCTCTTTGTGCTACGAACAACACTGAAAAAACATGGCACGTTTGTTGTACCAAACCATAATAAACGTATTAAGTAGCCCACAAGTGTGAAGCACAACACCTCGTTTGCCTGAAATCAGTACTATACTCTGAGCACGTATATGTACAAAAAACTAAATAATGTACTTAATCTATTAGACCTCAACGCCCATAATGTTAAACTAAAACTTACTGAATGGCTCTTAAAGCAAGATTATTGTAATACTGAGCTATTGCTGGCATACATCTCTTAACCATAATCACACATACCTACATACACACACACACACACGCGCGCACACAAACACACATATCTGCACATACCTACTGTCGATATAGTACGCACATTTCCATGGAATACTATTCATAACATGAAATGTTTGAATTGCTGCTTAAGTTACAGGTTTTTACCTAGTTTAAGTGGCAAGGCGCCTTAAAAATTGTATGAGTAACAATATTTAATGTACCTACGTATCTGTTTGTAACTAGTTTAAAAATGTAGATATCAATTTCTATGTTACTATGTGCTTTTTTAAAATAAATATTATTATTATTATTATTCGCTGAGCAATTTACACGTCAGCCTTCTGGTCACGTAAAGCGTCTACCAGGAGCTGATATTGATGTTTCTAGTCCTAAACGTCATAAGAACGTAACATCCGACAAGATTTGCTTCGTTTTGGTAACCTCATAACCTTGGTAACCTGGTAAGATATGATGGCGCTAGGATGTCGACGCATGTTGCGACCTCCCACATCAAATGCCGGCCTAACAAAGTTGTCTAAAGAAGGAAATAAACTAGATCTAGAAAACTCTAAATGAAGCTACTCTATTATTTTCGGCTTCGGCTTGAAGTAATGCATCTTCTCACATTTTTTTAAGGTGAGTTATATTTCTTCTTTACTACAGAACCCTAAGTTTCGCTATGTCCGTCTGTCCGTCCGTCCGTCTGTCCCCTGGTTAGCTCAGAGACCCTTAGTACGAGAAAGCTGTACTTTGGCATGGATTAGTTACTCCAACAAAGTGGTACAATAAAATATTGAAAAAAAAATTACATCTCTTACACGTGAAGTATCATCTCGTTTTCTCTATCGTGTGGGGTGTCATTGGATAGGTCATTAAAATATATTTTTCGGTTCTGAAAACAATTTTTCGAATTTCGAATCCGTTTATGAAATAATAAGGTTTAAAGTGCTATATACAAAAAATCCGAGTATATACACATAACGTAGTACCTATATACATATAACAGAATTAAAAGATTTTCTTTTCTTTTTAAAAAAATGATAACTAGCAATGTGTATATAATATTAGTAGTTTTAAAATATACTTATAGCAGTAGTAGTGTGTGATAAATGTGGTGCCAATTCTGGACATAAAAACTTAAAAAAAAAAACATGGCGCGATTCCCAAGGGATATTAAAAGGTAATAGTTGAATTGTTACTGTGTTACAATTAGGTCTATTTCCTTCAGTATTAAAATTATTTCCACTAAATACATTTAATTGAAAGAACGTTTATATAGTGTGGGGAAAAATTACGAGAAGACGATATCGATAAAATAGGTTTTATATAGGTGATTCTTAACTGCTATTATTTAGGTGCAAGTAATGCATAAGAAAACAGGAATTACTGGACTAGTACATTAACCCATTAAGTTCCGCATAGATATAGAACAAAAAAACGATTTTAACGTTAAAAATCCAGACTGAAGAAAACAGCTATACCATCATTAAATTTACAGTTACCATCTCTAAGTAATGATACCTTTAATGAATTTTATTTCCGTAGATATGTAATATAGCCCATGGTGACTAAAATATACTTATAAAAGTATATTTTAAATTAAGAGAATCTATTTTCTCTTTGTTATTAATTGCAAATTTCAGTCTCATCATAATAGTTTCAAAAGAATGATTACTTTAGGTGCTTATTCAATTGAAAATGAAATTGAAAGTAACGTAATTATCATGTTATAAATTTCATACTTGTGCTTTTCTTTTGCAGTGTCATATAATTCTTTAACACAAAGATTAAACGAAAATCATTCTGTCCTAATTTGTAAAAAATGAAATTTAGTAAAAAAAATATAGCATATATTTCATCTATTAGAAAGCGATGGCTTTACGATCCAACAGTTCTTTTAAAGGAACTTGAAAGGAAAGGAAAAGGAATTGTAAAAAGCTTGTTACTCCAGGCACTGCACAAGTGTATTATTTATTACACGAGTTTTATGACTACCATATTAAGTATTTTAGTTCTAATAATTAACGAGATTTTGTTCTTTTACTACCTACTACGCAAATTGCAGTGAATTAAGAAAATTACAAGCAAATTACAATTTATTTTTTTATGAAAAATGTTAAGGATATTGAAAGTATATAATCGCCAGTGCTTATTAGCTTAATACAATCAAGCATTAAACAATAAAAATGTCAAGAACATAGTAAAAGATGGACCAAACTGTATAAAAGCGTAGCTTTAGCCATTTATAAGAAGTCACTGAAGTCGTACAGATACCTTAGTCAATTATTACCTATGACAAGTATTTGGACTTTGCAGATTACTTTAGAAATAATGAAAATGGAGCCAGGTATTAATTCCGTTATGATCGAGCATTTAAAAAGAAAGCAAAATAATTATCTTAAAAGGAAAAGCATTGCGCTTTACTTTTTTTAATGAAATGGCATTAAAAAAAAGGCTTATTTACAATCCATATATAGATTACATCTATGGTTATGAAGATTTGGGTGACAGCGGAGGACGATCTGAACTTATTTGAGCGCGGCCATTTTTTAAAAATGGAGTGATAGACAAAACTAAAAAATGTGAGGTGTATATAAGGATATCAGATTACACTAAAATCTCTACAAGGCAGTGGAATTATGTTGTCTCAATAGACTATACTTTTGTAAACTTGAGGCAAATGAATCAAGATGCTCTAGAAAATTTATTTGACATTATTTTTTTATAGATAAGACAGCATAGCTCAACGAATAGAAATCCTACCTGTCGCCATTTTAAAGGAGCCTTAAAGTCTTCCATTTTGATTAGGTTGAGCACACCTTTAAAGGCAAAGGATCTAAATGTTAAAGGGATAGTAATAAAATCATCTTCGATTTCTTGTCTTCCAAATAACTGCAAAAAATTCAGAGCTATCGAATATAACTAAAACGCATAATTCCGGCATTAATGAAAATGTCCTTCTGACTGTAACTCCCGAAATTAGTACATCTGAACAACATCATCAGCCTATCGCAGTCCACTGCTGGACATAGGCCTCTCCAATTGCACGCCACTTTGTTCTATCTTCGGCTTCTCGCATCCAGCTCCTGCCAGTTAGAAGCCTGAACAACAATTAGAAGATATTATTACATTTTTCAAACGTTTTAAAAAACAACCTACGGTGTATGGGAGTGGTTATTTGGCACACATTGTTTCAAAAGGATCCAAGTGCGAAACATTTCAGTATTCGTTTACTGTCTCCAGACCTGAACATAATGCTATTTATAGCTATATATTGTTGAGGGAATGGTGGAAATATTAACAGTTACTCCTTTATCCCACTATAAAATTATGTGAGACAGTTGATTCAGCTACTTTTGCTTTTGAACATCAAGTTATTCCATGGCATTATATATAGCCAAGTTATGTATAGGCAAGATTTGTGCCAATTTAGATAAAATTTGGTATAGAGGTAGCTTGAGAAGGTTTACTTTGGCAGTAGCCAAAGTAAACCTTCTCAAGTAAGTCTTCTATAAGTAATTGTATAGTGATATGAAGTATCATATCACTATACAATCGACATATATTTCCTTGCAAAAAACAAGTTAGGAATACATAGAAGTATTATCACTTCTTTGTATTCCTAATTTGTGACGAGGTAGATACGGGTATCAGTAACGTTGATTACAAAAGCAAGGATAAAAAATATGTAATAATGAAGTATAACACAAGATCTTTTCAAAAATATTTTATCGACTAATTTACTGTATCGATAAAATTTAAATTTTTGTTTTTGATTGTTAAGTTGGCACTGGCTGCTCCAAAGATAATTTAACACTATGCTCTGCTTTATGTTAATCTATGTTTGCATTCAAAGGTTATAAAAGGGCGTCTAAATGGGTAATTTTTTTTGGCAATTAGTGGCGGTACTATTGGCAACAAATTGCTCAGCCAATAATGGCAATATGTCTACAATTGTATGGCGCATGATCCAGTCTACTAAACAGGCTACACAACCCGGCAACAATAAAAATAATGTTATTAAAATAATTACAAAAAAATATATTTAACACACTAACGCCAAGCCCCTTACATACAACAGAAGGACAAACAGAAACACGAGTGATCTTATAAGGGTTCCGTTTTTATCCTTTTGCGGTACAGAATACCATGTTATATTCACGAATTCAAAAATTATATTCTCGAGTTGCACTATTTGTGAAGAAGAATAATCATTTATTCACAACACTAAATAGCAGAAGGCATAACATAAAATCGCATAAATAATAATCGTTTACCTAAAGAAATAATAAAAAATGACAACGTTTTTAAAAATAAAATTGAAACAATATTAATTAATAAATGTTACTATTATGTACAGGAGTATTTAAAAGATAAGTTTTGATCGGAATATAAAATGTCAAGGTATCTTTTATAAAATTTTATATAATAATTGCACTTTTAATGTTATGTAATTACATAAATTAAGAGACCTTTGTTTAATGGAATTTTGTAAGCCGGTCAGGTAGATTTATGGAGAACTTATATATTAATATTATTATTATAAGACCATTATGTACCCTAAATCACACAAATAAACTTGATTGATTGATTGATCAGTTGTACAAGAAAACGTAAAAACAGATGAATATTTATGGATTTGTTCCTTGGATTGAGGTTCACGTCCCGGAAACGAAATTTGTATAGCTATGAAGTGGAGGATTAAAAAAAAACTAAGCATTTATTGTTAATATATATTTTTTTAACTTTAGAAAAAAAATAAAAATAAAAAAACCCTCGTGCATAAAAAAGATGGAAACAAGATCCGCTACATAATTAAATAATATCATGCAGTCGGAGGCCTTAATGAATCTCGATGAACTTAGTAAAGTGCCTCCAACTGCATGAAATTATATAATTATGTAGGGGATCTTGTTTCCATCTTTTTTGTGCAGACGGGTTTTTTTATTTTTATAATTATTTTTTTATTAAATACTTTTTAGTAGTTCTAGTATGTAACCGATGTAACAACTAACTTTTATCACAGCTATTGTTAAATATTAAAGATTGAAAAAAGAATGGCTGCTAAGTAACTTTTTTAGTATTACATTCATAACCAAGTTTTACTTTTTTGAAATGCTTAAGATAAGCCCTTTAATTTGATTTTTTTTTTCACACCTCTTTATTTTGACATCTCACAGCCACCATGTTTGTTTTTTTTAAACACAGAACACTTGGGCAATCAAAACGAATCTAACGACGTATTAATTGTATAAATCCGTTCAGTGGATTGTGAGATATCAGGTAATAAAGAATAGATCATACATACATACATACAAGATACCCAGTCGGGTAAAAATAGTCCCCCTTTCTCCGGTGTTCCCAATTTTGCTATTAATCTTAATGACTTCACATCGACTCGTATTCTGATTGACTTGTTATGGATATCAATAAGCAGCCTATACCTTACATTGTATTTCGTCATTCTAGAGCCTACGCTACACCATGAGATGAGGATGGGACATCCGACAGTATTGTTGGCAGGACACAGAAATAATGAAGCTCCTGGCTTCGTTGTCTGCGAGCCGTCAACTCGGAGCAAATCAGTACGTCATCAAAAATGAACTAGAGTAAATAACTGTATTTAAAAAAAATGCAAAATACAAGGAGTTGTAACAAAATGGTGTTATTTTTTTCAAGGAGATTGACCTGACCCGCAAGCTCAGTGAGAGTTACGATATGCAAGAGAAGCTCGCTGCTGATAATGCCGACTTAGAAGTCAAGAGGTTATTTTTGTTGTAGTTTATGTAATAGGGTAGTGAATATCTCCTCGTTAAAACGTCGACTGTTTTAATTTGAATTTTAGATTATTTTACTTACATTTTAGGTTCTAAAATGTAAGTAAGTAAAAGTAGGCTTACTCGTCAATTCATTAGATATATAGCTGCGATCTTTGGAACACCATGCGGCAAGCCGCTCGCCGCGCATTTCCAAATTGTGCATAGCTGGTGAGCCGAACGTATAAAGTTTTAGAGATTAAAGACTTATAATTCGGACAGGCCGCAAGTTCGTGGCGGTTTTATAAAAATTAAAAAAAATATAGAATAAGAAAACCCTTCCACATAATCGTTGGAATATTAGATCAGCGTGTCCATCTGTATGATAATCTAATGCGCTCGAGTATCTGTATTGGTCAATTTTTTAAGTTTTGTTCGGCTGCCATAGACGTGCGTCATTATATTAAGAGCTAAAGCTGACTTTTCACTATATATAAGGTAGAAGCATTTTCGTATTTTTTTTCGTATAATGAACAACAACATCTGATAGGTAGTTTTCACAACGTTCTTTTGAGGTTAACTTTATGCTACTTAAAGAGTTCTGAAGTAACCGAAACAGGTGGAAATCTGATGGAGCAAGATCAGGGCTATATGGAGGATGCATCAACACATCACAGCCAAGCTTTCCCAATTTTTGTGCAGTCTGGCGTTGTCATGATGGAACACCACGCCCTTCCTGTTTACCAGCTCCGGCCGGTTTTTCTCAATGGTTTACTTTAACCTCATCAGTTGCTGACAGTAGAGGTCAGAATTGTTAGTTTTACCCGGCGGCAAAAGCTCATAGTGAACGATTCCTTCCCAATCTTCCCATACACACAGCATTACTTTGTTCCGAGTCAGGCCGGGCTTTGCCACAGGTGTGGGGCTTGTCCATACTTCAACTACGATCTTTTTCGGACATTCTTATCGTAAGTGACCCATTTTTCATCAACCGTGTAAGAAATAGGTCGGAATTGTTACGTTTCAACAAAGAATCGCAAATGGAAACACGTTGCATTAAATTTCCATCTCAAATATTAAGTTTTTTCTTGCACCCAGACTTTTGTAAATGACGTTAAACTGTTTTGTGATCAACATCCAGGTGCTTCGGCGCTATCGTAACTACTAATATGTCGATCTTGCTTCACTTTTTCAAAGATTGCACTGATTTTATCTGTGTTTAAACAAACAAAACTAGTTACCGTCATTTTAAAATTGTTTTTTATGCTAGCAAAATGTATTAGGAAATCTGATAGAGCAAGATCAGGGCTTTTCCCCTGATCTTGCTCCTTCAGATTTCCAACTGTTTCGGTCACTTCAGAACTCTTTAGGAAACATAAAGTTATCCTCAAAAGAACACTGCGAAAACTCCCTGTCAGATGTTTTTGATTTAAAATCTAAAAATTTTTGTCATCTTGTGGGTAGTGCCATGAGGCACTACCCACAAGTTGACAACAAGTCATCGATCAAAACGTATGTGTTATACATATTATAAATAAAAAATAAACCTAAAAAAAAATCTTTGTATGAATAAAACGAAAATACTTTTGCCTCGACATGTTACCGATTTTGAAAAAAAGCTTTTTATATAGTGATGGAATGTATGAGTGGATATATAGTTGTAACCTTTCCTGGTCAGGCAAAGGGGGTGCACTAAAAATACTTTTTTTTTCCTCAAAATATTGAGAAACACAAAAACAAGCTGACAAAAAAATAAAAACAGAAAAAAAAATTTTAGAACTTCGATTTTGTATGGATCTTCAACTTTAATTTAGAGTGCAGTTTAGTAGGGGATTGGGCTTTCTAAAATGTTTCAATAAGATAAATGTACCTAAGTATTGCACTAAGTTTATTAGCAGGAGGTGAGCGCGCAAAGCGCACGTGCCGCAGCAGCGGCAGCCGAGTGCGAGAAACAAATTTTATTTTCCTCTTCCTCTTTCAACTGGCCCACAACCCTTAACACCTCCAAAATCCATGTTATTAATGACATTTATACCAAACTAGAAGTACACTACGCGTTTTAAGAAGGGTGAGGCCCCCTCACCAGTCTTGCCGGAAACGCGTAGTTTTTTTACGAATTTTTAAACTTTGGTATATATGTCATATAACATGTCCTGTCTCCATTCAAATTTGATCACAGAAATTATTTTTTTTGTCTGTTTGTTTTTCAAACTTATGTTTTCGATATTATGAGGAAAAAATGCATTATTTTTAGTGCATCCCCTTTGGTACACCTTGAACCATTTCCTCACAAGAAACTTTGATCGTTACTGATGTCTCAACGGGTGTAATGTGGTTACTTATACTAAGTTTACCAATTAGAGTTTCGTCCGCTGATGTGGTAATCAGATATCGCTACTTAAGCGAAGATGATATCGCCGATTAAGCGATAGTTTGATACCGCTGGTTAAGCGATAGTTTGATACCGCTGGTTGAGCGATGGTGTAATGGGTCGCCTATCAAGGTGACAGATTGATATGAGCAGTTGTTAGCAACATTCAAGAATCACTCGTTCATCTCGTTTATGATAAAAACCACAGAAAAGCTTTGACTTTTATTGGATCGATAGTTTAGCGCGGTTTGTTAAAAAGTTTGTCGATAATTACGTTCATATGACAAAAGAAGTAATCAGCGCTACTCTGACCTGGCTATCATTATTTAATTACCTATTTTATTGTTTATGTAATGTTTTGCTTGTTAGGTCAGATTTGCTACTAAGTATTAAGTTCGTTTCTATTTTGAACCTTCTGTGTTGTAACACAGAGACATACTCCAGAGGAGACATAAAACTACGGGTCTTAATCGCGTAAATATTTCATTCCGTTGACCTAACATAACATATGGGGCAATGACGTTTACATTTGAAATGCCGGGCCGGTGGCAGTCAGTCTCATTCAGGAGTCCTAATCGAACGGTCGATATGAAAGTACCCTTCTGGTCAACTAATTATAATCGGGTGTGCAATGTGCATAGTGTTAGCGTTGTGTCAGTGATGCTGTAGCATTTGTGTAATCGAAATGATTTGAACAATAGACCATGAAGGACTTCACCTTGCTCGAGGTACCCGCGTGCCACATTATGATCGATTATCTAATAGCCCATATGGCCACCCTGCTGCGATATATAATATAAAAGCTCAGTGTAAACGGTTCCATTCAAAAGTATGGTGAGCGATATGAATCTAAATAAAAATAATATGAAATATATTCCGAGCTATAAAATTTATTGTTTTACGTCCCATAGTGAAAAGTCACCATAAGTTATTAGATATAACTTTATTATAGGTACTAGGTATCCCCCTTATATGTATATACAGTACTCCAAAAGTAATAATGCGCATAGAAATCTTCGGAAATCTTCGTCATTGTTCGGCAACGGTCGTATTACCCGAGCGTCGAAAGACGATATTTATATAGAGTGGTTAAGAGCAATTTCTCTATGCCTAATTTTATATATTATGTGTTTTGTGCTAAAACAGATTTGATTTACCTGTAACGAAATTTGATTCGATAATTCCATGTAAGTAAATAGCGAAAACGCTACAATCATTGTTGGAGTGATTAGTTTTCAAGTGTCTTACCGAAGTTGGTGTAATTATGGAGGAAAAGGTTTAAATAACATAAGGTTTTATTAGAAGGAGAAAAAAACGTTTTCAAATAGAGGTTTACATAAAATATAATCAAAATCTCAGTTCAAATTTGTTTACAGCACTAATCATTCCAGAAAAATAATACAATTATAAAAAAATTAATCAGAATCGAGGAAGACCTCTATTCCCGACATCGCAGATTCATCAGAAGTTTCATTATGCTCTTGTTCATTTACACTTTCCTCACTGCTATCACCTGTGTAAATAATCAGTTTATCGGAATAACTATCGATTCTTGGCTCAAATTTTCTATATTCATCTTCGCATTGAACCGCATGATCAGAAACTTTTTTCCATTCTTCTGGTCCTATTTTATTGATTTTTTCTAATATAGCATCTTTAACTGACGTCACAGTCATTGCAATATTTCTCTTGGCCACGTGTTGCTTTATTTGGGACCAAATATTTTCAATAGGGTTAAAATCGGGATGATATGGTGGCAATCGTATAATTTTATGCCCATGTTCCTCCATTATACGGTCAATGGCAAATTCTGTGTAATTTTCTTTGTATCTTTGTATAATTTTATACAAATCGGGTTTCAGTTTCTTTGGGTCATGCGGAATGTTGTGTTGTTGTAACCAAGCTGTCATTTGTGGTTTAGATGTGTTTGAGTTTGGTGGTTTCACAGACAGCTTATTATGATATGGGGCGTTGTCTATTACCAACACACTATTAGGAGGCAAGTTGGGAATCAATTGATTGCGTAGCCAAGTTTGATAACGTTCCGCGTTTATTTCTTTATGATAGTCACCTTCTGAGTCGACACATTTATGTAACATTAGAGCCCCTGGGACGAAGCCTTTTTCATTGCCTGCGTGTACAATAATTATTCGCTCTCCTTTGGAAATGGGTTGTTTGATACCTTTTTTGTTGCTATCTTGCCAAGTTTTACCCTTAGTATGTGATGTGTGCACATACGACTCGTCCATAAATACTATGTTTCTACCAGAACTCCTCAGCTGTTGTATTTCTCTGAGATATTTGATCCTTTTTAGGCGTATATCATGTTTTTCCATAAGTAATTGTCTGTTATTATCAGTTTTCAGAAACCTAAACCCCATGTCTTTCAAGATCAACCTTAAAGTCTCGGCACAGCCTTTGAAATTAATAGCTTCGATCAACTTTATTCTTAAATTATTTACAGTTGGGAGTTCTTTCAGCGTCAATTGAAAATTGTATATCATATTACGAATAACACAGTAGTCGAAATCATCAAGTACCAGCCGAAATCTACTTTTAGGTCTTCCTTTTTTCGGTGTAGAAAATTTCTTTGATTGATTATGTTTTTTTTCGTTTAAGATATTACTCAAAGTTCGTCGCGAAATTCCTGTAGCTTTTGTAACACGGTCTTGAATTTTTTTAAAATAACCATCATGGTCTCTGTTGAAAACATTGGCTTCATTTAAGAAATAAAGGTACACATTAAATACCATTTGCCGTGCTTGTGAATTAAGCGGTTTTCCACGTTTAAATTTATCCATTTTGGAAGAATTCGTCTGAAAGAAAATGGCATGGGCAGAGTTAGGTATATATTTTTTATGCATGTTTATCTATTTATTTAATTTAAATAAATCTCATTTTTTAAATGTTTTTCTAGTACTTAATATGTATTTAATGTAGGTATTTTATTTTTTTAATATTAAAAAAACGTGAAATATGTTATTTATTTTCCTTTTTTCAAAATATACTATTTAAATCTGAATAAGCTAATTAATGTTGAAATTATATTTACCAAGAAGGGTGTGTAATAGCAGCTCTATATATTTCCACAAATAGAGAACACGTGCAGTCACTACCAATATATAAAGACGACTGACAGACATTTCGCTGACCGGCGACAGCTGCCGAACGCCCGATTTGTTTTCGATTGTGCACACATGATATTGACTCCTATCTCTTTTAAACAAGGTGCAAAATGCAAATGCCTTGTTTAGGGCTCTTACGATTCCATGATTCGAGTGTTTCCGGGAATACGACAATTAGCGAAGATCTGCATGTGCATTATTAATTTGGGAGTACTGTACCAATGTTAATCTGCCGCACTCCAGTAAATCTAAAAATCTCCTACTAGGCTCCCTTACTATTAGGTTTGTGTGTCCAAAAAGGCTGGATATACTACTTAGCTACAAACCTTATTGTAATTAGAATCACAAGTCAGTCAGTCAACTGACACATGTCTAATTTTAAATTGAGAAGCCATAATCTCATATCAATCAAGATGTGTACATAACACGAATTACGTATAATTTTTATAATGGTTTAAATAAATATGCTGGATACACAATGAACACACTAAGGTATGTATTTCAGATATATTTTATACAAGGAGTTGATGACCAAGGATCAGAATCTGGAAACCTGTCGGGCTCAGATCAAAAGGCTTCAGGGAGAACTGAAACTGATGAATAAAGAAAACAATCTCCTGAATGAGAGACTGAGTAAAAACAACCCAGAGGTGAAAGATGCTTAATAAGCTTTTGCAAAGTAAAGTTTATAATAAGAGAGTAACTTACATTTCTTAGTATCTTTTAAAACATCATTGCTTATAACAGTAATCAAATTCAGCAGTCTGATTCTACTACTTACTCAATCACTACCCCATTCAATCATTAAGCCCATGTCTCACCGCCACATAAAGGTGGTGTCTATAGAACTTCGACAAGTGTCATTAGCGACCTACCTTTCTTTCTGTGTTCATTCTGAACAAATTTGAGCTCTTCTAGAATCAACGCGTTTCGTACCTTTTGTTCCATTCGTCAGAATGTTACGAACGACCTCCTAAGGTCTAATATTCTCCTCTTGGGGGAACAAGTACCAAGGTTTTTGGCCGTAACCATGTTTGTAATCGGCGATGGTTACCCAGAACGACTCGAGTCTACCTTCTCCTTTTGTCGGCCAAATTTAAATGTTTCATTGACACGCAATACGCCGTAGGTCTTTTACATGAAAATACACACACAACTTAAGACAATTCACTGTGTTTTTAAGAAGAATTCACAGTGTAATAAGTATAGTAGTTAAATTTTTTAAACATTTTTTACACTGTAGCTTAAATCTAATAATTAGTTTGAACTTTGTTTCAAACAAATTAAAGTGCCAACACAATTCCAATTCGAAAATATCGACACTTCGACAAATTGAACAGGATCCATATCCTGTATAATTAACACGTCTTAGCTTATTTAAAATTAACACGTCTTAGCTTATTTAAATGACCTATTTCGGATACGTTTTACACACAGTAGTATAAGGCTGTTACTTGCCACAACTATTAATTTTATTTAGTTACTGGATAAAATATTCTATAGGTAATCTTCCTAAATCTTCCAAATCTCCTGAAAAGCTGTCAAAAGTGAATTACCATGTTTTTCATTGCAGATGTAGACCTCTTCTGGTAATAAAGTTATTTTAAAAGTTTTAATATAATATTATTTGTCACTCAGGGCGATGCGACTTTTGTACACAACCCGACCCCGGACTCAGTAGTTTCAGATGAGGTAAGAAACTTGATAATTTTCAATAACTTTGACGGATTGATTGTTCACACTGAATTATCTTATTTCAGAACGAGGGAAAAAAACTATCTGAGGAGTTAGTCAACAAACTAGAGAGTTACAAAAATTCTTCTGTACATTTGGTTCGTAATCAACATTTAATTCATTAATAAAATTTATTTTGTTTATTTGACCTTAATTTATAAACTTGTATTTTGTGTTCACGAATAGTTTTTTTTGTATCAGGAAAAAGAGTTGGTTAATTTAGAAGAGGAAGTGAAAGCCATCAAAGCTGAAATGGCACAACAGGCTCCAGGCTCCGCTTGCCGTGGCGGCGGCGGCCAGAATACTTGCTTCGAACAGCCGGTATGTTCGCTTAACAATGCGTCTGTACGTTTGGGTTATGGCGCAAACACAAACGATACCGGCACTGCATGACTTATGCAGTCCCAGTGTAGTTGGTTTCCGTTGGCTGCTAGTTTTGCATGCGAGTATGATGTCACTTTTCGACTTTTGCGTAGCGTGCCTATATGTCGCTTTTACCCCCGTCATTTAGGTGACTCAAGCTTTTGAATCACCTACTCAAAAAAATGATAACGAGCTCTGAAAAGTTAGGAACCACTGCCCTATATTATCAATACCAAAGTTAAGACCGACTCGTAGACGCGTTAGACCCTGTTCAGATGAGGCGAATTACGCGCGAAAGCATACTCACGTAGGTGAGGTACACGGCATAAAATCATTGCGTTCATATGATGTGCGCAAGAGATTTCACAGATATATTAATCGAGTCTAGGTGGGTGATAGCTATAGGTACAACTCTGGGGTGATAGCTATAGGTCAAGTCAAATCAGTCTCTTTTAATGAAATATCAAAACGGCAAGCTCTATGGAAATACTTATATATAAAGGGTCTTTCAAATAGAGCGGGTCGATATTAATAATCTGTGGCGGCCATTTTGATTTGGCGGCATCTGTCAAATCTGTTTTTTCTTATTCAGTCACTGATGCCAAATCACCATGGCAAGTTACACGGTTGAGCAGCATGTGCAAATGATAAAACTTTATTATCAAAATGAGTGTTCGTTAGTGAAAACGTTGCGCGCATTGCGCCCATTTTACGGCAGACGCGGTGGCCCTTCAAAGTCTACTCTCCAACGATTGGTGACTAAATTCGAGACGACCGGTTCGGTAAACAACCAACCAACACCTTTACGTCAAAGGAACGCCAGATCGGCCGAGAACATCGCCGCTGTACGTGAGAGTGTTCAGGAGACTCCGAAGCAGTCGATTTCTCGCCGTGCACAAGAACTCGGCCTTTCGCAGACTTCAACTTGGAGAATTTTGCGTCGGGACTTGGGTCTGCATCCATACAAGATCCAACTGACCCAGGAGCTTAAAGTTAATGACCATAGACAACGCCGTGTGTTCGCTGAATCGGTTCGTCGGAACGCTTGGAAGAGGACCCCGATTTTGGCCAAAAAATAATCTTTAGCGACGAGGCACATTTTTGGATGAATGGTTTTGTTAATAAGCAAAATTGCCGTATATGGGATGACCACAACCCACATGAGGTTCACCAGATAGCAATGCATCCACAAAAAGTAACTGTTTGGTGCGGATTTTGGTCTGGCGGCGTCATTGGTCCGTACTTCTTCGAAAACGAAGTTGGCGAGGCCAGCACCGTCAACGGTGAGCGCTACAGATCAATGATAAACAATTTCTTTTGGCTTAAATTGAACAATATGGACGTGAATGACATGTGGTTCCAGCAAGATGGCGCTACTTGCCACACAGCGAACGACACAATCGACATTCTGCATGAACGGTTTGCGGGTAGGGTTATCTCTCGCAGAGGTGACGTGAATTGGCCACCAAGATCGTGTGATTTGACTCCGCTAGACTTTTTCTTGTGGGGTTTTCTGAAGTCGTAGGTCTATGCCAATAAACCACATTCGACCGTTGTCCTGAAAGCCAACATAACGCAGGCCATCGCTCAGATTCAGCCGGATCTATGCAGCAGAGTCATTAAAAATTGGACCTCTCGGATTTGTGCCACCATGCGAAGCCGCGGCGGACATTTGAACGATGTCATATTTCATGCATAATGGCATAAACGGGCCTTTCAAATAAAAAATAAATTTCGTTAATATCTTACACACATCTAGTTTTATTCAATTTTAACATCGACCCGTCTTTGTTGAAAGACCCTTTAGTAGGTATGGAATAACAACCTATGATGTCATAAGTTCCTATCGTCAAATTATTACTTTTAGTATTCATTTTCATGCTTTTAAACTTAAAAGATCTACTATTACCGGATTAGTATAAAATAATTTACTTTTATTGTAGTGAACCCCATTGTGACAGCATTCATACAAATTAATGTAAACTATTGTATGTATTCCACAAAGAGAATCCTATCGAGAGTATTTCTTCTTCTTCTTCATGCCCTTATCCCAGTTTATCTGGGACCAGGCCTTTAATCGCAACAGACATTATGGATCCCAAGTATTTAAGACTGGTAACTTTTGAGAGTGTCATGTTTTCGATCTCTGTGTGTCTAAAAAGTTTGTAAGCTTCTTGGTCTCGTTTCAGTAGACATAGATACAATAACAATACTGACCAAAGACTCTGCTATTATTAAGTTAGAAAATTAGAATTAAATGGGCCAATTGTTTCCAACTAGTTAAAACACAACTCTATAAAGAAATGTCAAAACGCCGATTTTATATGGAAATCTCATACAAATATCGGACTATGACGTCACTATTTTTTCTAGTCGAATCACTTCTTTTTATGATATAATTAATGATAAAAAATCCTATATAATACAAAATGAACAAGGATTTAATCGTTGTTAGTTTAAATGCTGGTTTTTTGGATTTAGACTATTAGAATTATTTTGTTTACATAGGAAACAAGCCTATTCCGTTAAATGAATCCGCTGCTAACTAATACAATTTTAGGATACGCAGTGTTATGAAATTACTTTCATTATACATTTATTAATACTAACTACGTTAATCTTGTATAATAACAGTTATTGGTACCTAACTAGATTATTCAACAAAGATACTATGCTCTTTATAGTTCACTAGCGGCACGTCCCGGCTTTTCACGGGTAGTCAAAGGGATCCCTATTTTTTTTCTAGTAATAAAGATCGTCGGATTTGGATGGGTTGACCCTAGCGCGATTGGGCCCGTTAATAAAAGTCTCAACGATTAGCGATATGTCCCGTTCGCGATATGGCCCTTTCACAGTACGTCCCGTTCGCGATATTTCCCTTTCGCGACATGTTTTTAGATATATCTATTCTTCTGTCTTTTGTAAATACTGTTGTTTGTTAATGATTCTCTGAGCGAACTACTTGAGGTTTGCACTATATCAAGAATAACGTTCTATAAAATGTTTGTGCCCGTGTGTGCATATGTACGTGCGTGTGTGAGTGTTTGCGTGTGTGCGTGTGTACGTGTGTGCGAATGTTACTTCCCTATAAATATAAATCTTGTTTCTTTTTCAGCCTAATGCACCGCCAGTGCCACCGATGACCAGAGCTGTAAGTACTAAGATTTTTTTTATATAGATAGATATTTTTTCATATCTCTTTCTCTCTCTCTCTCTCTCTCTCTCTCTCTCTTTTCTTTGAGAGATCAGGGAAGATACTGATATTGGTGTAGAAATATACCCACGGAGCCCAAGCCCCGGGCAAAGGCTAGTTTTAGATATAACAAAAGAAATGCCGTGAAGCTTTGTTCAAAAATGAATGTACTCTGATGTGTAATGTGATGTACTCGATGAAATATTTTGTATTGTAGTGCGGCGTCTGCCCGCCGTGTCCTGCGCCCTGCAACCCCAATGCACCTCCGGTAAGAACATATTTCCAGTTTCTTTTCTATATCTACCTAGTACAGGATTCAAACAAGACCACATTTTGTACTTAACTAAGTCATTTCTATCGTAAGCAAGTCAACAATTTTCTAAAGAATTTACAATGTTAAGTACGAGTATATAGCAAGACGCTTGTTTATCAACAATTTGAATGATGTTTTCTTATTTTATTAACAACGACACGATTCGATGAAAATCTTCCTAATTAAGCTGCTGCTGATGAATGATATTTGACAGATAAGAGCCTCTAGGATCCTATTTTAATGATTTATCCCCTTTTGGGAAAAAAATAGGAAATTATCAGAAGTTGACTCCGACCATTTGTTTCAGACCCCTGCCGAAAGAGAAGTTGCTAAACTAACCATCCAGCTGCGTCAAACAGAAGAAAATTTCAAGACCAAAGTCGCAGAAGTATATATAAGTCATAAAAGCAAGAATGCATTTTGTACAGACTAACTCTAGACTCAGTTAATTACTGCTAACGTTTTATTCTAGTGTGCCCTTCTCCGAACCGAGCTACTGAAGAAGAAAGAGGAACTAGAAAAAGAAAGATGTCTTCATCGCGAGGTCCAAAACAAGCTAAGAGAACTGGAGATGAAGTTTGAAGGTCTCAACACTCACACCAAGATGATGCTAGGCTCCAAGGAACAGGCGATAGAACAAGAGATAAATGTGAGAGCGCTCAAGCAGTGCTACAGGGAGGCCAAGGAAGAAATCGATGAGCTCAGAATGTTAATGAAGGAGCAAAACGACCAGCTTCAGGATTACAGAGTCAAGGTTGGTAGACAGACTATTGTTGCTATATCTTTCTATTCCATATTAACTTTTAGTACGCGTAATCTTACATAGCCGGCCTACACATTACAATAAAACATTTAAGCACAAAGGAGCACATAGGTACTATGTGTTTCAAATGAGTTGATAACTGTCATGATGACATTTTGATTCGCATATCGACTGCAACTTTATTGTATGACGTAAGGTCGTAAAAAATGATTCGTAAAAAGGTACACACAGAAGTATCTACATACTCTAATGAGTTATTTATAAGCACTGTATTTTACTATTTACTAATATAGTTAAGTTTTAGTTAATAAAAAATATCACGACTGACTGAAAGACTTATATTTTACCTATTTACTTATTTTTGTTTGGTGTTTATTAAATAATAAACACCAAACAAAAATAAGTTTAAACTTTTTGTTCTTTGGATGTAAATTTTGAAAAATCATACTATGTTAAGAAAACCCAAGCTTCTAGACTTTTGCTTAGACAGATACTGCAATCTAATTACAACTACATGTACAAAATGTATTCCGATCGTGTAAAACTTGGTCATGAGTATAAACGTGTGAACATGACTGCATTATGTAACAATGTGTCGACACAAACAAATTCGCCAATAATATCACGTAATGAATCTGTTACCTTTACACCGCTTTTAACTGATGCAGCTACCCAAACAGAGCCTATTAAAAACTTTGAGCATTTTTTTCGCGAATAACATAGTTACCTTGCGTTTGTTTCATCAGAATCTATGTGGAATTAATAATAAAAGGGACGAGTTGGAGTTATATATATCAGCATTGAAACCAAAAGTAGATTACATCTGCATCACAGAGCATTTTTTAAATCCGATATCCGCCTCTCTACTGAACGTCACAAATTATAAATTAGTTGCGCACAATGTGAGGGTAAATAAGAAAAGGGGTGGGAGTTTAATTTTAGGGCAAATTAATAGAAATGTTATTAACTGTACACCCATCAACAAACTATACAAAGCAGAATATTTTGAAATATGTTGTTTAAAGGATGTTGACACAGGCTTACATATATGTTGTTGTTATCGAACACCCGACGATAAGAACTTTGACGACTTTATGAAAAGTTTAGAAAAAGCTTTAGAATATTTAATTAATAAAAAGGCAGTTATTTGTGGCGATTTTAATGTTAATCTGCTTTCTGATAGTAGCCAACTCAAACAACGACAGAAAACCAATTTTTTGACTTTATTATGCTGTTATAGTTTTAGACCTCTTATAAATGAACCTACATTTATTCGAAATCAACATTCTTCATGTATTGATAATTTTTTGACAAATTTGGATGCTAGTGACCTACAAGGAATTTGTGTTGATCATAATGGCTTAGCAGATGGTCATGGGGGGCTCTTTTGTGACGTAAAATTACAAAGTAAGGTTAATAAGAAATCTGACATTCAAATGGTCTCGGTTAAACTAAGAGATTACAATAAAAAAAGTCGTGAATGTTTTAGAGATTTATTACTACAAAATAATTGGAATACAATGGGCGTTAATACATTTTTAAATAAATTTAATAACGCGTTTAAGAGAAGTTTTAAGACGAGGACTCGAAAAATTAAAATCAATACTAGTATGGGGTTCAAATGGGCAACGAAGGGTATAAAAGTGTCGAGCAGAATGAAAAGGTTTCTATGTGTAAATAATGGAAGCAGCCTTAATAATAGCATTTTAAGCTATAAAAGTAGCTATTTGAGGCTTTTTAGGCGAGTAGTAAAGCAAGCAAAAAAAAATGCAGTTGCATCTCAGCTTAAAACTGCGAAAAGCGCCAGTAAAGAGATATGGAAAGTAGTTAATCGCCACAGAAATAAAATGAAACTCACCTGTATAAAAAAGTTTACAGTGACTTATAATGGTCAGACTGTTGTTAATCCTAATGAAGTTGCTACCATATTTGCTGAACAGTTCCTTGATAAACAGACGTCAAAATTTTCAAACACCAATCAGGCAATTACTTACATGCATGAAAGTACGGAGAGGGTTATTCAAGATATAATTTTAACATCTGTCACCCCAAATGAAATCAAAAAAATAGTGGGGAACATGGAAAATAAAGGTTCAAGTGGATATGATGAAGTGAAAATATTGTTGATAAAAGATTTCATAAATATTTTGGCCACTCCTCTTTCGTGTTTCTATAATAAGTGTTTTGAAGAGTGCATTTTCCCAGAACAACTTAAAATTGCGAGAGTAGTTCCGTTGCTAAAAAAAGGTTCATCTACAGACCCAAACAATTACAGGCCGATATCTGTGCTGCCAACATTGTCAAAAATTTTTGAAAAGCTTTTAAAAACGAGGCTTGTTAGTCATTTAATAAGTAATAAAGTAATAAGCAATCGTCAGTTTGGCTATCAAAGCGGAATCAGTACCTCGGATGCTATCAATACATTAATAACCGACGTTCTGGAGAAGCTTAATACTAGAATGAAGGTAGCCGGAATCTTCTTAGATTTAAGTTCTGCCTTTGACACAGTTAATCATGAACTTCTCCTCGTAAAATTAGAACATTACGGCGTGAGAGGTAAAGCACTACAGTTATTTCGTTCATACTTATATAATAGAAAAATGTATGTAGAGATAAAAGCAACAAATAAGTCGAATTGTCAAAAGACCTATAGATCTCCATTGTATAATATTAATTCAGGTGTTCCGCAGGGTTCTATTATGGGTCCGATATTGTTCTTGATGTTTACAAATGACATAACCAATTATATAACACGCTCTAACATTAGTACACAACTTATTGTTTTTGCAGATGATACTAATGCAGTTGTGAGTGCAAACAATATTCAATCACTACATGCAAAAATAACCACGGTACTAGATTCCTTTCAGAAATGGTTCAATGCGAATAAGTTAATAATAAATCCCAATAAGACGAATATTATGTTATTCAAATCTACATCTCGTAATAACGATACTTTAGATATTAAACTAAATGAAAACAAAATAGATCTAGTACAGTCTATTAAATTTTTGGGTATTCATATTGACAATTTACTTAACTGGAAACATGAGTTGAACGCCATTGATGCGTCAATATCATCAGCTTGCTTTGCCCTAAGGACTCTAAGAGATGAAGTCAGTACAATTCATTTAAAAGCGGTATACTACGCTTTAGTGGAGTCAAGGCTAAGGTACAGTATTCAATTTTGGGGTAATAGTTATAAATATAATTGTGAAAGAGCGTTTATACTTCAAAAAAGAGCAATAAGGACAATTGTACGTATTCCTCAGTGGGAAACATGTCGGGAATATTTTCAAAGACTTTCAATTCTTACAGTACCGAGTCTTTACATATTGACAGTACTAAGTTATCTGGCTAGACATATAACGGATTTTGAAACCGAAGATGAAAGAAAAGCAAGGGAAAGTTCAAGGAGAATGTGTCTGAGTAATAAGATAGAGCCAAAAATAAATATTGTCAAACATAGCATAAAATTTCAAGCTGTAAAATTGTTCAATTGCTTACCTAAGGTTTTGAAAAAGGAAATTTATAAAACAAACATATTTAAAAAAAGGCTCAAAGCTTTTCTTTTGGAGAAATGTTATTATGCAATAGATGAATTTGGTTGTGTTAATGATAGTATATAAACTTGACATAAATAATGTATAAAATTGTGAAAATTAATTGTCATTTTTTCTTTTTGTAAACATTAATATGTGCAACTATTTATCTTAATTCTATTATTATTATTACTTTTTTTTTTAATTTGACATACCTACTCAGAATTTTAATTTTTAATCATATCTTTAGGTTATATGTATATGACTGGGTGGAGGTCACTATTATTTGGGTATGTAAATCAAACCAAGTACGTGTTCACGTTAGCTGCGTTTATTCACGACTGACTTACGTGGCGGGCGCAGCCGCCTCTACAGCGCTAGTATCCCTTACCTAAGCACTTACGTAGGTATATTGTCCCTACACCATTCCCCCTTTTTAAAAGAAAACAAGAAAGTTATAACTAAGAGTACATATAAAACACATGTCACGAAACACAATCTTATCACTCAAGTTACACAATCACTGCACAGCTTACATATGTGCGCTGGCTGCCGGTGCCTGCTGCTGTGGCAACGTTTGCACGGTGACCATATTTGGGTTGCTAGCAGCTTGCTTGCGCACCCAAGACTTTGCCGTATACTTGCAGCGCCGCCACACGATATATGCAATAGCAATGGATAAAATGACTACCATTGCAATGATAATACAAACTACGTTGTCCAATTTCTGATTAAAGTTGTTTGTAACTGTTTGGGCAATGAGGCTATTGCCAGAGTTATGCTCCTCTTTGGTTTGAGTTGAACCCATTTCGACTAATGCTGAACTACGATGTTACGTGTATAATGAAAGCTCGTGAAGTAATAAAAATGTTTCGCAACATGTGGTTTCTATTGGTGCATAATTGACACATTGGTACAATACAAACATGTTTAGTTGCAAATTATATTTGTGCTAAAAAAATATACAATTAACTAAAATTAACTATATTACCTACATTTACATAAAATTCTACATTACATTATGTCGCAATAATGCATACAATTAATTATAAGTAACATTTGCGTCACCCTACTCATGTTGCATATTATGCAAAACGTAGCGGTGTTTTGATAACTCGGCCACTTCGCGTTGTTTTATGATTTAAAGCTTTACTAGAAGTGTCCTCGTTGTTATTAAAACTCACATACCTATTATTTTTAACTTCTAATTTAGGACTAATATTAGCACTACAGTTATCAATATCAATTGTATAGGCAGGTTTGAGCCTGTCTATAGAAATACATTTTTCCTTACCATCTATCTTAATAATAAAAGTCTTTCCTTCTCTTTTTACAACGTTATATGGACCTTCATATGGTGGCTGAAGTGACTTTTTCATTAGATCGTTCCTAATGAATACACTTTTGCACGTATTGAGATCGCTAGACACAAATAATGACCGTGAATTACCATGGCTCGGTGGTCTGGGTTTAAATTTGTTAATGGTATCCCTAAGCAACTGTAAATATTCCGAATCCGACATATCTACTTTGGTCTCGTCGTAAAAATCGCCCGGTAATCGAATCGGTTTACCGTAGGTCAATTCCGCTGCACTTACTCCGCTATCACTTCTGATAGCTGTACGCAGTCCTAATAGCACAATCGGAAGCTCGTCTACCCATGATTTGTTGCATTGTAAACGCGCCATAAGAGCCACTTTTAGTGCTCTATGCCAACGTTCTATCATGCCGTTGCTTTGTGGATGATAAGGGGTCGTTCTAAATTTGTGTATGCCTAAATACTTCATGAGGTTGCTAAAAAGATCGCTCTCGAATTGTCTACCCTGGTCGCTTGTAAGCTTCGAAGGGCACCCAAAACGAGAGATCCAACGCTCAAATACTACCCCAGCTACGGTTTCCGCTGTGATATTTTGGACAGGTACGGCCTCTGGCCAACCCGTAGCGCGATCTATTAGAGTCACACAATATTTATAGCCCTCAGATGATATCGTCAAAGGTCCGACAATGTCAATATGTAGATGTTGAAAACGGTCGGCCCGTTCAAAATTGCCTACACCTGAAACAGTATGTCTACTAACCTTAACCTTTTGACACGTAAGACATGCTCTGGCCCATTTGGCGACGTCTCTATCCATATTTGGCCAAAAAAACTTTTGTTTAATCATCTGTTTACTACATTTAATGCCAGGATGACTGAGATCATGTATTGCATGAAAAGCTATTAGTCTAAAATCTTCGGTTAAATAAGGTCTAATTTTTTTAGATGAGACCTCACAATAAACTTGTTTCTCACAGTCCGGTAAGCAAAACTGTTTAAACTGCAAGTTGCTATCTGACGCTCGCAACACCTGCAGTAAGTAGTCGTCACAGGATTGTTTATCTGCTAACGCTGCGTAATCTAAAACTGTGGGACAATTTATTGTCTCTATCCGAGATAAGGCATCTGCTACAACGTTTTGATTACCGTTTACATACCTAATGTCAGTACTAAACTCACTTATATAAGAAAGTTGGCGTATTCGCCTGGGACTTTCCTTATCGCTGTTTAATTTACTAAATGCGTATATAAGTGGCTTATGGTCCGTGAATATTGTTAGTTTTCGACCTTCTATTAAATTTTTAAAATATCTTATGGCCATAAATATCGCTAACAATTCGCGGTCGTAAGTAGAGTAATTCCTTTCTGTTTGCGTTAATTTCTTAGAAAAATATCCCAGCGGATTCCAAGTGTTATCACCTTGTTGTTGTAGGACCGCCCCTACGCTAGTATTTGATGCGTCACACATAAGAGATAAATTAGCATCGGGCAATGGATATGACAATGTAACCGCGCTTTTTAAGCTCACCTTACATTTTTCAAACGCCTCGACGGCCTTTTCGGTCCACTCAATCACAGTTTTGTCTCGCTTTTTGGTATCATGCAAATAGTCATTTAATACCGATTGGTAATCGACTGCCCTCGGAATGTGCGAACGGTAAAAATTAACCATACCGAGAAAACGACGCAGTTGTTCTATATTTTCAGGTCTTGGAAAATTTACAATTGCTTTTACTTTATCATCTAGCGGGCGAACGCCGTCCGCTGACACCTCAAAACCCAAAAAGTCTAATTTTGAAACCCCAAATACACATTTTGAGATATTAATTGTGACACCGTACTCGTTGAACCTTTGGAAAACCGCATTCAAATGTTCTTTATGTAATGTTTCTGAATCACTTGCTATGCACACGTCATCAATATAGTTAAAAACAAAATCAAAACCGCGTAGCACTATCGTGTCCATGAATCTCTGGAACGATTGGGCTGCATTCCGTAACCCAAAAGTCATACGTGGGAATTCAAAGAGCCCAAAAGAAGTTATGATTGCGGTTTTCTCTATATCATCTGGTGCAACGGGTATGAAATGGTATGCTCTATTTAGATCTAATTTACTAAATATGGTCTTTTTCCCTGCCACTAAATACTTGAAATCGTTAATGCGTGGGATGGGATAACGATCCGGCTTTGTTATTGCGTTTAGCCGTCTATAGTCCCCACAAGGACGAATTTCACCATTTTTCTTGGGAACCACATGTAGTGGGCTTGCCCAAGGACTTTTGGATGGCCGACAGATTCCTAAATCTAACATATTTTGAAATTCGGCTTTTACTTTTTTGTATCTATCCGGCGGAAGTGGTCTCGCCTTCGCGTACACTGGTGGCCCCGTAGTTTCGATATGATGGCACACCGAATGTTTCGGAATATCTTTATAGGAGACCGGCCTGGTAATATCCGGATATTTACATAATATATCATGCCACATATTATTATTACATACTGTTCTAATCGACGACTCACACTCGCCCTGGCACACGACTGAAGCGATAACATTTAAACGAGTAAGTTGATCTACCAGTCTACGCGCGCTTAAGTCAACTAGCAACTTATAATGGGTTAAAAAATCTGCCCCTATTATAGGTTGCTTAACAGCCGCCACAATAAATGTCCATCGGAAAGCTCTTCTTAAACTAAGATCTAAAGTTAAAGTTCGCACACCATAAGTCTCTATCTCGGTACCGTTCGCCGCGTAAAGTTTATATTCGTCACTCGTGAGTTTTTTTTTTAAATTCAATTTAGAAACCGGAATTACCGACACATTCGCACCAGTGTCTATTAAAAAATTTAGTCTACTATTTAAGTCTAAAACACATAGGCGATTTGACGCGTTGATACAAACCTCCGCCACAGGTTGTATCGACGTTAGTTTTCCGTCGGGTGAATGTTCTTAGACGTTTTCCAATTACACGGTTCTACACACTTAGTAGCTTTCGACCGGAAATTATAATGATAATAACACAACCACTCGGGGTCGTTGCGATTTCTACTTACATCTCTCGTGCGCGACCTTGACCGACGATACCCGTCCCTTGTGCGTCGTGGTTGCCGCTCTCGACGCAGCTCCGCAACCTCGATGCTCAGCTTTTCTACTATGGCAGCTAGATCGGACGTTGCGCTGCTGTCCTTGGGAATGGGGCTAGGCATCACCATCGCTATCTCCGCTGGACGGGTTGCCTCCATAACCTTGTCAGCTACAACGGCTAGATTGTCTAACTCCTTTACCTCCGTGACCGCTAATACAGCCTGGACTGCCGCCGGCAGATGACTATTCCACATAATCTGCAAGGTGGAGTCTGGTATCTTCGCTCGTGCTAAATCTCTCATTTTTCTCAGGAGCTGTGACGGCTTTTGGTTACCGAGCTCCATCTCCCCTAGCAACTTCTGGAACTGGCGAGTCTCCGATTCCTCGAAGACTTGCAACAATCTGTCTTTCAGCGTATCATACTTACGCGTATCTGGTGCCGCTAAAAGTAAATCGCTGACCTGTTGGATTGCGCTTTTATTCAGCTTCGTGATGACTAAATTTTGTTTCGAAGCCTCGCTTAGCCTTTGGTTTGCCACGACAGCCTCGAATTGAACGAACCACAGTCGCGGTTGGTCCGTCCAAAAATCTGGTATGCGCGACGAAACTGATATACTAGCCAGCGCTGACACGTCTTCAGCACGTGGCTCTAGTTTCGGCTCCGGAATACATATTTCCGGTTGACTCGCAGGTTGAATTGCAGGTTGGATCGTAGGTTGAATCAAAGGTTGATTTACGCCCGTGGTAGCCATAGTCCTAACCCAATATACCGCCAAAAAATACTACACACAACTCACGTCGGAAGTCACCACTTTAGGTTATATGTATATGACTGGGTGGAGGTCACTATTATTTGGGTATGTAAATCAAACCAAGTACGTGTTCACGTTAGCTGCGTTTATTCACGACTGACTTACGTGGCGGGCGCAGCCGCCTCTACAGCGCTAGTATCCCTTACCTAAGCACTTACGTAGGTATATTGTCCCTACAATATCGAAAACTAATTTTATGTTTGACTTTTTTTTGTGTGTGTTTTTTTTACTATGATTATTTTGTTATTATTATTTTTACATTCAGACACAGTTGTATAATTGTTTATTGAATAAATGAAAAAAAAAAAAAAAAAAAATAAAGAATACTATTAATATTATAATAAAGAAAAATATTAGGTACATAGTTCAAAGCAAATACATGCTCATCACACAAAGTTTTATCCTGGGTGGGGATCGAACCCACGACCTCTTGCGTAGCAGTCGGATACACTCCTACTGCGCCACAGAGGCAGTCAAATTCAGTCAATATTGACTCAGACGAAGTTGCGCGGGTCAAATAATACGTCCGTTCCATTACCATAAACATGCGTATTTTACTCGACTTAGGAGTTTGCTGCTAGCGCTACAATTTTGACAAGTACAGAGTGAAGTTGTCGCGGTCGCGATTATCTTCTCATTTGAAACGCATAGTAGGTAGGTACAGGTAAATTAGCTTGAAGAAATTTTTGCGTTTGTAGTAGTGTATGGTCAGCAAATAAAAAAAACAACATTTTATTTTTAGTTTTTATTGTTTTAAAGGTAATATACGTTTGTGGCTGGAGCACACCAAATGCGTGCACGTCTACGCATACGCACTACGTACTAATACGGTCGTGAAAATGTGTATCCACCGCATTGTAATCTATGGAACTGTATGAGGCAGACAAGCCAGTTCCAAACATTACAAGCATTGAATGCCGGTTTTCACTTCAGTGAAGACGTGTATGAATTAGGTGTTCTCCGGCCATAAATGTTTTATTCTAATAATTCATCAACCCCAGGCATATCACAATCATCCCCATCCTCGCTTTCATCAGATGAATTATTTAAATTAATTATGATTCGTTCTGATATTGTGTCTAAAGCTGCGTCTCTACCCTGATATTTGCTTTCCTCCTCAATAGCATGCAAACAAACTTTTCTCCATTCCTCTACAGTTATGGCGTTCATTTTTTCTTCAGCTAATGACATTATAACCTTCATATTCATTGCGACATTCTTTTTTGCGACATATGTTTTCACTATCCCCCATATATTTTCTATAGGATTAAACTCCGGATGGTATGGTGGTAAACGCAGCACAGTATGACCGTGCTGTCGTAATATTTCGTCTATCTTGTACTCTATAAATCTCGCCTTGTTTTGCAGAATCAGTTCATATAATTGAGGCTTAAGCAACGTGGATGAATGCTCAATGTTTCGAAATGTCAGCCAGTCTATCATTTGCTGTTTTCTAGAATTACTATTCGGTGCAGGATTTTGTATTGAGTTATGATATGGTGCGTTGTCAACAACAACAACACTATTTGGTTGTAAGTTGGGTATTAATTGAGTTTGAATCCACCTTGAATAGTTGTCATAGTTCATATTGTTGTGGTAATCTCCACTTTTTTGGTCGGCTTTAAACATAAGCAATGCATTTGGTATAAAGCCATCGATACCACCGGCATGAACAATGATTAAGCGGTTGCCTTTCGATATATGTTGCTTCAAACCTGAAGTGCTTCCATCTGACCAAGATTTCGAGAGGGTATGTGATGTATGTATATATGTTTCGTCGGTGTAAACAATTGGTCGGCGTTGTTCACGATATTCAGCAATTTTCATCAAATAATTAATTCGCAAGTATCTAATTTCGTGTTTTTCCATAAGAAGTTTCCGGTTATCTTCTGTTTGCTTCCAATTAAAACCTAATGACATGACGTGTTTTCGTAACGTGCTGACACAACCTTTATAATCGATATCTTCTTTCAATTTTGAGTGCAAAGTTTTTAAAGTGGGAACTTCTTTATTTGTGATGTGGAAGTCATGAATTGTTCTTCTGATAACTTGCTGATCAAAGTTATCGATTACTATTGTAGGTTTACGATTCGGTTTCTTTTTAGGAGATTTAAATGTTACTTCCTGATCTGAAGGACGACATTTGCTTTCTGATACTACCTTTCTGACGGATGCTATTGAAATTCCTGTTGATTTAGCAACTAATTGAGTGGGGGTCATAATACTGCTCGGGTTGTTATTACACTCATTTTCGAAATATTTGTACAAACAGTACAAAACTTCCTTAGTTTGAGAAGTCAAAGGCTTGCCTCGACCATGTTTTAACACTGGAGCCATTTTGAATTATCAATATAAAGTTACAACACTTACACACTTGAAATTAAACACTTCAACAAATATTTTAACAATAATAACAAACAATACCAACAATCAACAAATACAAAATTTCACAATGAAACTACTACGTATCTAATAATTATAATTTTTTAATGAAATGCGTGCTTTATGTTCTAACGGTATCAAGCGACTGACGTCAGACTGCACGTGGCACCTGCGGACAGAGTAAACTGGTTTATTCTGGTTTTGTGCGTGTTTCCACTTTCCACTATCAAGTGACGATTTATTTATTTGTTTTGTTTCGTAATTATTATGGTCAAAACTTTTTACCTATAGCTAAACTACTATCATCTAAAGAACGACACGATATTTTATTGTTTCACGGTAGTCGCCTTGTCGTTTGCTCAAGGACGTGAAATTGAATGACATATTTTTTTTAATAAAGTCAAAACTTTTTCTTTAAAATAAAAACTTGTTTTTATTGAAAACAAAAATCAGAGTGTTGCTAGGGATAAGTATTAAATTAAATAGTAATGTTAGGATATTGAAACATTTTTGTAAGGGCCAGAACGATATAGTGGAAACGCGCTCTAATATCTAAGTAACATACACACCACTACATATGCAAAAATTTCTCGAGACTAATTTCACTGTAGTCAAATATACCTTATACATGCGCAATGAGCGGCCTTATCTTATGTATTTATAATGATACGATATATGACACTCAGAGAACTGCTAGAATTTTCTGATTGGTATGTATTTAATTTAAAAAAGTGAATTATTAGTCTTTTGGGCCGGTGATGGAAAGTGCCCTGTAAAAAGTGCATCGGCAAAGAATCATCTGAAAGTGTATTTGCTATGAAATTAAATGATTGTGAACTCAGGCGTGTATATCAATTTAAATATCTAAAGGATTATGTTACCGATGACCTTAAAAACAAAATGGACATAGAACGGGAACGTAGGTCACTTGCGGTGCGTTGTAATGAATTCGTCAATATAAGTCTAGCCTACTGCCAAGTATTTTTCACGAGCACTCTGTGGGCTAACTATAAGCAACGGGCTATCAGCGATCTACGCGTCCTCTTTAACAATGGTTTCAGAATGTTGTTTGGGTTGTCCCGCATCTGATGTGCATCAGGTATGTTAGCGCAAAGACACACTAGTGATTTCTACACTAAATGGCGCAAAAAGATTGCATCTATGCTCTGCAGAGTGCAGGCCAGCTGTAACAGTATCCTAAAAATGATAGCTTTGTCTAATTTATTTGGAATCATTATGTGCGGAGAAGTCGTTCTTTAGTTATCTCGTGACCACGGTAAATAGGGATTAGTTTTTATATGTTTCATAATATGCACCTATAAATTCGTACGGAACCCTCGGTGGGGTAGACCGACTCGCATTTGTTTTTTTTATTTTAGGAATCGGGTTTAATATTGAATCTAAATCATTCTCGACTGGAACACACAATTTTTTTCTATCAAAATATGTGGACCTATTTTGATAGTAAAAAATTGTGTGACTGAACTCCTAAATTGCAGGCTGGTGCCATTTAGGAGTTTAGTCACATACATGCTCAGAAGAATTATAATACTATGACTCATTCTTTAGATATTTACAAATAACTTGTAACTTAATATTTTCAACTTCTTTTTTTGCTTAGTTACCAACTTTAAATAAAGTAAATATTCATTCAAGAGTATGAAGAATAGTAGGTATGTGTATAATCAAAACAAAAACAGATTCAAGGTTCATCCTGTTAACTCCAAAGACTTAGGATTGACTTATTTATTAAGTCTGAAGAGTTAGGTTTAGCTTTATTCAATTCATTTTTTCATGTTAATTTATATGTTCTGTCTAGCTTTCTAGTTCCTGCATTCGTGGGATTGAAAGGGAGTGAAATTGTTTATATAACTTTTGAAATGTGTGTGCAGTACCTACAATCGCAGCAGTTGGTGGAAGAGCAACGGCGGCAGATGGATATGATGGACATGGACAACACCAGGATCAGTGAGCAGATCAACCTCGAGATACAGAAAGTTAAGGTACGCTATTAGGTTGCAGATATTTAATTCCTAAAGCTGAGCCTAAAGTTATTTTTGGCTCTTGTGACTGTCCAGTTAGCACCATATAATGGATTTTATTTTAAGTTTTTGTATTGGAGGCAATATAGTTTGCAAGTTTAATTTATTTTATGTAGGTAGGGACTCGCAACTGCTGTGTGGTGACGGAATTAGAATACACTTGGATGTAACGATATTATGAGCAAGAAGGTTTTTTAGGATTGATAATTGGACATTAAAAGAGATAAATGTATCTAGACTATTTTATCCCAATGTTGCATACATTAGAATCTAATAGCCTATGTAATATAAAGTATAATAGCCTAAGCCTTGTCAAGTTTCATTATCTTTAAATGTTAACTACTACGGAAAGGAAAATATGTATGGATTTGAGATGATGTGAGAAAAATCTCCACCTCCTGGGGCTGAAGGGTTTTTTACTAGTCTATTTGAACGGGTTGCACTCCGGGAGTGCCGACAACTAGAACGTTGTGCTTTTTTGAATATTTTGGAATGGTTAGGGATTTTTTTTATCAGTATATAAGTATTCATCTATTGCGTTATTGTACACAAACATGATAATTTAAAAAATGACAATGACAACGATCGACATGTATATTAAAAAGTATTCTAATGATGTTGGAGTTATTCATTGCTCTACCTCCGTCTTAGGAATTTTTGATCAGCGTCACGTGGTCTACGAATTTTCGAACAGGTTCACGTGATCTTGACGCGAGTTTAACATTTTTTACCCATACCAAAAAAGTGCACAGCGCCGCTAATGAAGTTTTAACTTCAAAAATATTGCTACCTGTATAATATTATATTTGCCAGGATTTAGAAAAAATATCTCAAATTGTTAATTATAACATTTCAATAATTCTTTATGAATTTCTCTAGTTTCTTTAAAAACCATCATAGTTTAATAAAAACTCTTTTACTGAGACAGTCATCATGACTCAGGATTCTTCATCATTTGCAGTACCTTCGTCATTAATGATTTTAGATAATGACACTAATGTTACAGACACAAATGTAGATATAGAAAAAGCACGGTGTTTAAAAAATACTTTGCGTCTTATTAAGTAACAAAAAATCATTGATGTATGTGGGAATTCCTAATGATTGCTATTATGTAATTCAAATACACCTATAGAACATCAAACTGAGAGTACCTTTTTTGAATTAGAAGATAATCTTGGCATATTACTATCCTAAGGAAGTAAAGTGTTTATCAAAATTATACCAAAAATAGCCAGTGTTTTACTTCCATTCCTTATTTCCATTTCTTGACTAAAACATATGGAATGTTTATTTAAAACTTTACACATTGCGTTTAGACACAATCATTAAAAAGTATGCAGTTTAATAGACTGTTTAGAAATTGATATCAGAAACCATCTAAAACACTTCATCAAGCATCAACATGGTCTGACTTTATAAAAGCCAAGACTGTTAAATATTCAGTATCCTGCACACCTATTGGTTTAATTAATTTTATTTCCCGTTGTTAAATCATGACTTATAATAAAGAATGTTGAATAACCGACGAACAGCTGAAGTTCCAAGAGAAGTTGCAAGAGCTGGCACCGATCCCGGACCTGCTGAAGGCGACGCAGATGCGGCTGAAGGACGCGCAGCAGTCGCAGGCTATCGCCGAACACAACGCCGAGCAACTCGCGAGGGAGCTTAACTGTGCTAGAGAAAAGGTCGCTAACTCATACATTCTATTACTACCTAGCTGTTGCTGTGTTGTCTTCGCCTGAGTTATGTTTGTTTTTTCTTAACAAGCAAAGTAGTCCTTTAAGCAAAAAATACAAGCATATTTGTACTAATTACATTCTTATAAATGCACTAGTTGACCCGAGCAAACTTCGTCTGCGTAATTTTTCCCCGTTTTAGCAGCATTTTTCATTGCTGTTCCGCTTCTATTAGCCTACAGCCTTCCACGATAAATGGGCTATCCAACAGGAAAATATTTTTTAAATTCAGACCAGTACTTCCTGAGGTTACCGCGTTCAAACACAAACTCTTACAATATTAATATAGATTACTAGCTGACCCGCGCAACTTCTGCTTAGATTTACCCCGTTTTTGCAACATTTCTTATTGCTGCTCCGCTCCTATTTAAACAGTATAATACGACCAATAACTTTATTAACAACAGCGCTTTTCTCAACAAACATGACTTGAAAGCATTTATTCCGGCTGCAGAAATAGAAAAAAAAGATTTAATCAGATTTGTATCAGCAAACATTTCTAACAAAGAACTATACACTAAACTATCATCAATTTATAAAATAATAGCTATAAGAAGATTCACAAACAAGTTAGGACAAGGGCGTGTACCACTACAAACAGTTATCATTACTTTTCTATCGAATATACTTCCAAACAATGTACAATATAATAATAATAATAATAAATTTATTAAGTAAAAATCTTTTACAAAAAATAATATACAACAATTAGGCAGTAAATACATTATAATATCAAATTAAATGATAACATTTTAGGACAACTCCTACACGGTCATCTGATCCCAAACTAGGCAGAGCCTGTACTATGGCAACCAGACAACTGATAAACATACTTAGAAAATATTATAAATTTGCATACATATTTTTGAAATATAATTATAAATAAAAGTATTTTATACAGCTCTAAAGACACAGAAAAATCTTAATTCTTAAAAATAAAATTACAATAGGTATTACAAATAGTGATAAGTCTAGTTAGGTTAAACTTATACCTGTATCTCAGGTGTTTACTATAAACATATAGGAATCAATGTTTCTAAAGCGCTTTTTTCTAAAGCGCTTATTGGTCGTAGCGTGAGGTTATTTAACGATAAATGGACTATCCAAGAGTGGAATATTTTTTCAATTCGGACAAGTAGTTCCTAAGATTACCGCGTTTTATATTTTCGTCATATCCGTAACAAAAAATCCTCATTCTTGCAATCAATTTATATACCATATTTAAGAAATATGTGAAACTTATTTATTATTTGCGTTTACACCTTTTGTGCCATATTTCTGCAAATAAAGTATTTTTATTATTATCATTATCTATTCACGATCCTCACAAACTTTGGGATTTATAATACCAGGTCCACATGCTCCTTCACAACGTGATCAAGCCTCCGGAGAAGGTCGAGAAGGACAACACCGACAAGCAAATGCAGCTGTTGCAGCAGAGAATCGCACAGCTCACTGAGGCCAACCAAGCATTGAAGAGTGAAATTGAAAGGCTCAAGTAAGATATCATAATCTCTTCTAGTACCGATGTTGAACCAGGTGGCATGGTGAGAGCATGATGGAAAGGGGAGAGCACCTGTCCATCATGCTCTCACCATGCTGTACCTAGTCTTTATTTTAGGAAAATTACTTGTGGCCGCAGTGTCCAGGGTTTCGGTTTATATGGCAGATACACAGCATATAGTATACCGTTTCGCAGATCGAATGTGATCCGCATGGAGGAGGCTGTGCTGGCGAACGAGAAGCGCCTGCAGGAGAAGATGCACGAGTGCGCGCAGATCGGCGGCGAGCTGGACCGTGCGCGTGACGAGGCGGCGCGCGCCATACAGCGCGCCAACGAGCGCACGGAGACCATCCGCAAGTGAGTACCGTCCCCTTCTACTAGCTTCATCATCATGGTAGAGTTTTATTCACAGCACATTTCATTCATATTCATTTCAGAGCAAGTAAAATCTATTTATTTTCTTCGAGACCTTGACCACGAGAGTGTAATGAGAAGGGTGCTTTCCGTTGGCACGAATAATAGACTACACTTACCATGCTCTTAGATTTAGCGTTGTATTAAATTATGATCAAATCTGAGTAAGACAACATTGGTCTTAAGAATTATAAATTAAATTGACATCACGGTCATAAATAAAAACTCTGATCTTCTTTGAATGACAACAACAATGAATGGCCAATCGCCCATCACGAAAACATTTGTTGTGTTTTTTTTTAAAACACTAAGCACACATAATCGTGTAATTAGTGTTTTGAAAAAGCACAAATAGGCTGGTGCCTATCTCTTGAGCAGCAATCCTACTAGAAGCTTTCGGGTAACACTCAAAGTATGTTAATGCCTAAATCAAAATCGAAAAAGTCTTGCTGAAGTTTTGCTGCTGTGGGCGTTCTAGACGTTTTTTATAACTTCCAATATTCACTAAATTTTACACCATTCGCGGCAAAAATTTTCTAGATTAAATTTGGTTATATTGTATCTAGTTAGGCATCAAGTTCACATTAAACAATGAGTTATTAACATTAATATTACAACTACTAATGGTAAGGTACTGGTATGGTAAGAATCCGAATTTTATAATATATAATTAAAAATAAAATCAAGAGAATTTGATATTATTTTATTAAATAAATTATTAAATTGGTTCAATTCTGAAAATTACGTTGGGAGTGAGCAGCAGCGTATTTTACCACAGTTAGACATTATTCACAATTGTAACCTATGAAATATATTAAATTTTTCACGCAACTATAAAGTATATAAATGAATAGTAAAGAACGTATAATAGTCTCGGCGAACCTTGATCCCTATGACACTGACAGTTATTCCCACGACACAACCTTGTAGTAGCGTCACCGTTATATTATAATCGAATTGGCGGTGTCTAAAAATGATATTTATTAATTTTAGGCAGATATATGCAATTACAATAATATCCCGTTAGAATTATAATAATTATTAACACTTACAAGAAATTATCTCAATCAGACTTTACGTTGACGTCCTGCAAAAGTTACTCCGTTTGGAAGATCGGAAAAGTATCCATAAACAAATATCGAAAATGGAAACGAGTGTACAAAATACATCAATAGAGTACCTACGCTCTTAGTGTCAGATTTATAATCATTTAAGTTGTTTGCGATAATAAAATAAAGGAGATTTAACAAATTTATTGTATATACCTACTCAAATAAAACAAAAGCGGTTTATTTATGATTTTTTAATATACATTAATCTGAATCTGACAATGATGTCACCGATTGCGTCTCAGACTCGGAATCCGAACTGCAGCTGCTTTCTCCTATGTTTATTAAAAACGGCTGGTCTACTATATTGTCGTATCGCACGTCTCGATTCCAATCATCTAAGCATAGTTTTTTCGTCTTTTCAACCACTTTCCTCCAATTGTCCGGAGTCACTTGACTACATGCCTCTTGTAGCAACGTAAGCATTTTATTAGCTGTGAATGGCGGAGTGGTGTTAAGCCTGGCTGCACAACCTGAAACAATAATGGTTTAGATTGAAAATGATGCAAAGTCAAAGAGCGAGATCGGGGTAAGTACATTTACTTTAAATAGTACTAGCCGACTAGACAGTCACCAGTGACCTAAATAAAAACATGTTAAAATAAATACAAATCAACCCACCTTTGATCTGCGCCCATATCATTTCGATTGCATTATATTGGCAGTGGTAGGGCGGTAGCCGAATCACGGTGTGCCCTTTTGATTTTGCCATCTCATCCAAGAAATATTACTTCTTTGTTTGCTGTTTATGAAGGTTCAACAATCTAACTAATTCCTTTTTCAGCATTTGAGTATTAGCTGCCACACCATTGTTTTGCAGCCACTCTATTATTTCGCCTTTATTGTTGTTCGCGGTAGGCGCTTTATTAATTTGCACAGAGTGGTATGGGGCGTTGTCCATTAAAATGTAGTGGGGCTCGTTTAAATTGTCTAATAGTTTTGTGAACCATTTCTTGAAATTCTCAAAATTCATCTCTTCGTGATAATCACTTGTTTTCACGGATTTGAAGGCCCACAAGCAGTTAGGTACAAAACCTTTGGCTGTGCCAGCGTGGCAGATAATCAAACGCTGGCCCTTGCCTTCTGGTGCTTTGGTACAGGATTTCTCTGTGTCGTCTGTCCATGTTTTGGAGACTGAGTGATTGGCGTTGAGCCACGTTTCGTCCAGATAAACCACCTTGTCCCAGTTCTCGATGTTTTTTATTTGTCGTAGAAAATCACACCTCATCAATCCAATGTCCTTCCGCTCCATTATCACTTTTCTTTTGTCACACTTCCCATAACGAAATCCACATTTTTTTATAACCTGTCTGAGAGAAGTGAATCCACCTTTAAATAAATCAACCGATTTCAGCGACGCTAATAATTTTGTGCAAGTCGGCAGTTCACCTCGAAAATAATAGCCGTAAATATGGTTTCGTATCGCTGCCATGTCGAAATCATCGGGGTTAGTTACGGGTCGTGCCCTATTATGTTTTTTCTTCTTTGGAGTTGATAGTTTGTTCTCCTCCATCGACGATTCGCCGAACTTCTCCTTTGTAATTCGGGAAACGGTAGCTTTGCCAATTCCCAAAGCATCAGCAACACGGTCGCGTACGTTGTCAAGTGGCAACAAAGGTCCGCCATTTTGTAGTTCGCGAGCAAAATAGTCACGCAAGCGTACAACAAACTCCCGCGTTTCACTGTTGAGTACAGTTTTTCTCAGTCTTTTCGGCATTTTGAAACACCAACAAAAACAAAACAGCAACAATAACAAAAACAGAAAACAACAATAGTAACAAACAAAGGATTCCGATGACACAACAAAACACGTGGCGCATACAAGACTCGTACTGGCGTAGCGAACTGACAGTACTAGCGTAGTGACAGATCAGATAGTGTTGCTATAACTAAAATTTTAATTCACATTAAAATTATACAGTCCGACCATGTTACCTCTGCATCGGAATATTGGCAACCCCATATACAAATACACGGATACTTGTAAATATAACAAGCATTATAATTATAGTAATGTAGATTATATTTTAAAAACATGTTTATCGATGTGGCTGAATGCAAGTCACGCCTTTGCCTATAAAAAGTTGCGATATATCGACACGACCCGTCACTAGTATGAACTGTCATAGGGATCAAGGTTCGCCGAGCTGATTATAGTGAATAGTAAGGAACGTAAAGATTTGTAGCTCGTTCTGTCGAGCGTAGTGTAGAACTCTCTTGGGTAGAATTAAAGGAGCATATTGTTGTTTGTGTCTACCGTCCACCACAGAGTGACTTTAATTTATTCGAGACTTTAATGGAGGATGTAATAAAAGTTCTTAGTTATGGTAATAAGCATGTAGTAGTTTGTGGCGATTTCAATGTTAATATACTTGAACAGTCACCTATGTGTATTAGATTATGTACTTTATTTAACTCATTTAATTTGAAGAATTTGTTTAGTGCACCAACAAGGATCACATCACATTCTGCCACATGCTTAGATAATTTTTTTTGCAACTGTAGCTTTAATAATGATGTCACATTGAGTGATTTAACTTCCGATCACTGTGGACAGAAAGTCACTTTTCCTATTCATACAGTGGCTAAAGTAAACAAGATCACATGTAGGCCAATGAGTACAGTCCGCCTAAACAAATTTAATACAAATGTTTCTGTCCGTATTGCTAATATAGATTTTAGTCAGGATGATCCGAACTACCTTTACGCGTCTTTGTTTAACATTATCAAATGTGAATTTAAAGTTATAATTATTTTTCGACTATAATTTATTTACTTTAATAATAATTATTATTATTTGACTAATTAATTACGTTCAATAGGTCCTACTTAAATACCTATAATATTATGTGCACTGTCGAGAGTGATGAATCGTGATTATAATTTAGGGCTACTTTCTAACTAGTCAAAACAACAACTCTTTAAGAAATGTCAAAACGCAGCTTTTATATGGAGATCTCATACAAATAGCGGTCAATAACGTCACTGTTTTTTTTTCTCGTCAAATCACTTCTTTTTATGATATGATCAATAATATAAAATCCAATTTAATACCAAATTTAATCGGGACTTAACATTTGGTTTTTTTAATGTCAGGTTTATTTACTAATTAATCTTTTGGATTTTTTGTTTACCTAGGAAACAAGCCTATTTTAAATCTATTATTACTACATTATAACTGTAGAAATGAAATGTGTTAATGACAATGACTTGTCGCAAAATATCCGCTTTTGTTACGATCGATTAGGTCTTGCAGTGTGTGAATTTTTTTTGAAAAATATGTACTGCTTTGTTTGGAACACTACTTTTTAAGTCCAATTTTCTAAGTAAATTATGCTTTAATGTATTCGTCCAAAGTGTTCAATTATGTATTTTAGCAAAGGTAAGAAGACCTCATTCAGTTTAAAAATCTAAATACGCCTTTTTGATAAGACTTTTGTCACTGTACCTACTTTAATATTCCCTATCATAAACTATGGTCATGTATTTTTTCGACCTGAATGCTGTCCTGCTCAATAAACGATTCGTCTGTAACCTTCGCAAGTATGATCACATTTCAAGCTATTTATTGGCTATGGCAGCGATGTAGTTTGCGTGCTCTTACAACGCTGTACTCAATTGTTTATTCTTCTCAAGTTCCTGTTTATAAATATAACACCTAACTTTCAATTTCTTTGCTCCATGCCGTAATCGAAATCTATGCTCCTCTAATAATAATTAATCTGTTGCACTCTTGTACATTTTCCATTACTGTACAATCATTTTTTCTTTTGAATATGCTCCCTGTTGAAATTACGACCTACAGCTGAGACATGTCAGCCAACAGTCTACCTCGGAGTCAAAATGCCTCGCGCCCCAAGTGGCACAGTAACTTTCAATCGCTGTGTTAAGTGTTTAAAGCCTTCATCAAACAGCGGATGAGGCAGGAGGGCGCGGCGTCGTAACGTGGTCAGTTACGAGTATTATGGCGCCATTCATTTATATATTCCACCCGACGATTTAAGTAAACAGACATTTTCTGAGCTATTATAGAATAAAAATAATTACATAAGATGATAATGACAAGGCCGACCAGTCATACTAAGTAGCACTCGTTCACGAGTACAACGCATGGGTCAGCCATCATCTCCTTTGCCATATTGGAGCCGCCGAGACAGCCCTTGAAATAAATGTTTGTGTTGTGTTGTTGTTCAGGTGTATGCAGACAACAATAGCAGAGATGGAGCGGCAGCTGGCGGCCAGCAGGGCGCAAGTGAAGACCGCTGAGAAAGATCGCGAAGAAGTAAGTCCTTAAATACCCGTTGTAGTACTTTGTGTATGCCTATATTTTTTTTCCTTTTTCAAACTTATTGTGTAAAACGACACAAGCGCTTTTAACCTGACCTAAATAAAGGTGGATAATGCTTTTTTTACCTAAACGGCTTGTCGTATTCGTCTTAATCGTTAGTGATATAGGTTTATTTTTTTTCGGTTATTTTATACAGGTTTATCATGCGAAGAAATCTTTATATTCTGTTTGAATGGTTGTTATAGCTTCAGAGCCGCATGCGGTGCCAGATCAAGCGACTGAACGATAACTTCGACCAGGCGCAGTTGCGCATCTTCGGGTTGCAGTCGCAGGTCGCCACTCTGCGCAAGACCGCCTCCAGTACCGGCGAGGGCGACGCAGACAACCAGGAGTGTACCTGCGCAACCTTCTTCGAGGAATAAACCTTCTTGATCAGCCCATCGCGACTTCTACTTTGTATTAATTGATTGTCACACAATCTTAAAAATCCAACTGTGGTACACACCAAGTTACAATTAGTAGCTTTGTTTTGTGACGGAGACTCTACGTTCAGTTTCATAATTATACCGCAACATGGATCAGTTGTAAGCGTGTAGGTACTGTGCACTCATCTGAACGTAGAGCAAAACTACCATTACTTAGCCAATCACGTCGGGGTCTAATGAATTTATAATAATTAATTAGACTGTTCCTTCGCTATCGCCCTTTTAAACTCAGATATTTCTTGTATCACCGCCGCCACTAATTACAAATATAACATATAATATATATTGGATCTCTCAATATAATAAAAAGTTTATTTAAAATTACCTGATTAGTACGACATGAGGTTTAAACTTTTAATGACCATATTAGGAAGTTCATTAATACTTCATACAATTTTATAGACGAGTCTTCGAATTAAAATGTTTATAAAATTATATTATGTACAAAAATTGAGAAAGTTTATCAACATTTTTATATTTACCAATACCTACCAAATAGCCTAAACCAATATTTAACATAGTATAAGCAAGTTTATATTCTATAAAATGTGTTAATGATTAAATTAGATGTCACAATAGTCTTGTCTTTTTGCAGTATGTATCTGTTTTAGACATAACAGCAATGCCATGTTAGATAGTTATGTATTTATTACCCACCGTATCATTTTAGATAAACTACGTATATCTTGACGTATTAGTTATGTGATTTTGCTTTATGGTATAAACGCAGTAATCAGCTCACTGTAATCACAATATTAAATTTCAATATAAACGATAAAAATATGTCGAACTCAAAATTGTATGTAAAACAATTTTAATAAAGTAACGGACATTACTTTAACTTTCATTTAAAATCCTGCTTAAGTTTTAAAATTGATACAAACAATATCAGCTGTGCTTTAAAAACAATTTTTATGATTAACACTTTTTTGTTTGGACAGGAATACCCTCCGGCACTACTTACAAGTTCTTTTGCAAGTTTTTTTCCTTCTTTGTGCTCTGTATTATAGGCAGTATATAGTCTTTCATGGATAGCCAAATCACGTCGGGGTCACGAATTTTACCGTTGAAAAATGACCAGTTTAAAATGTCTGTGTATCAAAATGACCATAGTATTAAAACGCCTATTTTTTTAAAAAGACCACCACGTAACTGTTTTTTTTATTCGTGTCTTTTAACAGGGACATGGCGTATAACAATATTAGCTATGCTGAAAAAAAAAAACGATTTTGATGATATTTTTTTTTATACTTAATAAATTTTTATAAACATTTTTTCATCTCCCTTTGTGCTCTGTATATACATCGGCATTATTCGGTTTAAGTCAGATTCGTGTGCGTAAGAATTGAGGGTCCTAACCTTGAATAAAAAAAAAAAGCAATTCACATCTAGATTTAGTAGAAGTTGTAAAAAAAATGTAGAACCACTTTAAAGATTTGTACAATATTAATCTATACTAACATTTAAACTTTCGCGTTACATGAATATAACTATTTATTAATTAACGCACATTGTTTATTTCACTAGCCGTGGCGGACCGTTAATTCCTGTATAATAAATAATTAATCTAAATAAATATAGCAATTCAAATGAAGTCTCTCAATGCTTACTTAAGGGTACCTATTTCTTGGTGAGTAGATGCAAGTAAAAGCTAAATCTGATACTCATATTTCGGTAAAAATTCAGATAAACACTTCTCAAAATATACATCAAGATACACAAAAAAACTTTTAAAAAAACCTTCGTGTATGGATTGAGTGTACTGGGCGTTTTGATAAGTGGCTATGTGTATAGCATTTATTTTTGCATCAAGATTTAGTAAAGTTTCCTAATAATTTGTAATAAACAACAAAGTCTGAATTATGTCAAAATTATACAATCCTTATGACTTCAACCTTTATAAAGAAACAATTGCTCGTAGGTCAGTAGGTACTGTAAATTTATAATTACTATGAATATAAATTTTAATATATTTTACTACTATTTTTTTTTACTAAAAGTCTTACTTGCACTTATTTGACTAGAAGATTCCTAAATATTAACCTTATCTATCAATATTCTTAAAACTAAATACGTATAAGGTGACCATAAATTAAACAATGATGTAGGATTGATTGATTTATAAACTAAGTGAATGCAAGTATATTGGTAGCGCGAAATTGCTTTGGCATAATTTATTTTAATTGTCATCATAGCATGACTCACTCACTTACACAGATCCTAATTGATCACTGATTTACAATCACCAAAAGTAGCCTAATAATTCAGACCGTTCATCTTGCACAAATATAATGAAACATCAGCTTCTCAGATACATCATATTGTTACATCACAACGCCCCAGCCAATCACAGCGCGCCATAGCGAGCCAATCATAGCCAATAATAGCCAATCATAGCCAAACATAGCCAATCATAGCCAACCATAGCCAATCATAGCCAACCATAGCCAATCATAGCCAACCAGAGCCAATCATAGCCATGCCGAGCCGAGCCGAGCCACTACCCTATAGACAGAGAACTCACGTTCTCTGTCCCGCGCACCCCGCTCACCCACCCGTTAACATCACCCCGCGCTCCCTTCTCACCGCGCAGGCGATATACGAGTTAAGCGGTCGGCCTATAGCTACCGAATGCCTTCGGTGAAAGGAGTCGACATAATGTGTTTTGAACTCATTTCTGGGCATTGTCTATTACGAGAGTAACTCTGGATGTCGATGGTTACGACTGGAGGAAGAATAATCTCTTGCCATTTTTGAAACGATACGAATTTATAAAAATATACTTGTGTGTGATTCAGTGAGTCTTTTTTATTTATTGCCACTTTTACAATATATAAGCTCATCCTAATCCCTCACAGGTTTTGCAGTATCCACAGTATTCATAACTTCATGTTAAACATCACTACCGAGTTACATTTGAAATTTCATCAGAATAAATCGTCACAATGCACTGCGGTTCAAAAGTTGATTCTATGCGAATTCTCAATCAAAATCGTGTGACTAGCAATACGAAAAAAATATTACCGACTTTAAAAATAAATACTTATAAGGCAACTAAAAAGCAAAAAATAATTTACCTACCTAGAATAACCAAAACAAATTAAACAGACTGAAGTTGGTGCTGAATAAAACAAAGACATATTTCATGGCACCAACTTCAAAATGTATTAATTTATTTTTGAAGTCGGTAATATTTTTTTATAAAAAAGTTTTTTTATTTCTTACTTTTTAGTGGGTTGGTTTGTAATTCACTTAAGTTACAATAGTCTTATGTCAACTGCTCAAATCCATTTACAAAATATTGCTTGCCCCGATGCAGGGCCGTTAAATGTTGAGGAGTTCACTATCAGCTTCATTACATTGTGTAATAGTAGTATGACGAAAATAATATGCTACTCAATACTATATTAAAGTAACTGAATCGCAAACTGTGAAATATTGTATAGATCCACTCGTCTTTTGTGGTCTTCATCATCAGTTCCACTTCACCAATTGGTGATTTTTAATAGTAAATGCACGAATCACTATGATATATACCTAAATCACTGTAGGTGTGCCTTTAATATTTGAAGAGTTCCCTCGATTTCTCCAGGATCCAATGATCGTGATCTGATGACAATGGGACCAACTTGGAAGTATACCCTTTCAAATCGCATCGTAAAATCGCAAACCGTGAAATATTGAATACGTCCGCTCGTCATTCGTGGTCTTCATCATCAGTTCCACTTCATCAGTTGATGCTTTTTGAGAGTAAATGCACGAATCACTATGAAATATACCTAAATCACTGAAGGTGTGCCTTTAATATTTATAGAGTTCCCTCGAATTCTCCAGGATCCCATCATCAGATCGTGATCTGATGACAATGCGACCAACTTGGAAGTATACCCTTTCAAACACAAAAATAATTTTTCAAATCGGTCCAGCCGTCTTTGCGTAATCGGTGAACAAACATAACATACAAAAAAAATGTAGTCGGATTGAGAACCTCCTCCTTTTAGAAATCTGTTGATAAGTTTGTATGCTTACCTATTTATTAATCTATACTAATATTATAAAGCTGAAGAGTTTGTTTGTTTATACGCGGTAATTTTAGGAACTACTGATCCGAATTTAAAAATTATTTCACTGTTGGATAGCCCATTTATCGAGAAAGGCTATAAGCTTTATAACATCACGCTACGACCAATAAATGAGAAATGTTGCAAAAACGGGTAAAATTTACGCAGATGAAGTTGTGCGGGTGTTTTTTATTAAAACAGGAATTTTATAAGCGTTTATGTTCATGCCACAATATAGACAGCTTTTAACAATTTAGTTTTATAAAGTAGGTAAGTAAAAGTACTTATTATTAGCAAATCAAATGTTATAAATCTAAATTAATTAATTAATTTAGTGATAAATATCGACTAAACCATAGGTAAACTAAATTGTCTTTATCATCATCATCATCATCATCAGCCTATCGCAGTCCACTGCTGGACATAGGCCTCTCCAATTGCACGCCACTTTGTTCTATCCTCGGCTTCTCGCATCCAGCTCCTACCAGCCGTTTTGCGTAGATCAACACTCCACCTGGCCTGAGCGCGTCCTACACTACGTTTGCCGAGACGCGGTCTCCACTCAAGAACTCGTTTACCACAACGGTTGCCGGTTCTTCGGCTAATATGGCTAGCAAGCTGAAGTGACCTTCAGCTTGCTAATCCTGTAGGCTATGTCGATAACTTTGGTTCTCTGCCGAATCATCTCATTTCTGATTTTATCTGGATTCTCCTGTTCACTTCGTCCTTGAAGTTGTTTCTACCTAACTGCAATGACTGCCCGAGGTACACATATTTTTGAACTACTTCGAGAATGGCGCCGTGCACCGCTATCGGTTCCGGTAGTACATGTTCATTAAACATGACCTTGGTTTTATCCAAGTTCATCCGTAGGCCGATGCCGTACAGAGGAGTTAGCCAGGTCATTCAGCGTTTCTGCCATGATGACGATGTCAAATTGTCTTGTATTTCGGGAATGTATGGGTAGAGCCCATACCGCCACGCCTTCTTTACGACACTTTTTACCTTTCCATTGGCACGATCTACGAAGGAGAGCACAAAATCAATTAACATGTATTTATCACAGGATTTTTACATGCTGTTACGCAAATCTAAAATTTTATAACGCGGTAGTTTTATTCACAGCGCTGTAACAAGCAGTAAGGCATTATTTGGTTTAGCTTATTCTGCATTTCAGGGTTCCCTTGCAACACCTACGGTCATGTGTGTATAGACATTCGATGCTACTGACCTAGCGCCATTGCCATGGAAACAGGTGTTTACTATGACGGTTGTATTTTGTACTTTTGTACAGTATTTTGTGTCAAATTGTCACACAAGTCTCGAAATAAGCTGCTGAATGTTTTTGATGTCTGGGAAATTGTTTGGTCCTTGTCTGGCTGAGCAAATATATGTTCCATACTATTCTCTAAGTAACATTTAAAAAAATCAATCGTCAGAATATAAGCTAAGTAGCTATATTATAATACCCTAGCGCTTATACTAATAACTGATTGTTTTTCGTGTCTGGAGGTAGATAACGACCGTATAATTTGTCTGGTTGACCAGATATATGATCCATGTAATCTTCTAAAATATATCAAATTCAAGTGTTAGAAAATAAGCTAAGTAGCTATTATAATAACCTCGCGTTCATACTAACGGCTGAATATTTTTAGTGTCTGGGGGGATATTTCACCCCTTCAATTTGTCTGGCTGAGCAAGTATGTGTTACATATTATCCCCTAAGTGACATATTTGTATAAGAATCAAGCATCGTAATATAAGCCAAGTATCATAACACCTACACGATCATATTACTTCTGAGTGTTTTTGGTATCTAGGAGATGGTGTGGCCGCTTCGGTTTCGTGCTCCTACTAATTACTCCTACTGATAGGAGCACCAGGACACCCATGTCCTGATGCTCCTACTACAAACGAAATTGCGAAGTGTCCAGTAGGAGCATCATGACATTACAAAAATGAAATTACTCGTAAGCATACTATGATTCAAGTACAGGTGAAAGCAGCTGTTATCTACAATATCAAGAGTCGCTTAACTTCATATTATCTATAGTTAGTGGATGCTTCTTAAAGATAATGGAAGAACTTCCTTTTGTTTGTTGATTACATAGGTACCTACATACTTCTTTTCAAGTCTTCTCTATGGAACCAATGCAAATTATAAAATAAATATTAAAATTTGAAACAAATCTGAAACTAAATGTCTGGGGACTGTTACTATTGCAGTAAGTGTGTTTGTTCGGTCTAATATAAATATACTTTAAGTTATGAGCTACAGTGAAATTAGTCTCGAGAAATTTTTGCATATGTAGTGGTGTGTATGTTACTTAGATATTAGAGCGCGTTTCCACTATATCGTTCTGGCCCTTACAAAAATGTTTCAATATCCTAACATTACTATTTAATTGAATACTTATCCCTAGCAACACTCTGATTTTTGTTTTCAATAAAACAAGTTTTTATTTTAAAGAAAAAGGTTTTGACTTTATTAAAAAAAATATGTCATTCAATTTCACGTCCTTGAGCAAACGACAAGGCGACTACCGTGAAACAATAAAATATCGTGTCGTTCTTTAGATGATAGTAGTTTAGCTATAGGTAAAAAGTTTTGACCATAATAATTACGAAACAAAACAAATAAATAAATCGTCACTTGATAGTGGAAAGTGGAAACACGCACAAAACCAGAATAAACCAGTTTACTCTGTCCGCAGGTGCCACGTGCAGTCTGACGTCAGTCGCTTGATACCGTTAGAACATAAAGCACGCATTTCATTAAAAAATTATAATTATTAGATACGTAGTAGTTTCATTGTGAAATTTTGTATTTGTTGATTGTTGTTATTGTTTGTTATTATTGTTAAAATATTTGTTGAAGTGTTTAATTTCAAGTGTGTAAGTGTTGTAACTTTATATTGATAATTCAAAATGGCTCCAGTGTTAAAACATGGTCGAGGCAAGCCTTTGACTTCTCAAACTAAGGAAGTTTTGTACTGTTTGTACAAATATTTCGAAAATGAGTGTAATAACAACCAGAGCAGTATTATGACCCCCACTCAATTAGTTGCTAAATCAACAGGAATTTCAATAGCATCCGTCAGAAAGGTAGTATCAGAAAGCAAATGTCGTCCTTCAGATCAGGAAGTAACATTTAAATCTCCTAAAAAGAAACCGAATCGTAAACCTACAATAGTAATCGATAACTTTGATCAGCAAGTTATCAGAAGAACAATTCATGACTTCCACATCACAAATAAAGAAGTTCCCACTTTAAAAACTTTGCACTCAAAATTGAAAGAAGATATCGATTATAAAGGTTGTGTCAGCACGTTACGAAAACACGTCATGTCATTAGGTTTTAATTGGAAGCAAACAGAAGATAACCGGAAACTTCTTATGGAAAAACACGAAATTAGATACTTGCGAATTAATTATTTGATGAAAATTGCTGAATATCGTGAACAACGCCGACCAATTGTTTACACCGACGAAACATATATACATACATCACATACCCTCTCGAAATCTTGGTCAGATGGAAGCACTTCAGGTTTGAAGCAACATATATCGAAAGGCAACCGCTTAATCATTGTTCATGCCGGTGGTATCGATGGCTTTATACCAAATGCATTGCTTATGTTTAAAGCCGACCAAAAAAGTGGAGATTACCACAACAATATGAACTATGACAACTATTCAAGGTGGATTCAAACTCAATTAATACCCAACTTACAACCAAATAGTGTTGTTGTTGTTGACAACGCACCATATCATAACTCAATACAAAATCCTGCACCGAATAGTAATTCTAGAAAACAGCAAATGATAGACTGGCTGACATTTCGAAACATTGAGCATTCATCCACGTTGCTTAAGCCTCAATTATATGAACTGATTCTGCAAAACAAGGCGAGATTTATAGAGTACAAGATAGACGAAATATTACGACAGCACGGTCATACTGTGCTGCGTTTACCACCATACCATCCGGAGTTTAATCCTATAGAAAATATATGGGGGATAGTGAAAACATATGTCGCAAAAAAGAATGTCGCAATGAATATGAAGGTTATAATGTCATTAGCTGAAGAAAAAATGAACGCCATAACTGTAGAGGAATGGAGAAAAGTTTGTTTGCATGCTATTGAGGAGGAAAGCAAATATCAGGGTAGAGACGCAGCTTTAGACACAATATCAGAACGAATCATAATTAATTTAAATAATTCATCTGATGAAAGCGAGGATGGGGATGATTGTGATATGCCTGGGGTTGATGAATTATTAGAATAAAACATTTGTGGCCGGAGAACACCTAATTCATACACGTCTTCACTGAAGTGAAAACCGGCATTCAATGCTTGTAATGTTTGGAACTGGCTTGTCTGCCTCATACAGTTCCATAGATTACAATGCGGTGGATACACATTTTCACGACCGTATTAGTACGTAGTGCGTATGCGTAGACGTGCACGCATTTGGTGTGCTCCAGCCACAAACGTATATTACCTTTAAAACAATAAAAACTAAAAATAAAATGTTGTTTTTTTTATTTGCTGACCATACACTACTACAAACGCAAAAATTTCTTCAAGCTAATTTACCTGTACCTTGTTTCTGTATGTAGGTTTGATATGCTTCTTCATTAGATGTTTGTTTTCTTTATAGAATCGTGATGTAATAAAAGAAGTGGAACACACGTGCCAAGAAAATCACTTGAAGAATGATGTAGATATGACTGTGAATTCTGCAAAAGCAGAAGCTAAGACATCAGATTTACCAATACCACAAATTTATATGAAACATTTAGGACCTCTATTAGATCGGGGGGTAAATATGATAGTAAAGGTGCCATCACTATCGAGTGTGAAAACAAGTCTATATGGAAGCAGATACGATGCCTTAGGTATTCAAAAAATAAAATTTGGCCAATTAAAGCAAGTGGAAATCCCTTTGAAGTTCCAAAATTTTTGTATCGGAGATTATTCATACATGGACTCCCGAATCTTGGTTTTTTGTACGGAAAAGGCAAGAGAAATGATGTTAATGGTCGATGAATACTTCACTGACGGGACTTTCAAAAGTTGTCCTAAGCCATTCGCACAGTTAATAATTATTCATGGTGATTTGGGAGGCACAACGACCGAAACAAATACAACTCCCTTGGTTTTTGCATTATTACCCGACAAAAAACAAGAAAGCTATGTGGTTCTATTTGAAATAATCAAATCGCAGATAAGCGAATGGAAGCCAATAAAAATTCACATGGACTATGAAAAAGCTATAATAAAAGCAGCCAAATCTGAGTTTCCATTGGCAATCATTAAAGGCTGCTTTTACCATTATACAAAATGTTTGTACAAAAAATCTAAAAATTTAAATTTAAATAATAAAGTTGAGCGCAGATTCGTTGGATTGTGTTCTGCTTTGGCGCTCCTGCCTGAAAATTTAATTGACGACGGTTGGTTATACATTCAATCAATGAGTGAATCGTTTGCGGAAAACGCCAAGATTGTAAATTTTTTGAAATATGTGCGTCGAACTTGGCTAAGAGGTGATTTCAGAAGTCAGTGGTGCATTCACCACGAAAGACATCGTACGAACAATGTCGCTGAGAGCTGGAATACCTCGTTGAACAAAGCACTCAGTAGAAATGTAACCATTTTAAGTTTGCTAAATTTTCTATCGAAAGCAACTGCTGAAAAGGGCAACATTCCGAAAAAGCGACGTCGTGATCAAATTGAAAGAGACAAATTTGCGAAACGCAATTATCACTTCTACACGGTAACATAAGTGTGGGCCATTTCCTAGAAATTCATAGATAACTCATTCATAGCTCACCTTTTTAAGATTAAGAAGTTTTTTTTGTTTGACTGTACACCATGCTATGCAATAGGAGCACAAGTAATAAAAAGTTTACTATTAATTCAATCCCCGTTGTATAATAGGATCATCAGAACATGGGTGTCCTGGTGCTCCTATCAGTAGGAGTAATTAGTAGGAGCACGAAACCGAAGCGGGTGTGGCCCATACAATCTGCCTGGCTGAGCAAATATATGTTCCTTAAAGTCCCATAAGTAACATATACAGGGTGTATTTTTGAAACGGGTCAGTAAGGGCAAGTACCTTAACCGTTGCAGTTACAGCAAAACGTTCTTAGAAGACCTTCCCTAACTTTTTGACATACTTTGAACTGCATTCACAGATTTTGTAAAAAACTTACAGTTGGCAAAAAAAATGCAAAAAGTCCAAAAAATTTTTTTTTATGCCAATCGATTCTATTTCATGTGGGGATCAAAAAACTCTATGAAACCATTTTAGCTTTCAGTACTAGAAAAGACAGAAATCGCCAAAAACGTTTCCCATACATTTCGGCAACAGAAACAAATTTCTACGATGGTCGAACTTTTTGTTATGGCCAGGAAGTGGGTAGAATTGACTGTAAAGTAAATAAAAATAATTTTTACCTTCAAATTTCGAATTTCATTCGAAAATCTGTGTGTCAGCTGAGAAACTTCGTATGAGTTATTATTAATTAAGGATTTTCGCTAAAATGTCTTCTAATCGTGAAAAAATTGACTTATTAGAAGCGTATTTTGTCAATAATCGAAATGCGGGAGCTGCATTAGTGTGGTACCGCAATAAGTATCCGTTGCGACATGTGCCAACAAGAAAGGTTATTAGAAATCTTTTGAAAAACCTGGAATTGCAGGGTTCTTTCAAAAGAAAGCGGCAGCCTCGTGTGGACATGGACACGGAGATTGCGGTTCTGACTTATGTCGAAGCATATCCAGAGGTATCGTCCAGGCATGTCGCCTTTGAAGTAGGTGTATCCCACTCCCTTGTGATAAAGATATGGAAGAAATACGGCTACAAGTGCTATCGATATGGGCGCATAGTTCAAGTGTTACATCCGGGTGATGATGTTCGAAGGCTTACTTTTTGCAGGTGGCTAAGAGGAAAAATAAGCAGAGATCATGAATTTTTAAATTACATACTGTGGTCAGACGAAACGAATTTTTCCAATAACGGTATGTACAACAGAAAAAATCACCACTATTGGTCCAAAGAAAATCCACTAAGAGTTACGGCAAGTCATAATCAGGTTCGCTTCTCATTCAACTGTTGGTGTGGTATAATGTCCAATCGAGTTATAATGGTGGAATTTTATGAAGGGAAACTGAATTCTGCCATGTATAATGAAGTCATTTTACACCATCTTGAAAACGAGATGGACGAATGGCCCCTGTCGGAATTGCGAAAAGTTCATTTTCAACAAGATGGTGCTCCGCCACATAACAGTCACCTTTCACGTTCCAATTTGAGCCGCCTATTCGGTACACAGTGGATAGGTACACATGGTCCAACACAGTGGCCACCTCGTAGCCCCGATCTAACACCACTTGATTTTTTTTTATGGGGCTTCGTGAAAAACGAGGTGTATAAGACGACGTACGCCAGTGTTCAAGAGCTCAAGGATGCATTAATGACCATTTTACGTAATATTCATCCCAGAACATTATTAGCCGCCATTCGTTCAGTGCAAAAAAGGATAGACTTATGTATTCGTGAAAATGGAAATCATTTTGAGCAATTTATTTCATAAACCAATTTCTAAAATGTTTAAATGATTTTTTTTATTTAAAAAAGTTTAAAATTTTACCTGTCCTATGAGTTTCGAGTTGATTTATCATATTTCCGTAGGAAATGTATGGGAAACGTTTTTGGAGATTTCTGTCTTTTCTAGTACTGAAAGCTAAAATGGTTTCATAGAGTTTTTTGATCCCCACATAAAATAGAATCGATTGGCATAAAAAAAAATTTTTTGGACTTTTTGCATTTTTTTTGCCAACTGTAAGTTTTTTACAAAATCTGTGAATGCAGTTCAAAGTATGTCAAAAAGTTAGGGAAGGTCTTCTAAGAACGTTTTGCTGTAACTGCAACGGTTAAGGTACTTGCCCTTACTGACCCGTTTCAAAAATACACCCTGTATAAGAATCAAGCGTCAGAATTCACGTTCATATAACGGCTGAATGTTTTTAATGTCTGTGAGAAGGTTTGGCTTACCCAATTTGTCTGAATGAGCAAATATATGTTCCATACAATCTCGCTAAGTAACATAAATATAAATCAAGTGTCAAAATATAAGCTAAGTAGCTTTTATAATACGCTCGCGCTGCTGAATGTTTTTGATGTCTGGAAGTAGGTTTGGCCCATACAATTTGTTTGGCTGAGCAAATATATGTTCCTTATAATCCCCTAGTAATATGTATAAAAATCAAGCGTTAGAAAATAAGTTAGGTATTTTAATACCTTCACGATCATATTATAGGCTGAATCTATTTGGTGTCTGGGAGAATGTTAGGCCCATACAATCTGTCTGGTTGAGCAAATATATGTTCCCTTAAAATCCCCTAAGTAAGTAGATTATAAGGGAGGGATCCCACCACCCACCCTCGATCTGTGAATCACCACGATGACGACGAGTAAGGAAATGCCCTTAATACAACAATCGAAATAGATTGACAGACCGCACTCAAAAATAGAGACCTGTAACAAAGAAAATTAGTGACAGGTACTCTTACCAAGTCAGGTGGTAGGTAGGCACCTCCGGACCCTTGACTTGCAATATTCCGCTTGAACTTAAAAACTGGAGGTATGGTTTCAGGATACCTACCTCCGCCGACACCAAAGACCATGATGTTACTATTGCTGGCGTTGTACACTAAACCATGAAGCTTAGCATAGTCTTCACAAATAGCTACCAGTTTCCGAAGACCACAAACCGAGGCGCTCATTAACGCCATATCATCGACGTAACTGATGTTGTTAACACATACACCGTCAACATAACAACCAGCTCGTTCTCTACTGAGCGTCTCAGTGTGCATCTGGATCGAGGGCCCATTTTTTAAATCTTTACATAACGAAATAAGATTTACAGGAAAATTAGTTAAAAATAGTAAAAACCTAAAGCAAAGGGCCATTAATTTCTTAAACGTGAATCTAACTGTTATGATTAATTGGATTATTCCCAGGATTAGCTTGGGCCCTCAATCCAGACGTATGCATAAAGTGGCATAACCTAAATCTCAGAAAGTACTATCTCTGGGTTAATCGTTTTTATTTAAGAATTTAGTTAAGAATTTCTTAAATATTTTAAGAAATTCCCAAATCTGTAGAATAATTGGCCCTCAATTCATTAATTTATTTACTAAGGAATCTGCAAAACATGATTTTATTTAAAGAAATACATACATAAATACGTCTTTAATATATTTTACTTAGATACCTCTGTGAATAAGTAAAAAAGAAATAATGATACAAAAGTTATTTTTTAAAAAGTTATTGAATGTCGAAATTTACGAAAACGTCTGAACTGAGAGCCCAAGATTTTCGGCTTTATTGACTAAGCTCAACCTCATAGATTAACGCAAATTAGAATGAGTTTTTTTACTATTCTTTAATTAAAATGTAACGTATCATCTGATCTTCTAAATGCCATACTTTAAGAGAAAATTGAGTTTCAATTTCTTAATATGAGATAATTTTGTAGGGTAGATATGATTTTGTAATTTTTTGGACTAATCAGTATGTATCCTCATTTATGCTATTTCAGAAGCGACTAAGTAAATATTTGTTGCTTGAGCTGTCGGAAGCGATTGTGTTTTGTGTGGAGCAATAATTAAGTGCAGTAAATATTATATCTAGTGTTTCCGTTTCGTGATATCGAAGTAAGTACCTAGATCTCTTTAATATATTATGTATTTTCCTATGTTAATGTTGTTGATGATTCATCGTCATCGGGAATTGCTGATTATTGAATTAAAAATAGAGTACTCTAGGGGAGACAGTATGGCTATATTATGATATTACTGTCGTGGTAGTCTATCAGCAACTGACGTTAATAATGACGTGGTAGATTGGTAGACACCCAACACTGCAGAGACCAATATACACCAGCCACAACCACTTGCGGCTCAGTGGTTGTCGTACAAACGTGAATTATGAAGGTACTGAATGCAAAAATAACGACGTAATACAATATGTATTTGTGATATACGCTGTCCAGTGGACTACCACTACAGTTGCAGACGGTTAAGTATGTTAGTCCAGAAAGAAATAAAAAAGAAAATAAAAATAGAACATTTACTTTGTATTGTGCATAAAATGAAAGACAAATAATAGTAATATTTAATAGTGTTCCATAGAACATTCCATAGAACATCTTATTTACGCCGCTACTTAGTTCGATAGTGAAATAACAAAAAAAAAACAAACAGGGGGCTTACATGTAACAGAATCAGTATTTTTTTTAAGCAAACAGCTACAGCCATCATTCGACAGGTCTTTTAAAAACATTGTAAGGTATCATATAAACTTTTTTAATTAAGTGAATATTTGAAACGAAAGTTGCAAAAATTTTTGACTTTATCTTTCCAAAATATGAAAAAAAATTACAATGATAACCCCTAATTAATACTTTTGCCGTGTGGTACCGGCTTAAGAATAGTACCACCCCGTCTCTTCCCGTGGGTGTCGTCAAGGCGACTAAGGGATTTCACACCGGAGGACGGGCAGCAGCGTCCTCTGCGTACTTAAAGTCTTACTGCGATCGCCAACCCGCTCGCCAAGCGTGGCGATTATGGCAATTACCCCCAGAATCTACATACTAGTAGGTTCTACTGGGGAGACACGTGCCCAGCAGTGGGCCATCATATGTGTTGATATGTAATACTTTCTACTAAAATATTTTATATTTTCAACGTGATTGGATATACCGCGTTTGAGTTATTTACTACTATTTACATTTGCTGGCGCATTTTTTCAGATCGTATTTTTTCATAATGTACTGAGCTTGGACTGACATGCTCTTGACCAATGTTTTTATTTTTGGTATTCAAAATTAGGATCAGCCAAACCGTATGTCAAAGTGTGTAAATAAACAGGTTGTTCTTCTCCACTATTGTAAAATTTAAGCATTAAATCGTCATAACAGACGATGCGGCCGTTTAAAAAACCGTGCCCCTTGTAGTGCCCAAGATCAGCCGCTTTCAACAACGGAGGGACATATTCAATAGCACCTAATATTTTAAAACATTTTCCTTTTATATTTATTGTTTCCGGTAGTTCCTTTAAACTAACTTTATCTGTTCCGTTCAAGTCAAATGAAATAAAATTGAAAAGCTCGTAACTTGAATTTGCCACAGATTTACATGATACACAGGTATTATTTTCATCTCCAATACAAATTGCATCTTCAAGGCTGGAAAACCCAAAAATCTTAATCAAATCTATATTAATCGGCAAAAAAGCCACCTCTCTGAAGATCTTATCTGACGTACATAATTTGTTAAAACACTGTTTTGTGAAAATTGCACTGTACATAGAAGTTATTAGAATGTTTTCAAATATGAAGGTAGCATTACATGCACAATCAACATAAATAAATTTACCGTCTTGAGCTTTTTTAAAATATTGAAGTGCTATTTGAGACCTCATTTCATAAAGGTACTGTTGTGATGAATTACTATCAGATAAATGGGTTTCCGACCCTCTGCTCCCCTGTGTTGGATGTATTTTGTAATCGAAACATTTTTGAAAATATTGATGCTCTTTTTGATACTTTGATTTGTGTTGTATCCCAGAGACAAAAGGTACAATACGGAATCTAGGCCACACGTGTTTATTAAGTTAATTTCATGTTCACCGTCACGGATAGAATTGCATAAGTTACCATTTTTAATAAACGTTACATATTTTTTTTCTGATATAGATTCGGGTACTTCTACATTTTTTCCTCTCCAATTCTCGCAAAACGAAGGCTCGTCAGAAAATATCGAGTCTGTAGGAAATCTTTGACGACTTATACATTTAAGATTTTTTGCAACTTTGATTTGTAAATGTTTATTACTTTTTCTCTTTCTAGCCATTTTCGATTGCGGAGTTCTTTTGTTGATTATGTCTTGACCTAGATCACTTAGAGCAATTTTTAATTCTCCGTCTAAATTTTCCAAATGAATTTTCAAAAATTGATCAATTCTGTGTCTTGAAATCTTTGTTTTAAATATAAGATTCTTTAAAGTTTTAAAGTAACTTTCTACTGCTGATGAGGATGGAGCTTTATTCAGAGAATTGAAAAAGGGACACAATAAATTTGACCAAAGCGGCAGTTTATACAATAACCTCTTTAGTGTAGATAAAAAGGGCGGATAATAATATGAGTTTTCGTTTCTCTCTATTATGTTTTTTTTATTAGAATCAACTAAGTGGTCAAACCATGTTATAAATTCAATGCTTTCGATTATATTCAATTCTTCTTTCACATTTTTGTCGTTAACATTTTTTTCTGTAATATCATTTGCTTTAATAGTTGTATCAATCATCACATCAGTAAATGAATCAAGGCGTTTTTTAGCTTCGATAGTCTTAGCTTTTGCAGATATATCACTGTCGTTGTATTGTCCTAAACATATTTTTACAATGTCTTCAATGATCTGTTTTGCTACATCGTACTTTTTGCATTTCTTAATTATCAATATACAGCGTATATAAAAATACTTTAAACGATTTTCTAAGCCATCTTTGAAACACGGTAAATTATATAATGTTTTTATGAAGTGGCTACTGTCAAGTTTGATGAAAGTAGCAGGTAAAGTTTCTGTTTTTCCTTCCAAAACAGCAAATAGGTGGTGAATATAGTCTTTTATACTATTGTGCGAAGTAAAAGCCTGAGTGATAGCGGCTAGCAAAGCTGAGGAGTCGTCAGTGATTGTCTCGTGGGGCACGTTAGTTACACCATTTACCCATTTTTTTAACCAATTTGAGATTGATGTTGCATTGTGAGAATCTGTTATCATTTGGAGAACAGGGACAGATTTTAATTTATCATTACCCGTTATAAGTCCAGCGTACAAAAACAGTGTTTTAGTAAGTCTGGTGCCATCAGGTGTGTGTATTGTTTTGTAAAAAGAGCCCGTTGCATCAATTGTAATGGTAACTTTGTAAAATTTCTTATAATAACTATTATAGTATTCAACTTCTTTATCTGTCCAATAATAAATATGAAAATGTGGATGAACATGAATTTTACGGATAGTTTTTACATAATCTGAAGTTTTGGCCATAATTATTAAAGATGTTAAAGGATTTGCATCAAACAACTCTCCAATTTTAGCCTCTGATTTAATTTGCCGTAAAGCGGAAATGGTCGGCAACACTGGTGGTTCAACATTCTCACGGTCTTCAGTAATCAGTTTTGAAGCCATTTCATGGCGAACCAAAATAGCTGGTTTGAATTTTAAATTTTTAGCTATTTGATGTCTTGTGTACGGTGTTAGTTTTGATTTTCTTCCACATGTATGTTTGAACGATTTTTGTATGTTCTGTATGCTACACAACAAAGTCTGTATTTTCTCAGTTTTTTTTAAAGTTGATATTTCAATCTTTGCAAAACACTCACCACAATGACCTTTTAATTTAATATAGTCGTGCTGAATTTTGCTTTTTTTCAAAATCCACGTACAATGCAATTTTGAATTTTGCCATATTTTCTTTTTAATCATGTCAGACCATTTATACTTTGGTAAAGTTTTGTATGTTCGAAATGAACCATCTTTTCTTTTCTTGTACGAAATTAAAGGTGTCATTCTTTTTATATCATATACATCTACGTCAAATGAAAATATTTTACTAAGACCACTTGATTTAATGTTTTCATCGTTAGATATATATTTAGTTGGGGTCGAATTTACTGAGCTGCAACTTGTTTGTGATATATCCTCTGATATAGTACTATCTGCCGATACATCGTTTGGTGTTTGTTCTGGTTTTTCTTCGACATTATAAAATGCTGAATTTTTGCAATAGTTTTTAAATGACATATATAAAGCTATTGGTGTCATTTTAGTACCTAGTTCTTCGGCCATAAGTGTGAAGATGGGGTCATTATATTTAACATTAGGTTTGTATAACTCATTAGCATATTTTTTAAATAACTCATGTTGTATTTTCCTCTCTACTTGCGGTTTTCTACCCCTCTTTTTCATAGCTTCGCTTTCTGTAAAGTAGCAAATGTATGAGAATTTACAACGTCAAAAGTATAGTTTCCATTTAATTAAAACCTACAAACCATTAAAATCCCCATTTGAATAAACAGCTTCACTAATGGGTCCTTCTTGAAATCGCTAGTTTCATATTGGGAGCGCTACATGTTGTGCACAAGTCGTCTGGACTAAGCCAAATATTGTCAATTTTTAAGTTAAGAAGAGTATGCAGAAAGGACTTCATTGAGAGAATTTGGAAGTAAATAGCAATATTTATTAATACGACAGATGTATATACATTTCAGGGAAAGTCGTGGAACGAACCTAATTCGGACTTGCTCCCGTGTCCGATTTTAGCGACAGTAAAATGTTCTTTATATCTGTGTCGTAGGGTTTTGGAGACCTTAGCACACCTGCGCTGATATAATACAGAAAATAATATTATGTATACTTACAAAATATCACATATACCTAATATGGTAAAAATTATTTTAGGCTTATTGATATTGATATTGATTGATAGGTCAATGTGAATTTGTCAAAAGTCTCTTTTGTCAAATTCACATTGACTTGTTGACAATGAGTAAACAAGCCATAGGAAATTCGTTTTTTTTTAAATTAATTAATATGATATAATTTCTAAACCCTGGTCAATTAATGTAAGTTAGATTACATAATTTAGTTAAAATCTGTTTAAAACAAGCAATTCATACTGAAATAAATAATCTGGTAGAGCGTTATTCTAATTTTGCATAAATACGACAATTACTATGACAACAACAAATAAATACGAGACAACTTGAAACCATTTGAGTGCTAAACCTAAGAAATCGAATAACAATTACTAATTGAAAATTGATACCTAGTCCGCCCATAAGTTCTGTTACAAATGAAAATGCATTTTTTTTAATGAAGTAATGTAATAATATTAAATCTTATTTGTAACATACATATTTATTAAAGTCACAGCAAAAAATAAAAACAATATTCTATTCAAAATGGCCACCTTTGGCTTTTATACACCTTAAATCTGTATGGCCGCCAATCTATGGATTTACGAACTGTTTCAATGGGAAATTTTACCTCTGCTTGCTCCAGAGATTTTTTCCTGGGTCTGCGCTTGTCTCTAATCCTCTCTCTTATGTGTCCCAGATTAAGTTGCGTGGGTAAGATATCTAAGTATGTAAGAGGCATAAGAGGAAACCGTGATTGAGTGATTTATCAACACACAGCTTACACCTCTAAATGGATTGGATTGAAATTTGGTACACAGATTAGGCATCCACTAATAACCCAAAAGAAAATCTGTAAAGAGATGCAATCGCGGTTGAAACTTATATTAAATAAGTGACCACGGCCGTTGCAATACGGTCGAAACGTCGGGCAATAAGAAAAGGTTAGCCTTAAAATAAAATATTTACGCGATTAAGACCCGTTGCTTATAAAATTCTATAATTTGTACAAAAAGTTTACGAATATATACATTAAATAAGTTTAAATATATCGTAAAAAAATGCTTACATTAAACCCAGTAATTAGCAATGAGCAACAACATTAACATACTACTACTCTACTCTAGGTACTGTAGCCATTAGACCAGCTCTTGAGCAGGTACCGGGGGTGTTCCTCAGAACTTTTATCGGGCTTTTAAATGAAACTTCTGGATTTCCCCAAAGCTAATACACTGTTTATTATTGAAATCCTACCAAATACATAATTAATTATCAATATATATGTATATATATATATATATATATATATATATATATATATATTATATTATATTATATTATATTATAAATGTGAAGGTAACTCTGTCTGTCTGTCTGTTACGCTTTCACGCTCAAACTGCTAAACCGATTTAGATGAAATTTGGTACGGAGATAGTTTAGAGTCCCGGGGAAGGACATAGGATAGTTTTTATCGCGATAAACGACATCCACGCGGGCGGAGCCGCGGGCGAAAGCTAATAATGAGTTTCATCCACTACAATGAGGTCTAACGCGAGAGAGGTGGATTATCTTCGACCCACCTGCCACAGTACTTACTTCGATACCACGAAACGGTAACACTAGATATAATGATATTTACTGCACTTAATTATTGCTCCACACAAAACACAATTAGCTTCCGACAGCTCAAGCAACAAATATTTACTTAGTCGCTTCTGAAATAGCTTGTATGAGGATACATACTGATTAGTCCAAAAAATTACAAAATCATATCTACCCTACAAAATTATCTCATATTGAGAAATTGAAAATCAATTTTCTCTTAAAGTATGGCATTTAGAAGAACAGATGATACGTTACATTTTAATTAAAGAATAGTAAAAAAAACTCATTCTAATTTGCGTTAATCTATGAGGTTGAGCTTAGTCAATAAAGCCGAAAATCTTGGGCTCTCAGTTCAGACGTTTTCGTAAATTTCGACATTCAATAACTTTTTAAAAAATAACTTTTGTATCATTATTTCTTTTTTACTAATTCACAGAGGTATCTAAATAAAATATATTAAAGACGTATTTATGTATTTCTTTAAATAAAATCATGTTTTGCAGATTCCTTAGTGAATAAATTAATGAATTGAGGGCCCTAGATATACTGCTATAAATCTGGAATGTTGTATTCTACAGATTTGGGAATTTCTTAAAATATTTAAGAAATTCTTAACTAAATTCTTAAATAAAAACGATTAACTCAGAGATAGTACTTTCTGAGATTTAGGTTATGCCACTTTATGCATACGTCTGGATTGAGGGCAAAAGCTAATTAATCATAACAGTTTAGATTCACGTTTAAGAAATTCATGGCCCTTTGCTTTAGGTTTTTACTATTTTTAACTAATTTTCCTGTAAATCTTATTTCGTTATGTAAAGATTTAAAAAATGGGCCCTCGATCCAGATGCACATAGCGTCTCAATCAGTTCGTTGACGTATAAATTAAAGAGTGTAGGTGAGGTTAGCCCCCCCTGCCTCACCCCACACTCTAACCCATACGGCTCCGACAAGGCCCCAGCCCATCGAACCTGATTGATCTGACCTCCGTACCAACATTTCATAGTGCTTATCAGTTCAGAAGGAACTCCAGCTTTCTCAAGCTTACTCCATAAAATACTATAGGGGACCAGATCAAAGGCATTGGATAGTTCGAGGAAGCAAGCTGAAATAGGAGTTTTCCGGTCTGTGTAGTACCAGACAGCCCACTTAAGAGACAGAATACTTTGTTCTAATATAAGCTAGCAATTTGTCCATAACAATGTTACAACTGCTACACTTCAATGTAACCGACATTTTCAAACGTATCGAACTTCATAAGCGATGTAATTGTGTGATTAATATTCACTAATGTTAAGGCCACGAGTGATAGACGCTGTCTTCTCAAAATAACAATCTAAGGGATGTTAGGCTTGGTTATCTGGTATTGCTTGACGCATCTGTTGATAGTCTTTAAGTGAATCTTGACAAGGTCCCTGTTAACGTTTGTGGAGCACTTGGCGCATCTAGTTGGCAGGCATTGTAAGTTCGCTTTGAATTTACACTCGAGCTGGATAAGTTCGAACATCTGCAAGAATAATTACTTTGTACAAAACAATCATTTTATGTTATTTTGGCCACACTTTCACTGTCCGTGCATTACATGTAATGCACTGATGAGTTAGCTCCGTACGTCCGTGCATGACATACAATACACTATTAACCACCAAGAATAGTGTTGTTCTTAATCACAAGAAACTTGAACATTGTCAATGTCATGTCTATGCAATTTACTTATCTAATTATCTCTTTCGTTTTCCTCGTAGAGGTTTATCAATGAAACAGTCCGCGAAAATATACACGAGATCAACGATTTGACCATGTTTGTTACATATACATCGATCGTGTTTCGACGTACTTGGACAACACTATTGGTCGGCGGTTGAAGTTCATACGTCCGTGCATTGTATATAACGCACTTTTGGACTTGCAATATTGATATTGATAATTGTCTTAGGACAGTGAAAGTGTTAAAAGATCCCTAGCTATTTCAAAGCAAGCCCATTATAGACGTCACTGCCATCTTGCGCCACTGCGCTACATATTTTTAACTTTAGCTCTGTGTGGTTGTCAGGTAATATTTGCACGGGATAAAAGATGGCGCTAATTAAAACATATTGACACAAATAATTTATACCAACAAAATGAATAAAATGTAAAAACAGTGCTTTGAACAGAGTTAGTATCACTGTCAAGCACAGATGCATTGACTTTTTTAGTAGTATCATCACTGAGTAGCACTGGTGGTGGTACTAATGGGAAATATTTACTCTTAGTAGTACCAATGGGTACTACTCAGGGGGTGTCATCTCCTATACAATTGGGTTGAACGAGCGGGGGTCCCAAAGGTGTGGCCACATGCACCATATTAGTATAATTAGAGGATTATTTTCTTAATTTGACAAACTGTAATTTTATATTAAATCATTTATACAAAACATTTTGCTTCGGAAACACTTATAAAAGTGAATAAACATTCGTTTTAACAAACCTAAGTACATTATTTTATGATATGACAAGCGGTAAAATTATTAGAACTTTCTGGGCCTTTTATCTCATAAGGACAGATTCTCATAAAGACAGATTCGCAAAAGGACAGATTCTCATATGGACAGATTCTCAAAAAGACAGAAATGGTACAGTTGTAGGTACACACTTTCATGATATTTCATATAGGTCTATTTTTCTGTAAATTTTCCAATATTTTTAATATCAAAACGTATTCGTAGAAAGAAAAGAGAATATGAATTAATCCTCCTTGATAAGAAGTTATAATTAATTCCATTACTGGTGTAATAGAGAAAGATCTTTTATCTCATAAGGTCATTAGTTTGACATTGTCATTGAAGAAATTCTAGTGCATGTTTCATCTTATTGTAATACAAATATATTTGCGAAATTTTTTATACAATAACGGATAATGCGGGTCCCAGTTCTGGGATAAATGATGTCGTATTCATAGAAGGTAATAAAGGTACGTTTCAACTCTTTTTATGCATTCTTTTACTTCTGCTTATAATTTATTGACTCTGGTGGAAAAACGAGAGCTGATATTGTTAGTAGCTACCAAACGGGTGTACTGATTTTGATTATGAGAGGAGTGTCTTCCTCCAGCAGTGGGGATATTAGTGGTGTTCTATAATTATAAAATTCTGCTTATAACAATATTGTTACGAAAGTAGTAGTCCCATACTTAATCAAGCTTGTATTTATTCTTTATAGGTAAAGGCCAACTTCCCAATCATGGCATGGTGCTTCTGCATGCGGGCCATAGATATAATTTTGTAAAAACTAATATGTCAGGTTCAACTAATTGGCGATGCTTCAATAAAAGCTTGTGTAGCACGTCCATAACGTTGTCAAAAAATAATGAAATTATAAAAGAAGCAAAACATCTATGTTTGCCAGATTTTGAACGCAATAGAAATGATTTTACAACTTCGTGTGCTAAAAAAGAGGTCTGTCAAAATATGGAACCAATTCCTAAAATTTTTGAGAAATATTATTACAACCTTAATAATAAAACTGGCAATCAACTATGTCAAGATGAAAAATCCCCACAAGAATTACCTTTATTTAGTTCCAAAAAGGATACCTTATATCGGGCTCGATATACATTTTTAAAAGTTAAGAAAAGTAAATTTAATCGACCGCAAGAAGTACAGTTACCAGAATCTCTAGTGAGTGACTTATTTTTATTTGATGAAGGATTTGAAGAGAAAATTATTATTTTTGGTAGCCAACTAGCAAAAGAAACATTGAAAAAAGTTAATACTGTGTACGTTGACGGCACCTTTAAATGTTGTCCAGCTCCTTTTTATCAACTATTTTCTTTGCATGCTGATATAACACATGAGTCAGAAACTGTTAGTTTTGTGCCATTGCTATTTGCCTTATTACCTAATAAAAGCCAGGCTACGTATGAAAGGCTTTTCAAAATTTTAAAGGAACAGTTTCATATGAACATTAGCATTTTTAAATGCGACTATGAACTTGCTATAATCCAAGCCATTAAATCAATATATCCTGATGTTTCTGTAAAAGGCTGCTACTATCACTTTGTAAATGCTGTCTGGAAAAAATCTAAGGCTATTGGTTTCACTTGTTCAGCAGAAGGTCGTAAATGCACAAAGATGTTCTCCCTGTTAGCATTACTACCACCACTACTTATACCAGAAGCATTTCTATCACTATGTGAATTAACTCCTAATAGCGATGAAAGTAAAACATTTACAAATTATTTCAATAAACAATGGATCACTCTTATAACAAGCGAGATCTTTAGTTGTTACGGTGAAAAGTTCCGTACCACGAATGCCATCGAAGGGTGGCACAAAAGGATGAACTCTATTATACCTAAAAAACCACCATTATTTTATTTTGTCACGCTTTTAAAAAAAGAAGCAAAAGTTGGCGATATAAAGATGATTCGCGGTGGCTACTATTGTGCTGGCAAAAAAAGAAGAAGAAGCGATATTTCAGTTGATAGTCAAATAGAACATATTATATCTGACTGTGTACAAAATAAAATCTCACTCATAGAGTGCTTACAACGCCTTGCAGTACTGAGGCGAGACACAGAAGATATTTCGGTTTTTGGATAATTACATTTCATTATGTATAGGATAATACTCATCAGTTTTGTTTATTTGTTTTTTAACGATGCTCATTTGTTTTTCATAATTTTTCAAAATTCATTATATATAATGCAACCAACAGTAGTCTTGCAGTACCTACCAGGTATGAGCTTTTAAATTTATTATAAGAAAATACTCAAATAACTAAAAGCATAACCTTTCCTTTTGGCTTCGTCGGAGTCGTGTAAAAAATCTGCTCTTTTAGTCATCCGGTTTTTTCACCGGACGCCGTCGAGTGATGGCATCAAAGATCTCAAAACAAATACGGTTACTTGTCCAGAGATGAAACATAAGGCAGTTTTTTTTTAACGTTTGAAAAAGTACTTCGGCATTACGAAATATTTTTTAAATACGATAAATTATGTTTTCTATCACACATACGAGTAATTCATAAAAAACTCCATGATGGTGTGCCAGATATCTAGGAGAACGCGTACTAGATGATTCCGTCTCATAATTAAACTCCAAATTGCCATTAATCAAACTCGGTGTTCGTGCTACCACTGTGTGATTTAATTGTGCTGTCTGCCTGTAAAACCTATAACAGTAACAAGTAAGAACTTGGCTTGGCTTGGCTTGAAGATAAGTAATAAATTTCTATACCTACGTGTATGTGTGGAGCATGCGCGGAGCCCCCTTCACCAATGCGGCGGCGCGGCTTTGCCGTCATCTTTTGACATTTAGTGTGTGAAATGTTTTATTTATATTTTGATATTTAATTTATTAGAAATTTATATAGTGGTAGTAATTATAAAGTGTAAATATTATTATAGGGTTAGTGATTTTTAATGTCGCAAAATTTGAGCAGCAGTGATGTGAATGTGAACGAACCTACCACGTCGCTAGTGCGCTGCCCTAATTGTCCACAAGCTCGGTTTTTTAAAGGTAAACGGGGTTTGAAAGTACATTTTGGTAAAGTGCACAAATCCCAAGATGTACTTTCGAGCCCAGTTCCATCTACTCAAATACCTTCTAACCATAATACTCCCTTTTGGCAAATTCTATCCAGTTTCAAAAATTCTGTCCCTGTGTTAAAGAGGATCCCCCGTGGTGCAAGACCTACAATAGCACAAAATCTAGCCCACTGCATAGGTCTTGTACTAAGGGACAACTCTCAGAGAGCTTGGGAACAATTGCTAACCTTCCCTTACCGAATTTTATATATCAGACATAATCAGACAACCAAAAAATCTCTCACCTCACAAATCAGAGAAAACTGCAGTATCTCATCACCAATTTTAGAGCCTCAATTTGTTAATTTTCATAATAATTCAAAATTTCATTACATAGAATCTAAATTAAGGGAAGGTGACATAAGGGGAGCAGCTCGACTTCTATTCAGTAGTGACGTGGTGGCGCCTTGCTCTGCTGACACGCTTGCGGGTCTGCAGGGCAAAAACCCAGCGCCAAGGGATGGCCTGTCCTTCCCCGACCCACCCGACGCTGATGCAGATTGCCTCGGTGTCACTGCCAAGGACGTGCTATCTGCCGTTAACTCCTTTCGGAGCGGGTCTGCCGGCGGCCTTGACGGCTTGACCCCACAACATTTAAAAGATCTTCTGGGTTCAAGTGCCGGGGAAACCGGCGGCGCGCTCTTGAAGGAGTTAACGGCCTTAATTAACCTTATGCTCTCCGGCAATGTGGATGATAGCGTTTTAAGCATTTTATATGGGGCAAATTTATGTGCTCTTCGCAAGACCGATGGTGGTATTCGTCCCATTGCCGTAGGAAGTACTTATCGGCGTACGGCAGCCAAATTATGCTGTTCTTATTACCGCGACCATCTAGCGAGTAAATTCCAGCCCCTGCAACTTGGTTTTGGCTCAAGAGGGGGCTGTGAGGCTGCCGTACATGCTCTATCCACGTACCTTGGCTCGGGTAAGGCAGAGGTCATTCTTAAGGTTGACGTGACGAATGCCTTCAACTCTGTCAACAGGGACACTTTGTTGGCACAGGCAAAATTAGAAACACCCAAAATTTACAGTTATCTTTGGCAATGTTACAGACTCCCATCCAAATTAATCTACCAGGACAACCTTTTGGATTCAGCAGTAGGATGTCAACAAGGTGACCCCCTTGGGCCAGCCATTTTTAGTTTAGCTATTCATCCTATTATTCGGCAGTTGAATTCCAAATTTAATGTTTGGTACCTAGACGACGGGACTCTGGGGGGCGATGTGGAAACCGTGTTTAACGATTTGGCTTTTCTAAAAGATAAATTTCAAAATATTGGCTTAGAATTAAATTGCAGCAAATGTGAAATTTTCTTATGTGATAACATTGACAAACTTCCGACTTTAACTAAATTTAACTCTTTAGTTCCAAATTTAAAACATATTGAAAATAACTCTTTTCGAATTCTTGGGTCCCCGATATTAGAAGAAGCCTACAATTCTTTTATAGAGGAGAAAATACAAAAATTCTGTGAAGTTTCGGACAGATTACTCCAAATTAATATACACTCAGCCTTCACTATCATTCGGTATTGCCTTTTCGTCCCGAAATTAACACACGCGCTTAGATGCACTCAGCTGTTTAAAAATTTAGCACTTTTAGATAAAATGGACAAAATTATACAAAACACACTTTGCAAAATTTTAAATATTGCTATAAACGACCGAGAATGGCTACAGGCGTCTTTACCTGTCCGCCTGGGCGGCCTCGGTGTTCGGAAAATTTCAGATGTAAGCTTACCAGCGTTCTTGTCTTCACTTCACAGCACTGAGGAATTAACCAGGAAAATTTTAACTCCTACACTGGTTGATTCCGAAGTGAGGTGTAAGTCTGAAGCCTTGAACGCTTGGAAAATGGCTTGCCCAAATGTTGATTTTCCCTCCAACCTGTCCTCCCAGAGGCAGTGGGATTGGCCGCTCTGCATTTCAATAAGGCAGCATCTATTAAATACTTTTTCCAGTCCTACAGAGCGAGCCCGCCTACTGGCTGTGGGTGAATGGGAATCGGGCATCTGGTTGCAGGCTCTTCCATCGTCCAACTTAGGTACAAAGTTGGACGATACGACATTTCGCATCGCTGCATGCCTTCGTTTGGGTGTCCAATGTGTTTCTCCTCATCGATGTCACTGTGGAGAAGACGTGTGCGGCCTCGGATACCATGGCCTGTCGTGCAGCAGGAGCGCAGGTCGTATGTCCCGCCACGCAAGCATCAACGACATAATCCGACGGGCGCTGGTCACCGCTGGCGTGCCAGCTGTGATCGAACCAAATGGTTTGACGCGCAGTGATGGTAAGAGGCCGGACGGTATGTCTTTGTTGCCTTGGAGGATGGGTCGGCCCTTGGTATGGGATGCAACTTGCGTCGATACCTTGGCGCCTACCCATCTCCCAAGCACGGCGAATTACGCCTGCGCTGCTGCTGCAACCGCTGAGAACCTCAAACAGCGTAAATACAGTAATCTGGTTGGGGATTATGTATTTGAGCCGTTTGGGGTTGAAACTCTAGGGCCGTGGGGCCCAAGTGCGCGCCTATTATATAAGGAAATTTCCCGACGTCTCATCAGTGCCTCCCGTGACCAGAAGGCTGGCCTTTTCTTTGCACAAAGAATTAGCATTGCCATCCAACGTGGCAATGCTGCCAGCCTTCTGGGAACGTTACCTGTTGTCATCGATGGGGAGGAATTCTTTGACGCCTAAACGGTTCTGCCCTCCTTTTTTATTTTATTTTAATTCTGTAAATATCTTGTTTAATTGGTTAGATGTATTATAATCAAAAATAAATCCCATTATAAGATTAAAAAAAAAAAAAAAATGCAACCAATAAATATTTCTTCAAATTTGGTTTTTCTTTTCTACTTACTTGTACTTCTGTCTTTTTGAGAATCTGTCCATATGAGAATCTGTCCTTTTGCGAATCTGTCTTTATGAGAATCTGTCCTTATGAGATAAAAGGTTTCTGGGCACCCCAAATTAATTCAAAAACAAGCTGGCTGCTGCTTTTGTTTTTTTGTTGTATATTTCTTTATTACAATTACATAATAGTTCTTGCCATTGCCCTAAATTTATTGTTTATGCTGCGATACGTTTATTGAGTACGAGTTGGGGACTAAAACGAAAAAAGCATTTATTCGCATTTTGTCGGATTCGCAAATGGTCGGATTCTCATTTCGTCGGATTCAGTACAAATGAGAACATAAACATTAATTGTAAAATAACTGCTTTTGAACTTGTCGCACTTATGGTCAGTTATTTATATTATATTCGTAGGCAACTTATTTTCCTGGGTATATAAGAACCTATTTGATAAAGGAAAAGGTTACTTACCTCTATGGTGGTAATATAATAAAAATTAAAATAGATCACATTTGACTTGTGTCCTAGCCTGTCATTGTTTTGTGTTATATAGTGAGAAAAAATAGTTTATCGAGTTTTTCAACATGAATCTAGCGGCAGGAAGTAGTGGCTTGAGTGAATTGTGTTTTATTGAAAGCAGTAAAGGAAAAAAAAAAATATTGCGTGCTGGACACAGGTATCACTTTGCCGTTTCTAATAAAAAAGATTGTTATTCGTCTATTACATTAGACTCCAAAAACAATATAATAAAAGAAGCTGTTCATTCTTGTTTACCAGATTTCGACCGTAACAAAGTTGATAAAATTTTTTATAAATGTAAACAAGAAGTTCAGTCTAATATGGAACCAATACCTAAAATATTTGAAAAACATTACTATAATGAAAATTTACCAGAAACTGAAACATATGTACATAGAAGAGCATAAAATACCATTATTTACATCAAAAAAGACTCACTGTACCGAAATAGAAAAAAATCACTCAACTTAAGCAAATGTAAATTTAAATATACAACGTGTCCCAAAATTCAACGATAAGCCGGCACCGGAGCATGGACCTACTCATGACTACTCGGGAAAAAATAAAAATTAAAATGTATAAGTCTTTTTTTTTTAATTACAGAGACTTTTATAAATTTCATCGATATTCAATACCCATTATGCTATTTTCAACTACCATGACCACAATTTTTGATATATTTTGGATATTTTTTGTGCATTAGCAACCTAAGAAAGACGGCTATCTACCACAATCCTTTAAAATTACTGAATGTTTGTAGTTATTTTACAAAAATCAGTCAAAACATTTTTATTTCTTATAATTTTAATAGATTTTTACATTGTATGCACTTTGTATAGTCTGGGTTAAAAAAAAAAGTATGGACACTACCATGGCAAGTTTTATTAAAAGTTGGCGCAACTAACCGATATTCCAAAATGGTAGGATACTCTGAACAACAATTCAGAAAAAATAAAAGGTTATCATTATCAATAACAATCATATTACTGACGAATGTGACATTTATCTACTACTTTTACTATGTACACAAACTATGATGTTTGGTGTTAATTTATTTATGAATAAAACAAGAAAAAAGGTGTAATTTTACATTTATTGCAATTTATTATTATTTATTACTACAATAAATGTTCAAATTGTTTGCCACCGGCATTAATACAGGCATGGCATCTTCGTAAAAAAGATCGTTTTATTTGTCGTGAATATCTTCTGCCACTGATGCTATTCGCAGCCTCATTTATTCTTTGGCGAAGCTCGTCTAACGTTGCAATGGGCTTTGCATACACCTTGTCCTTGAGACAACCCCATTAAAAGAAATCCAGGGGGTTTAGATCAGGTGAACGGGGTGGCCATAAGATAGGACCAAGTCTTCCAATCCACCGCCCTGGATACTCTTGGCTTAAATATTCTCTCACAGGACTGGCATAGTGAGCTGGACATCCATCATTTACACTTTTTTTAACGTTGCACGTGTCCCATTCGAATTCCAAGAATGTGGCACAAAGGAAGCCGCACAGTAAAAGTCATTTGATTATACTTAACATTTTTTAAGTTCAAATTTATTTTGTGAGTAGTTATCCTACAATATAATACCATTTTGGAATCTCGGTTAGTTGCGCCAACTTTTAATAAAACTTGCCATGGTAGTGTTCATACTTTTTTTTTTAACCCAGACTATAGAAAGTGCATACAATGTAAAATTCTCTGCAAATTATAAGAAAAATAAATGTTTTGACTGATGTTTGTAAAATAACTACAATTTTTCTGTAATTTTAAAGGATTGTGGTAGATAGCCATCTTTCTTAGGTTGCTAATGCATAAAAAATATCCAAAATATATCAAAAATTGTGGTCATGGTAGTTGAAAATAGCATAATGGGTATTGAATATCGATGAAATTTATAAAAGTCTCTGTAATTAAAAAAAAAAGACTTATACATTTTTATTTTTATTTTTTCCCGAGTAGTCATGAGTAGGTCCATGCTCCGGTGCCGGCTTATCGTTGAATTTTGGGACACGTTGTATACATGAAGTACGGTTATCGGAACGCATTGTTAACAATTTTTTTGCTTATGACGATGGTTCGGACAATAAAATATTAATTTTTGCAACTCCCTTAGCAAGACAAATAATAAAAACATGTCATAAATTTTACGGAGACGGAACTTTCAAATCTAGCCCGCCACCATTTTATCAACTATATTCCCTGCATGGCTATATCGGCACTGATGGTGATACGAACAATCTAGTTCCATTAATTTATGCCCTGCTCCCGGATAAATTAGAAATAACATACACAAGATTGTTCACTTTGATACGCGATCAGTTTTATGTAAATATAGAATATTATAAATGTGACTACGAATTAGCTGCGATAAATGGCATGAAAAACACATTTCAAAAAGTGTGCTTTAACGGTTGCTTTTACCATTTCACTAAAGCAGTTTGGCAAAAATCGAAAGATCTTGGTTTGTCTTCATCTAGTGAAGGTCGACATGTCACTACTTTATATTCAAAGTTAGCACTGCTTCCACCTTTAATAATCCCAGAAGCGATTCTTGCTATATTAGAACAAGCTCCTGAAACTAATGAATTCAGCAAATTTCAAAAATATTTTTTAAAATATTGGATGGAAAAAATAACTTGTGATACGTTTACCTGCTTTGGTGAAAAACAGCGTACCACAAATGCGATAGAAGGATGGCACAATCGTCTTAATAAGAAGATTCCGAAAAAGCCAACGTTGCATTTATTTTTGTCGTTACTTAAGAGAGAAGCTGCCTTTTATGATGCAAAGCTCAAACGTATTCAGTAGCATTGTTCAATGAAAAAACGTCGTCCAAATGACATTCAAAAAGATGTTCAAATTCAAGCAATCATATCGGACTGCATAAGCAATAAAATCAGCGCAATTGATTGTTTGCAGCGTTTATGTACATTAGGTTAATTTTAATTTTTAATAAATTAATTTAATTACTCGATAACACTTTTCTTCTCAACTGAAATACGACGAAATGAGAATCCGACCATTTGCGAATCCGACCAAATGCGAATAAATGGAAAAAAGGAGTAAAGGAGTAAGTCAAAATTCTAAAGACAGCTGGTATAGCGTATTATTATTTTATAATTGATAATGAATTGCAAAACTCGTATGTGTAGTATTAGTGCTCTGGGGCTGTCTTCAAAATGGATCTGATGATTAATGTTAAACTGAGAAATGTGCCTCATTAAAATAAATCATTTAATGTACCTACTAAGTGTTTTTGATTTTATCTGAACTAGATTTACATTATTAAGAAACTTCGTTACAAATTGCAACAAAAGTCCAAATTACTTACTACTTTATTTACAAAGTTTCTTGTTGTGTAAAACCATTTCTCTTAAAAAAAACCTAAATTCTAAAGAAAACTGGCGAGGACTGCAGGGGAAGGAGGGGGCTGGTGACTCTTGGTGGTGGCTGGTTTTTGGCATATATGGTCCTTATAGTACTTGGGGGCACACAATAGATGGGACTAATCGTTGCAAAAACACTTTTCTATGGAAGTTAACATTCTTCTCGTAGAGTAATTTGTTCTGTGGTACCACTGGTCTGTACGATTGACTATTTCGCTAGTGCTATAAAATTAATTATTCGCATATTTGTTTCGCATTTCCGCAGATTCGTATTTTTACGGAATCGCATTTCTTCAGATTAGCATCTCTTTAAATTCTCGTTTCTTTGGAATCTCAGTTATTCAGAGTACAGTTAGACTCAAAACCGGGCAAGTGCATGTCAGGCCACGCAATGCAGGGTTCCGTAGTCCATCCATCCGAATAATGTGGCTTAAGAAGTGGGTTTTCTGTTGATTTTGTTTCATAGTTACAACGTTATACCAATTTAATAATAATTTTCAATGGAATTTGTACGATATTTAGTTACTTCTCATTTGATTAGCTGTTACTCGTAAATTGGCTGTGATAGCTTTTTTTTAATTTCTTGAAAGAACTTTTTCACATACCTATTCAACATCAACCATGTAGCTGGCAGGGGGGGGAGTGTGAGGATACACTTGACTCTAACAAAAAAAATGGTCTTCCCAACCCTTAAAGGTTTTTAAAAGACCTATTTACGCACGATGGGGTACCTAAGAAAAAAATCACACCCCCACTTTACATATACCCAACTACACTAAATATTTTTTTTTTTTTGTCTAGATTTTATTCTTTCACTTTGTTGGCATGCCATGCAAAATTACAACCTCCTAGCACTTAGTCTCTGAGCAAAGGTGCGGACGGACGGACATACATGGCAAAACTATAAGGGTTCCGTTTTGCCATTTTGGCTACGGAACCCTAAAAACGAAGAGACAGTATAACTATCCCGCCAGTAAGACATAAAATATGGGTTCATGGGATCATAAAGGTTAAAGAAGTTAGATGTAATCTCATTGCATTTAGCGATACCTACTAATTTTTGCGTCGCCTGTACAAATATGGAGAATAGAGATTCCAAAGAAACGAGAATCTAAAGAGGTGCTACTCTGAAGAAATGCAATTCCAAAAAATGTGAATTTGTAGAAATGCGAAAAATTAAAACAAATAATTAATGTCAATAATATTCATATATTATTGGAATTAGGGAAAAATGTATAGAAAAAAAGATACATTAATAAGTAGTAAGGTCCTTTCCACACGTTCCGGTTGCCGGGTAGTCGGCGTGGGGTACCCAGCCACTACCCGGCGGAAAGTATATGGCCATGTACATTTACGTGTTCCAGTACCCTTCGTCCGGCAAGCCGGTTTCCGGATGTACTTCAGACGCACCAACCGGATAGCCGGCGGCCGAACTCACAGAAGTGTATGGAATACGCAACAAGCTTTCATACGAACCGGCGGCCAGTCGTTCGAGTATAAACAGGAAAGCAACAATTATTATATTATAAAAGAACAGGGCTTTCTAAAACTTTAGTTCTTAGGATTCTTCATGAACATCTTGACATGAATAAAGTTAGTGCCAGCTCTTTCGAGCTCGCAGCGAAGTGAGTGAAAAGTGTCCGCCAGAAGTTTTAGAAGCGTATAGATGACACGGAGCGATTTTTTTGGAGTCAATTGTTACAGGGGACGAAACCTTGGTTCTGTACTGTGATCCTCTTTGCAAAAGGGAATTGTTTTTGTGGCGGCGTCCTAGTGAAAAGCGTCCTAGGAAGGCTATGGTAACGCAATCCACCAAAAAGATAATGGCAACGTTGTTCTGGGATTGTACGGAATACTAATGAAAACCACGTTAAATGGCAGCTATTACGCCAGCTTTATTGAGTAGTTACGAGGGGCGACCAAGCAGTAGCATCGTGGAAAATCAGAAGTGTTCGGCTTCTCCACGACGATGCTTCCGTTCATAATCCTTCAATTGCTAAGGCTGCTGTTACAAAATGTGGCTTCAAGAAAAATCGCCACCCATCAGTTACAACAGTTACCCACCAGTTACCCACAGCCCCTAGTGACTATTATTTGTTTTCCAAACTTAAGGCAGACTTAAGGGGAAGAAGATTTTCTTCAGATGAACTGTTGCGTGCGGTTTGCGCCTATTTTGAGGACAAAACTTCTGAGTGTTTTTACAAGGGGATATAAATGCTTAATAAGAGATCTGAAGTGCAATGGAATCGAAAAATAAAAAATGATTTGTAAATATATGTACTTAATTGCTTTGTTAGACCGGAAAACTTTTGTACCTTACCTCGTATTTTTGTCAATTGAAGACAGAATTTGACAACGAATGTCGCGAAAAAATTATAAGCTCTAGATCAATATTTTACGAAATATTCACCTTGAAAGTTATGGCCGCGTAATCCTTCACTGGTTGTTTTCTTTATTGTTGATTTTATTTCTTTATAACTTGAGACCTCAAACAGTAAAACTGTCACAAGAGGAAAGGTCTTAATTAGTCATAACTAAAGAAAACAATAAATACTATTAGTGTTTAGTTACAAAATCAGTCTAAAACTGGACGCCGCGTCGTCGAAACGTTACGATATCTCATTATCCGTGATTGGTGTTGCGAGTAGGCATGTGCTCAAAATTTGAGGTAATTTTTTTTTTGTTAATTTAATTCAGTAAACATTGGTCCAACGTATTTCTACCTTGTAGCAAATACTGAAAGTGCATAATCCCATTACACCTCTAAAGCTGACCTACCCTACCGCGCGACCGCCTTTGACCTCGCATAAAAACTGAGGAAGGTGAAGAATTTCTACAGATTGCTTTACTTTCCTTTAAAAGGAAAGTAAAGGATATGTGGAAGGAATACTCTGATGAAGTCTTGAAGGAAAAGGAAATCTGGTATAATATAAGACCATCCAATGTCAGCCAGCGCATATACCTTGGTTCACAAACGGTAGTGTAAATGAAATAAAATGAAATGAAATTAATTTATTTGCTCAATAGGTTAACAAAGGTGAAAATCTATACTAATATTATAAAGCGGAAGAGTTTGTTTGTTTGTTTGTTTGTTTAAACGCGCTAATCTCAGGAACTACTGGACCGATTTGAAAAATTATTTTTTTGTTGGATAGCCCATTTATCGAGGAAGGCTATAGGCTATATAAAATCGCGCTACGACGAATAGGAGCGGAGCAGCGACGAGAAATGTTGCAAAAACGGGGAAAATATACGCATACGAATTTGCGCGGGACAGCTAGTGTGTAATAAAAGTACAGCACATTTACCAGTGTCCTGTCATGCAAACATTAGGTATATATGGAATAAATTAAAATACATGCTAAAATACCAATTCCTAAATACAACCAAATTAAAAACATGTCAATTTATGTCACGAATTATTGAAATACATAGTAAAATACCAAAACATATTATTATTATTATTATTATTAATTTATGTCACAAATTCTTGAAATTATATTTTAATTAAGAATAAATATATGCAGTTTTATTAGGTTCTATTTTCTAAAAATTCTTTAAAGAAGTAAAAACACTTCTCAGTAAGCCATCTAAACAAATGACTTAAAAAATGATTAATTGGCAAATCCTTAACATTTGCAGGCAGATGATTATATACGTGGGAGAGTTAGATTATTCGGATACCGAGTACTAAATTGGCAAACAGATTTTTTAGTTATTTAAAAGTCAGGATGTGTTTTAACAAATACTCAGATTTCAAATATGTAAGGGCATGATACAGTTATTAGACATAATCTGCGAAATAGAGGTCTACAACTTGTCCATGGCGCTACATTACATAAAGCGTTACAAAGACTTTATTTATCTGGACTGAATTTTTCTATAAAGTGATTCCGTATCTGAGATTTGAGAGTACATATGCATGGTAAGCCTGTAGCGCCGGTTCCTTATTTGTTATTTTTCTAAGTCGCTATCGCCATCGCCGCAGTCGTACTTTGTCTACATTTGGTTCCAAGTACAATTTACGTCGAGGACTATATTAAGAAAACACTATTCGTCTACTTCAGATAAGGCTTGGTGATGATATTCTAGGTTTAGTTGTAGCTTTTTGGCACCTTTATTTCCGGACTGTGTAAAATGATTAAGTTATTAATATGTTGACATTGAGATAATTCCGCACATTCCGCATTGTTTAATTCTGCACAGTAATCGGTATTGGCCTTTAATGGAACGACGACTGATATATCATTTATAAAAAAGGAATAGGAGAGAGTCTAAGATGCTTCCTTGTGACACTCCTTCTTTGTTGACTCTAGTTTGAGACTGGACCCTGGTTTCTACTCCTTTATCGTTAACAGAAGGTAACTCAACATATTGGATCTATCACCTAGATAACTATTAAGCCAATCAGCTGCCCATCCCCGTATCTCATATGTGTCGAATTTATAGAGTAGTAATTTATGTGAAACATAGTCAAATGCACCAATTATTTCGGACACTACCCATCTAAGAAATTTGGACACCTTATAGGCAAGATACCCTCCAAACTGTGAAGTGTGCTATGTCGTAGAAGATGTTCAACACATATTATTGGTTACAACCAAAAATGAAATATGTAGAAAACCTTTGAAAGCAAAACTATTTACTTACAATAATAGCTTGAATTTTGATAACCTTTTCGTTGCAAACTTGCAATTTTAACTGTAACTGGAATATTTCTTCTTTGAATTTGCCGCAGAATTATATTACGTGAGTCTAGTCGTCAAATTTAAAAAGCCCAATTTAGTGATTGCTGATGTATATCGAATTACTCAGAGATCTGGTTTTCAATTCAATGCCTTTCAAGTCTGAAATGGCAATGCTACAAAAAACATTTCAGTAGATTGAAACGATTGTCCTGTGTTAACCTATGCCAAAGAAAAACTACAAAAGTAATTAATGATTTTTTCGGCATCCCATTTTTGAGAGATGACATTTTTGGAAGAGTTATTTTTTTGTTTAAAGTAAACCAACCTCCCGTAGGACTTTGTGACTTCGTTGATTACACTTCACACTAATGTTTTGCAACTCCTTAAAAACTCCTTCAGGTCCATAATATTGAATTTTTAGATTTTGAAAAATATCGGAGAACAAAAGATATGATTTTCCGAAAATGGGAAAAACAATTTCTACCAAAAATTGTGTACATCAGGCATAAGCTAGGTTCGTAACTTTCCTACCTAAAATAAGAAAATAAAGTTTGTTTTAGTTTTCAGCCATATTTATTTCAATTGATGTCAATAAGACAAGAGTTCAGAAAGAGGGAACCACTTTCACTTTTGACTTTGATTTATTGTGTAGATTTTGTCAAAACTTTGTTAATATTTTTAATTAACCCGGTAGGTATTAATAGTCATTAGGTTAACAACCACACTCGTGTCACCTCACTTGTGTCGAGAGATTATTCCAAAATTTCATCCATCAATAAACGATCCGAATTCATAACCAAATAATGCTCAAAGTCCATACATAGAGCCACTATAGTATAAGTAGGAATAAAATATTTCATACGCAATGCATAGAATATTGGAATGAGCCTTTGTAATCCTGTAACAGGAATATTTGATTAGGATTGCTTTATTCGATCTGAGAGGATTTGTAACTATGAGTGACTGGTGCGGGCTTCGGGTAGAATTTGTGTAAATACGAGATCAGTCATTTTGATTTTATTCTAGAAAGGATGACTACGTTATTAATATATATTATTTCTTTGGACATTTCACAGACGGAAATCAGTAGCTTTTAAGCACAAACCAAACTTTATTGTATACTAGCTAAGTTAGCGACATTTGTAAGTACCAAAATTTACCTTAATTTTCAACTTTTATTTTTGGGAATTTTCCCTTTACTTGTGCTGTAAGACCTTGCTTATAACCAAAATTGACAAATCTAGGTCAACCGGAAGTACCCAATAGGTGTTGGGTCGAAAACCTATATGGTAATTCCCGTTGACCTAGAATCACGAAGTTTGGCAATAAGCAAGGTACAAATAAAGGAAAAAACCCAAAAAAATAAAAATAATATTTTTTTTTTGGATCATACATAGTTCATGCCAATTAAGATAGTCCTCTAAGTTGTATGGGCGCTCATACAATTTAGAGGACTAGCTTAATTGGCACCAACCTCAAATAAAGTAAATAAATAAAATTGTGCTAGTGTGTGTAAGAAAATAAAATAAAAATGTATTGCTATATTATGCTCGTGTGCGCAGAACATTAAACAGTAAAGACACAAGCGATCGTTTTTCGATTACAAACATATAAAAATTCAAATCTTTTCTCTTTATAATATTTTTAGTGTAGAAGTGTAGATATATGTACCCACAAATTTGTACGGAACCCTCGGTAGCGAGTTCGACTCGCACTTGTCGGGGTTTTTCAGTTATCAAAAAAACAGCTTAAACAAACACTACTCTTCTTCTTTAATGACTTTAAGACAACCTAGCCGGACTTAACGGCTAACTTCTGCTATTGTCAAGTATTTAAAATCTTGTTCTTATTGATTTATCACTCGATTTATCGCTCGATTTATCACTCGATTTATCACTCGATTTATCACTTATTTTAAGTTTTTAACAGGTCCGTGTGCAATATTCTTCTAATTCTTCTAAAATAAACTTATTTTTTATTGCGGATTAACGTACGCGAGTAGATAATTAAAACTTTATAGGGGAGCAAAAAAACTGCATAATTTTACACAGATTCCTGTACAATTTCATAATTTGTGTACATTTCAAATTTCTATTGGACGTTGCTTATTACTGATTGGCTGAAACAATGCGTCTTCCGATTCTCTAGCAAATTATAACTTGTCAAAACCGCTAGAACATCTCTGATGTTCTTAACTTTTAGACAACATTTCGTCCTATAAACAACGGAATGTTGTTAAGAAAGTCACTTATGGCGTGACCTTAGTATTTAGTACATACTTGTAAGGAAGCTAAAGGAGGCTTTCGTGCTCTTTCAAAATTTCTACTTTGCGAACTCCTATCTTCGCAAACTTTAACCACCAGTATTCAAAACTTCCGGAAAATTTTCCAGGATACCTCATTAATAAAAATTAAAAATAAATAAAAAAGACCCGAGCGAGAAGAAATAGACGACAATTATGTTTATGTAATTAATTATAATAAACTATCTTTTTCCCGCGGATAAGCCCGCGTTAAGTTTGAATTTTATTCACTACTTTTCTATTTTATTTTAAAACATTTAAAAGTTCGTTAAAATCCGTCCAGTGGTTTTAGTTTTTGTTTAGTATAGTAACAGTTATCAATGTATCTTCAAAAACTTTTTGTTTGTAATCTATACTAACATTATAAATCTGAAGAGTTTGTTTGTTTGTTTGTTCTCGGCAATCTCAGGAACTACTGGTCCGAAATAAGAAATTATTTTCCTGTTGGGTAGCCCATTTATCGAGGAAGGCAATATGACATCACGCTAAGATCAATGTCCTTTTTAAAAAGAGCGGGTCGGCTAGTACAGGATATAAGTTGTAGTATATAGTTTGAACCAGTGTCGTATCGGACGGACTAAAGTCTGGCATGTTTCCAAAGGTTGTCGAAAGGCACGTGGATATCAAAATGCTTTTAGTCGCTTTGTGTGAAAGGGCTCCGTACCTCGCGAGTCAAAGCATTTACTAAAGAAATTACTTTCAAAGGGAGCACGACTATGAAAGGTTGAATCGAAACCGCTTGGAGTAAGATCTAAATGGATTGGTTGTTTGAACGGGAATCCGCCGCACGGCCGCGAACTCTGAAGTAACGTAATTTTTTTTCTGTTGCAGTCATTGGCTAAAATTCACTGTCAATCAGCAACGAGGGGCATTTAGTAGTCTAAATGCTTAATATAGTCTTGACATGATAATATTTTATAAATCGATGACGGGGTGCACGCACGAAAAAGTGTCACGTAGCGACAGTCATGTTATTGACTGGTTACTAAGCAACGTGAATGGCATTCCGCCTGCTGATAGGCTGAATTACAGTGGCCGTCAGGCGCTTGCGCCCGGGTCCACTTAAGCTGTCACAGGCATTTGTTTAGTTTTAATTAAGTTTTTTAGATAATCATTCCCCAAGAATATACTTTGTACTTTAAGTGGTGACATTTTGTTAATGCTTGACATATTTAACTAATATTATAAAGCTGAAGAGTTTGTTTGTTTGTTTGAACGTGATAATCTCAGGAACTACTGGTTGAAATTGATAAAAATATTATTCTGTTGGATAGCCCAGTTATCGAGGAAGGCTATAGGCTATATACAACTAATAGGAGCGCAGCAGCAATGAAAAATGTTACAAAAACGGGGAAAATTGACGCACACGTAGTTGCGCAGGTCAGCTTGTACGCTAATAATAGGCAAGCGAAATTTTATTTAACTTATAATTAATAATTTTTATTATTTATATTTTTATTATTTATTTTCACTATTATTAAATTTCTGCAACGGTAGTTCCTATTTGAGGGTTATGATTATAAATTGCTGTGGACTTATTATACTTAACTATTCTTATAACGAAATCTCCTTTTTAAAATTTTAGGACACCATGAAAAAATGACTTTCGCGATTTGTTTACAACACTATAAAATTATACACACTACGGGTCTTATATCTATCTATCTATTCTATCTATTTATCTATTCTATCTATCTATCTATTCTATCCATCTATCTATTCTATCTATCTATCTATACATTTTAACATTGTAATAGTTGCTACTTGACCTGAGCAATAACACGCGCTTTATGATATTTTGCAAATGACACGGAATGGGGCGGATCTTTTTAAAAACTTGCCATATCGTAGTTTATTTCAAGGGCCACTACTCAACTAAGAATCATCGCGCTGTCATCTACAGGGGTCCAGCAGTGATATTTTTGTGTCGAACCATTCCGTATCATTACATAGAAGCTACGTCTATAATACCCGAAATGCATATCTTCACGCTATAATTATAAGGATCGATATACAGATTTTATCAGGACGGGTATTTCATGGAATAGATAGTCTGGGAGCGATACCTATAGATGCGGTGATCGACGATTCGAGCCCACTGGTTCCTTTTTCTTTTTTTTTGTCACCTTTTTCTAATATTTTGTGCAATTTTGACTGACTGCAAAAAAATATGTTTATTTACTCTTTCATTTTTAAACAAAATCCGGAATCAGGTTACTATCTCAATAATAATATTCCTCTTATTCTTGCTTGCGATTACCGATTCAATTGTTGCTGAGTTGCAACATTGTCCTATTTAAAAATTATGCATGATGGTTTTAATGTACTAAAACCATCTTAAATAAAATAATAAAAACATTAAGTATCAAAAGAAACTTCACTGGTTTTGAAAGTAGACGGCATTGAATTCAATAATGTTCTAAAATTCTTTATTCACTTAGGAAGCAAAATACTGCACACAATAGGTAAAGCCCGAGAAAAAAACAGGCAATACAAAATCGCGGCCACTCTTTTCAAATTGCCAATGTTTACAATATTTTTTTGTTTATAAACTGTACGTCTGTACATGCAGGTAAGGTGCTACCACCATTATATTATACACCATATTAACGGACTGATGCAAAAACAAGAGGTCAAAAATATTAAATGAAGAGTACACGAGATTGGATATATCAGCCTCAATGGGCACAACATAGTGGGAGCATCCACTTACAATGTAAAAGCTTTATGTACTTAAATATTGGCCAATTTACTGCTACTTAATGAATAAGCATACATGTTTTGCAAAAGAAAGAAAAGAATGCCCTTCCTTTTACACGCAGAATCTTTACTAACACTAAGTATAGATTTACTTTTACTTACAAAAGTAAATCGTTTTCTAAACTAGTACCTAAGTAACATTATCAAACGGTGACAACAATATTCACCAAAGTAAAATACAATAAACTATGCAACAAAATACTATAATAAGGAGCAACGAATTTGACTGCCTCTGTGGCGCGGTGGGAGTGTATCCGACTGCTACGCAAGAGGTCGTGGGTTCGATCCCCACCCAGGATAAAACTTTGTGTGATGAGCACGTTGGTTTATTCTGTGTCTGGGTGTATTATCTATAATAACCCCCGTATTTATAAACGAGTAATAGCAATTACTTAAGTAAAAGTAATTACTTAAGCAACAGTTTCTATTTTATAGTCAAGAAAATGAGTGAAGTAAGAAACGTCAAACGTTAGTATACTTAGCCAAGCAATAGTCACCGATATCATTACTTGAGTAATAGCTGTAATTAAGAATTTTATGTAGAGGTTATTTTTCTTAAGATATAATTTAAAAAAATATGTAAAGTTTGGAAAATAAAATCAATTATTTGGCGCTATGCTAGCCAGTGGGTAAATAATACAATAATAATTATAATATATCATTTATTTTAGGCATCAATGGCCCACAGAAATCTATACCTTACCGACTGACATACTTATAATCATTGAATAAGTAAAGTACTAGTAAAAGTAAATACAACTTAAAACCACTATATACTTAAAACTATAACAGTAGATACGCTTCACTTCCTCATAAGTACCATGCGTCGCGACTCCAGAATCTGCACCCTCGGCGTATAGCGGCTATTCTGGCGCACGTACGCCGATATGTCCTCCGTCTTGGTGGTGCATTGCAGGCGCGAGATGTAAACATATTCGGCGCCCAGGCGCGCAGAGTCTCCTTAGGCTTAGCTTTGCCGCAGCGGTTCTTGACGGTTGGCTGTCGGCGCTTCTTTCCTTGCACCGCCACAAAACCATCTTCTGTATCTTCTTTACCTCTGTTCGTTGTCCTAACCGGGTAATGCATAAGAGTGAAAGGGGCTTCTGGCTACACTGGCAAAAACTATTGACGGTGGTACTTGAGCAATGCAGTCGACACAACTGAGTGGATGACCGCGTTCGCAGGCTTACGGGCGTTCAACCATTAAAATTAATACCCTTGCTACTTAAATTATAGTAATTTGTGGCCGTATTTAACCAAAAAAACTTCCTTTATTTATAAATGTGCTATAAGAACAAAACAGTAAAACGCCGGTGACGTCTTCAGTGACATTTCTTGACATCAAGCAAGTTTTATGACGCTAAATTAAAAATAAGTTCTTCAAAAATACTTTAAATACATGTGACGGACTATTTAATTTGGTAGCATTACTATTCAATCATGTTGCATTTCGTTACATTCAGAAAACTAAAATTGAAGAATATCTATAAAATCAAAATTTGGTGTGATTAATTTCTGTTTTATTAATTTTTAAAGTTTTAAAATTTGTAGCTATTTTAGTTTGTCGTAATATATTTTTTTCCCTCTATTTTGCAAATTAATTAAAATCTTGTTTATGTAAAGGAACGTTTTTCGCGGCTCACCGGTTGCTAAGTAATAAGTAATACTTGGTTACTTTGCTCAAGGAAGTAACGAATATTTCTTGTCTATAAAATAGGTTTTTCTAAGTAATTACTTTAAGAACTAGCCGTGTCTAAGTGGAGTAATCGCTAAGTAATAAATAAGTAATGACTCGTTTATAAATACGGGTGTATATGTATGTATTTAGAAATATAAGTATGTTTATCGGTTGTCTGGTTTCCATAGTACAAGCTCTGCTTAGTTTGGGATCACATAGCGTTGTGTGAGTTGTACCAAAATATTATATTATATTATTATTATATTATAAAATATTATATATTATATTATAATTACATCCGTTTATCTTTATCAGAATAATTATCGCTTACGTTGTAAGCCCTTTGTATAAGATGTCTCTTGGGTACATTGTTGAATTTATTTACTGGTAGATAAAATGCCGACTGGGATTTTATTGAAAAATCTAACACCTAGTCCCATGATTGAGTTATGAGTTTTATGAAGCCTATGATATTGACCTACTAATTTGTGCTTATTTCTTGTATTCCCAAAGTGAATATAGGTAACTATTTTTGTTATACAAATGTAAGTTTTGTTGTTCAAATAAAACGTTTGCAATTGTCATAATACCTATCGTAACTATCTCTTTAAACTTTTCTGTAAGGAAAACTCGTGTTCCTAGTTGATATATCGCACGCACTGCACATTTTTGAAGAATAAAAATAGTTTTTTATAAGAGCCGCCTTATCTCAAAGCAATAACTTACGCTGTAAATAACCAAAATATACTAGTCGAGCTGTTTCTTTATTCGTAAGCTGTTTAACTTTGCTGACAGCATACGCTGCAGAACTGGGTGGATGCTTCACTGTAACCTACTGTCTAATGTAATTCCCAAGAATACTGTTTAGTAGACAAAGGTAATGAGGTGATTAGCTTTGTCTGATGAAACTGCACTAATGCGATGAAATAAAATATGATACATCTTCAAACGCATCTTTCTCTCCCGGACTCTTCGCTCCGCTCCGCCTGGCAGCCTCAGGATCACCAGCAGATGTTGAAGCGATGATCTCATTACTTCTCCCCAACGTCGCCGACCGGCTTGGGACCGATAGAAGGCCATTCTTTCGGGCCGCTTGACGCCCGTATGGCGATTTGAAACTACACTGGCAAAATAAAACAGTCGAAACGAAAATTTCATCGTTGACCGCAATGATTGACCGGTACAATAACATCAGTAAATATATCGTTTGAACTTGAAAATTACATTTGGTGGCAACATCTTTAATCATATCCACCACAAGAAATAATTCTTAGACTCACAAGTTCATTAAATTGGCGCGCGGGCGAACAGTATAACTTAACTATCTACAGTTGCAAACCGAACTTAATAAAATCCTGGACGACAGTTGAAAACATTTTTATTTCATTTAATGGCGAGACGCTTACGGAGCCATTATTTCCTACGTGAGGTGCATTTATTTTGTAAGACACGTTCGCACCCTTCCGATAGTTGCAAGCAAAGTATTACCTGGCCATGTTAGACTTATGTCATAGGCAATCCGTTTTAAAACGAAAAAATAAAATAAAATAATAATATATGTTTATTTTTCTCAATATACAATTGATTATATGATATCCACCATTTCGCACCGGGCTTACGTTGTGAATTAAGACTCCATTGACAGAGGACATCATTGACCTGATGAAAATGTAGTAAAGTAATCTAAATTAATATTTTTGTTGAGAGGATAATATACCTAGTCAACAAATTAAAGATTCTTTCGAGTAATTTGAAGGGTCGAATCTTATTGTAAAATTGTAATACTGACGTGAACTCGGCTCTCAACAACAAACAATTTAGCTTAGTTGGAGGTTACGTCAAGCAATCTCGTTATTGCTAGTAATGGCCTGTTCACATTGCTGCTTAGGTATGTAATATTATAAAAGTGAAGGCCTGAACTGATTAGTGTCTATCAACAGTGTCGACACAATGATCATGGGTAGATAAATGCGATGTGTATAGAAAGAAAAAAGATTATGGTAATTTTACATAATAAAGTTGCACGCACAGTGAGGGACATGGACGTTGGAAAATCATCCGGGCGTGAATATACCTGTGTCATTATTGTGTCAAACCTGTCTACCTAACTAACTAACCTAATTATAATGTTATTAAATATGTACCTACGAACAATAAAATCGCAATAGCAATTTTTTTCATAAACTAGAGTAGGTACTAAACGATGAATACGTTTGTAATATGTCATTCTAAACACTAATATACGATGGTATATACCTAGACCTAGAACAATTAGGTGAGCGAGTAAGGTCACCAGAACAACAGTAGCGTAACAGGGTCCTTATTCACTATGTTTTTTTTTCGTTTTCGCAAAAACTTTTTCGCGAACGGACCCATATTTCGAAAATGTTCCGACACTACAGTAGAAGTGGCTTGGCGTTTGCTTTTCAGTTATAACAGTACTAAATGTTATTTAACAGAGATACATTCTTTGGACTCTTTGATGTAAACGTAATTGGCTTGTAACAAATCCTTTTCGATCACTGTCAATTAATCAATCAACTCGTCACTGTATGTTACTCGAAGACGGCTGGACTGATTAAAAAACTCTTTCTTTTTTGTTTGAAAGGGTATAGTTCCAAGGTGGTCCCATTGTTATTAGGTCAAATATGACGATGGAATACTAAAGAAATCGAGTGAGCTCTTAAAATACATAAAGTACTCCTATAACGATTAAATTATTAAAATGTATCTATCACGTTTAAACGACCAATTTAGTATGCAGGGGTTTTAAACTGATCTAGCTAGGCTATTCTTTTTAAGTAAATGTCATTTTAAAGAAATACTGAGCTAAGCTCGGTCATCCAGGTACTAGTACTTAATTCGTGCATTTACTTTCGGGAAGCAACATTTAATTTTGACTAGCGGAGCTACTCAATAATAATTATTTTGTGGATTGTGATTCCAATACTCTAATACGCTCGTCATGTGCTCCTCAATGGAGCTGATGGTGAAGTATCAGGTGTAATACTCAACAATTAACTTTGACTATTCTGTTGGTCTAGTGGTTAGTGACCCTGACTGCTGAGCCTGAGGTCATGGGTTCAATTCCCACACTGGCGACGGCTTATTCTGTCTGGGTGTAAATTATAAAATAAAAATATATAAGTATGTTCATCAGTTGTTTGGTTGCCATAGTACAGGCTCTGCTGCCTAGTTTGGTATCAGATGGCGTTGTGAGAGTTGTCACAAGATTTGCTTCGGGAAAATCAATATTTTATATTTATTAGGGAGCACCTGGTAGCACTAAAGCACTATTGACATAAGCCATTTTAACTTAGATAAATTACAAACCGACTCCTAAAAGCCAAAAAAATAATAACATTTTTACACAAAAATATGACCGTAATCAAAAATAACTTGATTGAAAAGAAATAATAATATACGTACAACAAAAAAAAAAATTTGAAGTGGTTGAATACACTATGCCCACTCTATTATATTTTAAGGCTAAATACCTTTGTTTATTGCCCGACGTTTCGACCGTATTGCAGCGACCGTGGTCACGGGCAGACTCTGCTTACAGGCTCGGCCGGCAAAACCAAAAACCAGGTTTTTGATGAGGAGTATACATTTTATATTCCGTTACATATTAATTATCCAAAACTTTTATATCGGATTCGGTTACGGTTACTGATAGTTTTAATTTCGGATATCCGATAGTTTCGGTTTTTGTTACGGAGCTCCATAAAATCCTTGATTCTGAGTGTATCTCGATAAGTTTCTAAGCTAAATCTGTTTTTATGGAAATGTTTTCAGGCGAGCAATGCCGGTCAAACGGAACGGTATTACGAGCAAGTATAATTAGTACATTGCTTGTACTAAGAACTAAGCGTCTTCTGAATGAAAACCGATTCATGTTAAAACTGTTAAACATTTTTTTAAACAATGAACAAGAACGATGATAGTACTTTTGACTCAGAAATTCAAGTGAAACAGTAGTAGATGATTATTCTGTCATCGATGAAGACTTAGAAAATAAATCTATAATCTGCTCTAATGAATGGGTATAACAACGTGGGGTTGGTGGGGTTTCTGGGCTCACGCTGAGTACTCAGGATACGACTGTCCGAAGGTATACATCTGCGACTTCAGCCTCAACAAAACTTAACCGGTATTACCTGCTGTGGTGTTTAATACCGATCAAAGACGTTTTGATTTTTAATTTTATTATCCAAATTTGCTTTACTTATTGATCTCAATTATTGTGATTTTGATAGAAGAAAAGAGTGGAAAATTATTATGCAAAAAATAAAACAAGGAAATATTTAATATTTTCAGATTTGTGATAATTTTCGCTTAACATTTGTTAGGGTAAGAATGGCTATTGCTATAATACCGTCTATAATAATCCATCTATTGTAACGATTGTATAATGTAACTTAATGTTTAACTATATTTAAATCAATATATTTGTAAGATATTTTAAATAAACTTTCAATTAGTGCCTTTTATTTCCATACAAACTATACATTTGCAAAATTTTTACAAGTCCAGGGTACACTTACATCTTTATACAGATTACACACATTGCGATAAGGCTGCCTGCCCATTGAAGCGAGGCGAGGCTCTGAAGCGGAGAAACGGGGAGGAATATTTATTTTAATAATGTAAGGTGTTTCCGCATTATTAGTTTCACACACGGGAGCAAAATCGCTAGACGGTTTTCGTTTCTTTTAGGAATTCAAAAAATATTGTGATTGAAATAAATGTATTGTCTCCTTCAGATCCACTTTATTGTTTTTTGCATTTTCTCTATTAAAACTGTCGCGAAAACATCCATTTCCTTTGTAATTTAGTTAGGTACTGTAATAACAATTAAAAATAAAATCAAACGATGAACACTTAAATTGCTGAACAAAACCTTTTACTTCCTTGTTTCAGGTATCTGGGAACTGGATGCTCGTTTGACGATGTTGAACTATCTTACCACAACAAGAAAATTTGGTTCCTTGTATCTTAACTATTTCTTTTCAATAGTACTTTAACCAAGATGCTACTCGAATTTACTTCCGATCTACAATATTTAAAGAAAGTGAACTGTGTATATTGTAATTAAAATATACACAGAAAGACATTAAATATCCCATCACCACGACAGGTCGGTTATTGGCAACCATTGAACTATACATTTGATGAAGCATTTGGTCTCAGTAAAAATATGATAAGGCCTTAAGCTGGAAAATATTTGGATTTTGAGAAGAAAGTTTACAATTATAGGTTAAGCCGTGCCAGACGTTGCATTGAGTTGTTTTGTTGACTTTCGGTGTACTAGCAAACAAATTGAGAATATTACATCGCCCATTAAACACGTCTGTTCTCAGAAGACATTGTGAAAGCTTTTTGCATTTTGCACAACTTCGTTCGCCAAAAAGAAGATTACAATTTTCATGACACTTTAAAAATAGTTGGACTCGAAAATATACAAAATACAGGCTGGTCAGTAAACACTAGCGTCTGCAAGAGATATGTTAAAAGATTATTTTATGAATGAGGAAGCAATACCTTGGCAATCAAATAGAATATAAGTCTATGATTTAAAAAAAAAAAATGGTACTGATTGATTAAATTGATTAAATAATAAATAAAAACTTATCTTCAATGTTCTTTTCTTTGGCAATTTTATTCGAAAAATTACCGACAAAGCATTCACAAATTTCTCCCCAGGCCTTTACTTTTTGAATCCCACATCGCACGGACGGGATTAAATTTCTGATATAAATAATTCTATTTCCATATTTATTTAAATCAACAACAGACTACGTACGTACGTTGCCTTCTACTTGAACATGTTAACTGAGGTAAGGGAGAGAGGGGTGGGGAATTGTGCGAGGGGCGTGTGGCGGCTTAGTGGCGGGTGCGGGCCACAAGAAGCAAGCAACGACAATTTGTAGCGTGTGGCGGCCACCAGCTAGCACCGTCAACCGTGTGCGGCGAGTCCATATAAAATGTATGAAAACTACAGGAAATATGCTGGTGGAGCCGTTTTGCGGTAGTGGCCAGTGACCCGTGTGCGGCGATCCTAAGATTGTTCCGACAAATGGCTCTTAAGTTATAGTTTGTTTATTATTGCTAACACTAATATAAAAATCTGTAGGTTCTTTATATGGCACTAAATGTACTTGGATCAAACACACTTATGAATCATCTTGATTTAATTAGCTTTCCAATAAAAAAAACACAACTAAAACTGTATATCCGTTTGTGCATTAGAATGCTCTAGATAAATACACATATACAGATACATATACAATTATACCCACGTTAAACTAAAAAAGAAAATTGGAACTGTAGCATCATAGACGATTGCTATATCTGTTTTTATATACATATGCCTGTTCAATATACCTACGCACAGCAAAACGTAATCCAGAAAGACTAGGCACCAACCACTTTCTTCTGCAAGACCGCAACCACCTTCTTTTCATCATCAACTTAGTTAATCGCGTCCATCTATCCGTCAGCGTCTCCTCGCCCAGGCTCTTGAAGAACCCCTTGGGGTTGTAGCTCAGGCTCAATTCGCTGCAAGTGGCCACGTAAGCAGGATCACCACCTTAAATACCCGCACCATCTTGGATCCTGGAATAACGAAATCTTTAATGAAAACTCACTGAAATGCGGCCCCCGGGCAAGATGTGCACCTGGCCCTCGTTAAGTGGTTTCAGGTAGATCATTAATGAAACTAAAGGTTTACAGTATAAACAAAATAACTTATTTTCCTCCGTTTAAGAGTCTTGCTCTGCTTCATAAACTTGATATATTTTTAATTAGTGGGCTCCGAACAACCCCAACCAGCGGCGCTCGAATTATAATTGTAACATTATAATTGGTCTAAAAATAGTTACCTGTCTATCTTCATCGTTTATTTTTTTTATTTACAGAGTAATAATAATAATCTACACTAATAATATTATAAAGCTAAAAAGATTGTTTGTTTATTTGATCGCGCTAATCTCAGGAACTAGGTACTGGTTCGAATTGAAAAATTATTTCATTATTGGATAGCCCATTTATCGAGGAAGGCTATAGGCTATATAACATCACAATATCAGAACATAGCAGCGATGAAAAATGTGAAAACGGGGAAAAATTACGCATACGAAGTTGAGCGGGTCAGCTAGTAATTTTATAATAATACTTTTTCATGAAATTATGACATTTATATAGTTATCAAATAGCACAGTTGTGTATTTGCCTGAACTAGGTTGAATCCTACGTTTCGGGCTAGAAAGTAAAAAGTATTTTAATAAGTACTCTCCGAAACTACAACTATACTTAATAACTAGAAATAAGAACTGATATACTAGAATAATCAGACAAATAAATTAACATTTACAAAGTAGGTAATTGTAAGAGATCTGACAAAAATTGGTTTTATTTATTTTAGTACCAGTATTATGTTTTCCGTCTGTTTGTATGACATGTCTTGTAATAGCGAGTTTTTTTTACAATTAAAATATTTTAAGTGGTATATATTGACAATTCCATTTAATCTATTATACAAAAAGGGAAAAAAACGTATAGGTTGAATCAGATGTGCACACTATATTTTCGTCTCTTGTTAGTTTTGTTAGTACTAAAGGTAAGTAGCTCGTTATATTTACTATAAAAATCTGACGGACAGTCAATACATACAATATAAATAAAAATAGGAAAGGTGCTCTTTCAAGTGGCAAAATAACAGATTTTAGTGCTTCTCCCCATGAAATGACGCAATACTGAGTGATGGACTGAAACAGGGCCTATAATATACTTGTATAATTAATTTTGAATCAGCGATAGAACGCAGTTTTTTAAAGACATATATTAATTTTCGGACACTCTTCACTTAATTTTCTATGTGTTTCTTGAATGACAGTGTGTTATCGATAGTACCTATTGCCGAGATATTTATGTTGCTAGTGCTAAGTATATTAAGACAGTTACACGTATTTTCTAAAGTGTTATTACAATAGTGAGCAAATAAATGTGGGTCATCGTCGCTGTGATATGACTGTATACTGGTATGACTAAGCCAATTATTTAAAATAGTAGAGCCTTGCTGGGCATTTTCAAATTAGTCGTTCTTGGTTTTTGCTGTAAATATAATGACTGTGTCATCGATTTTCATACTGAAAAGGTCATTTATGTAAATAAAGAATAAAGTAGGGCCCAAAATACTGCCCTGAGGAATACCAAAATCAGAACTTTTTTTATCTTCACTAGTAATGTTATCTATTTTGATACATTGGTAAATTTCATTTAAATAGTCCGCCAAAAGTTTAAGTTGTACCCCTCTTAAATCTATATATATCTTATAATTTGTTTAGGAGAATGGGAACAGAAATCGTGTCAAAATCTTTAGCAAAGTTAAGGAAGATACACAGGACTTGGTTCCCTTTGCTGAGCTCTTGTGAAATATAATCTGTCAAAGTATGAGTCGCGTCGGCTGTATAAATTTAGGTCTAAAACCATACTGTGTAGTGAATATGAAATGGTTGTTTCTTAAGTAATAAAATAATCTATTTTTAAGCTATTGCATAGCTTTTATCGCGGCGTTTGAGCACGGCGGCCGAATAAAGAAATTCCGTAACGAAAATAAAACCTAACATCCCCCACTCCGCCTATTATGTAGCTCGGCCGAGCGTTCGCTTAACGTATATGTATATGGTACGACTGTACGAAGCTCGCTCGTTTTTGTTGTTGATAAAAAATGCTATGCAATAACTTTACCGCGGCAGTCCCCGAGTGCCACACATTTTTTTTCTAGTATTTTCGATATTGAGGGAAGGAGGGAGATTAGTCGGTAATTGGAAACAAGTTCTTTATTTCTGGATTTAAATATAGGAATAACTACTGCCTTCTAAGGAAAAATCCTTTCAGAAAGGTAAAGTCGAAAAATATATGTAAAATATGTTAAAAAAATTTAAAGATTTAATATTGTCCGAGCCAGTAACACAGCTATCCTTTAGGCCAGAGATAATTCAAGCTACCTCGTGTTCGTCATTGTCAAGCACAACGAAAGATTTGAGACTCAATTTGCGGACAAATTGGGGGTGCTGCGTACATCAGATTTCGCTCGGCAAGGTTTTTACCCACATTTTGATCATCGAGCTAATATGTACTAATGTACAAGATAAGCTATCTGGAACAAAAATGTAGTCCTTTTTCGCTAAATTAAAACAACAATTGTGCCCTCTAACCTAACAGAGCAAACATGTAGCGCTAGATTTTTGACTGCCTCTGTGGCGCGGTGGGAGGCGATTTTTTGTGCCTGGGTGTTATTTATCTATAATATGTATGTATTTAGAAATATATAAGCATGTATATCAGTTGTCTGGTTGCCATAGTACAAGCTATGCTTCCGCGAGCGAGTCGCTGACTCGCTAACAGACTCGGAAATCGGTTCCATTATTCTAGTACTACTTTGACACACCCTTAACTAAAACAAACAAAATAAAATGTTAGTGATGACTGAAATTATATTGTTACTCGTTTTGATGTTTCAAGACGAACGATGTAAGTATCAATAATGGAAATAATACTGTTGCGTTATTTCCATTATTTTTACTTACATCTACACAAGGTACAGCAGACTTCTTCAAGAAACTCCTTTCCGTTTTTGTGGTATATTTATCCTCTTCACGAAAATGCAACGAATATGTAAGTGTAAGTGCGGTTGTTTTATGCAACTTTTATCCATCTTTCAAACGTGGAAATCTTAAAAAAGCAAAATGTTACTAATTATATTTTACCATAATGCAATAATAAATTATCTTTCATTTTTAATCATTTTTCATTGAATAACTACAGTTAGTTATTTTTTTTTAAATGTGTTTGATTATTATTTTCCACTTTAAAAACGTCAGCTAATTCTACCTACACTGCTTGTTGCACAAATTGTTACATCTTTATTTTTTTAGTTTTGACAAATGACGCAAGACGGCATATATAATGCGTTCGAACTTTTTTAGTTTAAAAAACCAAGAAGGACCAAAGGCGCTAAGATCTAGCAAGCAGCTGACTAAACTGCGGCCGGATGACCGCACTCGAACGAGTTTTGATGTGTGGTGACATCTCTAGAACCTAATAACTACCTTAACACCTCAATGAATTTGATTCATTATTTTTCGAGGAGTAAGTCATGCTTTTAACATGTTTCCAAATTTGCTTACTACTATTACCTGCCCTTTGTAAAACATCTCTGTCTCAATTAATTTTTAACTTTTTGAGTAGGTAAATTTCTGAAACAAGATTTTTTTGTATCTTATATATGTTATTAGGAGTATTAGGTAGGTCTTGTTTGCTGATGGAGTCGATCTCTGTGTCTTATAGGTACAACGTATACGTCCAGGAGTAGTCCAGGGCTTGATATTGTAAAATTTCTTATTTATTGCTTAATATTTGTTGTATGCTTGTTGGTACGACAGAGACTTATTAGGGTCGGCATTATTATAAACTGGTCAAAAATCGATGTTGCATAAATCATGTTCGAGTTTGTTTATGTTTAATTTAGACATTGTCTGCTAACGAATCTGCTTACGTGGCGTTACATTTACGGTTAGTAGGACAGCGTGGTGATCAGTTACAGTAGAGTTAGTAACAAGCGTGATGTATGTCAAGTTTGTTATCATTACATGATCGAGACAGGAACTGCTATGATCAGTAGATAATGTAAGAGCGGGTTGAAGACCATGGTATGAACACAAATTAAGGTAGTTAAGGTATTCCTGAATCGCAAGACCCTGAGCTAATGTTTATTTAATGTAATATTATGGTTTTAAACGAGGATAGTGATTGCAGTATTTCATCTAAAGGTTTTTTAAATGGTCAGTAAAATGTAGAGTATGCCCGAAAATTAATAAAAATCATTAAATAATACGAAACGATATATAACTGCAGTGACCTAACCACAGCAGCAGTTGCTTTTAGCATATTCAATCTCTGCACGAAACACTTGAACTGTGAACCACAAGTTTTGTATATTTGTAGAACCTCCCATAACACAGGAAATATTCCCTACTGTTGGCGTAGTCTTTTTCTTAAAAACTATATCTTCACCAAAACCAACACAACTCGAACACGTCACGAAGTCATACTCACAGTAGGGGTTACTGAAGCGAAGCGTAATGATTCAATTAAAGTGAGATTGTTTCTATCTCTATTGGGGATACGAGCTGAAGATTAGTATTAGAACTGTGCTTCAGAATATTTTAGATAGTATTAGATACTGCATGAAGCAGCGATGCAAATGTTCTGCTTAGTAACTTAGTTCACTAGATTAGAACTCACTGGGTATTTGATATAATTGATTGATGATAGTTTATTACGGTGTGTATGTACTGTGATGTATATTGCCGAGGTCTCATGCAATCACATTAATATTATTATTATATAACATGCAATTACGCTATTATAAAAGCGAAAATTTGTGAGTGTGTATGTTTGTCTTTGTTGTCTTTTCTTCACGTCTAAAGGGCTGGTGCGATTTTAATACAATTTGGCTTAACGCACCCATGCGCGCACACACAGACACACACACACACACACACACACACACACACACACACACACACACAAACTATTTTCTGCATTATTGTAAAATATAGTGGTAGAGCGACACAGTCTACAACTTGTGAAGTGTAATTGTAAGTCGTCTTGTAGCCGAACACTGTCTCTTATGATACAGGTTACCCTAGTATAAGAGACAGGGTTTAACATTTCATGCAAACAGATCCGAGTTGTATCTATGTAATACCTTACTTCTACCAAGCTATGTACTGTACAACTATTTTATGCATTATTTGTAGAATCTGTTAAAAAACTCTGTACTTTTTGTGGCACAATAAAAATAAATATTATGATATGGAGTTAGCTGACACCCTGGATTAACACATAAACCGCAGGTAACACCGCGGGGCACAGCTAGTACATCATAAATGTATGTTCTATCAACCTCAATCTTCTATCACCTTTATGCGTGAAACTCGTTTAATATAGAAGGAAATAAGAGACAGTCTGGGACTGTGAGTTTGATAGCCGACCGATCGGGTCGTAATTTTCATCTGGTGGAAAATATATTTTTATTTCAACGCCCAACACAAGTTTCTGAGGAACAGCCCCGGTACCAGCTCGTCCAAGAGTTGTGTCACTGTGGCAGTACCTACCTACTTCAATGTTTCACTAAACTTTGATCGGCATATGAAAACAGAGTAAAATAAAACTAAACAGCGTGTTTTTTTGTCTATTTCACACTCCTAAGGTAAGTGTGACATTTTCGACTGCCTCTGTGGCGCAGTGGGAGTGTATCCGACTGCTACGCAAGAGGTCGTGGGTTCGATCCCCACCCAGGATAAAACTTTGTGTGATAAGTTTATTCTGTGTCTGGGTGTTATTTATCTATAATATGTATGTATTTAGAAATATATAAGCATGTTTATCAGTATAATAATACAATATATACATGATGATGAAAAAAAATAGAAAAGTGAGGATACAAAACCGTTTAGGCGTCAAAGAATTCCTCCCCATAGATGTCAACTGGTAACGTTCCCAGAAGGCTGGCAGCATTGCCACGTTGGATGGCAATGCTGGCCATCAAACCAGAAGGCTGGCCTATTCTTTGCACAAAGAATTACTTTGTGCAAAGAATAGGCCAGCCTTCTGGTCCCGGGAAGCACTAATGACGCGTCGAGAGATTTCCTTAAAAAGGTGGCGCGCACTTGGGCCCCACGGCCCCAGCGTCTCAACCCCAAACGGCTCAAATATACAATCTCCAACCAGATATTTGCGCAACCAGATATTTGCGCTGTTTGAGATTCTCAGCAGATGCAGCAGCAGCGCAAGCGCTCGCCGTGCTTGGAAGGTGGGTAGGTGCTTAGGTATCAACGCAAGTTGTATCCCATACCAAAGGCCTACCCACCCTCCACGGCAACAATGACATACCGTCCGGCCTCTTGCCGTCGCCGCGTGTCAAACCATTAGGTTCAACAACAGCTGGCACACCAGCGGAGACAAGTGCCCCACGGATGATGTCATTGATACTTGCTGACAGGCCATGGTGTCCAAGACTGCACACGGCTTCTCCACAGTGACATCGATGCGGAGAAACACATCGAGCACCCAAACGAAGGCAGGCAGCGATTCGGAATGTGGTATCGTCCAACATAGTGCCTACATTGGACGATGGAAGAGCCTGCAACCAGATGCCCGATTCCCATTCACCCACAGCCAGTAGGCGGGCTCGCTCTGCAGCATTTGAATATGTGTCTATAAAGTGTTGTCTTATCTTGCTGCATAGCGGCCGATCCCACTGCCTGGGCAAGTCATTTTTCAAGCGTTCAAGGCCTCTGACTTGCACCTCACTTCGGAATCAACCAGCGTAGGATTTAAAATATTCCTGGTTAATTCTTCAGTGCTATGAAGTGAAGACAAGAACGCCGGTAAGCTTACGTCTGAAATTTTGCGAACGCCAAGGCCGCCCATGCGAACAGGTCCTTACCTGTTCACATGGACGGCCTTGGCCTGTAGCCACGCTCGATCGTCTAAATTAATGTTTAAAATTTTGCACAATGTATTTTGAATAATTTTGTCCATTTTATCTAAAAGTGCAAAATGTTTAAAAAGTTGCGTGGATCTTAACGCGTGTGTTAATTTTGGGACGAAAAGGCAATATCGAATTATAGTAAAGGCCGAGTGTATATTAATTTGGAGTAGTTTTGTTTATCAGTTGTCTGATTGCCATAAGCTATGCTTAGTTTGGGATAAGATAGCGTTGTGTGAGTTGTCCCAAGATATCATTATTATATTATTGTTCATAACAAAAAACTTCAACTCATGCGAAAAACAGAGCACGTATCGAACTGAAGCAGAAAGTGCAAGTTAAACATATGACATATGAGTCTTAGTAACGTACTATAAAAGCTTTAAATTAAAAAATAAACAATCAAAATAGCCTCAAAGGCTAGGAAGAAAAAAACATAAAAATTAAAAAGAAATAAAGTAAAACATTGGTAGTTAGAACTCAGTCTTAAAATTACTAAAGTCAAATTTAAAGGTTAAAAGAACAGCTGATCGTGAAGTTCCTGCAGTTCAAAAAATTCAAAATTCTTTATTCACTTAGGGTGCAAAACAACTCTTGTGATACGTCGGGATTCTACATGTACAGTCGAGCAAAAATTCGTCTACCAGTTTTGACAAAGCTTCCTTTGTAACCATACTAGCGTTAAGATTGAAATTGCTTACAGTCTGTATATTAACGCAAGGGAAAATCAACCATGTTGTTTATGCAAATGAATTTCAACCGTAAGGTGATAGACCATATTTTTGGCCGACTGTACATGTAATGCCAAGTTCGCAAACAATAGTTAAAGCTGGAGAAAAGAACCTGGCAACAAAAACACGCGGCTACTCTTTTCAATTTGCCAATTTTACAATGTTTGAATGTTTATAAACTTGATATGGGAGTAAGGTGCTGCGACTAATATACTATGCACCATGTTAAAGGACTGATGCAAATTGTAATAACAAAATTGTAATAAAAAAAACAAAAAGTTGAAACATGAGATGAACCAAAATCAGCCTTAGTAAGTACAGTACATTATAATACAGTGAACATGGTTTTGGAAGTTTCTTCACAATGTCCATAATATGAATGAAAGATTGATCTGCTTTTTCAGGAAAAAATATTTTTAACCAAACCTCTTAATCATGAAAGAAACTAAAAAATAACTTTCGTCTTTCCGTTTAATAATCCGCCGCAAAATACATTTTTGCATCATTTTTGGTAGATTTCACTAACACCTAATCATTTTCCGTTTATAAAACAAATAAGTTAAAACTGTTCTAAGTGCTCTCTCCCTTACGTTATACGTCGGCTATTATGATGAAGCCTTTTACAATGAGTAAGTGGGTGGTGAAGTTTGTTAAGAGTGAAGTTTGATCTTGTCCTAATAAAGAGAGATTAAAAGAATATAGAGCAGTGTCTAACGCCACGCCGGCGCGGCGCCGTATTGTGTCAATTGTCTGAAGTGGCATTACAACACACAGCTTTGTGCCTTGTGTGATGTTATTATGTGCTGTTAATGAAAATTTGTAAAAAAAAAAATGTACGTCAATAATATGACCAGAGATATATTTTATCTACATAAAATGCTGAAAAAGAAATATAACTAATATGAAGAACCGTAGATGGCGAAAAATAACTTTGACTAAGTAGAAAAGATTGTTGACTTAAGAAGTTGGCAATAAATATATTGTAGCTATAACAATTTATATGAGGGATAACTTAAACAACATGATAACATAGTTAAAATGTTCGTGTAAGATAACCATTTCTTATATCCATGAAGGTAATAAAAAGTTTTGGCCTGATAAAAAGCTCTGAGACAAAAAGATCCATTATTTTTGTCTTTGAAGACACTTTTACATCAAATTCCTTAAGTTAAACTTGAGGGAGTATCATTGACGATGATCTGGTAAGTTTTTTTTTATTTAGGGTTGAGTAGATAATTGTATTGTTCTTTAGTGAAAACTTAATATACCTATAGTTTGAAAGTAAACTTGACAGTCATACCCTATTTTATTGTTGACTAATTTACTTTCTCATATTGTTTAATTCTTTCTCGAAACTGCCATTGTGATAATTGTTAATTCTGGTTTGCACAAGAACATCTATTTGGTCCACATAATCATATAGACATAGACTCTGCTATCAATTAACCGAACAATCGGCTTGATTGAGTTCAACACAAAATACTTTTTTTTAAGAAAAGAAATATTCAATGGATTTTGAACGAAAATGATTGTTACTTTGGACTTGGTTGGCTTTTACTCATAAACTTGTGCTACTAAGTAACTTGTCTATGACACATGTTACATTTTATCAATTTACATGGACATTATCCAGGCCACGAGAGCAAGTCTCTCTGTTTAAGCACCAGATGGCCAGATGGAGTCCTGAACACCACGAATGAACACTCATGAGGCTGCAAACACTGTATTATTTTACAAAGGAGTAGAAACAATGTACAATAAATGTGCCCATCAATCCAGGAAGAGAATCGTTAAATATATTTTTCATATATTTATTTTATACAAATAAAACTGGCCAAGTGCGAGTGGGCCTCGTATCGAGGGTTCCGTACTAACTTATAATTATGTAAATAGTTCGATCAACACGGAAAGCTACATGGAAGCAAATAGTACACTTGTACTGACACAGGTCATGATTCTACATGTACTACTACTTCCCTGAAGCCAGCGATAGGAACAATGCAATAAAAAGTAGCGGTCACTCTTTTCAAATTGGCTATGTTTACTATGTTTGTTTATAAACTGTTTACTTTAAGTAGGTGGACCACCATTACATTAAGGCAAGAATGATATTATAAAAAGGTGACTTGAGATTCAATATATTATATGTTAAATAGTAGAATATATTTCTCCTAGATGAGAATCGAACCCAAAATCTCTAGCTTAGCAGTTAGCGTCACTAACCGCTAGACCCACTGACCAGTCGATTTATCATGTTATTTTCACACTATAGACTTTCTTTCAAAATTGTAGGCTCAGTCATTTCAAAGAGGAGGGGGGTGGCTCCATTTAACTTTTTTAAATATCTTAAATAATTTACTGCCTCTGAAGCGCGGTGGGAATGTGTCCCACTCATGTTACACTATACCGTTTTCTTATCAGTTTCTCAATTTAATGTTTTTCCAAAAATGGCCCTCATGATCAAAACGCAGACTTCTAATAGATTTTCCTGTAATCTATAGATTAAAACCTATTTTTTTATATTTTTTTCAAAGTATTAGTATCAGTAGCTCAGGGATAGGGGAGGGGGGGATGTCTATTTTCATGTTTTTTAATAACTTTTAAACTAATTATTTTAAAATTATAATCAAAATATATTATACATCCTTACAACAAGATCTTTTATTAGATATGTAATACGATATTATTAGCGAAACTTTTTTTAAATTTCTAACTTGACTTCTCTTTATTGACCCCCATATTCAATTACACTTTCTATAGGTTTTCCTCTATAGGTTACAACTATCTTTTGTATTTTTTCAAAAATATTAGGTCTAGTAGCTTTAGAGATAAGGGGGGGAAGGTGCTTTATTTTCATGCTTATTCCTTAATTAATTTAATATGTTACACGATAGGCAAACTTGTTTTTAAATTTCCTAGGCCCCAAAAATGGCTCTCAAGTTTCAAATTCCTCTATTTACATTATGCGTCTGATAGATAAGGGGTATTAGAGATAAATAGCCATCGTAATAAATAAATTCAGGTAAATATACCTATACCTGTGTACTAAGGGATGAATATGTTTAATGAATATGTTTAGCCTGTCAATAACTCGTAGACATAATGACCACTTTAAAAAGGAATCCTAAATACCAATGTAATGTTGTTAACTGTAGAATATGTGACAGTATTTGTACATTAGAATAACAAAATACGTTATGGCAGAGTAAATTGACATTATAGAAGTAGGTACAGCTTGTTTATATTATAACAATAGCCATGGATATGAAAGTAGCCATGTCTATATGTCAATTGTGTTTTTAGTAACATGAACAATAATTTGTATCACGGAATAGGTTATGACAAAGTACAAGTACTCACAGTTTATGTTGTAATTAACATGTAAATTACTTAAGATGATTATAACACATTATAAAAGCACCACACAGTATTATAAATGAATTAAAACAACAAATATCCACTGGTCACAAATGTAGGTACTGCTTAAAACGTCAAATATTGTTGTTGTGATATTTCACTTCTTTTATTCAAAATTAAAAGGTAGTGCGTAATAGTTTTATTATTATTCATTTATTTAAATAACATAATTCGGTGTATTTTATGGGTTAAAGTATAATCATTAAGAGTATTTGCGAAGTACCCACATGTTCTTTAATATTCAGTGTATTTGTTCTTTAAAAGGACTGACAGATTGTGGTCGAGGCTCAGTCTGATTGCAACATTTGTGGATACAGGTACGATCCGATTCAGGTTATACTTATTGCTGGTTCTTTAGTGGTGATATCCTATTATTGTGTATTATGTATAGATATTGACTAATAACAATATATTGCAATGTGGTATGATTTGATGAATATTGTCTGGTGTGATACTTATCAGCTGTTCTACAGCGATATGGTCGTACATTGCAATAATGTTGTGAATTGGTTATGTTAGAAAGTATCTGTGGTATATTGTATTTAGGATGTATGAAATGTAGTACGGCAAATGTTTATTAGGAGACTGGCTATTATGAAACCTTTGATACAACTAGACCAAACAAGGTTGAAAATATACGATAGTTGCCATTTATTCCTTTGTATTATTTACCTCCCTGATTTATTCCATTCCCTATTGATACTATACTGATTGATAAAGTTAGATTGCAACTGATTGGGTATATGATCCAAATATCCTGACACGGTAGTAAGTGTAGTTCTACGATGAGTCGTAGTGGTCTACAATGAGTCGTAGTACTACTACGATGAGTCGTAGGACTTCTACAAGAAGGAGTCGTAGGACTTCTACAAGAAGGAGTCGTGGGACTTCTACGTAGTTCTACAATAAAAGTTTTAGTCTTTTATTACATTTCGCTACGACCCCTATGTAAAATCTAACACGTCCGTGTCACAGAAACACATACGTGTACCAAATTTGAACTTAATTGGTCCAGTATATTCGGTGTGAATTGTTTTCACAGGATTGATGTATTTGTTTATAATACTTATTATAATTCGCTGCAGTAGTGTACTCATAAGATATATAAGTAATAACAAAGGAATATACAAGTAAAAAAATAATAAAAACAAGAAGCTTGACTGCTTAAAATTTGCTAACCTACTAATAATAATGCCTGCAGTGAATTGTATAAAATTGTGCGGTAAATAAACGTAAAATTGAAAAACTATTAGCTAACATGAATACATGGTTTTTAAGGGAAAAGCTACGTTACGTTACATCGGTTCTTATGACAAGTCAGATGGAAAACAAAAACATCGCAGCAGTTATTTCATCTTTTACAAAACAAATTCCTAATATGGTAAAATACAAAGAAAAAATTAAAAATAAATAGTTAAGAAAACGTATTTAGAAACAACCTTTTATTTGAATAGTCTATAAGAAAAAAATATACCTTATCAAGTATACCCACCTTTCTGCTGCCAACTTTAAACTGTGCACCTATTAACATCTCGGGGTATGCATTAAAATATTGGTAGAATTTAATATTATTAAGAAGCTATAAACTATTCAAAAGCTTCACACCATAACTATCAAGGACTTATAAAGGCAAACACTTTATCATTCTAAACTTCAAATTATACAATAATAATAAAATGACCTACTTAATATTATTTTGTAATTTATTTTAATAGGCATACACTTTTGTCCTTTCCACTGTTGTCATTAATATGGACTGGGTGTGATATTAATGACAACAGTGGAAATTATCATCATTAGACTGTCGCAGTCCACTGCTTGACATAGGCCTTTCAAATTGGACGCCACTTTGTTCTATCTGCGGCTACTCGCATCCAGCTCCTGCTAGCAATTTTGCATAAATCATCACTCCACCTGACCTGAGGGCGACCTACACGTTTGCCGAGACGCGGTCTCCACTTAAGAATTCGTTAATCCTAACGGTTGTCGGTTCTTCGGCTAATATGGCCAGCCCACTGCCACTTCAGCTTGCTAATCCGGGCTATGTCGATTAGTTTGTAAGTTTGGCTATTATAAAAAACCCTAAAAATGAGGTCGCTGACTGTTTTGAGGCGTTTCAAAAAACAGATAGTTTCGTAAACAGTAATTAAAAAATAAATTTGACAAGCTGAATTGACCATATTCGAATATGCCAAAAAAATATGAAAATCCTAAAGATATATTTTTGGGATTCGACACACGTTATTTGTAACTTACAAATTTTAAAACCTTAGGTGCTGATTTAAAACCGATCACCACATCTAAATAAAACATACAATATAGTATCTGTACTGCTTACCTTTGAAGTTAAGATCACAATTACAATAACTAATGATAATAAGTACTGATTAGAATATATTAAATGATTGGAATAAAAATATGAATAGTTGTTTACAGTAGAAACGGCGCGCGCGCAACAGCAATGCGGTTGCTAAATTTACACGTAGTGGTAACATTGCCGAGAGGGATCTATTTTGCGATTTATCGGCGCCATCTATCGTGTCGGTAAAAATCATGGTCATCTTACTTATTTATTGTCTGTTAAAATGGGTTTTTGTAAATACTACAATATAATAGTTACCTGGGTCCTTATTCACTATGTTTTTTTTTAGTTTTCGCGGCAAGCATGCGCAAACTGGTGCATGCGCGGTGCGCTCAAAGATGTACGCGCGCATGCGCGATGCTTTTCTAAGCGCAGCTCTCTAAATATACCATTATGACAAGATTTTGCCAGTAAGAAACGCGGGCTTGACTAGAAAACGAAAAAAAAGATAAAGGACCCTGGTGGAAGTCTAGGATAAAATTTTATAACGCTACTAGCTGACCCGCGCAACTTCGTCTGCGTAATTTTTCCCCATTTTTGCAAACATTTTTACTTGCTGCTCCGCTCCCATTAGTTGTAGCGCGATGTTTTATAGCCTATAGCATTCCTCGATAAATGGGCTATCTAAAAGTAAAATATTTTTTTCAATTTAGACCCGTAGTTTCTGAGATTATCGCGTTCAAACAAACAAGCAAACTCTTCTCTCTCTTCTAATATTATAGTATAGTTATAAATGTTAGGGGTGGATAACCCTTATCACTTAGGGACATGAATAATAGATTGTAATTTTCCCTTTTTTCTTCCTTTTTTTTATAACATTTTTCATTGCTGCTCCACTCCTATTGGTCGTAGCGTGATGTTATAACCTATAGCCTTCCTCGATAAATGGGCTATCCAACAATAAAACAAATTTTTCAGTGCAGCCCAGTAGTTCCTGAGATTATCGCATTCAAACAAACAAACAAACTCTTAGGGGTATGAAAAATAGATGTTGGCCGATTCTCATAGATACCGGATAAGCACAAAAAAATTCATCAAAATCGGTCAAGCCGTTTCGGAGGAGTATGGCAACGAAAACTGTGACACGAGAATTTTATATATTAGATTAAAATTTGATTATTAAACCGGTGTAGAATACATCAATGATACACCAAATAGCACCACAATAGGTTAATGTAATGTGTGCACGTTAAATAACTACAACACATCAGACAAAAGTTGATTGTGTATCCATTCTAACTGAAAGTTTTCTAATTAAGAAATAAAAAACCGGGCAAGAGCATGTCGGACCACTCTCAGTATAGGGTTCCACAGCCTTCAATAATTGCATCAGCAGAAGAGCGTATGTATGGCACTTACACCCTTTTGTTGGGAAACGCAGTTTTTCGGCAATAACTCAATAAAGGTATATTTAATCATGTTAAAATTAATTTTAGTTTCAAGAATTTATGAATTATCTTTGTGTTTTTTTTTCATATTTTTTGGTCACACGGTTCAAAAGTTATGCAATTTTCGGAATGATTATTTCCATAACTATTCACATCAAAAAAGTTTATAAGAAACCTTATAATGTTTTCAAAAGACCTGTCGAATGATGTGCCACACGTTGATGTTTGCGGAAAAAAAATCAGCTTCTACATGTGTGGAGTGAAAATATTTATTTTTATTATTTAGCTATCAAACTAAGTAACAGCTACTACAAAACACCTTTTCAGCAAATTTCATCAATATTCATTGAGTAGTCTTTGAGTAAAATACTTGTAACATACGGACGAACAGACAGAAACTTAAGGGTTCCGTTTTAGACATTTTGGCTATGGAACCCTAAAAAGCGTTTTAAAATCTGTCCCTTTGTTTAAGATAAATTTTTAGTTTCAGTTACCTACTTTTAAACATACAATGTCAGTATATCTAAAAACATTTAAATAAATTATGAATTTTGAAAATAATTTTGTAAGAAAGATGAACAATGATTTTTCACAACTATATTTTGTTATATAATCTGCTTCTCGACGAAAGTACACAGATCCTAAAGAGAAATGAACATCCAAGTTTAATCCGTCAACAGCGGATTATGAGCAAAATCCTTCCTTTTACACTTCACAGTAATGATCTGATAACATAATGCCTTACAAAATGTTTACCTGAACCGTGGTTACGCCTTTGTTGCTCTTATGATTCAGTGAGGAGTTTGTGCTCACCTAGATTATACGTACTTTTGTAAAAGTAGATTTTTATTATTTATAAATATTTAATGATTTATAATGATTATTAATTAAATACCAGCTGATAACGAGTAGTTTTTTTTAAATAGGATAAGTCAACAAATAGAGGATCCGAGTAGGAAACTACCTTCACCGTCGACTACCACATCCGTTTACACGATCAAAAGTGTTTAATAACATATTGAATATCGATCAGTTGCAAGGCCACATTAGCTTTCCATCGCATATCACTAAGTAATAAGATAATGGAATGATTACAGTAAAACGATTTGTTTCACGAATTTAGACAGCATTTAATTAAACCTTAAAATAATAAATCATTCTGAGTAAAAAGAGTCTTTTTAGCAATACCTACTGGCATGCAAAAATAAAATATAAAATAGTTCGAGATTTAGCGACATAGTGATAGAGAGATAATGTCTCTATCACTAAGTCGCAAAATCTTGAACTATTTCATGTTACGTGTGTCACGCCTACTGATCCGCCATCAGCACCTACTTTCAGTACTCGGACGGCATCAACATCTACATTCATCACCTCAACATGGTACTGGACTCTCTGCGAGGCAACCGAGTGCTGATAGGCGCTGCCACCAACGCCCACTTGCCAATGTGGCATTGCGAGCCCTGAAATTACACCGGCAGAGGACAGGACGTCACGTTCTAATAATATTATTATCTTAATAGATGGTACGTCTCCGGCGACGGCTAGGTAATCGAAAGTGTTTGGTTTGAATGCTGGGTCGGGCCTTATTTTTTTCTTTCAAATGCAATTACTGCACTCTTCTAAAATAATTAATCATCCTATGACATAAAATACATTAGCCAATAGCATGTAGTAAAAATACTACTGCTGTGTGTTTGAGGAGTGGTATTAATATGACTATGCTGTTAATATGATGCTTAACTTGCCTCTGTTTGCTAGTACTTATTAGGAACAATGTGAGTGTTTCTAGTAGTACTAGTATAAGTACTAGCATATATATATATATATATATATATAAATATATGCCACCGGATCACCGACACTACAACCACACTAACACTTTGCACACAGGACAATTCTACTGGAGAGGTCAGATTAAATTAGCGATCTCGTGGCGAATACTTGGGATCGATTCGATTCTCAAAACGTATCTCGTTAAACAGTTATTACCCCGTTTCAACTATACCCGGGCTTTATTCACTATATTTTTTTTCGTTTTCACGACAAGGCCGCGCATCTGCTGTCAAAATATTGTCATAACGGTAAGTGGAGAGTTGCACTTAGAAATGCATTGCGCATGCGCGCGGACATTTTTAAGCGCACCGCGCATGCGCAAGTTCGCGCGGGCTTGCCGCTAATATGAAAAAAAAAACATAGTGAATAAGGACCCCGGACGAACCGCTTGGCGTTTCCGTTTGAATTAAATAAAAAGAAACAATTATTGTGATAGCTAACTAAAGAAAATAAATTAAATTAGAAAACATTAAATCATCAAGATTTAATGTTTTCTAATTTAATTTATTATAATGTAGGTAAATAACAAAATCGACCATAGATGGCATTGTCAGCGGATACTTTTCAGTAGTTACTATTGTTGACAATAGATGGCGGTACTAGGTGAAGCTCCGACAATTTTTATTTAACATTTTTATAAGTATATTTTAATTTGTATTATATTAAATTTATAAATATTATTTTAAATTTAATTTTAGGTATGTACTTATTTGTTTCATATACATTTGTATTTATTTTAAATTTTGTAACGGAGTATGTGGGTAACTAAATCAAAATAATAAGCTCCTGCCACCCATTTCCCTTCACCACCTTCGGTTAACTGGTAGAGAATGTCTATGGCAAAAGTCAGCCTTTTGGAAGAAGTTTTAAATAAATATATAAATAGTTAAAAGGTTACCTCAGCATAAGTTAGGCTAGGCACCCAGCGCTGATTTACAATGGGCAACTTTTGCTGAGTGATGCACGGACAGATGCACAGATTTAGTCATTATAGATAAGTATATATATATATATATATATATATATATATATATACCTAGTCGGGCCATAAGTTCTGTTACAAATGAAAATGATTTTTCTTTTAATGAAGTAATGTAATCACTACATAGTATAAAACAAAGCCGCTTTCTCTGTCCCTATATCCCTATGTATGCTTAAATCTTTAAAACTACGCAACGGATTTTGATGCGGTTTTTTTAAATAGATAGAGTGATTGAAGAGGAAGGTTTATATGTATTGTAACATCCATATATTTTATACCCGTGTGAAGCTGGAGCGGGCCGCTAGTATTACTATAACTTATATGTACATATTTAAGTCTCAGCAAAAAATAAAAACAATATTATATTCAAAATGGGCTTTATACAGGCCCATAATCTGTCTGGCCACGAATCTATGGATTTACACAATGTTTACCATAATTTGTAGTCTAAAGGGTTGCGGTCTGTGAGGGCCAGTCTTCAGCTCTTATAAAGTCCGGAACGTTGGTTTCAAGCCAGGCAGTGTATTTCTGAGAGGTTTCATATTACGATCCAAGACTGTCCTCTTGATACGTTTTGGTTGAAGTTTTCACTCCTTTTTCACAAAAATGTAGCTTTGCGACGCAGGATGATGACCACGCTGTACGTTTCCGACCATTTGAGCAGCTTCTTTAAAACTGTAAGCGTACACTTTATCATTTTGCTTATTGTAGTGCTCTTCAATCGTGAAGTTATTTTCGGTAAAGAGGATATTTCTGTGCCCTTCACCTGCGTATTCATTATATCGAAAAAGTACCGACTATGTAAATAAATATCGGATAATAAAACTTAACAGAGTTGAACATGCATTTTGTTATGTCCCCTTGACTTGTGGTATGTAAATGTAGGTAATACCTAGGAATTACTTGAGCAATGGAAAGTCCTTTATTGTTCAAATCACTTTAATTATGCTAACACTATTATAGCATTCACACAATTACAATGCTTATGCTAGGTTTACATAACTGTGTGGGATGAAATAGCGATCTTTTTTCTGCGACATATTTAAAAAGGTATCGTGTTTCGGTCTAAACTGACCCTTACTTAATTGGCTTCTTCGTAAATGCTCATCGTCTTTGAAGGCTGACTTGACTTGTGCGAGTATCTATAAAAAACTTCAATAAATAATAAAGACTAAATGCCCCACTTGTGCACATAATGATGTGCTCGGAAAATGCTCGTGGTCAATTTGTCGCGATAGAATAATTATGTTTTTGTCTGAGTCGTGCTGAAATGGTGAGCATTGTGTAAGTCTGACCAGTCACGCGATGTACCTCTATATTTCGTTTTCTCGCAGATATGCTAATTGAGCGGTCCATTCACTAGGCGAACTTCAGTCTAGTCTTGGACAAGTCAGATAACGGAAAGGACCGTTGCCTTCAGTGATCGTATTGATTTCTATTTGATTTATATTGTATCGTTGTGAGTTGTGATTGAACTGTGTACGAACGTATGTGTGTAGAATAGTGTTACGTGGACAAAAAAAATGTTGTAGAGTAATAGTAAGTTATATGTGATAAATAAGTAACTACATAGAAAAGGTAAGTAACACTTTTACACAATTATTAAATACCAGCTACCCGCCCCTTAGCACGTATTTTCTTCACCTAATATTTTGCTTCTATTGTAAGAAATCTTCCGAATAAAAATTACTCTACTAACTGTAGTGAAAACTGTGTCAAAATCTATGAAGTAACTATGTTAATTTTAGTTAAGAAAACCTTTGTTATTTGAATAATTTATGAGACGAGCAGATGGTAGCCCTTAACAGCATCAGTGCCTCGCAAATCTTTGTTTTGCAATAATCTGAGTGTCACCACACCTCTTTTTGAGACTTATACATTGACCTTGACTAATGACACTTGCTGCAGTGCCCTTCAACCGAAACTTAGTAATGTGTTCTGTTAACTTTTTCACGTAAGATCGTACGTTTAATACGCTTCAATCAGCATGTATGCATTTGGATCAAGGATTCCGTTACAGGAATCCTTGAACGTGATTTTCACCCACTGAACCACCGACCCTATGTGTACCTCGGGCAGTCATTGCAGTTAGGTAGAAACAACTTCGAGGACGAGGTGAACAGGAGAATTCGGTTGGGTTGGGCAGCGTTTGGTAAGCTACGTCAAGTCTTCTCATCGTCGATCCCACAATGTCTAAAGACTAAAGTCTTTAATCTGTGCGTCCTATCCGTCATGACATACGGAGCCGAAACGTGGCCACTGACGGTACGGCTAGTCCACAAGTTCAAAGTCGCTCAGCGGGCTATGGAAAGAGCTATGCTCGGAGTTTCTCTTAGGGACAAAATCAGAAATGAGGTGATCCGGCAGAGAACCAAAGTTGTCGACATAGCCCACCGGATTAGCAAGCTGAAGTGGCAGTAGGCTGGCCATATTAGCCGAAGAACCGACAACCGTTGGGGTAAACGAGTTCTTGAGTGGAGACCACGGCACGGCAAACGTAGTGTAGGACGCCCTCAGGCCAGGTGGAGTGATGATTTACGCAAAACGGCTGGCAGAAGCTGGATGCGAGAAGCCGAAGATAGAACAAAGTGGCGTGCAATTGGATAGGCCTATGTCCAGCAGTTGACTGCGATAGGCTGATGATGATGATAATGATGATGATTTTCATCCGCTTTTAAACTTCGTGCACTTATTAAGGACCGGTGATAACACATTTATTTAACATTTTTTTCCGATTAACCTGATCAGGATCTACAGGATCAACGATTTTTTTGAACTAAAAAACACACAAACAATTATTTATTTATCTGACACTGTGACGGTACCCACTATTACAGCGTTGCCCACATCACTAGCTTGCAAACGCGCTAGGTGACTATCTGATTTTGTCGGTGTCCATTCCGATTAAATATTAATAATGGTAACTAAAACACGAGTTGTAAAAATGCTGGCAATCCTAGAAACAATTTTTTAATTTGATTTTCAGCTAATTTCTGCCTCTCGTTCTCTCGATCTAATCGAGCCTAATCAATCTTATTGATTTGGCACGTACCTATTTCAAGTATAATATAATACACACATTAGATGCCGAGTTGTGTGTGTGTGTTCGTTTACGAATGCATAAATCCCCATGAATTTTACTTTTGGAGGACTTTAAAGAGAGAGGGTATAGTGTGTCAGAGTCTATAGCCGAAGGTAAGGGTGTCTTATACCGAATTGGTACATCAGCAGGTCTCTCATCAGGTCATTGCCGATGATCTAAAGATGGTATCATCGATGTTTAAGGTGGGACTGAGAGTGAAGACGTCTTCACTCTCCCTCCGTGGAACTATTCATTTAATTTTAACTTCAACATCAACAACTGCCCTCCCCGTTGTCCTCAGACCTGCTCTTCCTGAGTTTTTATGTACTCAGTTATTTAAAATATTCCTCAATAATAGTCCACCAGCTGACCCGGCAAACTTTGTGCCACTTATATGCTATATATTATGACAAAATTTTGACAGTTAAAAGCGCGGACTTGACGCGAAAACGAAAAAAAGATAGTGAATAGGGAGCATGGTCATTTTCTAATTTTCTTAATTTCTTTTTGTTTAGATTAACAAAATTTTCGTTGTGTCTATCAATGTATATAAATAATAGGTAGGGGCCATAGACTTAGGATATACCTACTAACGTATAGACGTACATAGTGTGCAAGCAAGAGGATACTTCTTTATGACAGTGCTACAAGTAAGAGAGAGAAAACAAACACAATAGCTTTGTGACCATTGTGACCCATTTTGAATGACAGGTCTTCCTAGTCGCCTTGCGTGGATTACCACCTAACCTAACAGAGCCTAACAGAATTTGTGTTTATGTTAATCATGATTATTATACAAAAATATCACATCTCAAACAATGGTTACGTAGCTCTGCTAGTGATTGTGATGATATCAATCAAAATAATTCAGGGAATCATTCATTTTACGGGTAAGTTGTTATTGGCTTAATAGATCTTATTTATGTTTATTTCGAAGAAATTTATATGGAAACCGTCATAGTAAATACGAAATTCATGTAATGAAATCTTAAACTTTACCTTATTAGGTATAATATAGCAATTAATTCGTTAGAAGTAGTGTTTCTAAGAAAATATTGTTTTGTTATGTTTACCTTAGGACTTGACTAATCTATAACGATCATTTTATCGATAAAATAAAATTCTAGCATATTACAGGACTTATTATAGATCAGTTTTTATTATTATTATGTTTATAATAAATTTAGAGTAGTATGATGATGTTAATAATAAAATAAAATTTATGACATAAGTATATAAATATAGGTAGGTACTTACATGTTAAATTTTATGATGTACGCTCTGTTTTTTTTTCTTCATAGCATGGGATGGGCATCAAAAAAACTTCCACAATATGTATCTATATTCAAAAATAAATGTGAATACAATTTTGTTGAAAGGAGCGATGTCTCTTTTTCTTTTTCATTTACTTTGTAGCAGTAAGTACCATTTTTTTTTGTGTATTTGATAGGTATGAGAACAAGTCGTAAAGTTTAATTACGAGGGAAAATTGACGCAGAAAAAGTTGCAAGGGTCAGCTGTATCATCCGATATAGGCCGGTGGGAGTGTGTCCGACTGCAACGCAAAAAGTCGTGGGTGCGATTCCCACACACATTCTCACTTTGTGTCATCTACAAATTGTTGTTCCAAGTCTGGATGTAGGTACTTTTTGTCCGTGACTTGTATGTTTGTAAAGTCCCCCGCGTAGAAGTAAATCTTAGTACATATTTACGCATATCAATTAGTAGGTGAATGTATTTTTTTAGGCTTTTGTTATTAGCATTTAGAATACTATGGTTTTACCAATGGCGATTGGTAAATGTTGATTTCGGGAATAAAACAATGAGTATCTACTTATTTTAATGAAAAGCCTAATTACGGCAGTACCAAGGCACTGCTTAAAATAGCAAAAAAATACACAGAGTGTCCTAATTCCGAATTTTCGAGTTCCATAATGATTGACTCTTTCGATTGATGTCATAAAAATATATAATGTTTATTGTTGCGAGTTCGATTCCCAGTCCAGACAGGCGGTTATTTATAAATATTTGAATGCAGCTCAAATTATTTAAAAATCAAAATGAAGTATTCTTTATGTAAAATGTTCGATCTACAATATTTAAGGTACTTTCCCTCCGTGTGGCATAGTTTCGTGGCCCGTATTTTGTAATTACCCAAAGATTGAAGTGAAAATAGTTTTTAATAATCAACTTATTCACCTTGTTTAACATCTGTTTTCTCCCTTTTTTACCACAGTATAAATTTTGTCGTATACATCAAGTTGGACATCTCGTTAAAACTATCATTTTAAAATTTGCACTAAGGATCCTGTACTGTAATAATTTAATAACCTTTTTAGTTACAAGTGCAATTGAAACATGAGAAGTTTGCAACGTCGCCGTCGTACGTAAATCGAGACATCACTCCGCCACCGTCGTCATCTTTAGGCCAAAAAGATGAGGTTCAAATGAAAGATTAAAGCAGAAGATAGAAGAAAAACAAAAGCAAATACGTAGTTTGGCAGCCAAAAGTACAGAGACTGGCTCACAAGTAACCAAAAACGTTTCTGAAGGTTCACCGGCCGCTATCGCGATGTAATTACGATGGGATCCTGACTGCCAAAACACAGGTTTTACCTAACTTTGTAATCGGAGGACCTACTACCACTCAAAGAAACATAAAACATTACTTAATTGAATATTTTGATTATAAGCTTTTTTATGATATTTTAATGTTAAGTACTAGCCAATCGTATGTGATATTTGTGAATTATTTTACTATAATTCAATAACTTAATGGTGATTAGCTAAATCTGGCACATTGTATAAACTTAGGATATACTAGGCATATTTTGTAACAGTGCTTATCGATATTTCTCGACTTTAGGACATCTCGTCACTAGCTCACGCATACACTGATAAATCAAAAATCGTCACACGTAAATGAGCTCTTTGTTCGTCTACTAGTATATCCCTAAGTCTATGGTAGGGGCAAAAGTATTTTCGTATTTTGAATGTAGGTATTATTAGTAATCAAACCTCTTTGGTTGTACTAATTGTAACTGGCTGGTTTTAATACTATTCAATGTTGACATTCTGAAGATGCGATAAATATAAAAAAAAACGGGCAAGAGCATGTCGGACCATGCTCAGTGTAGGGTTCCGCAGCCTTAAATTCCTTAAATTCCGAAGCGTGTATATTCATGGAACTTACGCCCTTTTTGATGAGAAAAGCAGTTTTTCGGCTATAACTCAATGACGATATCTCCAATCATGTTGAAAATAATTTTAGTTGTATTATTATTTAATTTAAAGTATTTGTTAAGTGCTACCTTTGTGATTTTTTACACGGTTGAAAAGTAAAGGGGGTGGGGACACAATTCGACTTTCGGAGCAATTATTTGCCAAAAATATTGACTCACTCAATAAAGTTTAGTATATCCTAAACCTTAAAATATTTTTAAAAGTCTTGCTGAATTATATGCCACACGTTGATGTTAGCCGGAAAAAGTAGTGCCCCCCCCCCCTAAAAATATTTATTTTTATTATTTAGCTATCAAACTAAGCAGCTGCCACTATAAGACACCTTTTTACTAGTTTCATCAATATTCATTGAGTAGTCTCTGAGTAAAATGCCTGTAACATACGGACGAACAGACAGACAGACAGACGGACATGGTGAAACTACAAGGGTTCCGTTTTTTACCATTTTGGCTACGGAACCCTAAAAAACTCGTTTCCGCCATCTCTCAATTGTTTGTAACGTATGTTACAAAGAAATTCGGTACATTTTAAAGTTTTATTACAAAAAAGGTAAATTGCGACGAACACCGCGAATAACATTTGTGCGGCTTACGGACGTAATGCTGATAATGATCAATACGAGTAGCACAAATGTGGTTCAAGCGTTTCAAATTCTGGAAGTTCAAGGTCTGGAAATTTTAGTGACAGATGACACTGATTTTGATAAAATCAGTGCCAACTTAACTTAAAGAATAAATTGACTACTCATTAAAACCCAACATTATCTTAAAAAAAACTGTTAAAAATGGGTTTAATGGGGTGACAACGTTATGGTGAATTAGACATTTTGCGACCTGGACATTCTGTGAATTGGAAATTTTGCGAACGCTGGACATTTTGGCAATTGGACATTCTACGCCTAAACAGACAAATCAATTTAATCAGCATTTCTATTCCCATAACATACAGCCTTGCTCGCCCTTGGCGTGGCCACAACGACGAAAAAACAATTGTATAGGGTAAAGCCGGATGCATAGACAATTAAAAAAAAAAAACTTTACTTATAAAACAATTTAACACTCTAAGAATAATACTATATAAGTATATTAAAACATTGGTCTTTCAACTTTACTATCAGCGTATTTTCCTAATCATAATCTATATTGGTTTTGAGTAAACTCTGTATTATTAGATTTCTCAAAAAAGGGATAGTTGCTTACTGTGGCGGATAGTTGCCTAGCGATGAAATCGGTGTACTTGCCTCATGCAGTTAGAGACTCTTCACAGGATTTTTATAAAGAGAAACAAATGCTTATCGAAATTTTAACCAATTTTCTAAAATAGTATAACATTTCAAGTATTTAAACAATAAAAACAACAAAAATAGCCATCCAAATTTTAAGTTAGATAAGTTTAGGTGAGTTATTAACATAATAGATTACGAGGAACAGGGTTCGGCTCTGTCAAAAAAATATGTGGAAAACTATAATATTAAGACACAAAAAATTATGTGACTAGCCAAAAAGTTCTACTAGTATATTAGCAAAAGAAATTTGAGGATATGTCTTAATATTAACACGTAAAACAATCTTGAAGTTTCGGATAAATGGTGTTAGGATAATACAAAAGTAAAAAAAATACTTTTTTTTATAAAACAACGTAACCATGTGTCAGAGCCAACCTCTAGTCCTTAAATTTGTTTTAAACAATTGTTCTTATTTTTATTATAACATGCCAACAAAGTTGGTAAAGATTTTGCTTGAAATTTGTACGGAAATCGTCACGATAATATTAGGCGCCAATTAAGCGAAACGGCCTTGGGCCTCGCGCGTTCGGCAGTCTGCCGCGAGCTTTCAGAGAGGGAGCACGTCGCTCCGTCAGGTGACCCGACATCGTGTGTGTAGACAATATTTATTATCAGCGGTGCAAATAAAATGGAAATACCTTTTGGTAAGTCGATTTCACTTTGAATATTTTTTATTGGTTCTATCGACTAATGCGCCAATTACACTACTCTAAATCATGGACCCTAAATCCTTAAAAAGAGTTTTTGTAATAATGTGCCCTAATTCTCTAACAAATTTTCAAGGGCAAGTCGATTTAGGGGCCTGATTCAGGGTAGTGTAATAGCCTAATAACGTAATAGCCCTTTTATATTTCACCTTTTTTCAGATTCGACGAGGACGAGAAAAATATATAGGCGATTGATGTATTTTGTGGGAGAGCTGAGGAAGGGGAGGGGGTTAGTACAGAAAGAATATAAATTCCGCTGGCTAAGTGCGAATCGCTGGCACGTTCAACACCGACCAAGTACGTGAGTGGATCGCACGACGCCGAGGGCAGAAGTAAGAGAGGGAGTGGAATAAACATCAACGGTTTCGGTTTACTTAACCAACTTTAATGAAGCACATTTTTGGAAAAAGTCTAAACTGTTGTATAATGGTTTTTTAAATACATTTCCCAGCCGTCCGGAATCTGATCAAAGGATTTTTGAGAAGTTGAGGAAACTCTTTAAATATTAAAGGCATCTTTAAAATATTATACACAGCTTTAACGATTTCAGTATATTTTATAGTATTTTATCCAATAAAGGTCGTCCATTATTCACGTGAGGCTCGAAGGAGGAGGCGGGGTTCGAAGCCGAACTGACGATGAAGATGTAATCATAGGTGACCAGCGGAACGACTCAGTAGTGAGATATTAGATAAGTTTCATGATGTTGCTAATACTATATTTAAATGAATGATATTAAAAAATAGATAAAAACAAATAAATCACTGTTTTTTTTGTTTTCAAACCTATACTTAGAAATGGATTATTGACGTGTGTCGTCCATTAATCACGTGATGTTTTTGAGCCAATTTTTGACTCCTCCCTCCCATATGTTGATACGTGGTGAGGTTTTAAAATGACTGTATGGATCCGCCCGTGTGCCACGGTATTCAAGTACTCGTATATTATACTAGTCCTCAATTTGAAAACAGAGCACATATTTTTTTTAAATGCTCGGGTTTCGGAAATTGTGCAACAACTAAAAAAAGGATTTTTAATACGTTGCATCCCTCTGCTACTCCATACCTACTGCACCTAACATCACTGTATGGCATTCTTTTTAATGTCGCCTGTCCGTCCATATATCACATGCATTTTATTCAAAACCTATACGTTGTATATTTATGAAAATTGGAGCATAGGTGTCTTGTATAAGCTGCTATTTTGTTTGATAGTTAACTTAAATTATGAAAATAAATGTTTTTAGGAGGGGCACTCCATACATTCATACATGTATAGAGTGCCCCTAAAAAGTACGGAGTCCCTATAAACACTTATTTGTATATAGTAGCTGAATTATTTTTTTAATCATCGTTTGACAGAACTTTTAAAAACATTCTAAGTTTAATAAGAAACTTTTTTTGATGTAGGCAGCATTTATGCCCTTTTGTTGAGAAACGCAGTTTTTCAGCAATAACTCAATGACGGTATATCCGATCATGTCCGAAATAATTTTAGTTTAAAGTACTTATTAAGCAAATCTTTATGATTTTTTTCATACTTCTTGGTCACATTGTTCAAAAGTTAACACAATTTATGCAACTTTCGGAGCGATTATTTAAAAAATATTTATTTATTCAAAAAAAAAATATTTAGAAACCTTAAAATGTTTTTGAAAGACCTGTCGAATGATGTACCACACGTTGATGTTTACTGAAAAAAAAAAACAGCTTCTGTTACATGTATAGAGTGCTCCCCCTAAAAATATTTTGTGTTTATACGTTTATTAATTTAATTCAATGGTGTTGTATAGATTTCGTTCGTGAATATATGGTTACATTATCTTCACAGGTTGTCCTTCTACGTGGTCGTTGAGGTTAGTGATAGCAAATTCAGGTCAATACAGGAAGCAGTTTAGAGGTATCGTTGCCAAATAACTGCCGGTCAATGTGTTGTAATCCTCGAGTCCGCTTAGGGTGTGAATTCTTGTTTCATTGGGATATGGTATGATGTAGTGTTTTTCAACCAGGTCGTCCATTGAAATTTTTGATAGGGATATAGTTGTGACTTCGCATGTTTTGTCCAAGTCTTGGTCCGTGATGACCTTTTGTATACAGTCTGGTTGCTGTCGTACTTGGTGATCCATTATGTTTTTAGATACCAATTATTACATTTCGGGCATTCTGCCTCTATGTAAAAGTAACCTTTCTGTTGGTTGCAATCAATTGATGAGGGGGAACAAAGGTTTGCCTAAATTTATTTGAAGCTATTGCGATCATAATAATCTATTGCAAATATGGGTAACTTAAATACTATTACTATTTGGCTACCTGAATAGCTGGGCTTAATAATTGTGTCGTTATATTCTCTACGTTAAAAGTCTAATTTCTTATCTTTACCATAGATCATGAAACGTAAACTACTGATGTTAATCATAGAACGATGCGAGCTTGAACTATGGATAAAGGCTAGGATATTTTCGATTCTTATTAGTTCATTTAAGATTTTGGTTACATTTTTAGTTAAATACTAACCAAATCTAGCAAATCTTTTAAGACTATGATCTCCACTTTGGAGTTTGTCTGACAATGAAAATGAATGGCGTCGTTAAATCTAGCTTAATTATCTACTACTACTGATTGCATGATGGCACCCGAGTATCAAGAGATATCCAGAGATAATTTTATAGTTATTCTCCTATAAGATTTTGATAGCATTATCGTATTTATTTGCTTGTGAATAGTCTAAATTGTCTGTTACGCTTTTGATTACAGAACCTAACACGTCGATGAGACCTCGCTTTACGCGCTTAGCTTTAACATTTCTAAGTGATCTTTGACTTTCAACAACTTAGTTGATAGGAAGTCTATCTGTAATTCGTATAAAAAATAAGCATTATTGCAGCACGAAATGCCGACCGTTTTACATAATTTTCACTTTGATCCAAGAGACCCTTTTGACGTCTTCTTAAGTAAACACATAATGTAGGAGTATACACAACCACAGAGATAACAATAAACGAGAATTCAGTAGCCGAACGCAGTAAAATCATAAAGAATTGGAACAAAGACGGCGAATCAGAGATAGATTACCAACCTATACAACGTATTTTTGTTACGCAGCCTAACCTACTGCCTCTATTCTGACTGTCAAATTCTATAAAAGCTGCTATATTTACCTAAGTTACTTATTACATAAAAACAAAAATGAAATTGTAATCATGTTCCTAAGCTAGCTATTTGAATAAAAATCTATGTTTATTCTCTATGCATTCTAAATCCATTGATCAGATTTTGATGAAACTTTGGTAGAGCGTTCTGGGAACGCACGCGAGTGTTTCTGGCCCAAAATGCCAGACCGAAGCATGGCTGGGTTCAGCTAGCAAGTTAAACAAATGTTAGAGATAAAATTTGTAAGATAATGGTAATCTAAATCTAGTATAGAGAGCTAGCTAGGCAGCTAGTAATATGCCTATGTCAGTATTACTCACACAAGACCTTCAGTACATATGTGGCAAATGAATCTAATCTGTTTAGAATCTGCGCCGCCTAATCTCACTTTGGTCGTGTTGGATTTCTGCCTCATCAAACAATGAGATTGAGAGCATAGAGAGTGCAAGGCCCAAATGTACAGATACAGCTTGTGCAGACACTTTTGTGCACTATATTTTTGCAGTAGTTGGCTAGATTTATGATGTGAATAAAACAAACATTCTGCGACACGCAAAACACACAGTTATTTTGCTTATAGGATTAATATTATCTAAAAATGCAGATAATGATGAATAACAAATACGACGGGTAGGTACTAAAAACGCAAACATGTGTCTCAGATTTCATGATTTAATAATAAATAGAAATACTATAACAATTTAATTTATAATAGAATAGAAAAAAAATATTATATTTAATCAGATTTACTGTACTCACATTTGCATACATTGATGTAACACCCCAGAACAGGTGATAGGTATATCCTCCTGCCGTGACTGACCACTGACTCAACACACAGTTTTTAAGTTTCCACACACTGATTGGAAAATCCAAACAATGTCTCAACTCAGCAACATAGAATCTGCACAGAAGGGCTTGGAGGAGGCATTGTGGAGAGAATGGGTTAGCTTGAGGCACAAATACAGTCCAATGGGGGTGGGCCAGTGAGGGACACTGTAGCAAAGGTTGCTGAAGAGTTCCGCACGTTAAGGGAGCTCATATTTAGCATGCTAGGACTACTCCGTAAGCAAAGAAACGAGACACCGTCGCAAAACCCTTATCTTCACTGGAGTACCACTGGAGTCTAGAATGAGAGCTGTGCAAACACGATCCTTGGGATCGTCCAAAGCAAGCTATCTCTCACAGAATTCACAGCGACACTTGCTATAGACTTGGAGCGCCCAAAAAAGATAGTCATCGACACATACTTGTTAGATTAACAGTTTGGAGGTCTTAGACCAAACTAAGAGGCTCATCTGTGTCTATTATAGAATTTTTAACCAAATCCTGGCAATTAGTGTTCTCTAAGGATCATCTATACTTTGGCTTGCGAGGCTGCTGGGACCAAGATGGCGTTATTGTGGCTAAGACCCCTCGACGGTAGTCAAATCAAGATTACGACTATGAAAGATTTAAACCCCTTGATGTCGAAATACCCCAAGGCGCCAGGGGATGTTTCATCTTCTGGTAGAAGTGGCGCCGAGGAAGGCGCAGGCGCCGTTTCTTCGGTCATCGACTATAAGAATACAGCCCGTAGAAAGTAATTTTTAAGTGTTTCTTGAAACTTAGTAATGAGACCCCTTGTGTGGAGCGCAACTTATCTTTTTAAGCGTCTAATATTATCTAATATTAGAGTCGTCTTATGTACCCGCGTATGTATAACTTTTTATATTTATTTATATATATTTTTCAATCACCTTTTTTTAAGGTGATTGAAAACCACAAATTTAAGGTTAGAATTTAACAGCCATATTAATACGTCAATTTGGACTTTTGGTTGCGTTCCAAAATAGTTAAGATCTTTAATTTTGTCATTATTAACATCTCTCTTTGTATTTTGAAAAGTGTTGAACTTAAACCATTATTGGTAGTTAAATATCATATGCATCACATCATCGTCGTCACAAGCCTGGCGCAGGATTAAAGTCGCCCGACTTTATTCCTGCGCCAGGCTTTTCTCATCATGATCGCACTTTTCTCTCATATCTATATATATCACACCTCAAACTAAAGCCTAAGATATTGTTCAGGCGCTCTTTTGCGCCTATGGACTCTGCCAAACTGCAAGCAGAACTGAAAATATTGACTGGAAGCCAGTCGAGCTAACCTCCACAAAAGAATGTAAATCGCAGTGTTTAACAATTTTATTTATACAACCTGTACAATACACATGCTCCAGTCAGTCACATTTAAACTAAAACGTCCACCAGCGCCCTGGTTAACAAGCGGTGTATGGATGGCTATGAGATGTAGAGTCAAGGCATTTCAAAAATACAAAAGAGATCGTATTGATGAAAACTAAGCTAAATTTAAGATTGCCAGAAACTGGTGCAATCAGGTGATACGCAATGCCAAACGGCGTTTTATCCTCAATAACAGTTCTTCTTCATCTCCTGCAGATATTTAAAAAATATTAGGTACCCTAGATTGGAGAGGCCTATGTCCAGCAGTGGACTGCGATAGGTTGATGATGATGAGGTACCCTAGATATAGGTAAAGTGTGATCTATCGACGACCATTACTTTAAAAAATTTCTACTTTTTTTTTACTATTAAGTAGTCGAACTTTTTCTTTTAATATTAAGTAGTCGAACGGTGGATTACGCCGCTGGTTTACCGCACCCCGCAGTAAATTCGCTTCTTTTTCTGAAGTAGCAGCGTCAGAAATAAAAAAAACCATGTCCATAAAGTCTGGGGCCATTGGTTGCGACAAGACTAGTCGTTTCATGATTATTTCTATTCTAGACCATCTTTTACCGGCAATCACTCACCTAGTGAATTTTTCGCTAGAGTCCAGACAGTTCCTTATGTTGTGGGGGAAGGCTTTCCTACGTTCAATACCTAAAGTAGCCAATCCTTCTCTGCTTTCTCATTTCATATATTATTTTTCCCTTTATTTCAAAAGTCTTTAAAGCTTCTGTTCATAGTCATTTGTCTAGGTTTGTCTAACAAAACAATATTCTCAGTTCGTTTCAATCCGGTTTCAGACCCAGCACAGTTACTGCAATGTTCAAGGATGATAAGGTGGATATCGAGGATACCAAAAGTACAGTCCTAGTTCTGGTCGATTTTTCTAACGCTTTTAACACCGTCAGTCATGAGATCTTGCTGTCTCTTCTCTCTTATCTGATGATTTTAGACGATACGCTGGATTGGTTTTCTCATTATCTTCAGGGGCGTCAGCAGTCCTTCCAAACGGACGAATCGTCACCGAGCTGGCTTGATGGCGATGCTGGCGCTCTAAACGCGGCATCCTATTTCCTTTTCTTTTCTCACTTTTTATTAATCTTTTAACCTCCAAGCTTCAATGCACATATCACCTGTATGCCGATGATCTCCAAATTTACTCACAGGGCAGAATAGAAGACTTAAGTGGGGCAGTTGATAAGATTAACCGAGATTTAGTTTAAATGTAAATCCCGAGAAATGTCAAACGGTCATTATATGGAGCTCTAGAATGGATGAAGCGGTCATTCCAAAAGGAATAAAAAGCCCGATGGTTAAAGATCTTGGATTGCACATCGTCGCTACGCTCAGCTAGCAATGTCAAGTTTCAAATGTTAAGAAAAGAAAAGGAAAGTCTCAAGGGATTACTGGAACATTACGGGCTCTTTATCTAGATAAGAATTTTCACTCAATTAAAACCAAGACTATGATTGTTCAGACGCTAATTTTTTCCAATAATTGACTATGGTGGTGAGTGCTATCTCGATGAGTGCTATCTCGACCTGTATGCAGATCTGCTCAACAAACTCGATCGTCTTCTCAACAACATTCGATTTGTATTTAACCTTCGTAAGTACAACCCAACTAGCAAAAAGTGGTTTTTATACTATCCTAGAACCAATAATTATCGAGGACTATATGAAACTTATATCCACATATAAGTCGCGAAAGGGCCTACTTTATAAGTCTACTTTACTTATAAAGTATTTATATTAGACTGCTGAAATGCCATATACGCCTATATTGCTCCTGTAATTGAATTACGTCAATGCAATTACTCCTGTTAATCTCAATTTAAGTAAGTTATAGTAAAAAAAATAGATTAATACGCGCCTAGAAATGCTTCTAAATATAAGCTCATATATTGTAAACAGTCGAAGTGTATAGGACATTGTTGTGCTCTGTAAAAAAATATTTTTAACATCTTGATTTTGTATTTATATGAATCAGAATTTATTAATGTCAACCATAGTAGAAAAACAAAATGTTATTGCTGTCAAATTGTTAGTCTTATAGCTTATTCGTAGGGGAACATGAATTTTCTGTGAAATCTATCATGGTTTTGATAACAATTTTAAAGCGCCTCTTGAAATTTGCTCATTTACATTTTAGTATTAATTATTATTAAATTAATATTATGAAGGCAGCTGACATTTTTTTAGTAAGCATTTCCAAGTGTGACATAGTGCTAATATAAGTATTTTTAGCATTTCCAAGTGTAACATAGTAGCAATATAAGTATATTGGTTCTATATTGGGTTATCTCAAAACCGAAAAAAATCGCCATTTTGTAGACAAAAACTTTAGTAATCAAAATGGCTGATGTCAAATCCTACAATAGAATTTGCAAAACTATATAAAGCGTGTTTTCGCCTGTACTGGTCGTTACAAGCAAAAGTGGCTTCTTAAGACTTTTAACCAGGATTGTTTGGGATTAGAGACAATAACACTACTGTGGAATGCCTATATAAATATGTCTAGGTTTAAAACGGCATACGATAAATCTAAAAAAAATATAGAAAACATTTTATCCTACCGAGTACAAAAAAAAAATACAAAAATATTTATTTCATTAACCAGTAGGTACATTTGTTTGTTAAATCTTGGTGAGTGCTGTTGTAATTTTGGTGATTTATTATTTTTAAAACGTGGATATGAAATTCATTTAACAATTACTTCTAAGCTTATGTTAAACCAAACCAGATACTTAAATGAATTACAGTAATTTAACTTTAATCTACTTATATTGGCCACAAAATATTAGCTTATATCAGGCTATAAGTAAAAATAACAAGAGTAATTGCTCTTCAGTGCATATCTTCCTGGTACATGCTCCTACAAGAGTATTATGATTGAAATGGCCCGCAGATGTTATCTTATAGGCGCATATAAGTCTGACTTACCGGAGTAATTACTCTTGAGTGTAATTACTCTTATTTCATGCTTTTATAGGAGTCTTGATCCTATATTTGTCAGGAAATATGATGCTATATACGGATATAAGTACAAATTATAGGATACAACGTACTTGAGTAAAAACAGCATGTATTTATGCTGTTAAAAGCTTAGTAGCAACCACCAAAACCTTCATCGGAGCTTTATAAGTCCACGTAGCATTATAAAATCGCATTCCAGGATTATTTTGCTAGTTGGGAACCATGTTTCGAATTATTGCTCCCAACTGATATGTGGTTGTCTATTCGGCAGCACCGTAAGTACCATAGCTTTTCTCACTTCTTCATTCTCCGAATGCTCCTACTTATCTTTCCTCTCACTTTCAATACCTGTGCTCTAATCATGTAAGAAATCTTCGATCTTCTGATTCCCGTTTACTTCTCTGTCCGTTTTATAGCTCAGGCATAATACGTTCTTCTTTCCCAGAGCAGGCTTCTCGTCTTTGGAATGCGCACTTTGTAGAAATCAAATTCTCTACCAGCCGTATCGTATAAACCTGATACGACACTTACTACTTTAATAGTCTACCTACTACTAAATATATATTATATATATATATAACAATACTTTTGTATAATATGCTTAAAGGTAATTTAGGTAAGTAAGTAAGTAAGTAAGTAATAACCAAAACCATATTTAATTATAGCTGTGATGATTTACGTATCTCTAACATTAATACAATAGACATTAAGAATTCGGCTACTCAACGCCTCAAAGACATTTTGATTAAATACAATTTAATTTCATATATAGCTGTTCCAACGAGGGGTAAATCTTGTCTTGACCTGATTATTAGTAACATAAAGGGTGCATCTTCTTCAGTACGGCCACTAGGGCTATCTGATCATGATACAGCCCAGATACTGGTGTGGCCAGTTGAACATAGAACTAAATTAATTAAATATATATATAACTTTAAGAGATCCTATTCGAATGAAAATATTAACATATTCAAAAAATACTTACCAAGCTTATCATACCTAAACTGGCATAATGAAACTGACCTTAACCTTGCTTTTGATGAGTTCTATGAATACTTCTGTCTCCTATACCGTCTTTGTTTTCCTATTATTAAAATAAGAACCAGCTTAACAAAAATAAACAGTTGGATAACAAAAGGAATTAAGCTGAGCTGTACAAAAAAAAGGGAACTTCGCTTTAAGTACTATTCAACTAAATCTAAAATTGATAAACAGAAGTATTTAAAATACAATAAATTATTTAAAAATTGTGTAATATCAGCAAAGAAAAATAATTATAGAAACTATGTACTAAATAGTAAGAACAAATGTAAAGCCACTTGGGCAGTAATTAAAAGTGAAACTAATTGCTCAAACACTACAAACTACATATCAAGCATAGTCAATAATAAAATTCTAATAACAAATCCTCTAGATATTGCAACTGCCTTTAATGACCACTTCATTTCTTCAACAAATATAACCAACCACACACTTTGTAATTCTAATACAAAGAATAAGCAGGTTAATTCTATTTTCTTAACACCAGTAGATGACGAATATGTTTATAGGGTGATTATGTCTCTTGCAAATACAGCATCTGAAGGCTATGACTCTATATGTACAAAAATATTAAAATCGTGTAGCAACCAGCTAACACCTATATTGACATTTTTAATAAATCAATCATTAGAATCAGGTATTTTCCCAAATAAACTTAAATACTCAATTGTAAAACCTCTTTATAAACGTGACGATGGAACGAATATGTCTAACTATAGACCTATTACCATTTTACCAATATTATCAAAAGTCTTCGAAAAGGTAATGCATGACAAACTGTCTTCTTTCTTCAATGATAACAACATTATAGTTGAAAATCAATTTGGTTTTCGAAGAAACAAGTCTACGAGAGATGCTTCATTCTCTCTTGTGCATAATATTCTATTAAGCACAAATAGTAAACATTATACAACAGTATTATTCCTTGATATGACCAGGGCTTTTGATTTTGTCCCCCAAAAAACACTGTTACATAAATTAGAGGATTATGGTATCAGAGGACCAGCCTTAAACTGGCTTAAAACATATTTACATAACAGAGTACAATGTGTGGAAGTAACACAAATAAACTCTGAAGACATTATCCAAGTCTATAGGTCAAAGTACAAATGTAACAAATTTGGTGTTCCTCAAGGTAGTGTACTGGGCCCATTACTCTTCTTATTATATATAAACGACTTACCTAGTGTCACTCATCACAAAACTATCCTATTTGCTGATGATGTATCTGTCATAGTATCAACTCACAGAGATATGACATTCAATCAACATGAAATAGATGTTAATAATACTTTGGCAGACATTATTCAATGGTTAAATAATAACAATTTAAAAATTAATCTATTAAAAACTAATTTTATCAATTTTAATAATTTCAAGAATAATAATAATTTAAATGTTAATTATAATGGACAAATTCTATTAAAATCTAATACTGTGACATTCCTAGGATTAATTATTAACAACACACTTAATTGGAAAGAACATATAAACAAAGTAACTAATAAAATAAATAGTTTCTCATTTGCTCTGTACAAGTTGGGCAAAATTTCTAATAGATCCACAGCATGTACAGCATATTTTGCTTATGTTGAGTCTGTACTAAGATATGGGTTACTTTTGTGGGGGTATGGCACAGACATAAATAAAGTATTTAAAGCACAGAAACAGTGCATACGATCCATCTGTAATATAGCGCCGGATGTCTCTTGTCTTTCCTACTTTAGAGAATTAAAAATCCTGCCTCTGCCTTGTTTATATGTGCTGGAAATAGGCAAATTTGTTAAACAGCATCCGGAACTATTCAAAGAGGCTAAAGAGGTAACAAATAGAACTAATCTTAGAAACCCGAATAGGCTAGTTTTAAATATGGTACCTAAGACTAGTAGATTTCAAAATAATTGTTATGGAATGTGTATACGAATATATAATAAAATACCCGAACATTATAAGAATCTACCTATTAATAAATTTATACCCTCACTAAGCTGTTGGCTAATGCAGAGAACATTTTATTCGGTCAAAGAATTTTTAGAATATAAGCATGAAAATTTATTATAATATCAAATTAATGTGTAATATAATGTAATGTATAATATAATATAATGAATGAGTAATATAATGTAATGTGTAATATAATATAATGAATGTGTAATATAATGTAATGAATGTTTAACATATAATGATATAATAGAATTAATGTTTAACATAATGTAATTTAATGTAATGTTATCCTTACTGCATGATTATCTGCATGCTATCTTTGATGGCTAAATAGGCGTGTACTGTAAGTTAATATAACATCTTTGTAACCCTATTTAAAGCAAATAAAGATTATTATTATTATTATTATTATTATTATCTAATATCATATACTATTTTTATCAAAGGCTTTTTTTATGTGATAAGTGCTGTGATAATATTTATTTCTTTAAAATATTTGTTTCTTTGAAATAAATATTTTATTTATTTATTAAATTACATTTATTTTTGTGACCTTTTATTTTTTGTGTCGACTGTACTTTCCCGAGCCAAGAACTTTGTGTTTTTTATTTGTGGTCCCATATGATGAATGAAAAGAAATAATTAAATTCAATTCACTTTTTGGGACCACGGTCCCGTTCCCGAATGACGAACGAACCACAATTTGTTCCAAAGTCTCGGTTATCAGAAAGCGTCAAGCTGCGATTAGATTAGCGGTATGCCTAGTATTATGCTTTCTAAAAAATTCTGGCACAGGGATCCAGAGTAAGCTGCACTACGCAAAGCAGAATGACAGGAGTATTGAATACCTCGGTAAAGAACTAGAACAGTTATTTGTTGATCTGCAGGCCAATGGAGATTATAGTGCAATCAAAGCTTCGAAGCCAGTAAACTAGCGGATAGCTTTAAAAAGATTTTCTGACGACTTACGTACTATTATTAGTTTAAACGTTTTCAATGTAGCGCAAGTTTCAAGTTGGTCACTTGATACCAGCGCGCCATTGCTCGTAATTAGGTAGAAGATATTAGAGAACTTGCACATTCTGTTCCATATAGAGCGCATTAAAATAAACATTATAGGTGGTCATGTGTATTGTGATAGGTTTGTTTATCTTAATGTAGAATATGATACTTGTGTGTTTGAACAATAATAATAATACATATATGTTTTTAAAAAAAACTTTACTTGTGGGACAGATGGAAGTTTAGGGCCGGATTTGATAAGTAGATTTATCTGTGTATTAGATTTTAAGCAGAACGCTCTGCGATTAACGGTAATGTATCCCCGGGTGCCGTGAGCCGGTATTGTAATGTTAGCACAGATAAATTTACAATACGAATGTGTGATCATGCCATCATATCTTGGTGAAGCCAAAAATATGGTAAAATACCATTAGACGTTTGTTTAAGTTATTCTAGCCCTGCCGTTGTAAGTCTGAATTATTATTTTTGTGTTCTTTTGAAAATAAGAACTTGAATGCAGATCGTTTGAAACGATTGTTTTCGTTTCTGGATTTTATTATTTTCTGAACATTTAAATATAGAGGAGCAAATTTCAATCGAAAACCTTTGTGCAAAGTACTCAGATGTATTTTTATTACCGGTTGGCTGATTAGGCATGGCAAATGTATACAAACAGTCAATATATTTGAAAGATAATACCAGGATGGTGTATACAAAGCCATATAGGCTTCCTAAAAGCTAAAAAACTGAGATTGACAGGCAAATTAGCGAAATGTTACGTAATGATATTATAGAAGAAAGTAGGAGTGAGTGATCCAGCCTAGTTCTGCTGGTACCCAAGAAAAGCGACACTAACAGTAATAAAAAATGGCGTGTTGTTATTGATTATCGGAAGTAAATAAAGATAATAAATTTCCATTACCCAACATCTTCAATAAACTAAATTCCTTATTAGGGGCAGTTTATTTTAGTCATTTACATAGATCTTAACCAAGGTTATTTTCAGTTAGAATTAAGTCCTGGAAGCAGAAAATACACGGCATTTTTGAAACGCCTCCCAATGGGATTGAAAATCAGTCCTAGTGCTTTTAGTCGGTTGATGAGAGTAGCGATGTCAGGTTCGAACCATGACAAGTTTCTAGTGTATTTAGATGACCTTGTTTTTATATATAAATTTGGAAATATCTACTAAGAATTTCATTGATATTTTTGAACGACTTAGAAATGTGAATTTAAAGTTAAATCCCGAAAAATTACAGTTTTTTAAGAAAGATTATTTAAGATATTTAGGTCATACTGTATCCACTGAAGGGAGTTTCACCTGACTTTGAAAAGCCTAGAGTAGTATAAAATTACCCCACACCGAAAAAAGTGACAGGGCTAGACGCTTCGTCGCTTTTGTTAATTATTGCCGTAAGTTTATATGCCCTTGAATAGACTTTGCAGAAAAAGCGCAAACTTTGTGTAAAATACAGAATTTGAAAATTCGTTTATGTTGTTAAAATAGTATCTCGTCAACCCACCCATTTTGCAATACCCAAATTTTGATGAAGGTAATGACTTCATTTTGCACACAGACGCTTCTGGTTTAGCTGTAGGTATAACGCAATAAAAACAACTTACCGGTGGCTTATAAATCGGAATTAAATCATCCGACTTCTTGCTTTGTTTAAGTGTTTCTTTAAATGTATAATAAATCACCTACAGAATGCTATCACTCGGACAAATTTACTCATGAAGAAAATTTTGCCCACAGCATAAGTTCTTCTCTATCGACTGTCACATGGGTTACTAATTTTACCTTTTCTTCTAAATCTGTTCGCCATTCCTTGCGTTTTTCATATTCAATAACTTTATCTTTCAACCACGCAGGCCCTCTCCACCACATATTGTTTGACATCAGCTCTGTTGGATTTAATACACGCGATGCGTGATCTGCGGGGTTCTTTGCCGACGTCACATGCGTCCATTGAATGGTATCGGTTCCGAATTACACTTCCGATACCCTACTGGTTACAAAACTTTGCCAATTACATGGATGTTTGCAAACCCAGGCAAGCACAATTGTGAAATCTGTCCACGCGTGTAAAATTGTTGGCTTCTGCTACTTCACACAATAATTTTGCTACTAGACCGCACCACACAGTTCTAGACGAGGTATTGATATTTGTTCAATGGGTGAAACTTTTGTTTTGGCAGTAACTAAACGTTTTCGTTTAGTTATTGCCAAAACCTTACCTTGTCCATCCGTCACACGTATGAAAATCGCGTTGCTTAATTCGTGGAGTTCTACAGCATCACCACCCCATATAAGTAGCCATCTGGGTATTTGTAGTTGTTCTACATGTTCGAGTTCTCAGCGGTAAGTATACCATTCATTTAATAATGCACATGGTAGCTCTTCGTCCCAACAAATACTTGCTAACCTTATCTTTTATATTAATATTTTTGATTTTATTATTACAGGTGACAGCCAGCCTAGAGGATCAAACAGCATCGATATGTGAGATATAACATTTCTTTTAGTTACAACATTTTTAGGTCCATTTCAAATTGTAATTTTTTGGGTTGATTATCAATAATTTTATTATAAGGATAATGGGTTCAAGGCAAACACAAATTGTTCATGCAAATAGGGTGAAGCCATTCATTACTAGGGTGGACGAATGTAATAGTGTGTCTTATTAGTTAGTTTTATGTAGTGTTAAGATATTGTTTTAGGTAAACAAAGGGAATAACGTTTGGCTGAGTTGCTGATTATTTGATGACAAGTGAATATGGTTACTTGATGGAAGATGATGATGGTTGAAGGTCTGTTATGAAGTTTTTATTTTTAGGAATATGGTGTTGCAGAAATATAAAAGAGGCATCGTTGTCAATGTATTTTTCTACTTCTTGATTGTCTATTTCGAAATAATAATAATAATAATAATTCTTTATTGACATAAGATAAGTACATTAGGTTTGGATTCATTGACTCCTGCACTAGTAAAAACTGTGTTGCAGGAGACAATTATCTCCTCATAATAAATGTATCAACATTTTATGTCTAAGTAGGTAATTACAAACAGAAAAATTAAAATAAAGTAAAGTAAGACAAGTGAGAATGTGGATGTGTATGCGTGTGTGCGTGTTTGTGTATGTATGTGTGTGTAATGGTGTGTGTGTGTTTGTGTGTGTACGCGTTCATGTCACAACTGCTAACAAGTTTTCAACGTCTTCATATGATAATGAGCTTAACCATGTGATAATAGAGTGTTTAATTTTGTTATTATTTAGTTGTTTTATTTTTTGTATTTTGTTACACTTATTATAAATAAAAGGAGCCAAGAAGTTAAAATGCCTTTGCCCAAAGGCAGTTTTCAACCGAGGCACCGGACAGCGCTCAACTCTTTTTGATGTTATAGGTAAGTTTGGGACATGTTTTTTGTGATAACGCCTTAACATTTCATATATATAAATTTTCCTAACAGAAAGAACACCAGCCACTTTGTAAACAAAAGTGGTGGGATGCCTAAAAGGTAGGTACAGTAACACTTTTAAAATTGCTCTTTGCGCTCTTTCGGCGACCAAGAGTATGCTTTTACTTGCGCCACCCCATGCACATATACAATATCTAATTATACATTCACACAGGGCTTGGTATGTTGTTATTGAAAGCTTCGTGTCACCGACAGTACGCAATTTTTTAAAAACATATATTAACTTCCTAATCCTTGCCGTTACAGTTAAAATGTGAGGATTCCAGGTAAGTTGACTGTCAACTATTACCCCTAGATACTTTAATGATGTTACTCGGGATAAGATTGGACAGTCACAATCGGAGTGATCTACTTGACGATTACATGGGTACGTGTGCATTTTGAGGGAATAGTTTATATTTGGTAGACTTAGAGACGTCTTACCAAAACATATAATTTTAGTCTTGTTCGCATTGAGTGATAAAAGGTTGTCTTCTAGCCAGGCAGTGACTTGAGCTAAGCCCTTTTCTGCTTCTTGTTGTACTTTATCCCATGTACCTCCATGGAAAAGCAGGACAGTATCATCGGCAAACATGATCAAATCCATGCTGTATGGGGTAACAATGTTACACAGTTGGTTAATATAGATGATAAACAGTGTAGGGCCCAATGTACTGCCTTGGGGAACTCCATATCCGCAGTTAGCGTCGTCACTCTCAACGTCTGTCACTCGTACATGTTGAGATCTGTTCGTCAAATAGTCGGTGAACCACTTCAGAGGCACTCCTCTTATTCCAACGTTCTCAAGACGTCTTAGCAAGATTGGAATTGAAACCGTGTCAAAAGCTTTTTGGAGATCCAAAAAGACCCCCAAGCATTTGTCACCTTTGTCTAGATGTGACACTATGTTAGATACTAGTGAAGTTACTGCATCCTCCGTTGATTTTTTCTCTCTAAATCCAAATTGATGTTTGCTAAGCAAATCGTTTTTTTCTAGATAATTGATAACTCTTTTGTTCACTATCTTTTCCAGTACTTTTGACAAAGTTGGTAAAAGAGAAATGGGTCTATAATTTGATGGTTCGCTCTTGTCACCTGACTTAAATATCGGACAGACCACAGCTTTTTTAAAGTTGTTTGGAAAGATACCCGTTTCCAAGCTCAGGTTACAAAGATACGTGATTGGTGAGGCAAGAGTTTTTATATTTTGCTTTAGGATTGTGGTAGTGATTTTATCCCATCCTGGTGCACTGTGTGGCTTGAGTCCCAAAATAATTTCTCGCACTTCCTGGGGGTCTGTTGGTGAAAGTGATATTGATTTCAAAGGTGCATTAAAGCAGCCTGCTTGGCGTGCTAGGTCTTTTTCACTTGCGGCCATTTTATGTAGCAAGTGATTGGCCAGGGTACCTCCAATTGATGTAAAGTATTGGTTTACTTTATTGAGCGATAATTTGGGAGTGATGTCGGTTTCTAGTAACTTTTGCGAGTGCTCATTCTGTCGGTTTAAGTCACAAATTTCTTTTACAATCTTCCAGGTGTTTTTGATGTTTCCCTTATTTACGCGTAATTTTTCTTGGTAAAATTGTGCTTTAAGATTTTTTATAATATAATTGCATACATTTCTATATTTTAAGTAATTTTGTTGACGTTGTATATCATTTGGTGATGTTTTAGCTGTTTTATGTAGTAGATCTCTTTTTCTTATGCACTTTACGATACCTTTTGTTATCCAGGGTTTTAATGGAGTAAAGCGAGAGGAAATGGTATAGATTGTGGTATTGTCACTAATTATATTTTGCAAATCGGATATTATTATTTCAGATGCAATATTAGTGTCAGTTGTATTATATAATTTTTCCCATGTAGTTTGGTTAAGAATTTTGCTAATGTTATTATAATCAATTTGTATTTTATTATATTTCAATGGATTTTTTATTTGACATTTATTAATATAAAGTAAAATAGGAGAATGGTCCGTTAAGGTCTGTTCAAATACAATTGTTTTCCAAGCCGAGTCACACTTTACCATGTAATGATCAATACACGTAGTAATACGTGTAGGTTTAGTGATGCCCTGTTTCAGTCCATATGAGGCCATCAAATTGAGGTATTCTTGTGCTGAACTTGTTAAGTTTTCTGGCAACGTATCTATATTTATATCACCTGTTACAATAACATTCTTAGTACTTATATTACAAAGTACTTTATCAAGCGATTCTAGGTAAGTGCTCGTATTTCTATAACTTGGGGAACGGTAAGTACATATTAACGTGTAGTCAGGAACTATAGTAACCGTAAGACAGTTTCCCTCTAAGAAGAGTTCCGGTTCACATACCGAAGCCTCTAACACACTACGGACATAATCAGTTTCAGTCAGGACGAAATTATTAGTTGCGGTGGTGAAATTGTATGTTAAGTTGAGATATTGTGTTTTATGGGATAGTAGGAATAGTCTTTATAGTGTATAGTGTAAACAAACTAAAATACATATATGTTTTTAAAAAAAACTTTACTTGTGGGACAGATGGAAGTTTAGGGCCGGATTTGATAAGTAGATTTATCTGTGTATTAGATTTTAAGCAGAACGCTCTGCGATTAACGGTAATGTATCCCCGGGTGCCGTGAGCCGGTAAACCAAAACATTAGAATATGTTTTGTTTTAGTTTGTTTTCATGTCTGATAAGCGTTGATAGAAAGTCTTGCGCTGTTGGTTGGTATTTTTATTTCTGATTAGTTTCCTGTATTCTTGTTTAGAATTTTAATTCTGAATTTTACTAAAGAAGGAGGACTATCCATAAGGATAGTCTTCAATTTGGTTTAATTGTAGTTTGGGAGTTCGATTGTGATTATTTTATCTAGTTTGAAATATAGATGTGATCAGGTGGTCACCGATAGCTCAACTGGCTAACTATTTGACTTTAATAAAATCGAAACTTAAAAATAGATTGATGTCAATACATGGCAGTCTTTCCAGTCTGTTTGTTATCTGTAGTCAAAAAGTGTGTAATAAAGGTTAGTAGTGTATTAGAAGTGTGGAAAGAGGCGGTGTGGTACCGGCTTAAGAATAGTACCACCCCATCTCTTCCTGTGGGTGTCGTCAAGGCGACTAGGGGATTTCACGCCAGAGGACAGGCAGCAGTTGTCCTCTGCGTACTTAAAGCCTTACTGCGATCGCCAACACGCTCGCCAAGTATGGCTATTATGGCAATTATCCACATACAAGTAGGTTCTACTGGGGACACCCGTGCCTAGTAGTGGCCCATCATATGGGTTGATATGTAAATATTGATATAATTTAGTGTGATATAAGTTAGCAAGGCTATTTATCTCATGCTAGTGCCCATTTACGGGTGGTATGTAGAGTATTTATTTACCTATATGTTTTAAAGTACGTTTGGTACTTTGAAGTTTGTTAGACTGAGATAGTTCTACGATGTCTTTTAAATAGGGACAGTTCAAAAGGGGCAAAAGAAAATATATCTCGCCTGGTATAGGTCAGCGGAGGTAGACCAATTTGTATTTGTTCAAAGTCGGATTAACCTGTTTCAATACTTTGTTTGATTCATTGTACACCTCAATTATAGTTGCCTTAATTCTATTGTTTAAGAAATCTTCTAATAATGTTAGTGCTATACATAGACTTAGGATATACAAATAGACGACCAAAGAACTCATTTACGTGTAACGATTTTTGATTTATCAGTGTATCCGTGAGCTAGTGACAAGATGTCTTAGAGTCGACAAATGTCGATAAGTACTATTACAAAATATGCCTAGTTTATCCTAAGTTTATAAAATATGCCAGATTTAGCTAATCTAGTTATATAATTATAGTGTAACCTACGGATTTACCCTGGCAAGGTATATCAAAGCAGAGTTCATCTCACCAGAATGTATCCCAAAAAGGTAGTGTTACTAAGCTTCGTTACAAAGCTATAATTAAAATACTTAAAGACTAAACTAAAACTACGGTCAAAACCATTTACCCAAGCTCGTGACGAGCGGTATGACACCACGGTTATAATTAATACCCTAACCTAAACTCAAAGTTCCAAGAGAGTGGTACCGTATGGTACCACTCTCTGCATAGGGCCGCTTAGGCCTGCAAATCACTCGACCAACAATATCTCTTCCAATATAGTTAACTTATACGCAAATTATTAATCTATTTCACAGTTTAGGCGCTTCCACGGGTCACACTCACGCCAAAACACAAAAATTAACAATCCAAATGTCAGGAGGGACGGGTTATCCCAACAGCGTCACACAAAAGGCCCGGCTTACACTAAATATCATATATATCAATTTATTTTTATTTATTTTATTTTAAAAAAGACGACTCCCGCAGTAGGGTAAAAGCCCTGTGTTGCGGGGCCCTTTACAAACATACAAGTCACGGACACAAAGAACACCCAATTTGTAGATCACACAAAGGGGTGTCCCGTGTAGGAATCGAACCCACGACCTCTTGCGTAGCAGTCGGACACACACCCACGTTGATAAGTATGAAATAAATCACATATTGACAGGTGCGTTCCGAAACACGCAACCTCGATTCAATCAATCAGTACAAGTCGATTATTATAGTGAACTTATAGTAAAATAATTCACAAACATCACATACGATTAGCGATAACACGTACTTATCATTGATATATCAAAAATAAAAAAATATAATTTCAGAAAATATTTAAATGTAATGTTTTTTGATTGGTAACTGTAGGTCTTCCGACTCCGAAGTTAGATGAAACCTGTGTTTTGGCAGTCAGGATCCCATCGTATTTACATCGCCATAGCGGCTGGTGAAGCCTAAGAAACCTTTTTGGTTACTTGAGCGATAACACGTACTTATCATTGATATATCAAAAATAAAAAAATATAGTTTCAGAAAATATTTAAATGTAATGTTTTTTGATTGGTAACTGTAGGTCTTCCGACTCCGAAGTTAGATGAAACCTGTGTTTTGGCAGTCAGGATCCCATCGTATTTACATCGCCATAGCGGCTGGTGAAGCCTAAGAAACCTTTTTGGTTACTTGTGAGCCAGTCTGTTACTTTTGGCTGCCAAATTACGTATTTGCTTTTGTTTTACTTCTATCTTCTGCTTTAATCTGTAACTTGAACTTCATCTCTTTGGCCTAAAGATGACGACGGTGACGCTGTAAACCTCTCATGTTTCAATTACACTTATAACTAAAAAGTTATTAAATTATTATAGTACAGGATCCTGTGAACGGCTATGCCCCAAATGGTTAAGGCATCAAACTCGCACTCGTACTACTACTTTCATTATACTACCGACGCCACGTGAACCCACTCCTAATACAACCATCTTAGATTGTGGGGTTAAGAATGTTCTCCTCGAGAGTATTGTATCTCGTTTTAGAGTTTCGTATTCATGATTGGTTTTAAAAGTTTAAATGAAAATTTTAAATACTTTTGTGAACTGAATACACGTGCATAAGCACAGCAGTTTTTAAATCTCGAGTGCACATAAAAAACCCTTTAATAAGGTTAACCGCTTTAAGACTAAGGAAATTTTGTCCCTTCTAGATTATAGTATAATATCCTTATCCCCCTTTGTATCTTCTAGGTTTACTAGATATCTATCTAGTATTGGCGTTGAATCTCTGTATATTGGTATTGCAAATTATTTAGGCGCCTTGACACGTTCGCTTATTTTTGAAGTGAAAACTTCTTTAGCGGCGCTGTGCACTTTTTTTGGTATGGTTAAAAAAAATTGAACTCGCGTCAGGATCCCCTAATCAAAAATTCGGGAGAGCAATGAAAAACTCCTACAATATCATTAGAATACGAAGTTAAATTTCGCCATCATCTACAATGTTATTATAGCTCAGGTGGGAAATCGGGGGTCGGGAATCCAGAAGACCCCAGTTTCGAGTCCGGGTAACGATATTTTTTTTCCCTTTTTTATTTTTATTTTTAATTTTGGTTTTTTGATTTGTGATTTATTATTTCATATTTTGTTTTATTATTATGTCAGTAAGATCGAAAAATATGATTCAAATTTCGTCGTTGTCACTGACATTTTTAAAACTGTCATGTTTGTGTAAGATAGAGCGATAGATGAATATTGTATTTAACCACATAAATGATAGTACTTTTAAACTGATAAAAAAATCCCTAACCATTCCAAAATATTCACAAATGCACAACGTTAAAGTTCAAGTTTTCACTTTTGCCGCCACTCCCGAAGTGCATCCCGTTTTTTTAAGGATATTTGTTTTGTCATTCTCTTTTTAGATACGTACGTACTATCGGCCAAAAGTTCGGTTAACCTCCATTTGGACAAATATCGCTTGCTCCCGATGCATGTAAACGTGTGGGCAACTCCGCCTCCTTTAACACAACTATAATTAGGATTAGTATAGAACGCACGCCCCTGTCATTTTATATTTTTGTTTAAATAATTTCTAAGCGCCTAAAAGGAAAAGACACGTGATAGTATCTGTGCGATAGAGAAAGGTGGTGGGTATGGGAGGGAGCGAGCATTCGCATTCTAGTCCACGCGCTTAACATATTTTTATGACATTTAGCAGTAAATTATTGTTATTTTATCACAATTACAAATTAATAAATAATGTTTAGCCTGTTTCCAATCTTTTTTTTAAAATATTTTTAAGCTTTTTTAAATTAAACGAAGTCAAGTCAACAAAAGTACTTGTTAATTCGCATCGCATACCAATAAAAAGACTTAAAATTAAAAAGAAAAATACTTATAAATTAATGCTTAATGCCTTTCGCCCTATAGTTTTAAACAATAGGTATTACTAAAACAGTATATCGGGGACATCGTCTATGAATATATTAAACTAGCTGTCCCGCGTAACTTCGTGTGTGTCTTATTTCCCCGTTTTTGCAACATTTTTCATTGCTGCTCCTATTGGTCGTAGCGTGATGTTAGCGTATGTGCCTATAACCTTCCTCGATAAATGGGCTACACAACAGAAAAAGAAAATCGATTCTGACCAGTGACCATTCCCGAGATTACAGCGCAAACTAACAAACAAACTCTTCAGCTTTATAATATTAGTATAGTTATAGCAGCAGTAGTAAGTTGTCCTTCTCGGAGTTAAATTCACTATAACTTTTGGCGAGGTGATCACATTTGTTAACAAAATTTATGAAATGTTATTATAGTTAAAGATCTACAAATAGACATGATAATTATAATATAGGTATACCCTTTTATTTAGAAAATGCTAAAACTATAACACTTAAAACTAATACTGGATTTAAAAACCACCGCGTTTCGTTAGAGAGGTAACCTAATGATAAAAAGAAAAAAAACTGCTCAACCTTGTACTGACATAAATCATATGTAAGAAAAAATATTCTCGTGTGTCAAAATAGACACAAGAGACGCGTACCATGCACCGTAGTTGAGTGCAACTAAAATACTCCCGCTGCGTCTTCCGTGAAAGAAGGGGAGGCTTAGGCGATGTAAGGGCGGGGACAACGGTTTCAAGCTAGTCCAAACGCATATAGAGAAGTTTTCTGTTATACGCAACACCGCGGAACATCGTGATGGTACATGTTTGAGAACTGGCACACGCTGGTTGAAACTTAGGCCGTATCTTGTTGTCTATCTTGTATTGGTTTATCTATATTTTTAGGCTGACGACTATTTGAGGTATCAAACATTTTACAGTTAATGGGAAGCCTAATTTTAGACCTAATCAGAGAAAGAAGCCCATACGATGCGCAAAATTCACCCCGTCAGTAAAAAGTTGCACATTCGCCACATTATCGGAGAGCCCATTTGCCCCTTTTTAAGGGGTGTATCAAGAATAAATTTAATGTTTTTTGGAGTACTACTTACTCATAGCTTCACTATTTTAAGAAAATATGTACAGTCAGACACTAAACACAAAATATTATTTGATTTATTTAAATTTTGATTGGTAACATAGGATTATTCTTTTATTTTTTAAATAAATAATTTATACAATAATAACATAATACAAATATCCATAATAAGTTACAAATAGTAAAGTATCGCTTTGTTTCACCTAACAGGTATACAAACATCAGCGTGCACATAGTCATAAAACATACTCGTAATTGATTAGCAAAATATTTTGTGAATAAGTGGCTATAATCATTGCAATAAATTGTTCAGAAATAGGAATATTTATAATTAATAGATATATTTCGGGACTTAATCGCGTGAATTATTTAAAGGTACGAACCTTTTATTTACCCGACGTTTCGATTGTACCTTTAAATAATTAACGCGATTGAGTCCTGAAATATATTTAATATGTATAAAAATCGCGAAACTTTAATAATAATAATAATAATACTCTTTATTGTACACTAAATATACAAGAACAAGGTGGTATACATTGTATAACTTACATGTAGGTACAATGGGCGGCCTTATCGCTAATAGTGATCTCTTCCAGGCAACCTTTGGATGGATAGAAACAAATTATCTACAAGAAATAAATAGCGGTAGTGTACAGCATGAATAAATAATATAGGTATATTATTACATTTAGCTATGTACATATATTTAAGAATAATAACCTAAACTTATCAAGAAATTGGAACAAAATAGATATTTATAGTTTTAAGTAGTCAGATAATGAGCCTTCAACATCCTTTTAAAAGATACCAACGACTGAGCACGTCTAATAGGCAGAGGCAATGCATTCCAAAGTCTTGCTGCCTCAACTGTAAACGATTTGTCATAAAATCGTGTGGAATGCACTGGAATTTCCAATCTCAAATCCTCCGATGACCTCAGGGACCTCGAATGTGTGTCATGCAGGAACTTGAAACGTTCTTGGTCTACACAAGTTCATTCAAATTTAAACTTAACTGCTTAATAGATGTCTGTTTGACGTACGAGAATTGTAATTTGTTAGTTAATTTTATATTTTCCTATTATTTCATGTCAATTATTATTCTTATTTTATAATTTTTAATGAATAAATGACTATGACTATGACCAAAGTTAAACATAAATTGACTAAAGTTAAACATTTGCGTAGTTGCACGATCTTTGTGTCCATTAAACAAAGATTTTTGCCTTTTGGGAGCAACGATTGCCGAATCTCCATCTTGTGCGCTAGAATGGTTTATCACCGTGATATCGATCTTGGTTTAGACGGGAATTAGATTATCTATTATTTATAAAATTTGATTCTAATATAAAACATTTATAAAAATAAAATTAAAGACGATAACATTTTTTTATAATTTTGTCGTCTCTTGTCAATCGTTTTCTTGTAAACATCGATTTCTTTTGGTTTATCGATCTATTTAGGTATATTCTTAGGAGCACAAATATTATATTATTCTAATTTATGGTGACTCCGCCCGCGTGAGTATATTATTGGGCATTCTATTCCACCTGTCGCTCTGCGAACTACGTTCGCTGTCGCTCCGAACGGTGGAATAGAATGCCCAATGCGGATTATGCGTAAAGAATTGATTATAAAAATAATAGTAGTAATAAAATTGACTTTATAAATGTTGTAATAGAAACCGACTTTACAATAAGTATAATAAAATATACTTTGCATCTATGATTCGTATTGTGGTCCTGAAAAGGACCTTTTTTGTGTACCAACAGGCATTTAACCAAAAGGCATTGTTTGTAGTTTGCTTTTGCGCGCCCCACAACTAGTGGCACAAACGTCTGACACACAGACTCTTGCACTTAGTGTGTTTTATTTCATCGCAGTAGCAAACAGAACTAACAGGCATTGAACCAAAAGGCATTGTTTGTACTTTGCTTTTGCGCGCCCCACAACTAGTGGCACAATCGTCTGACACACAGACTCTTGCACTTAGTGTGTTTTATTTCATCGCAGTAGCAAACAGAACTAACAGGCATTGAACCAAAAGGCATTGTTTGTAGTTTGCTTTTGCGCGCCCACAACTAGTGGCACAATCGTCTGACACACAGACTCTTGCACTTAGTGTGTTTTATTTCATCGCAGTAGCAAACAACCAACAGGCATTTAACCAAAAGGCATTGTTTGTAGTTTGCTTTTGCGCGCCCCACAACTAGTGGCACAAACGTCTGACACACAGACTCTTGCACTTAGTGTGTTTTATTTCATCGCAGTAGCAAACAACCAACAGGCATTTAACCAAAAGGCATTGTTTGTAGTTTGCTTTTGCGCGCCCACAACTAGTGGCACAATCGTCTGACACACAGACTCTTGCACTTAGTGTGTTTTATTTCATCGCAGTAGCAAACAACCAACAGGCATTAAACCAAAAGGCATTGTTTGTAGATGTATAACAAGACCAATAAGCAAATTTCTTTCTCCACAATACGATGGTACCGCAAATTAAGCATCTTACGGTGTTTGGTAATAACTTTCTATGACAAAAACCCGTTTTATTAAAATCATAGCAGATTGCGTTAAAATACAATGACAATACAATGTTTTACGAATTTCATAATTAATGCCTACAATTGATAGATCGGTAATGAATACACGTATTTAATACATTTATTTTTATATCCTAAAATCAGTAGTACATTCTGGTTATAGGAATCGATCGTATTTACTAGGAATCAAAACGTTGAATGAATTCAAAAAGTAGATAAAATCATGGCTGTCGCTCATAAGGTCCACTGTTCGGGGCGACAGCGAACGTAGTTCGCAGAACGTTAAACGATAAAATCATGTCTGTCGTCACGCTTTACCTATTGGGCATTCTTTTCCACCGTTCGGAGCGACAGGTGGAATAGAATGCCCAATAATATACTACTCGCGTGAATATCGGTTATCGCGATAAACCCTATTCTATGCCCTTCCCGGGACTCAAACAATCTCCAAACTAAATTTTATCGAAACCAGTTCAGCGGTTTGTGGGTGAAAATGTAACAGACAAACAGAGAGAGAGTTACTTTCCCATTTAAACATCAACAAGTTCTAGGGATATTCCATATTTTGTTAATTATAAAAAAACTCTATGTATTATGTTAAGAAAATTAGGTATGGTAAGAATCCGATCTTTATAATTTAAAATCAAAAATGAAATGAAAGTATTTAATATTATTTTATTTAATAAATTATTAAATTTTGAAAATCACGTTGTTTTACAAAATCTAAAAAAATTATAAAATTGGCTTAATTTAATTACAATAATTAAAAAACAACATTTTATTATAAATTAGTAATCTGTTTTGCCCCTCTAATGTTAATAACACATCGGCATCGATTATTTATGCTAAAAATTAAGTTGCTGGGGTTTAAAATAATATTAAAAACTTTTCATTTCTAATTATTGATTATAAAATTTGAATTCTTACCATACCTAGTTTTCATAACAGAACACTTATAGTTTTTAATAAAAATAATACGGAAAATCCCTAGACTTTGTTGATGTGTGTATAATTAGTACGGATTAAGAAGCTTAAACATAATTATTATATTGATTAAATAACGCCACTTTCAGCAAAAACTAAAAAAACAAAACACAAGTTGCAGGAAAGCGTGTTAAAGAATCACCAAATACTTTAAAGAGAAAGAAGGAAGCTTAAAATTGACTTTTAAAAAAAGAGCTAGGGAACTAAATGAATTAATGAAGAATGGAAATCCTTGAAATTACGAGAGTCGAGTTTAAAAACTATGAGGTATTTATCTGCTTACACAATCTTTGTAAATCCAGAGAAAAGAGGCTCAAATTCAGCGAGAACACGCTTCAAAAATAAGAAAAGCAGACTCGTCGTTTTCGAGGGAGTTCAGGCTCCCTGCGATGAGGGACTACGCCTCGGAGTCACAGAAACTCAGACTCACGGCGATAAGAGACCGCGTCTATTTCTCGTCTCTAGTAGATAACAAATGTGTACTATTACTTTTTTAATTCGTCCCTGTAAAGTTGTAAATATGTAATGGAATGCAAAAATTAATGTAATAGTTCTCATTTTCTACCCGACTCTGGCGAAACCAAATGGAAAAGTTATGTTTTTTACTTATATAAGTTTTTTATTCTTTAGTTTAAGAGTATTTATTAGAAATTTTACAAAAGATTTTTGGATTGTTATTATCTACCGTCATCGCAAAAAATGTAATGAACTCTCGTAGGTCGTAAAAATAGTTTGTAGACCTTTGTGTCTGAGCTCAGTATCTCTTCAATAAATGTTTCGTAGTCGCATTCTAGGTTCCAATTAGAATCTAATATGTATGCATATTTAATTGATTCTATATCAAGAAAAATTTCCACGCGACAATGGGGTATTATACTCTGTTTAAAAGAATAGTTTAAAATGTTGGTTTTTCTATTAAAAAGCCACAAAAACAAATACTTCTACATATATAACGCGAAACGTTGACTGCCATGTTTATTACGTCACATCGGCGTAGATCAATCAGATTGGTGTTAGTCGGTGTCAAATACAGTGTCGGCAATGCCATCTATGCTGGCTTTTATGGCAACGTAACCATAATTTATATTTCGGGAACAGTAGGTGGCGCCACAGTTTCAGAGACAGGAGTTACAGATGACAGCAAATATTACGTCATACGATAGCGGCTCGTGTATCATGTCACGTGATATACAATTTTTTTAATTTAATAAAACAATCATGCTGATTTATGACTAGAATAGCATATCTATGTTTATTTCTACATAAATGTTGTTTTTTATCGAATTTTATAAATTATTGTTCACTGCCAATAGTACCCTATTAGACAAAAGCTCTTTTAAAGGAACCTTTGTAGATAGGTGCACACTGCACACACTACAATATTAGTAATCGGACATTTCTGCAAACTATGTCTTAGCGTAAATAAGTTCTATATTATCTTTTATGACCCGATCATTATTACGAGAAAAACATTTTTTGTTAATTATAGTAATTTTTATAGGCATTTCTTGCAAATTGCAAAATTCAATTATTGTATTTTTGTCAAATATTTCGTTTTGCAATTTATATCATGTAGCATTTCCTTATACTGGTTTTTGGCTGTAAATCGTGAAATAACTCATATCCATGAAAACTTTCTTCAAATGCTGGTAAGATGTTGTGTCGCTTGTTGTTTGTACTTTTAATATATATTTTATTTGGTTGCTGCATAACAGTCAATCAATCAATCTACAGTAAGTTAGATGACTGTTTATATTCAACTAGCTGTCCCGCGCAACTTCGTAAGCGTAAATTTTCCCCGTCTTTGCAACATTTCTCATTGCTGCTCCGCTCCTATTGGTCGTAGCGTGATGTTATATAGCCTATAGCCTTCCTCGATAAATGGGTTACCAATAGTGAAATAATTTTTCAATTCGGATCAGTAGTTCCTGAGATTACCGCGTTTAAACCAACAAACAAACAAACAAACTCTTCAGCTTTATAATATTAGTATAAACTAGCTGTCCCGCGCAACTTCGTATGCGTAATTTCTCCCCGTTTTTGAAACATTTCTCGTCGCTTCTCCGCTCCTATTAGTCGTAGCGCGATGTTATATAGCCTATAGCCTTCCTCGATAAATGGGCTATCCAACAAAAAAATATTTTTTCAAATCGGACCAGTAGATCCTGAGATTAGCGCGTTTAAACAAAGAAACAAACAAACTCTTCCGCTTTATAATATTAGTATAGATTAGATCGTTCAGATAAGTTGTACGGAACCCTGTCATGTACCATATTATTTACATGTTGCTCTATGTTGTTCTTGTTTACTTTTTTGTCACTATTAAAGGTCATTTGTATGCTAGTTTTTGAAGAATTTTTATAGCAATATCTTTATTATGCTTCAAGGTGTGTTAATTGTGTTACTTACTTTGCGCGCTGACCGAAGAGTATGAGTAGGTTTAATTTCATTTATGCATACAGTTTTAATAATATTGTTTCCCTTTTCTAGCTCTAATTTTATTCACTGTCTTCATATGACCAATTCCCTATTTCTTGATGTGTGATTTTAATTCATTGGTCATCGTTTTGATCGTGTTGTAATTTTATTATCCTGTATCGTAGTATTATTTGGAAGGCTAGTTTCAAGCTTCAAACATTCAAATAAGGTTGTATTTTAATTTTTAGGGTTTCGCCATGTCCGTCCATCCGTCCGTCCGTCCGCACCTTTGCTCAGAGACTGTTAGTGATATACATATTACTTACGCCGCTTACAAAGTAAAAGAATAAAATCTTAAAAAATATTTTTTTTAGGGTACCTCCCCTATATGTAAAGTGGGAGTGTGATTATTTTTTCTCATCTACCCCATCGTGTGGGGTATCATTAGATAGGTCTTCCAAAAACGTTTAGGGGTTGGGAAGACGATTTTTAGATTTAAAAACTATCACAGCTAAATAGGCCTTACAAGTTTACGAGTAACAGCTGATCAAATGAGAAGAAACAAAATTTTCGTACAAATTCAAGACAAGAAACAAAAACAACAGAAAACCCACTTCTTAATATTCGAATGGGGATGGAACCCTCCATTGTGCGTGACCTGACATGCACTTGCCCGGTTTTTTACCTATAGCATTCGTTTAAAATAATTCGTTAAAACTTGTTAAATTAAATCTCGGAGTTGCACCCTCAACCTCATGCGCGTCAGTTGATAGCAGTTGTTAGCCAGCTACCCTGTCAGTTAGGAAGTTAATAAATTATTGGTACACTTGATCCACCTCCCTTGGTAATGGCGAAGTGAGGTCGCGACGCTCTTCAACACGTAAGCGATGGCTTACTTGTTGAAGAGCGTCGCGACCTAACTTCGCCACCACCAAGTTGTACTTTGTTTCGTCACTTTGTTTCTGAGGCCCGAGAATACTTTCTATCTGAGCGAACCATAATCTTGGCATTTCCGCCCAGAACTCCGGTGTATGCAATTGAACACTGATAGCAGCTAACTCGACACCTGTATTAGCGACTAGGGAAGACATACCTTCTGCCGATGACTTCAGATCACTTTTATCACTATTGTCACCTTTTGAACATCACTATACGGATTTATAATAACAATTATAATCTTTGCTTACAAACTAAACTGGGCCTTAAATTAATCACAACACTCACAACTAAAAATAGATGTCGGGGCCACCCTTGTTGAAGCTCTCCTTTTACCTAATTGATGGTCATACTAGTACCTAGCTGTGTGAGCGTGGGAATTCTAGTCACACTGAGAGTTACTGCCACTGGTTGTACACACTTTAGATAGAAACAATCAGTTACAAAGAATATATGTTTATTGTCCAAAAATTACTAACACAAGCTTTCGTCTCGACCAGTGCTCAGTAACTGGCCGAGCTCCTAGCATACGTCACGCTCATACACAAAACGCTGACACACAATTCATTCATACTCACACTGTTGCTAAGGTACAGCCGTACATAAACCATAAACGCATTTCCCAGCTCAACCGAGTTCCCCCGCAGTAAAAGATCATAGGATAATACAGATGTTAGGCACAGTACCAGTACAGCACAGTCCGTAGACACGGTTTGTATATGCCATATACAAACCGGCCAAGTTTTCTACTACATACATAATCTACGTGAGCCTTCTAGTTACAGTTTATCAGGTCAAGGCCCACAAATTTAACGGTGTCCACTTCCTCTATTTTATTGTCATTATAATTAATATTTAGTTCAATGTGTTGTCGCCTGTAATTTTAAAATTGTTTAATTTACATTTTATTTGAAAGAATTTTATAGGTATAGAAATTTTAACCGTTTTTTAATGCGCAAAATCCCGAAAACACATACCACCCCAACATTATGTGCTCATTATTGCAGACCTACTGAGACCAAATGCACTTGTCCTGAGGTTAAAAGTACAAATAAAATAAAATACCTGAGTGTTATTTTAGAAGAAACCCTTTCTTTTAAATACCATATAAAAGCTTAAATTACGTTAATATTTATTTTTAAAAAGTTATGGCATATTGCAGATTTTAAATTAATTAAACAAGTTTATTTTGCCTTATGGCAGTCACTTTTAACTTACTGTATTACCTGATGGGGTGGCGCTGGTAAAACATTAACAATTGAGCGAAGACAGAGAGCTATTCTTAAAGTTTCTACGTTATGTCCCCTTTATTTTTCCCACTAACCTTGTGAAGTACTAACAGTTGAAACACATGAACATAGTAATACAGCACCCTTCAGCACTATATGTACTAACAAACGAAGAAAAGTTATAGTTTGTAACAGAGAAATAAAACATGCTTTCACAACCAAGTTCTACATCTTCCTAGGACCGCTTCTTTATAATAAGGCTTAATGCCATTGCAAATATTTATTCCATGACCCTAGGAAATTGTAAAAAAGAATCTTAACAGAGAAACTATAAATTGTATTAAAATTGAAAAGTATTAATTAATTAAACTAAGAAACTTTATTTATAGCTATTGTTTTGATTGATTTATGTAGTGTTGTCTAATGTTATACCTATCATTATTTTATATAACTCAGTCGAAGTTATTTTTTTACTTTTAATTGTTTTTAAAATATGACTATTGTTGTTTTTATGCACTAATCGCATGATATACAGGTTTTCTTAGTTCAGACTTAAGTATTGAGCCAGACATTTAAGTAAACATTTGAAATAATTGTAATATCTTGCTATTAAAATTAAAATTGATTTAAATTATTATTAGTTAATTAAAATTAAAGTCGTTTTCGCGTGTAGCCCGCGCTTTTAACTGACAAAATCTTGACATGATAGTTTATAGAGAACTGCGCTTAGAAATGCATTCTAAGCGCAGTTCTCTATAAACTATCATGTCAAGATTTTTACAGACGGACATCTTTTAGCGCGTATGCGCGGTGCGCTCAAAGATGTGAATTTTTTGTCATTGCGCCAATTTCCGCGGAAGGCGTTTGTCGCGAAATCGAAAAAAAACATAGTGATTAAGGATCCCGTTCATATATACATTTTTTAAATATATTGCACTGTAGGATTGAGTCCCACATTACTAGCAATCTTGTTAACTTCTCCAACTAAGCTCAAAGGCTTGTGTTAGGAGTGTGTTCACGTGCGGTCGCATCCTTCTGCGAGGACGTCATCTCGCAGAAGGAGGCGGCGGAGCGCGTCAGGGAAGACAGCTCCCTGGCGGATCCGCTTCGTCGCCGGCGAACCGGGCGTCGTGGGACACCAAAATTGTTAATTTTAAAATGAGATCTGCTATATTCTTTCATTTTATTTTGTATTTTATTTATCTCAACGCATTGATAACATTCCGTCAAATAGCTCTTTATCCAGTCATAAGCTAATCCTCTAATAACGTACTTTTCTAATTTAAGCAGAAGTAATACAAGTTCAACACTCATATCTATAAGCTTACTGGAAATCGGTAAATGGATAAATAAATAGCAATTTTGTTGTTTATGAATATTGACATTGTTAAACATAACTTTGATGGTAAATGTGGTAAGTGGTAAATACAGTTGTGATTGTTAAATAAAACTCATAATTAATTTATGGGTTTGGCTTTGGCTTTCTGTGAGTGTATTTAACAAGATACACTCACAGAAAGCCAAAGCCACTCCGGAGGACGGGCAGCAGCGTCCTCTGCGTACTTAAAGCCTTACTGCGATCGCCAACCCGCTCGCCAAGCGTGGCGATTATGGCAATTACCCCCAGGATCTACTGGGGAGACCCGTGCCCAGCAGTGGGCCATCATATGGGTTGATATGATTTAACAAGATACCAGCTAGTATTATGACTCTATCAGTAATTAAGTTCAAAAATGTAGTCAAAAATCATCTTTTACGTAGAGGTTACTATACAGTGGAATGAATATTTAAATGATAAAGAAAAATGGATTTAGTTGCTTGCTCCTTGTTACTTTAATATGCTTGGGTGATTTTTTTTTATCATTTTACTTTAATTGTCACATTGATAAAGAGCATGATTTGACCTTTGTAGGTAAAGATTCTGCATGACGAATAAAGGCCATTCTTTTCTTCCTTTTGATATCAGAATTATTATTTTATATTTGATCATTCGTTACAAGTACTTTGGCCAATATTTAAGCACATATAGTTTTTACCCTTGTTGTTAGTAGATGCTCCTACTATATTGTACCCGCTTAGGCTAATTTTGCTTTATCTCATGTTTTAAACTTTTTGATAATGCAATTTGCATCAGTCCTTTAACATGGTGTATAGTATATCAGTCGCAGCGCCTTACCCCTAGATTAAGTTTATAAACATTCAAACATTGTAAAATTGGCGATTTGAAATTTCTCCGGCTTTGCCTATTGTTTGCGAACTTGGCATTACATGAATCCCAACGTTGTTTTGCATCCTAAGTGAATAAAAAAAAATGTTTTTTTTTAAGGCAACGTAATATATAAATAAATAGCAATTTCGTTGTTTAAGAATATTGACATTGTTAAATAAAACGTTGAATGGTAAATAAACCTGTGATTGTTAAATAAAACTATGATTTATAAACATTCATTATTAAATAATAAAAAAATTAAAAGGATATTTTATTTTATGAACAAGACTGTGATTTTACTATAGAACTATTATTTAATAATTTGTAAGATTAAATATCTTAAATAAATAATAAATATCTTGGGATAACTCACACAACGTCATCTGATCCCAAACTAAGCAGAGCTTATACTATGGCAACCAGACAACTGAATAATTCTAAATATATAGAATATTTCTAAATATATAGATAAATTACACCCAGACACAGAATAAACCATCGTGCTCATCACACAAAGTTTGGTCCTAGGTGGGGATCGACCCCCGGCTTAGAAGTCAGGGGTCCTCATTCACCATTTTTTTTTTTCAAAATCTTGTCATTATGGTAAATAAAGACCTGCGCTTAGAAATGCATCGCGCATGCGCGCGGACATTTATGAGCGCACCGCATGGGCTTTCCGGGAAAACGAAAAAAAAAACAAACTGAATAAGGGTTCCTAACCACTAGGGCCAGGGCCAGTCCATAAGATGAATCGTTAAATAAATCCATATTCATTAAATTTTTTTATTAATTGCCCAATTGATCTAACATAGCATTAAAAAATAATGTAACATGTATTTTTCTCTCAAAACAACAAACAACATACTACATGTAGTGTGTACATATAAAGTACATCTTTATATGTACACACAACATGTAGTATGTTGTTTTAAAAGGCAAAGGGGTAACCGAGTTATTTCTCGGGGCCAGTAGGTACCAAAGCTGGTTATGGTACTAAGGAGTAAATCTGAGCAAATGGGCTCGTAGCCGAGAAAGGGCTGATCCACCTGTTTCTCCCAGCTCGTTAGAGCTGTCAAAATATATTCTTCGAGGGGCTCCTCAGAGTATCATCAGCCGCTTGGTTAATATTTAAAGTCACTTCTCCTTGATCCGGGTTTAATCCATTAACTAGAGCTTAACCCTAAAACCCTACACCTTCTTGCCTACTATTATGAGTTTCAAATTAGAAGATAATCGCGATCGTGACTAAAAGTTATCAACTCATTTGAAACGTATTGTAGTTAAAAAAATCATGTTATTTTTTAAATTATAAGACTATGATTTAAACTATTTTTTATTTATACATTTATGGGTTTTAACATCCCAAATTAATGTCAGTGAAAGAACTTCACATTAATTTGAGCATGTTTCACTTAATTTATTATGATGCTCTAAAAATAGGTATTTTTACTTATATCTTGTCATGTTGCTTTTTCTGTACGTGGACATAATACAAATGCACCATAGTTACTGTGTTTAAAGTACAGGAACAGACCTTTGTAAATCTGGTAATTACTTGAAAGTCGCTGCAATCGACTTCTTTGTATCCCTCTCCCAATTCGGCTCAAAACCGAAGTTAAGTTCATTAATGGTCGTAAGTTAATCTTTCGTCGCTGTGCTAATTAATCGATAGTGGTCAACCCTAAACTAAAATACGTAGACGATCAAACCTAAGGATATTACACAAACAGAAATAATGAAAAAACAAATCGCTCTGGGTTGCCCCAGCACCTTATGTCAACATAGGGTGCTGGTGCTGGGGCAACCCAGAGCGATTTGTTCTAGCTTCAGAGCGATTTGATGTATCCTATGTAGGATTAGTGTCCTATGTAGGATTCTAATCCTACATAGGATACTGGGGCAACCCGAAGCGCTTTGTTTTTCTTCTGGTTTGGTTTTTTCACACTAGAGTGATTGCATGAATTTGAGTTTTAAATTAATATTAAAACTTATGATAGATATTGTGCAACTCTTTTTAGCGGTCAGAGATTAAATAATTTTAATGTTATTTAATTAAAAATATAAAAGATGCCATTATTTAAGAACTTGACTAGTTAGTAGCTAAATAGCTTTGCATGTTAGGTGTGTAAAATCGAGTAAGCGACTCTGTTGTAATTGTTTGATTAAATCCAAACTTACCAAAAATTTTACCGAAAGTATCCAATAAAAGTGTAATAAAGTGTCACAGTATATATTACATTACATACAAGGTAAATATTGAAACATAAAACGTAAGTAGTACTCACACGCCCGTGCGCCATTAACAGCTGTATAATCGTCGGCGGTACACAATCTCAGGCAGCGCGGGCGGCGCGCGGCGCGGCGGAGGCGCAGCGTCATTTTACCGGCGCGGTGACGTCGCTTATCAGAGTGTTATCACCCCGCGAGCCTCGCAGTCGCGCGACCACGCTCGCTTCGAGCGCACGCCACGCGCTACCTCCACCGACACATCCCGTCACACACACTTAACCGTAAGTCTTACGAACATAATAACAACATTATTAACATTCAAACAAAATAACTATATTCGCCGTTTAAGTTCTATGATACAGGTTTCACTTATTACGTTTACTTCAACACTTTTTTTTGTGAAAATCATTTTTTTTCATGCTAACGCAATGTGAACGCCAAGGCCGCATCATCCCAAAGCAAATTTGTCGATCTTAGTAGTGTATCAGGACGGATATTCTTATCGGTTACACGTTTGAAATGTGCCTTAAAATCCCCTTTTACTACAAAAAGTTATGACAGTAATACAAAGTACGATGCAACAGTTAATGTTGCGTCTTGTGTTTGTTTTGATGACGTAACTACAGAAGGTATTACACATGAAAAATGGCTTAAGGCGTGTTCATACTACATTTTTCACGATACGTACGAAGAGAGTAAACAGAAAATATGTTTGCCCAACCACTTGTTAACCAATCGCTGCAGGGTTTTCATGGAAACTGCATCGTATGTTTTAATAACGTCATAATATGATTTAAGTACCCAAATGCCAATAGTACGTTACGGGTTAATGTGCCATTGAGAGTCACAGTTGAGATCCGAATGCGCCGAGGCCAGGTAATTTAATAGTACGTCCGACCGCAGTACCTACATGTCGTGTGTTTGTTGTTGTATAACATTAGAGTAGTTAGCAACAGTAACGCTCTATTGGCATCGCTTAGTGTCATCACTAACTACATAACTAAATAGCCATTATAACGGTAATTGTAAAAGTCACAGTAGTCAGTCAACTTCATAACTACAAAGATACTACGGCTGTTACTGAATGCGATTTTGCATCAGATTACAGTTTTACAAAAATGTGAACGTAAATAAATTGAAAAGCTGTTAATTATGGTTTATCAAAGAAATAATTAAAGATCCAATCAAATTCCATAATCTTTGTGTCAGAAATACCATATGATTAAATACTCGTATAATAAATGTTATTCCTGTCTTCTGAGACTATAGAATTTTGAGGTAAAAGTATAGTTACGTAGGCACCTGTATGACATAAACAAATGCTTATTGTTTACAAACAACACGTATACATACATTCGTGCAGGAAAGGAAAAGGAAAGAAGCAGAAATGATGTATTGTTTCTTATTATGTAAAGCACATCTTAACTCCCATTGCAAAGTGTCTAACAGTTTCCGTTAGAATTAGTAAACAGTGTAAAGTGTCAACAATCTGCCATAGGAAATAGTTTTATACAGTAAAGCCAGCAAAAATAGTTAGGGCTAGAATTTCACGTGTGTCACTTGAAAAAAAAAAATATTATGAAAATTTTAAAGAATCTTCTATATAACTAGACAATAGAACCAATTTTATTTGACTGCATCAACCACGAACGCAAAGTTTGATCTAAAGACTCTAAACTGGTGCTTCAAAGTTGTTTATTTTGAGTTATATCTATTGTTTTAGAAACGTGAAAATAACACCAAAGTAATAGTTGATGAAAAATTCGTGCCTTCACATTTGAAACAATATCAAATGCGGAGCTCTCTCGGCGCAATCAATGCAAGTGGGATGCGTTGACTTTTCAGCACCCAGAAACATCGCCAAAATCAAAATTCTAAATAATGTTTCGAATCTCGCAAAAGAGATATAATTATATTAAAAAAAAGAAGACATGAGATTAAATATATCCGCCTCAATGTAGTAGGAGCATCCGCTTACAATGTAAAAAAAACTATATTTGTAAATTTTGCTGAAGTACTGCTAAATAATGAATAAGTAAGTATTTAATAAAGATATAAATGTTAATATTAATATCAAAGAAAGAAAAGAAACGCCTTAATTTATCACGTAGAATCTTTACTTTTAAAAGTAAATCGTTTTCTTAACTAATACCTGAGTAAAATTATGAAACGACGATAGTAATATTTTTCTGAGAAAAATACAATAAACTGTACAATAAAATACTTAACTAAAGAGCAAGGAACTAGATCCATTTATCGTTATCATTAAATAATCATCGATTGAGTAGTAAGCACTTTGTGTAAGATGTCTCTTGACTATACATATTCTTAAATTGATTTATTGGTAGACTCGTAATGCTGACTTGGATTTTATTTAAGAAAACTTTTAATACCATACTGAATCGACTTTTGATACATTAAAATACATCTGAAAGACTAAACCAACAAAATACTCAAATATATTATTAGACGCACTCAAAAGTATTTCTTTCGTAACTATTAACCTTAAGGTAACAGAGATACATATTTACATGATAAAGCATGCTAGTTAGCCCCATCTTAAAACTATGTGTCGTTTGAGTATTCATGCAGAGAGTAGTTTTATCATCAGTTCATAATATTTATGTTGCTCCTCTGTTAATTAGTGGGCCTTCACTAAAATCATGAAGGGTTTAAGGATTTGTTTTTGCGCTAAAAGTGTATGTTTTACGGCCGGAATTCTAGAATAACATCACCTTATGGTATTTTAATAATTCTATAGGATAGTGTTTGTTTGCCAATACATTAACCTGAAGCTCACGCCTAATCTTATTCTTATTTTTTTTAAAGCAGCACGAGCCAATTACAATATCTTGTAAAACAAGCATGATGTAGGCGGTACGTAAACGAACCCGCATCGTTCCCTACGCTTTAAAAATTGTCTGAATTCAATATTGATTTAGGACAGGTAAAATAAAAGAGAAAATCTTGTAGGAATATATAAATATAATCATGAAATGTCTTCTGAATACGACATTCAGAACACATTTCATGATTATATTTATATATTCCTACAAGATTTTCTCTTTTATTTTACCTGTCATTCACTTTATGATTGTTCATCAGTAAGCCAGTATTTTTCATATTTACATTATTTTTTGAACTCGCTCTTGTTTACTCAGCATTACATAACTCTGAGTCGCGTTTAAAAGTTTTTTGTGTCACTAATTGTGACACGAACATCTTTATGTAACGGTGACCCCAAGAGAGTTAACGGCGTCTCCAAATTGAGTGACCTTATCGTTATTATCGGTTCCAAGGCTCTATCTTGCTGCGATCCTATCAGATTTTGGTCTTATCGGCCGATGAGCGTGAGGGAATAGAGCTAGCACCTAATTTTGTGTCGCACGGCAATTATATCTCTTACGTAATTATATTATAGTCTACGTTCAGATTGGCCGCGTTAACCAAAATTGAAATGAAAATTAGAAGAACTACGAAAGTAATTTCATTGTGCTCTTATTACGATAGATCTACAGTGGTATTTGGTGATCCTTATATTTATTTTCCAAATAATTGGACAGATAGGTACTTCAGACTCGTTCGTTTGACCGGTTGATCGATCCCACTTGACGAGACCTAACAGATTGCCGTACATTGTTGACTTATCAAATAAAAGCACCCACTGATACTGGCCTAAACTGATACTAGCCGATGTCAAAAATCATCGTGTATTACACATAAATTTGTATGTTATCAAGGATTATGGTTCAGATAATGAGCGGTAGTTCTCACCTGATAATGGCTTGTAACCATTTCGCTTCTGTCTTTGAAGATAAGTTGTACACGCGTTGTATTATTTGTAGTAACTTGGGCGCACCGAGGCCGAAAACATCAATGTATCGGCGCGCTGCGCTTTGTCCAACAACGGCGCTATATTCGAGATAAATCAACTCACGATAATCACCTTTAACTATGTTGTAATTATTCTGACTCTGTTACAAACAATTTTTATTTAAATGAAAAGTGAATTTATATTTTAACAAGATTCGTATAAAACATCGCGAAGCAAAATGAATAACGTAAGTGGCAAATATAAAACGCCGCTCATCGAAAATAAATTGAAAGAAAATGGTCCTAGCCTAAAGAAAAACAAAAGTTATTTCGAAAGTATGAAAGAGTGTTTCTGAAATAAATGTTACTTAGTACCTTTGCTCATGAGATCTTAACAATACATTTCTAGAATTGTTTTCCAAAGTGTACATACGCAAACGTAAATCACAGGACTTAACCAACTTTACTAGAACGCTACATTTCAATGCATGTACAAAAATATCCTCTGTATTACCTCAGTAAATTGTGGTGGAGTCTCTCGGGAGGAGCTACAGCACGACCTATGTCTTTTGTGGTACTTGCTCTAGACGTTTTTATCATGATTAAGTTGCGCTGAAGGGGCCCCGGGGAGCGCCGGCATGCGACGGGTTAATAGATGAGTTTACGAGACAAACTACTCAAAAACAAAGTACAAAGTCGATTGCCATTTTGGCCGAATTTACTCCTAGTTTATGATGCAGTAGGTTTTTTTATAACACCTTTTGCCGAAAATAGAGCAATAGAATTTGACTGTAAAGTCACGTTTATATAAATGCTAACTTGATAATGAATAGTCAAATTATTTACTTTCAGTGTTTCTTTTGGTGATTAAAATATTCCAAACGGTCCCCTCCACCCCCAGACGGCTGTTTTGTATTGTATTTAATACTCAAACTTGTGCGGCGTCGGGTAAAATGCACCAGGGATACGTATACGGGTTCCGTAGCCGAAAGAAAACTATACAATGAATATTGATTGAATTTTGATAATAGATGTGATGTATAAGCTGCTACTTAGTTTGATGATAAAATAATAATAAAACAATTTTAAAAGAAGGCACAATTTTGTTACTGCTCATTTGATCGTTGTTACTTGTAAGCTTGTAAAGTCTAATTAGCTGTGATAGTTTTCCATTTAATTTCACTATAATATACTACTACAGTGATTTTTTTCACATACCCTACATTAACCATTTAGCTGGCAAGGGGGAGACACTTGATTCTAAAAATAAAATACACTTTAAAGCTTAATATTTCACAGACAGATAGCTAAATCTAAAAATAGTCTTCACAACCCCTTAACATTTTTAAAATACCTACCTATCTAACGATTCCCCACACGATAGGGTAGGAGAAAAAAAAGACACCTGTCTCACCAACGACGATGAGCGAAAAGCGGGGAGCGATTTATCGCTCAAGAAACGTACAACAGATGTATTTGTAGCAGTTAAAGTTGTATGAGACTGCCATTAAACAGATGAATGGCAATCAAATCAAATCAAAAATTCTTTATTCACTTAGGAAGCAAATACTACACTAGTGAAAAGTCTTTATTTTACATGTACATGTAAGTAGTGCCTGTTCGCAAGCAATAGATATAGCCGGAGAAAAGAACAAGGCAATAAAAACTAGCGGGAGCTCCTCTTTTCAAATTGCCAATATACCACGGGCAACAAGGGATACAATGTTTGTTTAAAATCTGTATAAAGGTGCTGCTACCATTATAATTATTAAACTAGCTTCCGAGTTCCGCCCGCGTTAAGTTTAGGCTGCCATTTCACCTCTTTAAAGATTTGCTATATGGTTTGTAGTGGATGCCTACATCATAACAACTATCTGTGTACCAAATATGAGAGTATGAGCTGTGTGCTGTGTGTTGATATGTCAGTCAAACACAGTTTCTACTTATGTGTACATATGACAGAAGCTGAAAAAGTATTTATTCAGCAAACACCAACATGTGGCATATCATTCAACAGGGCTTTTAAAACATTCTAAGGTGAATATTTTTGAAAATAATCGCTCCGTAAGTTGCATAAATTGTCTCCATAATTGTCCCTTGATCTTTTAAACCGTGTGATCAAAATATTAAAAAAAGAACTCAAAGTTAACGCTTAATAAATAATTTAACTAAAATTATATTTTCTCTCTCTTCTAGTACGACATACTCTTGCGCGGTTTTTCTTACTTTTACCATTTTTATACCCGTCGTAACTTTTAAACAAAAGATCCGATTTGAATAATTTAAAATGAATTTACGCGTGAATAACCAAACTCAATTATCAAACTACGTATCAGATTAATTAGTAAAACTCTGTCAATTAATGTACATTTAACCAATGTACATTAATTGACAGAGTTTTACTATAATAATAATAATTTAAAAAAATAATTCAACTAAAACTCAGTTAATGAATTTTACGATGGACCAACTCTGATGTATTGAAATAATTTTACATTTTCAGGATTTATTGTGGATACAAATTTTAAATGGAAAGAATATTTTTAGAATGTATGTAAAGAAAAAAGGGTAATGGATTTTCTTTTGCGCTCTACAAATTGACACAAGTTACTAACAAGAATACAGCTTTAACAGCATATTACGCATATGTTGAATCAGTGCTTAGAAATGGCATACTGATCTGTAATGGAACAAATATACATTTATAGCTCAAAAACGCTGCATACGATCTATAGTCGGTATTGCTCCTGATATCTCTTGTCGCCCTTATTTCAAAGCACTAAATGTATGTACCTTTGCCTTGTCTTTATAAGAATTTCTAAATTTTAAAATAATGTTACGAAAATGTACACAATGTGAAATGTGTGTATGTGTCTACGAATGTATTGTTATTTAATGAGAGATTAGTTAATGTAGGTAATTAATAATATTGAAGAATTTATTCTATTAAATAGGCAGTCATTGCAGTTTGGTAGAAACAACTTCGAGGACGAGGTGAACAGGAGAATCCATTCACCTCGTCCGTTCGTTTGGGAAGTTACGTCAAGTTTTCTCATCGTCGATCCCACAATGCCTTAAGACTAAAGTCTTCAATCAGTGCTCCCTACCCGTCATGACATACGGAGCCGAAACGTGGACACTGACGGTACGGCTGGTCCACAAGTTCAAAGTCGCTCAGCGGGCTATGGAAAGGGCTATGCTCGGAGTTTCTCTTAGGGATAAAATCAGAAATGAGGTGATTCGGCAGAGAACCAAAGTTATCGACATAGCCTACAGGATTAGCAAGCTGAAGTGGCAGTGGGCTGGCCATATTAGTCAAAAAACCGACAACCGTTGGGGTAAACGAGTTCTTGTGTGGAGACCGCGTCTCGGCAAACGTAGTGTAGGACGCCCTCAGGCCAGGTGGAGTGATGATCTACGCAAAACGGCTGGCAGGAGCAAGATGCGAGAAGCCGAGGGTAGAACAAAGTGGCGTGCAATTGGAGAGGCCTATGTCCAGCAGTGGACTGCGATAGGCTGATGATGATATTCTATTAAAAATAGTAGTAGCTTTTTTATTTCCCACTTTTATGAAAATATATATGTAAATGTATGTATCAATATATTAATGTATTGTAATGTTACTTTTTTGTTTTTTAAATTTGTTTGCATGTTAAATAGGCTTGAACTAACATTATTATACTTCAACACCTGTTTAAGTATACCTACCCTATTTACTAAAGTTTATTTATATATGGATAAATAACTTGATACAAATATCATCAACTTTCGATTCTACGCGTATTTCGATGGCCAAATTTGAACAAAAAGTTGTTATTGTGACTTATAGTTAGACACATATATACCCTCGCAGGATTTTTTGTGTGGGAAATTTTGAGTACTATAAACATGTAGTACCTACATTATTTTGATGTATTTTCAATCGCTTTCGCAGCGCACGCAAAATAAGCAAAACGTTTTATACCTTGAGTTACCCATATGGGCAACGAGGAGGCTGACCGCTAAGTTAGGTGCTACGGAAGGTATTCCGAAAGGTATTGCCCCTTCTTACTTTTTTGATGTGCGAAGCAAAGAATAGGACATATGGTACAGAACCATACAGCGTGAGCCTCCTCGAGTGCCTTAGTTTGTTACCACAAGACAAAATAGATTTATGTTAGGATTAGCTTTTAGACTTCGATCGAGGAAAGTCAATTCACCGAACTGCTTGATTTGTGGATCCATTGAGGTGCAATATTTGCTGATGGAGTGACGAGAGAGGCGGTACTTAGAAAATTCGGTATTAATAGAATGAATGTTGGTATCATACAAAGTGCTTTAAGTCAACCTGTCTCGGAAATGACACAAGCATTCTGCCGTGTATAAGCTCAGCACCGAATCTACTCAACACCAAGGATTCAGAATTAGTACATGTATGGGTGGTAGTCAATGGGTTTGATATGTTCATATAAACTAGAAAACCCTTTAAAAACAATAAGTTAAAAACTTGAGATACATTATTGCAATTTGCGTAGGGATCTCTAATTTTTTGACAATACAATATAGTCTATGTAACTCTCCGTTAATGTAGCTTTCTAATGGTGAGAGATTTTTTTAAATTGGTCCAGTAGTCTATTCAATGATAAGAAACAATTAAAAAAACAAGAACTAGTGCAACTGGTATAGATAAAAGCATGTTACTTTGGCGGTAGCTGTCATCTTATTCTTATTTTTTGTGTTTATAGCACGCTAACCGATTTTCCGGATTATTACTACCTAACCTAACCCGAAATCATAGCCCGGTCCCGGTTTAGGTTAGGAATACCAAAATATTATTAAATTTTGTTCCTAACCTGACGCGATCTAACGACGGGTATATTTACGGCAGGTACGCTGATTGGACCCTTATATTATTTTGTTGAAATAACCAAACGATACGTATGTATACACATAGGTTCCTAAATATACCATATAACTATGTATGTATGTGTATACCAGTCGTAAGATCAAGTTAGGTTACTATTTTCACAAGCGTTTAAAAACAAGCGGTTTAATAAAAAAACATAATTAGCCGGGTTCACACGAAGCGCACAGGCTCGAGTAAGCTGCCTCGATGTTAGGCTAGCGTAGCCTCGTGAGGCTGCCTTAAATTTTAGTTACGGGAGAACATGCGTGAATACAAACATAGCTATATAGTTGGATAGCCTCGCAAGCCGAAACTAGCGTCCACATCGGACGAATAGAGCTTACTTAGGAACCTTTGAGCGCGTACAATTTAGCGCGACCTATGGCTCGACCCCGAGGCACGCACAGCCGAGGCAACGTGCGCCCGAGGCAGCCTGAGGGAAGTACACACTGACTGGTGTTTTTATAAAAACACCTTCAGAGATTGGATAAAAATACAAATACATTAGTAAACAAACTGCATCAAATTTTAGGTGACAAAACGTTATTATAGAACATACAACTTTTTAATTAGGTACAAAGACGGGCCTTGGGAGCTCTGTGCTCATTGTATAGACCTGCATAACATGATTAATAGTGTATTTATAAAAAAAAACTGGATGGACTTTCTTCAACCATGAGCTATGTACAATCTCTGCATCATTTCAGTACCATATGTTTCATCATCACGAGTAAATCAGCTTTTAAATAAAAAAAAACACTTTTAAATCCATACGTGTCAATTACAGTTCACTATAAAATTCTGGTTCAAGGAAACAAAACTTTTTCATTTTGAGAAAAGGGTTGTCGTGGTAACAAGTGCCGTAGTATCCTTGGGCTTTAACACCTATATAGATATTCTGAGATTATTTTACTCGAGTTCTTGCAAACAGCGCTACTGAGCAAACCGAGTGCTCATAAAATACAATAACTTGTTCTTTAGTTCGAAATCGAAGACATAAATTAGTAGTATCTAGTTACAGGTTGTACATGTTAAAATTCAAACTTATTATCGCATGTCTCCACTACACTATCTATAGTAACTCTTTGGACATAGACGCCTAAAATGACATAAATGACGTTACAGTTGCCTGTTACTTTATCAGGCAACTGTAAGTAAATTAGTTCCATTAGTTTTCCGCAACATGGCGAGGATTTTTATTTTTCTGGTCGGATTCGATTGCCTCAGAGAAATATCCTTTTAAATTAATGAAAATGTCGGAAATTTTAATCGTAATTCGGTATAATCATTAATTATAAGGTACATAACATATTTTGTCGATACCATTCTGTTGCGCTACAGAGTGTAAGCAGTGTGCGGTAGATCAAGGCTAATTTTCACCGGCTCGGTACCGCAACCGTTATGAAACAACCCGTAAGCCCATTACTGTCTGTGACATTGACGCAAAATAGACAATCGATAATAACCGTATCGTAGTTTGGGTACAATACTGACACCACTCAAGTACATATCTGATCTATCGATCAGAAAAGCTTTTTGTGTCGAGATTATATGAACGTTACTTGTCCTTTATTTATAGAATAAACGATAGAACACTGCCTTGCTTTTTTCTTGTATCAAAATAATCACACTATTATCTCTCTTTATTCATTGTCCAGATAATCTTAAGCGGCGGTAGCCTAATGGATAAGGCATCGGTCTCGCAATCGGTCGCGGGTTCGAATCCTACCCATTATACTATCTACGTGAACCCACTCCTAACACAAGTCTTTGAGCTTAGCTGGAGGGGTTAACAAGATTGTTAGTAATGTGGGACTCAATCCCACATTGCTAGTTATCTTAAAATAAAATCTTCCTGCTTTAATCCGTATTAAACTTAATGTTACTGCTCTAATACTTATTGAGGTCTAGCCACATCTAAGACTACAGGGCCAATATCGCGGACACTTTTTTTCCGGTATCACGTAACACGAAACCCAATTACCTACTTCTAAATCAGGTCAGAAAACGAGCCAGTTACAATATAGCCCTTTATAAAAAAATCCTAAGAAATTTAAATCATTAAAGTTACTTTTAAAGAAGACGCACTAGAGGACAGAGACTGATCCATAGTTCTAGTTGCTGTAGGTTTAAATGACTAAATATGTCTTCAAGGACGACAAGAAGCTGAAGTGTGCGACCATAGAAGTCGCAGTGTATGAAACTTACCTTTTGTGGCATAAACATGGTACCAAAAGTAAGTAGAGCTATCTTATTTACCCGGTCGTCTCGGCCCCAGGAGTAATAAGCCAAAATATAAAATTAGCGACCGCCCGTAACCCAATCAGAGGCGATCTCCAAAATCTGTTCAACCGTTACGTACGAATCACGATAATGTAATACTTGGTGAAATATCGATCCGAGCAAACTTACACATTTATGCCGAGAGGATATTAAGCTTAAAAATAGACCGTAAAGGTTGTGCTACTCTTGCTAACTCTATTTAATTTTAGGGCGATGGCATGCCCGATAGATGTCAACCGTCCGATCCCTCGTAGTATGTCTCCGATAGTTATTCGCATTAATAACTTCATCGAAAACTGCGAAGACAAAACCCTCGGCTTCCTCAAATAGGTCACCGTATCGAAGGTAGGATACAGATGATAGTGTGACCTGGCTACAGCAATACCACACATTTATTCATCCCAAATTCCATCCTGGTAAAGCTTCTAAAGGCTTCAGTTACCTTCAGCAGATCCATCAGTTGTGAACTGCTGGGGGCAAAAAACTTCAGATCATCTATGTTAAGCAAATAAGATATCCCCCAACCGTCTCTCCGTAACTTAAAGGCTAGTCCTGAACCCTCCTGTAGGCTACTGAGTGGGTTAAGAGCCAGACATACAACAATGGACTCATACTGTCGCCGCAGAAAATTCCCCGCTCGATCCTCACAGGCTCACCGTTGCCCAAAATCCGCCGACACCCTGGATAGTGAAGGACCGTTCTCCATTGCCCCATACACGACCTCAAGAAGGTACATAAAGTTGCATTAACTTTGTACAACTCCAGCACCCTCATAAGCCAGTCATAGAGCTTCTTATAGCCTATCCAGCATGTCGACAAACTCTTGTGGCATCAGCGACCCTGTTGCCTAATAGTCATGTCTTTGAAAAGAATTTCCTTAGAACACGGGCCCCACAATTTTATTGTCTTCGATGTGTTTATTGATTTTGTTTCTTAGAATGGATGTAAGCAACTTATATAACGTGGGTAGGCACGCCATTGGTCTATAGTTCTTGGGGTCTATGGTACTACCGGGTTTAGGAAGTAAGTGGGTAATGCCTTTGGTCATAAAGCCCGGTAGCAAACTGAATTCAAACGATGCCTGAAAATGAGAGGCAGAGTAAGCATGTGCTACGCAACCACTTAATCCAAAAAATATCAATCAAGCATATGCAATCCGTTAGGGCCTGGTGACTTCCAATTGGGCACCTGACGGGCTGCTTGGGCTACGTCTTCGACAACTAGTTGCCAGCATTTGTTTAATGGGCTCATATGCGTGCTCACCTTCGATGTGAACGACGGGCACCAACCAGATGTTGCGCCATAAAGATTTCATAGCATCATCATCCGGCAAGCACGCGCCGTCCACGCCGGGATCCGCTCGCTCCCAGGTTCAATAAACACACTTCTGATTAGTTTTGAACATGCGGTTCTGGAATAATTGTCAATATCTCCACGCGTGTCCTGTACCTTCGAATACGGTTTACTCACGCATAGATTTTTTGTTTGAAAAAGTCAATGCGCTGCGTAACCCATGAACGCTCGGTTCACATAGCGCATTATCTTTGGGAGTGTATTGAAAAATTTGACACGAGCTACCCAAGATGCCGCTATAGCATCTCAGTACAGGATTGAAACTGTTGCAAGAATCAAATCAAATCATATTTATTCGTGGAACGTAGGTTGCAATTAGTTGTTAATATACAGTGTAGGTTTCGCTATGCCCTGCCATGCATCAGGCGTACAAATTTATTATTTCGGTACATAAAATCATTAATCAATTTGGACATAAAAATAGTAATAATAATATCTATAAGGTCAACAATTATTAGAAAGTTGATAATTTTAATTAAACAATAAAATGTCATAAATTTTACCTAATAACAGCTATGTCACACATCTGAAACTATTTTTTCATTTAAGAAGTCTAATACGGAATGGTAAGTTTTATCTATTAAATGAAGTTTTAATGTTTGGGGCAACTTATTATACATTTTCGGGGCCATACTGATGACGCTGTTACTAAATAGCGCAGTGCGGGAGCTGGGTATTCGTAGTTTATGTGGATGCCCCCTATTATTACAGTTTTCGTAATTATTAATAGTACTTTTGACAAAGACTCTCATATAAAAAGACTAGGCGCGGTAAGTATTCTGAGTTCCCTGTAGTGTGGTTTACAACTGTCAGTTTGTTGTAAGTTGCACATCGCACGTACACATCTTTTTTGAGATTTAAAAACCTATCTACCAATCACACTCAAGGTAGGTTTTTAATTGGGTATTTCATTAACTTCATGATATTAAATTATTGGCACTAACTATGCAATAATACGCTATTCTTTGCCACTAGAATTTCCCCAGAATTTAATTCCGTATCTTAGGATTGAGTCTACGAAACCGTGACTAAGAGACCTGCTGTAAGGACTACATGTTTACTGGCTATTTTGCGTAGCATGTGAAGTGCGTAAGTTGATTTATTTTTTTGCATACGCTTTCTACCTGATCCCACCAGCTTAGATGTTTATCTATACATATGTAGACCTAAAAAAATTGTGTAATCAAGATGCTCTATTCTTTTACCATTATAAACAATTTCATACACTTTATTACTCGTAGCTTTATTTTGACGAATTGTAAATGTCATCATATTTGTCTTATTTAGATTTGCAATTAAATTATTAGGTAAGTCTAGGCCATGTCATTATATCTGCTAAAGAAGTATTAATTTCCTCATTTAAATTGTCAATATATTCACATTTATGTATAACTTGCAAATAAAATCATAGTACACTGTGGCAGGTAGTTTAAGTACACAAGAAAAAAAGGTACAAAACAATACGCTACCCTGAGGGACTCCGTAATTAACTTCTCTTAAACTAGACGAATAGAAACATTCTGTTTTAGTGCTAGGCGATATTCGACTAATTTGTGTTACCTAATATGTATATATGAATTTAGCGAATCCAAGTGACGGCTCAACATTGAGTCCAGGGCACACACCAGCGCTATATTTCTTTTACGTATGGGCAAACAAGGTAGACTCTATTCTATTTGAATCCGTGAAGCGATACTCCTGAAGCTATTCAATAAATCATTGCAATGGGTACTTACAGTGGCAACAACATCATTCACTTCCTCATCAGCGCAACTAGGGTTCACTGTAACCCCTGCCAATTAATGTAATGATAATACCGTAATTTAGTTGAAATTTTTCCAACTAATACTGAAGCAAACAATCCAGTGCAGCATTACTATAAGTTTGCATTACAATTATAGTTACTATGACAACAAGTGATAGTTACGAGGCGAGTTAAAACGTTCGAATATTTAACCAAAGAAACCGATTAACACTAACGTCTGGTCTCAATAATCTAACTAGCGATGGATTTAGCTACTAGATGTATATATTTGACATAAGCTCCATACAAAATATCTCAAAATTCTACCTCTAGTAACCAAATCCATCGATAGGCAAATTATTAGGACCGACCGTAAGTAATGGAATATAAATTCAAATAAAAATATGTATTTATTATTTACCTAAGACTGTATCATCGGCAATAATCGCACGCCGTTGCCAAAGAGCGGTCGATCTTTAGTTTATTGATTTGAACAGCGGGTTGTCACCGAGTGGTCAACTCGCAAGCAAGGCTCTCCGGTGCCGATACGGAGGCGATGTAGTGAGCGTTACTCTATACAAATCCATTCAAAGGATAATAACCGCTCGAGGCGAGGCGGTGCTGAGGCAGTGCCGGGCCGTTGTGGTCATCGATGTCCTTTACGTGCGGCTCCCGAGTTGACTGCGCGCTGCTCGCGAGTTATTAGTGCCACAAAAAACCGAGAGTACAGAAGACAATTTCAATGTGTTGGCATTTGGTTGTTTATTGTATTTAGTTTTTTTATTGATTGTAAGAAATGTGAAAAAAACGGACAAGAACATGTCGGGCCATGCTCAGTGTAGGGTTCCGCATGTGTTACTACAAAGAAATTATTTTTTCAGATCTTTGACTTTATCTGATCGTATTGTTCATATTCGTACGAAAAATACAATTTAAAAAAGTATCATAATGGTACTGACGTCCTCTTGTTGAGAAGCTCACTTGTTCGGCAATAACTCAAAGACAGTATATCCGATCATGTTACAAAATAATTTAAGTAGAAAGTATTAATTTATTAAGCTAAATGTGTAACCTTTGTATTTTTTTTGGCAACGACATAACGCGTTATACGCATACTATAAGAGCAATAACATTACAGTTAACATTAGCAAATGCCAAGCACTAAGCTTTAGTCGCAAATCAAATCCCAATAGGTATGGATATAAGTTTGGTAACACATTAATAGAAAGAGCTCAATCAGTGAAAGACCCGGGAATCCTGCTGGATTACAAGAAGCTTTTCTCACAGCATATTGATATGGTGGCAGGCAAGGAATTTCGCAATCTAGGTTTTCTAATTCCCACATGTGCACCATTTAAAAGGCCTTACACATTAAAAATGGTTTATTAAACCTTTGTTCAAAGTATCTTGGAATACATTAGTCCTACCTGGTCACCTTAGTACTCACGTGTATATAGGGAAATTAGAACGTATACAAAAAATATTTATAAATCATTTAAATTTTAAAACCCATAGACGGCATAACACCTACATGGAAGACTGTAGACACTACCAATTGCTACCTCTAGCTGATAGACGTGTGATATTGGACATGTGCCTTTTGTATGATGTTTTACGTGGTGCTTTAATTAGTCCCTACTTACACCAATAATTTTCATTAATAAAATGTTAAAAAGTATTTAACGTTCATCTGTGTTCATCATCATCATCATCATTAGCCTATCGCAGTCCACTGCTGGACATAGGCCTCTACAATTGCACGCCACTTTGTTCTATCTTCGGCTTCTCGCATACAGCTCCTGCCTGCCATCTGTGTTCAATGTTGTGGAATTCTTTAATTGCCTTAGTGTTTGTAAATGCTTCTTTTAGGGTACAAAAAGCTGTAGAATTTTCTAAAAAGATAAATATAATGCACTAGTAAGAATGTTATAGAACAAATATGCTTATAATTTTTGCTTTTTGGGTGTTGAACTAAGTAGTGGTTTACGTAAGACACCTACGCTTCAAATTTCATCTATATTCATTGAGTAGTTTTTGAGTAAAATACCTGTGACATACGGATGGACACGACAAAACTATAAGGGTTCTGTTTTGCCATTTTGGCTTACAGAACAATTACAGAACAAGGCTTAATTCATGTTTCTTTTAGGGTACATAGACCCTAAAAGAAACATGAATTGACTTTCTTCCACTCATGTAGTGCGAGCATATTGTATATCTGTATTTAGTTACCTATATGTATTTTTATTTATTAAATTTATTTTCATATTAAACGACCTTCCTCTATCAACTCTCGTTTGCATTAAGCTCGAATCGAGTTACAAATAAGTACCTACATAAATATATCTAAGTTATCAGGCCCTTTAAAGTCCGTGTGCGTTCTATAAAAGCGTTTTGCTTCATGCTTGTTTTCTGTATTCTGCGTTTTTTGTTTTATAGTAGTCCCACTGAAAGTTTACATTTTTGACAATTCATTATCAATATTGTTAAGAAAGTGACTAAACCATTCTAAAACCAAAAGAACCGAAAACTATGTGAAAACCGAATGAGCCCACCCCGATTTCACGTGGTACTTGTTTGTGACACCCCGAAGGTGTTATTTAGAACTTTTGGAATCACCGACAAAAGCTTTTATCAGTATCAAAATAACTTGTGTTTCTTAACACACAACGATATAATAATTCGTCGATCAAAGTCGATCGACAAGTTTTCTAACCTGATTTATCAAAAAAGTTACTAAAGTTTATATCTTATACTGGTTTAGCAAAAAGTGCAAGTTTAAAGGCACCAATAATTATAATTATCGTCAATCATCATCATCCGTCATAAGATTCTCCTCGACTACCTATTATGAATATTCATTAATAAAAATCTTTATTTTGTCATATTTACACACACATATATACAAGGTTATTTTTGGTACCTATAGTGCAAAGCTCAGTCACCCCAAAGAGATTCTTACTTCAAGAAATCACATAAAAAAGAAATTGAATATATTGAAAACTTGCAGAGTTATAAGCCATTCAAGTTGTCTTGTGTTCTTCTAGTGTGCTCATTGTATCTACTCTACTCTACTCAGTAGTACCTACGTAATCCATGGTTATTAATGAAAAATAAGTGATGATCACATTTCACATCACACTGTGAACAGAATTTGGACACTAGAATTATTAATGAATAAATTAATGATTGAATAATAAATTAATTGAAAAATATAACATGGTCCAAAAAGAAGACGAAGACGTGTTGTCTCTTCGACCGCTTGATCAAGACTCCCGAGTCAGACTCATCTTTATCCTCTTAATACTATATAGTTCACTTAAATAAGACAAACAATAAATATAGTATGCTTATAATAGTGTCTTTTGTAACGACGCATGTTTAAACTAAGTTAAAAAGTTAAAATTATTAGGCAGGTACTTATTACAATAAAACTTAACTTATGTAGTTTAGGTAGGTAACCAAAATAATACATATTGGACGGCTCCTCAGGATATCACTAAAATACCACCCACATTGTCCGTTAAAAAAGGATATTATGTTAATAAGATATATTGAAAGTAACTCAGTATTCTGAAAATGCAACAAACACAGATCAGATTACTTCTTACTCTGTCAGCACACACTTAAACTACAATTATCTGCATACTGTGTTCAGTGTATGAGAAGCGACCGATAAGAGAATGGAATGTAGTCGATAGAGAGAGTCGAGGAGATAGTTTATTTTTTGTTAGTGTGTAAACTAGTAATGCATTATAATTGAGACGAATATGTTTTCATGTACTGAAATAATTAATAATATAATATTCCAAATCATTAAACGTATTTATTTATTTGATTGGTATTTTCTCTGTTACGAATTGCTTTAATTTTGTTTTGAATAATAATAAATAGCAATACGTCACAGAGAGTTTTATTTCCTGTGGAAGATTATTATAGACCCCCTTCTGGATAAATGTATATTATCTATACTATATATTATATATACTATATATTACTATATCTATACTAATATTATAAAGCGGAAAAGTTTGTTCGTTGGTTTGTTTGTTTGTTTGTTTAAACGCGCTAATCTCAGGAACTACTGGTCCGATTTGAAAAATTATTTTTTTGTTGGATAGCCCATTTATCGAGAAAGGCTATAGGCTATAAAACATTGCGCTACAACTAATAGAAGCGGAGTAGCGACGAGAAATGTTGCAAAAACGGGGAAAATTTACGCATACGAAGTTGCGCGGGACAGCTAGTATAATATAAATGTATATTGCGTCACCCCCGAACAGAAAAAATATAGTAAAAAAAATATCTTATATGAAGGGGTCATATAAGATATTTTTTTACTATATTTTTCTGTTCGGGGGTGACGCAATATACATATAAATTTATTTCGTAGGTAATAACTGGAGGCTTTTCTTGTTATCGTAAGATTTGTTTGTTTAGTTTTGTCTAGTATCTTTTTTACTAAAATACACATATAATAGGTATTTAATTGGTGTAAGCTAAGTAATTTTGTACTTTTATATAACTGGGTGTAGGTGTTAAAAAGTCAAGACAATACAGTCGTTTTTTAATTTTACTTTGTGTTGTCTGCAGTTCTATAATATTGATCCTGGATGCTGATCCTTAGATTTCAATAAGCTACTCTGAGTGAGGTTTTACTAATATAGTATAAGTAGTAGACTTAATTTCAAGTAGCAAGCTATTTCCTATTTTACGAATGGCACCCGATAGTGATACTAATTTGGCTCTTAAGTGATCAATATAGAGTTTTCATCACAGTTTATTTAACACTAAGCCTAGGTATTGTGTAATTATTCATTTTTAAAAAATAATGAGCTGGTGTTTTATTATTTTTCGCTGCAAATATCATGCAGTTTTTGTGGTATTAAAATTAAACAATCTTGTTTCAAAATTCATCTGAAACTGACAATGACTGATTAATTGAATTTGATTCAACAATACATTTCACACTCTGTTTATATCATGTTCCGATGCTTTGTGGCCCAGTTTATGGCACTTACAATATTTATATTTAAATTTACCGTCGTCATTGACTTTGTTTTTGCTTTTATTGATTTCAGTTTTTACCACCATTGCCCCTTCTGTTTCCCTTTTTTGGTGATACCGTCTGTTGCTCACTACTAAAATTTTTGATTTTCTGTTTCTGGGTCGGATTAGAGTCTCTTGACTCTATGGCTACTCTTAAGTTTTCTTAGCATGTAGGTTAATTATACAGCAAGATGATTGAAGTAAAATCCCTGTGTCGAGTGCCTCGAGTTTGTTCTTGATTTCGAAGAAATTTAACTAGTCATATATTCTCTTTCCTTCATCCTATACAATATCAATTGGTTCAGAAGCGTGGCCTTCTTTGCAGTGAGGCAACACACACTTCTGATAACTTTACATTACATTACATACATAAGCTTACAGTCTACATCTAGACGCTTTATCACGTCTATGTACGGCATATATAATTTAATTAACACATAACGTCCGTGAAGCAGTGGCGCTGGCGACCGAACATGTCAAGATATCTGCGAGCTTAAGCAACGTTACCACTGTCGATGTCGGTTCAAATTGACCGCTTTAGAAAATTGTCACACCCCTCCGCACGTAAAGTCGTCGGTCCTCAGCCTAATCTATCACGGTCGTATCGAGTTTCCACTGAGGTAATAAAGAATGCACTTATATCTACGCACATACAACTAACTGACTGCCCAGCGCATCTTCGTCTGCGGGAACTAAGAAAATTTACTCCGCGTTTTTGCAACAATTATCTTTGATGCTACGCTCCTTTTAGTCGGAGTGTGATGTTATATAACCTTTAGTCTTCCTCGCTAATAGGCTAGTAGACAATAAAATATTTATCACCAATTTTATATTATTATCGAAATCAGATACAAAACCATTATTGTAACAAAATACGTAGTTCTTCAAAGATCACATTTCCACATTCATTGAAATATAATGATATTTAATCAATGTGGAGCATCTTAGTCGCGGTGTCACGCTGTATTCCGTGCACCTATTGTGATGGTAATGTCGACCTACCCTAACAGGATGCGCCGTGAGCCCGCGACCGATCACTATCTGCGGATATTCTTACATACACCACATTTACATGAGCTTATCTCGAATGCTATTGTAATCGTTGTATTCAGTACTTTTATTTGTGACATTAGTTCATAAGTCTCATTAGCCCAGTAATTACACTTCCTTCGTTACCATTCAACCGAAATACACCTAGTGATATGTTAAGATCACTATTTCACGGAAGATTATCTGACACTGTTGTTATACCCACCAAAACGGCCTATGGCTACCACCGGTAAATGCATACAGCCGGTCTAGCAGTAAGAAGATTTTTATACCTTGACAAATGCATCTTCAGCCCCTGCTTTTATCTCTTAGGGTTTTAATTTTGTTTGTTTTCACTAGGGAACTTTTAAAAATCCTTTTGATGTGCTTTATAGTAGATAGATAAAAAATTAAATTATAAATAAAGTGTGATTCTAACTGCATAAGAATGGCCTTTTAAAAATTTTACTAATAGCTAGCAAGACGGATATTGGTCTATAATTACTAGGGTCGTTCTTTAATCCGGCTTTAAACAGTGGTATTACTTTGCTATGTTTCATTAGATCAGGAAACATGCCGGTATCAACATATTGATTAAAATTTTTGTAGTAGATATAATAATATAACTGTTGACCTACTATCTAAAGTAGTACTATTTAATTTATTAAACCTATTAATTGACTATAGAGGTTCTGAGTGACATTACTGTTTGTTGTCTGTATTGTATGCTTTAGGGAAACTTTAGTCTTATGAGCTTTATTTTCGCAATTCAGTATAAACCGGCCACATTGTTCTCGAAGTTCCCGGTTATGTATGTTCAGTTCTGTAAGATGTTTCTTCAGTTCAGCTACCTTCGCATTTACTTTAACAATTTCTACCTCGCAGTCGCTGCGTTCTGACAGCAGTTTTCCTCTTTAAATTCTCTTCAATATTATAAAACCAATTTAATCGTGATAGCATTGTTTAACGCAAACCAGCTAAGCCATTTTGAAGATTATTTCAATATCAAGCTATCGCCTGCGGCTCCGGCCACGGCGATGTCGGCTATCGCGATAAAACTGCCCCTTCTCCGGAACACAAATTATGCCAAATTTCATCTAAATTGGTTCAGCGATATTCCCCAAATTAATGTATTGTAACCTAAAACCCCATCTGATTACAATGTTACACGTTGTCTGTTATGTTGTACGCAATATATATACTTATCGGTAATTTTCAATCACGTTACATGATTATCGTTTTAGATTTCCAACTGATAAGTATAACTACTTATCTGCCCTGGCAAGCTAACACACTGTAACTTTCAAAATCCGCTTTTGAGATATTTGAAAAAAAAAATGTTTTAATGATTATTTGCTTATTTTGAACGTAATTAAAGTAATTGGTCATTATTAAATCATTTTATGCATTCAATAGATAGGCGTACATCTCTAGTATATAGCCAAGTAGCATTTTTTATAATTATGGTAAGGAAAAAATATATTGCCACAAGGTTGTATTGACAAGACAATAATAACATTTTAATAAATTCTTAACGAGGTAACAAACTATAAAACAGAGTACAGTGTGTTAACCTTGTGAGCTAATTATGTTATAATAACACTGTATCCAAGCCTGCAGCGTTTTGAAAAGATAGATGAGGTATAATTAGAAATTAGATGTCTATTTGTGTATTTTGTGAATAAAACCAGTTAAATGACGGCAAAATAAACTTTAATGAATATTTTAATGCATTTAATAATTTGAGTCATCATAGAAACGTAACAAGGCCTTCCAATATTTTTGCAAGCTTACAACTCATAATGAGAAACTTGTTTGGGTTTCTATGAGATCAATATTTTAGTAAAAAATCTAATAAAGTAAAAAGAGAGCGTAATAAAACAAACTTTTAAAATTATCTAAGTTTAATCAAATAAGAAACTATAAAATATCTTAAAGAACAAAACTATTTTATCTCATCAATAGCTGCTTGCGTTCTTATGACTTCTTTCAAAAGTTTCGTACAATCCAGGTGGTCGAATGTTATTGGGGCGATTTTTTTTTAGTTTTCAGGCCACAAACACAGGTATATCATCAGGCTCGGCAGATTTAAATAAATTGATGATATCGGACAAATCACTCAGTTCTTGTCCTTTGTTTTTATGTATTATTTTCCGGAAATTCGAGGGTATGGAATCAAACAACACATGATGACTTCGACATCATCTTTTTCGACTTTTTGATCTCATCACTGTTAAACGATGAAACGCAAATCCGCTCCAACGTTTCTTCATCTATCACTGACACCTTATTCTGTATGTAAGATAACATCTTGTTTATCAATAAGTTACACTAGTCACATTTCAAAATTTTCACCATTTTTACGCGACCGTCACGGACCGATGTGCGTGCATTACTTATATACAAAGTCGTGGCATTGTTGTCACTCTAAGTTCCAAATTTGTATCCGTATAGTCTGTCTTTTAGTCTCATGAATATTTTGGATACACTGTGGTGAAGAATAGGCGAAACCGATAGTTGAAGGTTGGATCTCAGGTGAAAATGCATTTTGTATTTGATGTAAAAGATTAGGAATAGTTTTTAAGGTATCGTCTCTGTTTTCAGTCAAATTATATTTAAAATTAGCATCCATAATAAGGTTCTCCGTATCTTGGTTTTACGTAGTTTGAACTTTAGGCACATATGTTTTGGAGGTAAGGGTTGCTGAATATCTTTTGAATAAATATTTAAGACGGCCAAAGTCTTGTCACAAATCAATGCTGGTATCAGTTGAGTGTCAACTCCTTCTCCAAATTCTTCTGAAAGGCATTGATTAAGTTGAGATTAGTGAATCTCAACTTAATCAATGCCGTATGCGTGGAACAGAAGTTATTAAGTTTCTTGACTCCAAATTAACATGAAAATATTTTTCGTACTCATTGTGGTTATTGCAGTCTATTTTTTTTTTTTAGACTCTGGACACAACAGTAACTGAGTTTGTGTTATTATAATGTTTCATATTTTGTTGCGATAGTCTGACCAACATTTTACTACGATTTGTACCCATTGTTACTCACAGTTGACACAAAATAACTCTAACTTAATAAAACACGCAATCATCCGATCAAAACACACAACCGTAACCGGCGGTCTCACGAATAGCGTAAACAGAACCGCCTTCAACGTGATAAACAGGGAAGAAGAGTCTATTATGGCACAGGATAGAGCAAGATAGTAGTTCTGTTGTCAACTCTACTTACGGTGGTTGGTTACCATCAACGCGCGAGTACGCGGCAGTTCAAAACACTATTTATCTAGTACAGTGTTTGATGCGCGTAATTTGTTTCGACAAAACACTTTATTTTAAACGATAAATAGTGTTTTTACTTGTTTTATTTGCAAAATCCTTCAGAATTTTGCAAGTTTTTTTTTTTTTTGAAAAAGATGACTCCCGCACTAGGGTACAAACCCTGTGTCGCGGGGACTTTACAAACATACAAGTCACGAACACAAAGTACACCCAGACTCGGAACAACAATTTGTGGATCACACAAAGTGGTGTCCCGTGTGGGAATCGAACCCAAAACCTTTTGCGTAGCAGTCGGAAATACTCCCACTGCGCCACAGAGGCAGTCGGTAGTTAAAACAAGTAAAAAACACTATATAACCTTGGTTGCATAACGTCCTCCTTTTTTGAAGCCGGTTGATAAAATTAGGTTTCCTTTCAGCAAAATTCTCTAAATCAAATATTTGGGTTACTTTCTCTCCTAGGGGGCATTGGTTTAGGTCCACTCTGTAAACAGGTACCTACAATTTATTAATAAACAAGCATTGGCAATTTGAAAAGAACTGCCCCGAGTCTTTAGCCTTGTTCTTTTCTCCGGGTTTGCTTTTGGAACTTCTCTTTAAATGAACCGTCGAATTATGACTTATCATATTTTTTTACTTACAATTTAGTCAAATGTAGGAGTGTCTGTTACGCCGGAGGTTAAGGAAACTATTCCGCAAAGGACACTCTCACCTTTGGCCATGGAATAACAGTAGCACGTCGTATAGTTTTTAAATCGGTTATAGTCCCACTTTTCCGTACTTTCATGATGGGGTTGGTGAGGATTTTAACCCACGTTTAAAAGGAACTAGTTGTTCTTATCAACAAGCTGTTATATTTGAGGGACCGTGTCAGAGCACGTGTAATTTATGAAGTAGAGAGCAACTCGATTCACTTCACAACGGCGAGTCGGGGACGGCTGCAGTGTAACTAATTGTATTATGTGTGGACGTTTTGTATGGGAGTTGTACATATAGTAGCCTGTATATAAATTAGAAATGCGAATGAACAGTTAAGTGTTAACTGAATTATGGTCATATAGAACGGGTTAACTTAGTTACCTAGTCTCATGTTGTCTCGTGCAGACATCAGCAATCGTTTTGATTAGATAAGTAGATGTCTACATACTATCTACTTATTCCTACTGAGCTACTAAGTACTCTAAATAGTCCTAACATAGGTACAAGCTACTGCGTGCACTTTGAAAACGCCCCGCTACATAAGTTAAAAAATAATTTGTTATCTTCAAAATGACTGGACGGATTTTAATCAAACAATGTTAAAAATAACTTTTAAGTAAAAAAAACCCCATAAAAATTGATCTACATATTTGCTTAAGAGCTAAAATGCCACACGGATACAAAGATACACAGATACATACGTTGAACTTATAAAATGATTTGACCCTATTTTTAACCATTTTTAAAAAAAGAACAGTAAAATAAACGGTGACCGGTACGATTCTTAGCACGCAATTTGTCACTTTAGATACCCACAGTTCCAACCGCATCCACTGAACTAAAAGAGCGACATTATTTTATGAAAACCATTCTAATATCAAACAACACGAAGAAACTACTTATCTGATCGTTTCGTATCTCATTTATCACAAACACTTAAGCAAATCTACGCGCTAGAGCGAGAGGGACAACCCTAACGACGCGAACCAAAACGTCACAATAGCAAAAGGTAAAAAATCTAAAAAGAGCGTTTTAATGAAGGTGTTAAAGTTCAATGTTCTATGTTCAGTTATTATAATTGTGTTGGTGTGAAGTGATGGCCCTAGGTCAGGGTTGCCCCGTAGAGGTCGGCCGGGCTTCCGACTCTATTGGAATTAGTAGCAATTTGACATGCAAGAAAGTGCGCGATCTTGACTATTAGTTGATTACGCGATTGCAAAGGTGTGAAAGAGACAGAGAATAGTGACCGAATATTGCTAATATAAGGTTTTATCTTTACCAAGTAGGTGCCTATTGATACTATTGTGAGGGAGACAGAATACACTAGCAATCCTTACTGGAGAAGTACCTTGTAGAGTAACCTAGTGAAGCGACTTCATGACGTGTTCTGTATAAGCGAGTAAAGTCATCAGTATTCTTAAGTAGGTAAACAGGCAAGTATCCAGTGTTAAGTTGGGGGTGTTCTCGGGCAAGTACGCATCTGGTGTGCCAACTAAGATTATGTATACCGTCATTGACAAAAACCAAACAAAACTTTATAAAAGATTTTCTGTGTTATAAAATCATTAAAGTCTCTTTTAGTCAAATGTCGGTGAACGCAGGATTTGGATGACGAGTATACATTTTAAAATATCATATATTAATAAATATTGAGACAACTGACACATGGTCATCTGATCCAAAACTATTCAGCCTGTACTATGACAACCAGATAACTGATAAACATACTTCACTTTGAAATTAGTCGACAAATTGATAGGGGAAATTCAATACCTGTAATACGGTTATTTTGGGGCACAAGCGATATAAAAGTCAAGTTTGTATATAAGTAGGTACCTGTTGCCCACGTCATGTATTGCAGTAATATAATTATAATTAATCAAAAGTAAAATAGAAGTTATGTTCTATTATATTTATAGGTACTTATAAAATTTATTTGTACTTAAGTTTTTTGGCAATTTATGGAACACAATATTATTATATTAGTATTAAAAAAAATATTGAAACAACAGGGTTTTTGTAGATTTAGCAGGCCTGATTCCTGGCTTTAGAAGTTGGTTCAACATACTTCAGCTTAATTTCAAACTCCGGAAATGTTTACAGATATACTATTTCAACAATGTAGGATAATTACATCTACCGGTTAGCCAATCATCGCTGGTGATATTTCCCATTGACTGAAAAACTGTTGCTTAAAATGATCGTATCGATCGCCTGTGCGACACGTAGGTGCCGGTGGCGACCGAGCGGGCTGCGGAATGAATAAATAATAGTTTAAAAAACTAAAAAAACACGCTTTTTAACAGTCGCCGGTTGAACAGTCAGGGTCACTAACCACTAGAGCAGACAGGTCAGTTATTGTTTTACAACTAGTAAAGTCAGTTAGTACTTAGGCGATTATTTCTTTACATATTTTATTGTTCTCGTTTAAGCGACCGTAATAGTAACTACTTTGTAGAAGTTTCAAATAGTACCTTTCTATTACGAGTAAAAAACTGAAAATAAACACGATATTTGTATTGGGCGCCAAAATGTTAATGACAGGAATGTTAATTTTAGTTTAAGACTAGATTGTAAACTCAATGTAAACCCTAAATAGGGCCTATCATTTTAAAAAAAAGGACCTTTAATTTTACTCATTCAAACAAAATCATGCCACAACATAATTATCTTTTAATCATTGAAATAGTCCCTACTTACGACAAACCAATACCTAATAATTGTGTTGTTTTACGACATATAGGAAAACCGGCCCAGCTCATTGAACATCCTAACTCAATGAGACGACCTAACGCTTTTCTTACTTTGTGGTTACTATAAAACTAATATAAGGAAAATCTATAAATGAGGCACTCGACCTCGGTATGAGGAAACTGTAATAATTGTCTTGTAAGACAACCGGTACAATTATGCAATAAAATCTTCGATGTAAAATTTAATGACTTTTTAAGTGTAACTGCTCGCTCTTGGCGTGAAACAAACCTCGTCTGATGCATTTATTTTATGTAAGTATTTAAATCCACCCGGTACTTCATTGTTTTTGCGACAAAGTGTTTTTTTAATACAATTAAATGGTTGTAAAGAACGTCACGCCAACCCATTGTCACATCACCAGCGTCACTCAAAGCCTTGTTCCACAAAGGTCCAAGTATCACTGCAGACTTCTCATTCTGAGATATTAGTTCGTAAATCTCATTTGCACAGGAATTAGATACACTTGCTACAGAGCGCTGCAACTGAAACACAGTAATGGGTTTGCATCACTATTTCACGGAACACTAACAGAAACTGCGGTGGCATATTACCTACCAGTAAATGCTATTATCGTTATCAAATTCGCATGAATACATGAACTCACATCTCAATTTGCAAAGTTCTCGAGTCATTTGCGTTTTTCAAAGCAGTGCCAATTTTGACACAAATCACAAACTTACTTCGTTCATTTTATAAACCTCAAACAGGAAATCAAAAATCGTTTTACATTTGACAATTATGTGTAGGTGGAGAAAAGTCCGTGAGAAGCCGGAGCGGGCCGCTAGTTCTATATGTTAAAAAGTACTAAAGTATTAATATACGTAGGTGTACAAGCTACCATAGGAAAACTTTTTAACAAAAAAATATTACCAACTTCAAAAATAAATACAAGGCAACTAAAACATATAGAATATCAAAAACAAATGAAACATATTGAATTTTATGCCATGAAGTAGTAGTTTTTATGTTTTATTCGGTACTAACTTCAAAATGTTTAATTTGTTTTTGTTAATATTGTAAGTATATTATTTTTTGCTTTTTAGTTGCCTTGTATTTATTTTTGAAGTCGGTAATATTTTCTTTAAAAAAAATCACATTTTTTAGTGAGTTGGTTTGTTAACTTCTCTTATGTTACAATAGGCTTATGTCAACTGCTCAAATCCTTTAACAAAATTTTGCTTTCGCCGATGCAGGGCCGTTCATTGTTGAGGAGTTCACATGATAGTTCATTACCAGCTCTATAGCATTGTGTAATATTAGTATGAGAAAAATAAAGTACTACTCAATACCATATTAAAGTAATGAAATCGCAAACTGTGAAATATTGAATAGGTCCGCTCGTCGTTTGTGGACTTCCAAGTGGAGCTTGTTAAATGCACGAATCACTATGAAATAACCTATATCACTGTAGGTGTGCAATTATTTTAAATTAGTTTAACATTTGAAGAGTTCTCTCGATTTCTCCAGGATTCCATCATCAGATCGTAATTTGATGACAATGGGACCAACTTAGAAAAACACAAAAATAAATTTTCAAATCGGTCCAGCCATCTTTGCGTTATCGGTGAACAGTCGAATAGACGTAGAGTAAGTTAGTTACATATATGTATATATATATACATATAACTAACTTACTCTACGTCTACTACCCCTACTACGTGGTGTTTTAACCCTCAATATAAACTTAAAATGTGTCTGCCTGTTTCATTATAGCGCTTAAACTTATGAACAAATTGTGATGAGTTTTTTTGGATTAATAACGACTTTAATTCTTTTTCGGCGTCCGTTAAAAAAATTAGACATCTAAAAGAGCCCTAACTGGCCTCGACGCAAAATGACGGACGCTGTAGGTTTAACGTGTCCGTATTGTCTGTCACACAGTAGCTCTGAAATGGATGGACGGACTTGGATGCAGTTTTTTAGAAAGCTTGTTTAATTTGAGATGGTTGTTAGCCTTGTTTGGTGAAAATAATTTCACCTTTTGTGAACGTTATAAATGTGTAGGCACCTTAAGCAGGAATTGCACGAAATATACCTATACCTATGAGATCTAGCAAAGGACCATGCGCAAAATGTTTGGACAAAATCCCAGTGAGAATAGACACAAGCTGTTGCTTAGAATATTACTAATATATAGACGTCTCAGTCTGAAAAGGTTTCAGTTTAAGAATCTATGGCTAAGTGTCTGATTTTGGTATATTTGTTTTTCATTCATTTTTACAAAAAACTTTAATCTTGGTTTATCAAGTGATGTTAACTTATTATTTTACAACGTACCTATTATACTAGTAGTAGCTAAAACAAGACGTTGGCGCATAAAACACATATAATTGTAGTACCCGAAGTTCAGTTGGTCCTCTTTAGTATTTTGATTGTCATGGAAAACAGAATTGATTGGCAGCAAAAATGGTAAATATATGAAATTATTACAAAATGATATCTCCTTATACCACTACTAACAATCCTGGATATATCATGTGTCTGTTCGTCCGTTCATCTGGTTTTTTTATTGAGCATTGTCACGCACTAACTTATTACTCCCCAATTGTTATCATATCCGTAGCCGTATAGCGTCCTGACTGCATGAACCCTAGTCATAAAATGTATTTAAATTATTTTTCATGACAAGTTTATAAAAATAGAGGGTTTTCTTACGTTGAATGAAGAACTGCGTTTCGTTACTAATATATGACTATTATTATTACAATAAACACAGAATTATATTATTCAAGATGATTTATAAATAGATATTACTTCTAAATATGTATAAGAATATTTATTCTGTAAAAATAAAACGTATAAATGTCAATAATTAATTGTTCCGGGAAATCCAGACTATTAAACCATCTCCAAAATACATGAATAATTGTGTTTTCAGTACAAGTCCAGAGTTTTTTGTTTGTTTTCTGTTGGTGGGTGAACGTTGGACGTTGAACGGAACATTGATACCTACTAGGTTCTTTCCGTACAAATTTTATTCCCCTATTTTAAGGGATAAGAGGGTAATGATCAGTTTTCATAATTATTATATTATTTGTGTGCTAATACTAGCTTTAACACCAAATTTCAGCTTTCTATGACTTCTGGAAATATCTTAACGGTTTTGCTTATTATCAATCAGTCAGTGAGTCAGGGACAAAATGGGTATTTTAGATAATAGTAATTTATAAAGTAATTTAAAACTTAGCTTGTTTAATATGTACTGTATATCTTGAGACTTTCTAGCACTCTCCAGACAAAATCTATAGGGGTACAAAAATACGACTGTTAACTTAACCAATTGTTTGTTTTCATGTAAGCAAAAAATTTGATACTACTGTGGATTGGATTGGATAATCCAGCCAAAGCCGCTGAACGAATCGGGATGAAATTTGCTACAGAGATAGATTATAGTCAGAAATAGCACATAGACTACTTTTATCTCGGAAACGTATATGATTTCACGCGTACGCGTACGTAATGTTTAAATGTTTTATTTGGCACCTCAAAGTATTTTTTTTATTGCCTATGGTTGGCAGACGAGCTAGCATCAGGTGGGCGGTAACCACCGCTCATGGACTACAGGAATGTTAGGGACACACCCAAGCCGCTGCCTACCGTGAAGTGAAAACTCTCTTTAAACCTCGTTTGAAGAAAGACATGTCGTAGCGCTCGGGAAACACCGCAGCAGGTAGTTCGTTCCAGAGTCCACACGTTCGTGGAAGAAAAGAACGCCAGAATCAATCCGTACAGGACCGTATTGTTTCCAGGTACCCAGGTGATGTACTACGATGTCGAGTGGTGCGGTGGTAGAAAGGTGACGGTGGCACCATGTCAAACAGTTCCTCAGAGCACTCCCCGTTGAACAGACGGTAGAGTACGCAAAGTGCACCAAAGTCATCAAAGTCAGATGAGAGCAGTACTCCACCAGCGCTTTATAAAGCACAAGTCACTGTGCCGGCGAGAAATAACGCTTCGTTCTGTTGAGGACACCCACCTTTTTGCTCGCCAATTTGGTTTTACTTTCCAAATGACTCCCAAACTAGACTTTGCTGGAGATTTCGACGCCGAGGATCCCAATACTCACGGAGACTCGGAGTGTAACTCCTTGGAACTGTGGCACTAAGACAAATGGGTCTTTCTTCGCAGTGAATGCGCATACTTGTGTCTTTGTGGGGTTGAATCGAACCAGGTTCCTCTTACCTCATTCGGAGACCCGCCCCAGAGAGTCCTCGACTTCTGACACAAGTTGCAACCGTCTTAACCGAGGGACGTTCTGTTGGCTGGTATATCGCGCATCACCCGTGCTGTCATCTGCATAGCAATGTATGTTCTCTATGGACAGCATATCATTGATATGTAGAATGAACAGTGATGGGGAGAGCACCGAGCCTTGTGAAACGCCAGCATTAATGGTTTTCATTAGTATTTATTTATTTTTTGCTGTTGTACCTATATTATTTACTAGCTGTCCCGCGCATCTTTGTCTGCGTAAACTTCCCCGTTTTTGCAACATTTTTCATTGCTGCTCCGCTCTTATTGTTCGTAGCGTGATGTTTATCGATAAATCAATAAATCTATCCATCAGTAAAAGATTTTTTCAATTCGGACCAATAGCTCCTGAGATTATCGCGTTCAAACAAACAAACAAACTTTTCAACTTTATAATATTGATTTATTTTCAGTTATTCATTTTGTTTTTATATTATGTGTTATTCTTTTTTAAATCTCTCCCTTTTAGTGAGTCGGTTTGTAATTAATTTACAAGTATGTAAGTGAAAATGGCCTAATTATAAGTTAAAAGTGCTGATCTCCTTTTTAGGTACCTATCAAATATTGCTTTACCCGAAGCAATTGTTGTTAATTGTTGAGTAGTTCACCTGATACTTCACCATCAGCTTCATTGATGATTATGACGAGCGTAAATTGCTTAGTAACCGAGTTAAAGTAATCGAATCACAAGCCGCAAAATTAATTGTTGCTTTTCGAGAGTAAATACACGAATTATGTACCTGCTATAAACTATATCTAAATTATATATAGGAGTGTCCTTATTATTTAATATTCTATTAATAATATCGTTATAGGAGTGTCCTTATTATTTAATATTCTATCCTGATGACCTGACGACCTTGGGGCCACTTTGGAAGTATACTTTTTCAAACAAAAAAACATTTCTAAGTCAGTCCAGCTGTCTTTTTTTTATTTGAGTTTAAACATTACAATTACAAAAGTCATGTAAGTAATATTGAATAGGTCCGCTCTTCTTCTTCTTTCTTAAAACTACTTACAGTTGAAATATTATAAGACTTTTAATTAAAGTTATAAATTAAATGAAAATCTAAATTAGGAATAAAAATAGATGAATGTGACTGTTTGCTTATGCAGCAGTGTGCGGTGTTGTGTGTGTGTGTGTGTGTGTGTGTGTGTGTGTGTGTGTGTGTCATAGGATTATTTATTTAAAAAAAAGCAGCAGATTGCAATTGTTAGATAGTTTTCCATTGATGACGATGCTTTTGTTGACTAGGTTATACAGAAAAGGACCCAGGTAGTAAGATAACCTCGTAGTAAAAGAGAAATTGGGTTTCGGTACTCTGCAGATTTTATCAGACCTACGTTTTGTAAGTTTTATATAATAATATGGCGTGTTGTAGTAAAACCGTATGTGTAACTGTAACTTACAACTTACAATAAATTTAATGAAGATTTACAATTTAACAGATTTTCGAAAGACAAAACTAATTTTATACTGTATTTGCTAGTTTATTATCTATACATATAGTATCCTTGATATAAATACCGACATTTTATAAAGTTAATAAATAAATTCTAAACGATAAAAGAATTATTGTGAATACAGATATTACTTGTACTAGTAGGTATCTAAGGTTTTAGTTTTTGGCAGTCTGTACGTTCTATGTAGAAGAAACGAAAGCGTACCGGCCCACCAGTTTTCTTGGATTGGTATAATGTGAACAGCGAGTTAGAAACTCTTCACATTAAATATCTGAGGCATTGTAAACACCGTGAGAAAGAGGCATCATTATTATTTGCTCTCATAATAATGTAAACAATGAACTAGAATTGTTATTAAATTGACGTTATTCCTAAAACCATCATCGCATCGTTTAATTACTTTGACTGCCTCGGTGGCGAGGTGGGAGTGTGTCCGACTGCTACGCAAGAGGTCGTGGATGCGATTCCCACACGGGACACCACTTTACGTGATCCACAACCCGCGGCGGACTTTACAAACATACAAGTCACGGGCACAAAGTACACCAAGACTCGGAACAACAATTTGTGGATCACACATAGGGATGTCTCGTATGGGAACCGAACCCAAGACCTTTTGCGCAGCAGTCGTATACACTCCCACCGCACCACCGAGACGGTCAAATTGTACCTATTGTTTTCGCCATCCTAGGTTTATTAAAAAAACCGTATTGTTGTCTTGGACATAATTCGAGACAGAAATGATGGAATCAATTACTTAATGTTTCATCGATGATGCAAGATCGGTGCAACCATGTCATCCTTATGGAAAATAATCGTCACTTATCATGATCACATTTTTACTATTCCGAAATGTGTTTATCATGCAACGCGAAAGTATAAAATAATTTGAACAGTCATAGTTAAAATAGTTATTAGAATTACTCTTTCCAGACGTATTGTTTCCCCTCGCGTGTATACTGTATTTTTTTTTATTAAAAATTCTGAGTTCATCACTGCAAAACAGCCTAAAAAGAATACTTCATTATCAATTAAGTTACAAAATACAGCTGCATACCGTGGCCATGTCCATAAAATACAAGTTCAAATTTAAAATATAAAATATACATAAAACATTGCTTACAAAAATAAAAGATAATTAATAAAATGTAACAAGGAGCTTAAAAATATTCTTTCAGTTCTGTATAAAAGCATTTTACTTTTCGCTGAATTACTTACAAGCTTTTTACAGTTGTGTCTGTTGAATATCATTGGCCATCTTTGAACTGAGTTTCCCGTTATTATTTCTCGTTCAAAAATATCTAATGGAATTATAAATATTTATTGTTAACTATTAACGTGTATTGTTTTGCACTGGTGTAATTAATGACCAACTTTCAAACCAGGCATCACATATTTATTAAGATTTTCATTTAGATTTTCATAAAAAAATAATTAAGTACCAATAGGTACAATTTACAAAATACCTAAAAGAAATCCACCAAATCGATTAAGTCGTTCTGATTTACAAAAAGTAATATATTCGTAATTTCTTCGTATGCTTTATGCATTAAATGAATATATTTGGCTATACATAGGTACTATTTACGGAGGTTCGAAGAGATTATAATTATTATTACTAATACATTTTCCTTATGTATCAAATTCTTTGTCCTGACTGACTGACTGATGGATCAACACACAGACTAAACCGTTTGTCCTAGAGACGTGATATTTTGAGAACGTATTCCAGTGATGTAAGCATCCGTTATTAAACATTTTTTCAAAATTCTACCCCTGATTAGGGTTGCAAGTTTATTTGAAACTTCAAAGATAGATCTGTATTTTTTTTTTTTAAATAATAAATACATACCTACATGTTTCAACCTTAATTGAAAAATCAACTCTTAAAGGGGTGAAATAACAGGGGTTGCAAGTTTCAAATCAAATTCTTTATTGTACACAAATAAATTGCAAACAATAAGTACAAATAAGTTATTATTTATAAAGACGAGCTTAACTAAAAATTGAGTTTTCTATCAGAAAATACCTCCGGTTTATGTAAGTGTATAAAACTCCGTCAGTTTTGAAGAAAGATCTGTGTAAAAAAACACGTATTTCATAATTTTTAGAAAACCAACCCCTGAGGGGGTAAAATACAGATTGCAAGTTTGTATGAAACTCCGTCAGTTTGGACGTTAGGTCTGTGAAATTTCGTGTTTTAGTGTTTGGTTTAAAAAAAACACGTGTTTCAGCGTTTTTGGAAAACCAACTCTTAAGGTTCATTTCCGAGCATCGCGGCCGATCGCGAGCCGCTCGCGGCTTACGACAAGCGGCTGACGCTCGCGGCCGATGCTACAATATTCACAGTGCGCGCGCAGGCCTACGACAGTCTTCGGCCGCGCGCGTCTGTCACTTACCTCAGCTCTTGTCGTAAGCCGCGAGCGGCTCGCGATCGGTCGCGATGCACGGAAATGAACCTTTACGTGAGTATAATAGTAATTGGGTAGGCAATTTTGTATGACACTCCGTAAGTTTTGAAAAATTGTATTTGACTTTGAAAATTTGTATTTGACTATGTGGTTGTAAATTAAGAAACACGTTTTTCAGCGTTTTGATCGCAAGCGAAAATCCACCTATATTACAGATAAAATTATCCAAGCCGACGAAGCTGCGGGGGATCTTAAGTACTAATCCATACTCATTTTATAAATGTGAAAGTAACTCTGTCTGTCGTCTGAACATTATAAAAGCTCTGAGCCGATTTGGATAAAATTTTGTAAGGAGATGTTTGAGTCACGGGGAAGGACGTAGGATAATTTATAAAAGCTAGTAAAAAAGATTCATAATAATCATCTCCGTCTAATCAACCAAAGGAATTTTGGAAAATGGTCATGTATCTACAAACTGTAATAAATTTATTAATCCCATCATTTTCGTATAAACGACAGGGGTTTAGATATAGATCCACAGACAGTATTCGTTAGTTTCGTGAACGGATGGGTTGAATTGATGTTGCCAGCTCTAAATTATACTATTTCTGTTACTCTTGGATCTGAAATGTAGAGAACGATCTTCGCCCTCCTTGAGCATTGACTTGAGAACAGCGAGCAGGGCAGCCTGTTGCTCTGAGAAGCAAGCTAGAGACAGAATACACGAATAGAAGAAGCAGTTGATGAGTGATGAGAGCATGTGTGAAGTGATATACTTAGCCAAAGTCCGTCAGAGGTGAAGCAAACTAAGCCGCAAGAGACTTTCTCACTTCTGGCTATGGGGCAATATGATTGCCTATCGTGTGACTATTCAGTCGGTTCGAGCTCGACATTATCCATCTTCGTCGTGCCCTCGACGAGGTAGGATTCATGGGTTTTTATCTAGAGATGAAACGTATAGCTGTTTGGCCGGATATTCGGCCAACCTCTAAGCCGGATAGCCGGATATCAGACCGAACGCTGCCGTTTTAATGTGTGGTTGGTTTTTTTCTAAAGTCAGAGTGAAAGAAACCGTGATCCTTATAGGTATTGTGTGGGCAGCTAAAGTCACAAAATATCCAAATTTATCATAGTTTAGCAAAATCTATCTTTCTTTATTAAGACAAGCAATATATTAACTTCTCAATGCAGAAATTATAGTATTCATTCACCATCATTTGCCCTTAGCAGAGTAAGAGTAAAAATTTTCACGGTTATAAAATTAAAATTTTGTGATTTCTAATTCTCATTTGAAACGCATAGTACACTACATTTTATATTACGTATTTGTAACTATCCGGTATCCAGCCGAATAGCTACTTACTAACCGGTATTTGGCCAAATAGTTATTTTAGTCGGGTACCGGAAAATTACCGAATAACCGTTTCATTTCTAATTTTAACACCCAATAAATGACAAATCTACGTACACAATTAGTATAAACATTGCAAGTAGTTACAGTAACATTAATATATCAATAATTTAATTAATAATACAAAAAGCCTTGAAAAAGAAGGAAGCTCTCTCTCAGTTTGTACGTAGGTATGTCATGCGATATCTCCGCAATTGTAAACCGATTTTCACGATATTTTTCAAATTGGTTAAGATAACGGTGGAGTGCTTGGCTACGAGATAAAAATGAGAACTCGTCGATAGATAAGCACGCTCATGGCGATTAGGTTACTGTATTGATAATAATCAGCTGTAAAAGATCTGAAATACTACTTACATAAAGTTACACTCTCTCACTCACACCCTCTATTTTACACTTCAAATATTATATATATTATTATTAGTTTCATGATGTAGGTCTCTCTTGAAGAAGTTGGTCTACAACCGGAGTGTTCGCAGGAGGTAGTGCCTCCGAAACCGCGCGTTGCGAGAGCATTTAAGCTTCCAAATTTGAGGATGAACTCCCTGTCGTTGGCGAGCGGTGCGATGCTATAATATCGTCGATTTTGAATGCTTGGCTGAGTGGTTACTAAATCGGTATTCGATAGCAGTATTTTTATAGAAAATCAATAAAACACTAATAAGTAGATTGAAATGGATTATTGTTCCTTAATAAAATTATGATGCACTGGAGTACAGCGCATACAGGTATTAAAAGTGAAGCGAACTCTCTAATGAGATTTACTTCCCACATAACTGTATCTCAGAGACGAAGCATCCGCCGTATAGTTAATGTAATATGGCACAGAAACTAGCACGGTTATATGTACACAGAGGGCGTATTTTGTATGAAAGTACCAGAGTTAATATATACCTACTAATACTATATATATCCGCGACATCAAAGCTTATCTTTTGAGGTTGACCCACTATTACCTTATTACCTTTTTTATGGTAATCAAATTTGTTGTAATAAACATGGTTTATCCAAATAAATACGTCATTCATCATGTATATTTAATTTTGAAAATAAAATGCTCTTTACTTAATTTGATATCAAGGAATATCTTATCACATATCATAGTTCTAAAATATTATGCAACAAAATCAGGCGCGGATCCAGAACTTTGTTCAGGGGGAAAACTATTGGCTCAACTGGCCAAGTGTGAGTTATTCGCACGACTAGAGGGAAGGGCTAAAAGGTAGTATATTATCGTAGACACCCAGCGTTCCTCTATTATACCTGTTTTACTCTTACCGATCATAGCGTGGTGTACCCTAAACAGCCTATGTTATTACTTTTAACGTTAATAATCACAAAAAATATTACCCATTACAGACATACAAGTAATGTTTTTTCCTTGAATTCTTCCGCGTGATTTTAAATTAGCATTGTAAATATTAGATTATGTTCAATGTTGGTTCGTGGATAAAACAAAGAAAGTTTCAGCTCCTTTAGTATTGTATTGTAGGTGCCCAATTTTAAAGATGTAGGCATCCGATAACAATGTTTTTTTTTTAACATTCTAGCCCTAAGGGGCTAAATCGGCACAAACCTAGCGGACAATATACCTGGTGGTCAGTTATCACAACATACACATACACATATACACCCACCTAAATGGTCTCCGGTCAATCTTTTGTATTAGATTAAACAGACCCTGATAAAATCATATATATTCATAACATCATACGATCCTTACGATCTAGTGCAGCTACAGGGTGGGACAATATCTCACCTCTTCATAAACTTAATATTTTCGCGCCCATATTATGGCACATCAATTAATCTCTGTTTTAAAACTGCAGTTTTTTCCGACTCTACGAAAAAGGCAACAATTCGCCCTATATTTAAGCGTGCAGATGGGAATCTTCCCAACAATTACCGTCCAATTGCTGTTCAAAAACTTGAACGCTTAATAAATGGGAGGCTTATTTACTACCTTGAACATTACAATTTACTATCGCCACAACAATTTGGTTTCCGTAAAAATAAATCCATTTGAGATGCTGTTCAAGAAGTTACTAACTATGTCGTGCACAACCTAAATCATAATAAAAAAGCTCTTACCATATTTTTAGACCTTGATACAGCGTTTTACGCAGTCCACATCTCCACTCTTCTACTAAAAATTGAAAGTATGGGCGTTAGAAGAGCACGATTGGGCCTTCCGCGGAGTTACCTAACAAACCGCATTCAAGTTGTAAGTACTGGCGAACATAGCAGTTACGAGCTCCCTATTTATTACGGCGTGCCTGAAGGTAACATTTTGGGGCCTCCTTATATTTATCAATGACTTGTGTAATATAAACATACCTAATGCCAAAATTGTAGTGCTTGCACATGACACTGCTATAACTTGTATTGCTGATACCTGGCCTAAATTGGAAGACGCTGCACAGCATGGCCTTAACACAGTATTGGATTGACTCATTGCTCACACTCTTTCACTAAACACCAATAAAACTAATTTTGTTACTTATTCAATCAGCAAAGCCTCGCAACTACACACTGTAACAACTTTAAAAGCGCAATCCTGTCGTGTAGAAACCACCTGTAACTATACATTCTTATCTTAATTTGACTGTGACAAATAGTAAGGTGTGATTTTGGATAAACATCTAAATTTCAAATCGCACATTAACCTACTTACAAGCAGAGTCCGCAAGTTAACTTACATATTTAAAATTCTTCGATGCGTTGCAAACCTAAATACTATTAAAATTGTCGACTTTACCTTTTTAACCATTTTACTACAACATCGATTAACACCTTTTATTTTACTACTTTTAAGGGACGGATTCCTATACAATAAAATGAGTATGCAATGCCCCATATATGGTTACGCATACTTTGAATACAAAAAGGCCAAATAAGAGTTATGAAGAGACGGAATAATTTATAATGACCCTGTTATAACTACAAGCAAATTATAAAATTATATTAGTATAGCTATAATTAACCCACTTACTTACTTGATTAATAAAAAATAAAAAAAACATTGTCACCAAATATATCTCAAATCAAATTTAATTTAACTTAAGATATTGTAAATATTGCGAAATAATGTAATTATTATTAAATATGATTAATCATAGAAAGTAATCATATAATTTTGTAATATTCGTTCATTGTTCACATCAACAATTATTATTAACAGTATTTAAAATGAATAAATGATTAATTAATTTATTGTATTATTGAAATGTTCAGAGCGTTTGACTGGTGCAAACGCTCGCAACCTCACTTAATCTAAAACACTCGAGCGGTTCCGCACACTCGCCACTCGCAAACAGCACGTATACCACCTACACACACACACCACACTACACAATAACGCACTCATTCACAACACACGCATTCAACCAGATTCGATGAAATTTACACTAGACGTCTACTCACACCATTCAAATAATGTTTAATGTCACAAATTTACACCATATATGTACTATGTACCTACGTTTTTAAATTCACCCCCAAACGGAATCGGCACTATAATAACCTAGCTAGAAATACCAGCACCTCACCCAACATGTTATTGTAGTCGTTGCACACCCTAATACTGTAATAGCAATAATTTGTATAGCAATGTTTATTATGATAAATAAATTATTATTATTATTATTCAATTGTGGTGGCAAGTTTATATGAAACTTCGTCAGTTTTGAAGATAGATCTGTATTTAGTTTTTTGCGAAAATTACAAAAAAAATCTGTTCCATCATTTTTAGAAAATCAACCCTTAAAGAGGTAAACAAAACTGACGAAGTTTCACATAAACTTGCAAGTTTAAATAAGACTCCGTCAGTTTTTAGGTTATACCTGCTCATTTTCGTACTTGGTTTTTTGGTTTAAAATACATTCATCATTTTTGGAAAATCAACCCTTTAGACGGTAAAATATAGATTGCAAGTTTGTATGAAACTCCGTCAGTTAGGACGTTAGATCTGTGAAGTTTTGTGTTTGCCTATTTAGTTTAAAATAATGACACACGTGTTTCAGCGTTTTTAGTATACCAACCCTATTATAGTCACTTAAGGTGACTATAATAGGGTAGATAGAATAGAGTATTAATATATTATGTGAATATTGGTATTTAGCTTTGTGGTTGTAAATAAAGACACACGTGTTTCAGCGTTTTGATCGCAAGTGAAAATCAACCCTTCAGCGGGTAAAATCATTCACGAGGGCGAAGCTGCGATAGCTATCCTAGTAATTTTATAAATTTGAAAATAACTCTGTTTGTTACCTTTTCATGCTTAAACCGCTGTACCGGTTTAGATGCAAAAAAAAAATGGAGTACGGAGATAGTTTGAGTCCCGAAGAAGAAGAGGATAGTATTTATCGCGATAACCGACATCTGACTCTGACTGACTGATGGATCAACGCACAGCCTAAACCGTTGTTCGTAGAGATGTGCAATTTCGGGATAGAGATTTTTTAAAAGTTCATACCATATGGAGATAAAATAGTGGTTAAAAGTTTGTATGAAACTCCGTCAGTTTTAAAGTTAGATTTGTTAAATTTGGTAATAATTTTTTTGGTTTTATTAATACGGGTTTCAGAGTTACCCCTTTGATGGTAAAATAGGAATTGCAAGTTTGAATGAAATTCCGGCAGTTTTAAAGTTAGCTTTGTAAAATTTCATATTTGGCTTTTTGGTTTAACATGATAAAACAAGACAGTGTTTTAGGGATTTAAAAAAATAAAACCCTGAGACAATCAAAATATTTTGCAAGTTTGTAGGTATGAATCTCCGTAAGTTTTAAAGTTATGTCTGTGAAATTTCGTATTTTGTTTTTTGGGATAGTAGAGAAACACGTGTTTTAGTATTTTCATTGAAAGCAAAAATTAACCCATAACGGGATAAAAAGATTCTGGTGGGCGAAGCTGCCGGCGAATCTAGGAATCTATATTAATATAAATAAGCCGCCAAATGTCTTGCTAGCGCAAAACTTGAGAACGACTGATACTTGTATTTTAAAGTTCAATAGGTACAGTCAACTAAAAAGTTGATGACTTTATCAACTTTTTAGCTTGATTTACAAAACACCTGTATAATAAAACGTTTCATAACTAATGGTCGCAACTAGAAGAGAAAATAATATGGTAATTAGTTATTTACAAAAAACACTAAACATAGTGTATTGATCGGTTTTCTTTAAGTCTCGGACTAAAAGTAGGTTATCAATAAATGTTTTAATGTTTTTTGAGCTCTGTTAATCTAATTTTGTCACTTCAAATGTTGAGGATCTTACGGGAGAGTAAAACTTCTATCTCATCGATTAAGTTTACGTTAGGCTTGTTAAATAGTTAATAAATATAATAATATTAGGTACACATAATTTGTGTTTCATAAATGTACGATGAAGATAGGTTCGTGTTTCTCGGACAGAATTTAGTGAAATCTTTGTAATCCTTAGTTATTCTTACTTTATTTTTTACGTATATTAATGACCTACCTAAAGCCATAGACCAAAAGATAGTTTTATTTGCTGATGATACCACCAAGTACCTAGTATATACCTAGAAACTGAAAGACATGTGGCATTAAATAAAACAATTTGAATGCTCAAGATATTTTATAGGTACTTAAATATTGAATGTACAAACTGTGATGACACATGTAATACAAAAAATAACTTTAATTTTAGTATTGAAAAAACCACCTTAAAGAGGTAGAGAGTACAAAATTCTTAAGTATTAATCTTGACTGTTACTTTATCTGGAAAATACACTTAGAGAGTGTCTGTAGCAAATTAAAACAATCTTCCTATGCATTGTACATGCGCAAAGAGTGGATAACCATTTTAGTGTAAGCATTATTTAAATATCATGCATATTATGTTGAGTCCTTATTCAGATATGGTGAGAGGTTATTTTGTTTTTAAATCAACTCATTAAAAACTGCCTATAAAGCTTGAAATAAATGTATTCGCGCAAAGTATGCAAACTGTAGAGTTAAGTTTACCTACTGATTCATGTAAACAACTTATTTTGCTATTAAGTGCATACACACACATACCTACTAATAAAATTTTAACGAATAGTGTAAATATGTAGACCAAATCAAACATCACAAATGAACAAAAGCACCTAATGCCTATTCCCTGTATAGTGAATTAGTGACTCAAATATACAATCATTATTCAAAACAAGTGAGTGTAGTAGGCATTGGTGAATTGAAATACAAACTATTATAAATTTTCATTATTGTAGCTTATTGATGCTACATTAGCTAAAATTTGTAATAGTTTATTGCATGATGATACAGCAACGAATACATTATATTTAAATGATAAAAAAATTCAATAGCTACTGAATAAAAATCCATACTAATATTATAAACGTGAAAGTGACTCTGTCTGTCTGTCTGTTACGCTTTCACGCTAAACCAATTTAGATGAAATTTGGTATGGAGATAGTTTAAGTCCCCAGGAAGGATATAAGATAGTTTTCATCGCGATAACCGACATCACCGCGGGTGGAGCCGTGGGCGAATGCTAGTATATTATAATTTACAATAGAATATCCAATTTAGTATGTTATTTACTATAACTTTACTTTGTCATTTATTATTGTTCTAATTTAAAATGCAATTAAAAAACAATGTTACCATCTTATTTTGTTAATAATTTTGCATACCTAGTGCATATAACAATAATATTTATTGTATATGTAGCTCCCATATAATAACGTACAGAGGTAGGTACCTAGTCATATTTGCAAAAATAAATTGATTTGACTTGTTATGAAATAAATTTGTTAAACGTTATTAACTCAGTAAATAAATTATTATTGTTCCCTTCTACATCAACTTTGTAGTAAGCTGAAAATTGGGAAGGAGTATTTTAGTGTACATAATAAAAACTTCAACAAAGTTACTGTTTTATTAACAATAGATATACTGTATATCCATTTGAATTAAAAAACTACCTCTTATTATTCTTATCTTTGAAAAGCTTTGTTGATCTCCTAGCAAAGAGTATTTTAATATGGAGATATTGTAATGCACAAGTGTATGTTATTCTCAGATACAATTGCACTTTATTCCCTCCTCTTACTCTCATCTCATACATCTCATCTCTAAACTATAAGGGTTAGAAACTTGAAATTTTGCACAGGGGTTCCTCTTATAACGTAGGGGAGCACTAAGAAAAGATTTTAGAAAACTCACCCCTAAGTGGTAAAACGGGAGTGCAAAGTTAGTGTGAAACTTTGCCGTCAAAATATTTTGGTAACATTTTGACATCCACGCGGGCGAAGCCGCGGGCTTAAGCTAGTGCAATATAATTGAGATTATGAGAGATAAAATTTAAATACTTTCCGAGGTATCGATAGTCTTAGCACCCTAAATATCGATATTTTTTCCAGAGAAAAGCACACAGCACTATCTTTGACATGTAGGTAAGCTCATTCGAAAACGTATCCTCCCCAAGGGAATGTATAACTTCATAGTAGTTTCTTTTAAAGTAGATATTATGATTTTTTTAAAACGCCTAGAAGTTTCGTCGCTTATTTCGCTTAATCAAACTTTTATTAAGTAGATATGTTTTTACTATCAAGCTTTATAAAATTCGAAAAAATAAAAATTGTTTTAGACCGTTGCTGCCGGACAGCATGTCATAAAGTGTGCATGCTACAGAATCAAAACCTGTCAAGTTCAAATATGATGTTGAACTGTACTGTACCTACTTGGCAAATAATGTGAATGTGCATGTCAAGCTAAGCTCAATGGCTTTTATTAAATGCTTAGTTTTATTGTAAGATAGCTTAACTAACAATAAATATAAATAAATTATTAATAAAATGATGAAAATAAAGAGAGAAAAAAACAATAATAATAAAAGGATCCAACATATTTTATATTTTTTTTGATAAGACCATTGTTTTCGAACGAAACTTAAAAAAAAATATTCTACTTTAATTTGAGGACTCAGGTGGTGTATTTATTTTAATTTTCAATATTAATGTTTTTTTTCTAATTTTGCATACCTACTGTATATGACAATAATACCTAATAAACTAATAAACATACTTAAATATTTCTTAATACATACATATTATAGATAAATAACAACCAGACACAATAAATCATCGAGCTCATCATCGGGATCGAACCCACGACTTCTGGCTTAGCAGTCAGATACTTACCACTAGACCAACAGGCCAGCCGAAATCGTCGAGTCGAAAATGCCTGTGACATAAAAAAGGACATTTACGCGAAAATAATCAAATTAAAGAAAACAATTGCGTCGTAAATAGGTAATATTTTATTTTAATAACTACATTACATATGTAATACTACATACATAGGTACTTCAATTCAATTCAATTCAATATTAAACTTCAATTCAATTCAAAATTTAAACTGACCTGTAAATAAGAAACGACATTTAAAGTATTTCATAAAATTAATAATTCCTACTAAAATTTAAACACCATAAACGACGATACGAAATACATACATCATGTCATTCCAATCGTAGTGACTTCTGTCAAAATTTGCGAGCGCCATCTCTTGTACACAAATTCAAAACATAAATTAAGAAATATAGTTTTTTTTACATAATTCCCCTTCACAGGAGAAAAATTCAGAAATATGAAACTTAATATAAATTGTACAACATTATTTAATATCAATAAATTAAACTTTTATTTCTATTCGTATTGGTGTAAGTTTTGTGATATGAAAGAGATTGGAGTCTAACTTTTAATGACCTGTATTTATTGTATACCTATATTGAATTGAATATCTTTTTCATAATTTGGAATGCACCAATCTTCCAGTCATCTAATTTATTTCTATTTAGTTCGTTTCCATTATATTATCTTATTTCGTTAAAAGTGTTTGATTGAGTACTTAAAATGTTTTGAATTCTTTTGAGTTTATTCCCGGATATTGATCGGTGAGAAGCATTACAATAGGTACTATCAGAATCTGTTACAAAATCATTAGCGCTTTGTGTTTTTGAAATAACAATATAAGCAGTGTGAAGTGGTTCACTAAGAGATGTAAATATCTCTTCGTCGATCGTCAGCCTCCAAAACCTATCAAAGTGTCTATTGAGAGGATTTCAAAAAGTTTTAGGACCTTAATATAACATCAAACCGTATTTATCCTGTCCTCTAGTTTTATTTTTAATCCAAAAACGACGATATTGTAAGTTTGACGTGTCTGTCTGTGGCCTCGTAGCTCGCGAACGCATAAACCGATTGCGATTTTGTTTTTTTTCTATTGAAAGGTGAACCGATTAACATCAAACATAGCTAGGAACACTTCCGACTAGAAAGTGTTCTAAGCTATGTTTATGTTAATCGGTTCAAAATGACCGCGCCACAAAATGGCGGATTACATATTTTTCACAACTCCCTCAATATGGGTATTAAATGAAAGTAAAAATCCAAGATGGCCGCCACCACAAAATGTCGATATACAGTTTATAAATCTGAGTATTAATAAATCGGATTTTATATTAGTTTCGTTGCAATTAAATGTTTATACTCAACACGGATAAACCGAAATAGCATATTTTGTAAAAAAACTTTAAAAAGTTTGAAATAAAATGAATCAAATAAAAATATAAGCCCCCTGACTAACAGGATGTAAGTAACCGAAGAAAGTCACAACCGAAGAAAGCTACAATATCTTAAATTAGTAATTGTTAACTTTTTTGTTGTATTTAACGTACTAATAGATTACTAACTCGTACTCGTAGATTGCTAACGTACTAATTCTGTTTAGCATTTGGTTTACACCTAAATGCCTCATGTTTTCATTACATCTAACTAATATTATAAAGAGGAAAGATTTATATTTTTGTATGTAACAAATAAACTGAAGCGGCGGTAGCCTAATGGCTAAAGCATAGGTCTCGCAATCGTGAGGTCGCGGGTTCCGAAGCCTACTCATTATACTACCGACGAGAACCTACTCCTAATACAAACCTTTGTGCTTAGCTGGAGGGGTTAACAAGATTGCTAGTAATGTGGGACTCAATCCAACATTGCTAGTTATCTACAATAAAAAAAATTAAAAAAATTAAAAACAACACTACCGATTTCCAAAATTATTTTACCATTAGAATCAGCATTATCGGAGAGAAGCATAACCTATATTTTATTGTCAAAAATATTAGTGATCCATACGAAAGTTGCATTAATGTAACTCAAGATATTCAGTACCGGGTTTCTATTTAAACAATTTGCTTTTATTTTCTTTTGCCGGAGAGTATTTAATTTTATAATCATACTGTGTTATGTATTAGGTTAAATCTCCTAATTCAACATCTGTCCTAGACTTTATGTTAACATTTTCCAAAGGATTATGGTCAGCCAGTATTGCCAGGATCATTTTTTTTTTCATAAAAAAGACGACTCCCGCAGTCCCACAAGACAATACAAACATACAAGTCAAGGACACAAAGTACACCCAGACTCGGAACAACAATTTGTGGCTCACACAAAGTGGTGTCCCGTGTGGGAATCGAACCCAAAACCTCTTGCTTAGCAGTCGGATACACTCCCACCGCGCCACAAAACAGTCTTATTACTTATTTAATAGCTAATACATCTAAATAATTTGTTTGATTATGTGAATACTTTTAGAAATAAAAAAAATATGAAATAAATTAGAAAAAATTAAAAACCCGGCTTCACAAATAAGATGGACACAGATCCCCTACATAATTATATAATTTCATGCAGTCGGAGGCATTAATGAATCTCGGTGAACTTAGCACAGTGCCTCTGACTACATAAAATTATATAATAATTACTAGCTGACCCGCGCAACTTCGTCTGCGTAAATTTTCCCCATTTTTGCAACATTTTTCCTTGCTGCTGTAGCGCGATGTTTTATTTTATAGGGGTGGTATTATCACTTAGGGGCATAAATAATAGATAGTAATTTTCCCTTTTTCCTTTTTTTTTCCTTTTTTTTATAACATTTTTCATTGCTGCTCCGCTCCTATTGGTCGTAGCGTGATGTTATAACCCATAGCCTTCCTCGATAAATGGGCTATCCAACAATAAAATATTTTTTCAGTGCAGCCCAGTAGTTCCTGAGATTATCGCATTCAAACAAACAAACAAACTTTTAGGGGTATGAAAAATAGATGGTGGCCGATTCTCATAGATACCGGATAAGCACAAAAAATTTCATCAAAAACGGTCAAGCCGTTTCGGAGGAGTATGGCAACGAAAACTGTGACACGAGAATTTTATATATTAGATATTATATACAGTCGGGTAAAAAGGTAACTATGGTAGCAGCCATAGTATATCTCTATAGAAAATAAGAAACGCAGAAACATGATATATGCACTTCCTGATTATTTATTATTTACTAATATTGCAAAATCTACACAACACATACGTTTAAGAAATTTTTAAGCAACATTTTGTCCTACCCCTAGAAATAGTTATTTCATTATTTATCTATTAGATGTAAATAGTTTAATTTTACCAACAGAACTTCTCGTTTATTATTTGACTCTTAATATTAAACGCTATAAATGGTGACCTCGACTAGCCACACGAAATAATTGTTGTTCAATATTAAAGATACGGTTTAATTGTGATTGGCATTGAATAAACTATGCGAACTAGCCGATAAAATCCACGAAAACATGAGGTATAACAGAAATACCTTTCAACAGGCAACCGCGGACATTAATCTAATAACAAATATGACATCACAAATTGCAGCCATGCGAATTGAAATTAGATCAAAGTCGCTCAGCGGGCTATGGAACGGGCTATGCTCGGAGTTTCTCTTAGGGACAAAATCAGAAATGAGGTGATCCGGCAGAGAACCAAAGTTATCGACATAGCCCACCGGATTAGCAAGTTGAAGTGGCAGTGGGCTGGCCATATTAGCCGAAGAACCGACAACCGTTGGGGTAAACGAGTTCTTGAGTGGAGACCGCGGCTTGGCAAACGTAGTGTAGGAAGCCCTCAAGCCAGGTGGAGTGATGATATACGCAAAACGGCTGGCAGGAGCTGGATGCGAGAAGCCGAAGATAGAACAAAGTGGCGTGCAATTGGAGAGGCCTATGTCCAGCAGTGGACTGCGATAGGCTGATGATGAATTGAAATATGGAGTTGCGGAACGATCAGACACAGCGATCTATGCAATGCGGCAGATTCCATAGTAATCGCTCACGGTCAAGATCAACAAACAGAATGACGCGTAATAGACATTGTTTCTATCACAATCGATCCAGGCAAAGGTAATACAAATGCGTGCAACCATGTTCGCGGAAAGACCGTAAAAACACGACATCTGAAAACTACATATAGCACATATTGCTGCAAATGTTGTTTTAGCATTGCCGACGTTAAGATGCCGACTATGGGAGCTGATTTCCTCAAAAACTAACTAATATTAGTGGATATGCACGGGTGCAAATTGATAGACAAGAAAATAGCAAATGGAGAACATGCGGCGATTAACGCGCACTAAATAGATTCACTGTACCAGATAGGTACCCGTTACCCCGATTGCTCGATTTTACATACATTGCAAGTGGTAAAACAATATTTAGTTAAGTCGACATAGTGAAGGCGATCCATTCTATAGCCGTTGTCGAACCAGAGAAAACAGCGATAATAACACCGTTTGGACTCTTCGAATTCACGATATTACCATTTGGTTTGAAAAATACAGGACAATCATTACAGAAATTTATAATAATAATAATAATACTCTGGACACGGCTCGCATAGTGAGGAGGTTCCTTTCTTTGGAACCGTAACCACCGGTAGCTTGGTCCCTGTACCCGATGCCGGTGGGGCACTATTTTTTATATTTTTAAATATATTTAATTTTTGTTAGCTATATTTAAAAATGTAATTTATATGTATTTAATTTTAATAAAGAGAATAATAATAATAATAATAATATCTTGGGACAACTCACACAACGCTATCTGATCCCAAACTAAGCAGAGCTTGTATTATGGAAACCAGACAACTGATAAACATACTTATATATTTATAAATACATACATATTATAGATAAATAACACCCAGACACAGAATAAACCATCGTGCTCATCACACAAAGTTTTATCCTGGGTGGGGATCGAACCCACGACCTCATGCGTAGCAGTCGGATATACTCCCACCGCGCCACAGAGGCAGTCTATGGACTACATATTTAGAGATCTGGACTACGTTTATGTGCTCGTCGACGATATATTGATAGCGATAGCCATCCCGGAAAAAAGTAACTTTATTGCAGCAAATTATTTATTTAAAATTATTTTTCAAATTTATTATTTCTTTGAATTATTATCTTTCAAATTATTTCATGAGCACGCTTCAGCAATCAACAAGATGACCGAAGCGTGTTTGCAGTGTCAACGAGCAAAAATACATCGTCGCACCAAATCACCGCTTGGAAAACTCATGCCAGCAGGAAGATTTGCACATTTACACGTAGACATCGTTGGACCCCTCGCAACCTCGCAGAATGAACGATACATTTGACTGCCTCTGTGGCGCGGTGGGAGTGTATCCGACTGCTACGCAAGAAGTCGTGGGTTCGATTCCCACACGGGACACCACTTTGTGTAATCCACAAATTGTTGTTCTGAGTCTGGGTGTACTTTGTGTCCGTGATTTCTATGTTTGTAAAGTCCTCCGCGACACAGGGCTTGTCATTTTGGTTCTTGTTTTTGTTTTTATGACGACTCCCGCAGTAGGGTACTGCAGGAGTCGTCTTCAAAAAAAATAATACACATATGCACATCATGGCCAGAAGCTTTTGCAATAGCAGAAATAATTGCCCGAGTGATATATGAAGGATGGATAACCCGATTCGAATCCGAATAAATTACCACAGATCAGGGACTCCAATTCGAATCAAACATATTCAAAAATTTGGCAAAGCTCATGGCAATCACGAAAATACGGACAACTCCATACCACCCACAGGGGAACGCTAAAGTCAAACGACTGCACAAGACTCTAAAAGCAGTATTTATGGCAAGAGAAAATACGAAGAATTGGACTAAGTGTACGGCAGGATACGGGATACTATATCCATACATTAGTTTGATGACCGCATCGAACTAATGTATGGAACAACAATAAAATTACACGGAGCATTTTTCGGATCAAAAAACGATTAACATAATTAAAGAGAATTTGTAAAGGAAATAGAAGAAAATATAAATTGAGCATATTACGTCCATGCCATAGAGGCAAAGCAAGAACGACAAAAAATTTGTACACTTATCGAATTGTATACACGTGTTCTTACGATGCAGTGTGACGCCCCCATACATCGGACCTTATCTCGTAATCAGTCGTAATGACAGAATATTTACAGTATTGATGAATGGAAGACAGAGCACCGTATCTATCGACCGATTAAAATCCGCCTATAAGCTAAACGACAGCGACATAAAACACCAAACCTGCATTGATAGCTGTACAATAGATATAAATCAAGATACACAAATGGAAAGAATAAAACTTTCAGGACGAATCTCACGGTCAACCGTGAGATTTCAACCTTATTATAAGGACAGTAAAATTCTACTGTAAGATTTCTGTCAAGTAATTTTGCTATTTTGTTCTTCTGTTTCCTTTTTATCTTTATGTAATAAGTAGATCAAAACGCGCTTCATATTCTGTGACCGTTCCAATATCATTTTTGTTTTCAGCAAATATTGATTTCTAAGTGTCTATCAGTTTGTATATTGTTGACTTTTGTTGAGTATTTAAATTACTCATACTTATTTTGAAATCTCCCTTATTTCTATGTTCATTAAAAATTATTGAACATCGGTTTGTTTCATTTTTCACTTCCTCAGAAGTGTTGTTTTTATATACATTTTATGCTATATACATTTAAAGATATTATGGTAGTATATTTACTTACGGTCTTTAACTCATCTGGAATCTCAAAAACAGATCCGTCCGGTGTCTCAATTGAAGTTATACTTATCAAACTTGTTCTTATGTATCACATTGACCACAATAATACAAATTTAACAACGGAATTGCCCTGAGTTGTTTGACATGGTGCCACCGTCACCTTTCTACCATCGCACAACTCGACATCGTAGTAGGGTTTATCCATACCTCGTGGAAACGACAAGATCGAATCCATCGTTCTTTTCTTTCACGTATGTACGCCTACACGTACATACGTGAAAAAAAAGAACGATGGAATAAATAGGCAATAAAAAAACCTAATCTTTTCAATTTTCTTTATTTTAACTAAAAATGTCGTTTTATAAGACAATTTTAAATTCTTTATTCTTGTTAAGAATTTCAAATATAAAAAAACAATTGCGTTGCTCTGCGAATAAGAAATATTTTATTTTAGTAATTACATATCTTATCAAATATTATATACGTACTTCAATATATAAAAAATCTGCATGTCAATTTAATTATTATTATTCTAGGCCCGGATTATTAAAATTTATAATAAATTAAAAATATTGTATGGTTTTGTTAAGCAAATAAAAAATCATTTTTATAATTATCATACAAGCCTAATGTAAAATAAATTCATATAATAGAAGTTTCTTTGTCCCGTAAGTTCCTGAACGTTGAAGTGACAAAATTAGATTAACAGAGCTCAGAAACTTTAAAATATTTATTGATAACCTACTTTTGGTCTGAGACTGACAGAAAACCGATCAATACACTATGTTTAGCGACTTATGGAAAATGGGTGTTAGTGCTTTTTTGTAACTTACTGATTACCATATTATTTTCTCTTCTAGTTGCGACCATTATATATGGAACGTTATAATGTACAGGCGTTTTGTCGTATGTTAAAATAAGAGATCTAATGTCTTACATATTTGTCAAATAGCTAAGACATTGGATCTCTTATTTATCGAACTAATTCTCATTTTGGCAGGAATCACATACTCCAATCGGTCGACCCACTTAAACCTGACTTCTTAAGGTCTTTATAAGTCAAATATGTTGAAGCACATATTTATCATATTTGGAGTATGTGCTGGTTACTACCATATCTACCTAGTGATGACGAGCAAAAATACATAGTGAGCTTCATAACTCTTGCGATATTAAATTAAAACAAAGATGTTCTAAAGTTTTCCATATTGGTTTGCTATCGCCGTGATAAAATACGTTTCCTAAAACATATGTGTGCCGCTACTGCAAAATAAGACTCCAACGAAATTTTCTTATAAAATATTTTCTATTTAAAAATATAAAAGTAAGTTCCAACTCGATATTTGTAATACCTACATGAAAGTTAAATGGAAACACGTAACCACGTAGTTTGAAATATTAAATGTGTCGTTTTAACTACAATACAAAAATGTGGTGCCGCTCTCTCGTATTCACACGAATACGGGAACCTATGATTTTTTAAAGACGATTCCTTTAGTAGGGTACAAGCCCTGTGTCACGGGGGCCTTTTCAAACATACAAGTCACGGACACAAAGTACACACAGGCCCAGAACAACAATTTGTGGATCACACAACGTTCTGTCCCGTGTGGGAATCGAACCCACGACCTCTTGCGTAGTAGTCGAACACACTCCCACCGCGCCACAGAGGCAGTCAAACACAAACTTAAACATATTTAATATCATAAAATCAAATCAATGATTGCATGAAACCGCAGTTTGAAAAAAAAAAACGGGTTGCACTCCGGGAGTGCCGGCAGAAGTGAAAATTTGAACATTAAAGTTGTGTATTTTTGAATATTTTAGAATGGTTAGGGATTTTTGGAAAAAAAAGCACAACACCGATAGGGAAGTTCTCACTTCAAAAAAAAAATAAGTTAGTGCGCATTTTCAATTGTAGAGCTCATGAGAAGAAGCTGCTAAGAACTGAAAAATATTTTGTAATATTACAGAAACCATTTTATAGACATCAATTAACTAATGAAAAACATGCACATACACACTTCGCAACAAACACAGTACTTCACATCTTATAATAGTCAGGGGGGCGATTCGCTTATTGTTCAACATCCTAACATCCAAGAGTTCAACGTTGAAACATACGATGTTAAAGCATTTCGTAGCCTGTTTTAAAGAAATTACAGCGAAGCGAAACGATCATAGCGTTGATATGCGCGAAGCCAAAACATCCTCGCCTTCGCTGACAGCCTCGCTCTCGTACTCACTTTTGACTGTCAAATGGGAAAGCTTTACAATTGTAGCTTTCTCTCGGATGTGCTGTAAGATGCAGACCAAATGTGATATTTATTTCTCATCATTGTTTAATATACTAAACGTGTGGTGCGTTTTATAATTATATCGTCGTCTAATTTGAGGCTTGATATATAATATTGAAGTATTGTTTTCAGATGAGTAACGTAAATTTGTATGTGACACAAAAAAAAGACTAGCTGTCACCCGCGGCTTCGCCCGCGTTAACACATTTTATCCCGTTAAGGGTTGAATTCCGCTTTCAATCATAAATTAAATAAATCGAAACTTCTCAGATCTAACTTCAAAACAGACGGAGTTTTACACAATCTTGGGATGGAGTTTCACAAAACTCTCAACTCCAATTTGATTATGCTTGATTTTCTAAAAACGCTGAAATACGTATCTCTTTATTTTAAACCAAAAATCCAAATGTGAAATTGCACAATTTAAACTGATGGAATTTAATACTATCTTGCTACGGAGTTTCACACAAACTTGCAGCTCTTAATTAACCCCATTTAGGGGTTGATTTTCCAAAAACGCTGAAAATATTTTACTTTGTTTTAAACGAAAAAACCAAATATGAAATTTCATTGATCTAACATCAATACTGACGGAGTTTCGTACAAACTTGTAGTCCCTATTCTACCACCTTAGGGGACGATTTTTAAAAAATCCTTCCGTAGTGGAATCTTATATGTATAGATTCTCCTCATACCAGAAATTAACAAAGAAGAAATAATGAGATTATTCAAATCACAGTTATATAACACTGTATTATCTTTTTATATCCATCACTGCAAGTTGAAAAAACATGTAATTATTACTTACATGCTACCACACATCATAATGTAAGAATTACACCTATACATAAACAACAGGTAAATGCCTAAAGGTTCATTTCCGAGCATCGCGGCCGATCGCGAGCCGCTCGCGGCTTACGACAAGCGGCTGACGCTCGCGGCCGATGCGACAATATTCACAGTGCGCGCGCAGGCCTACGACAGTCGTCGGCCGCGCGCGTCAGTCACTTACCTCAGCCGCTTGTTTGAGTGAAAAAAAACATTGTCCGCCTTATTCCAAAAGCTGGACTAAACCTGGTTTGACGAAAATCCTAGTTTAAACCATGGATCTACGAAAATCTTTATTACAAAACGAGGTTCATCGCTTAATCGATGATCTTCTTTGGTCTATAGATTAGTCTTTCGATCACCCTAGTTTAACTATGGTAATAACCTTAAAATGTCAAAAACTTGACAATTTGAACCACTACAATTTTGCGTATTTTAGTTTCAATTATTAATGACGAATAATGCGTGTTAAGTGACTTTAAATTATTAACTAACTAAATATGGTGTGGCAACAAAATAAACGCAAAAATCGAGTGAAATGCGATGTGTGACAAAAGATTTAATAATACATGCTTATTATTGTTTTTCAAAACATTTATCACAGCTTGGAATTGAGAGAGAAGATTTAATATACAGAACTCAGAGATGTCCTAAAATTAAAATGGTCTGTGCAATGTTTGGGTCAACCAGACTCGACGTGAAGTTTACCTACTCAGTGTGGAAAGTTGAAGATCAACACAGATTATTTTTGTTCGACAATAGTATCATTAACTAGTGCTCTATGTAAAACAATCTGATGCATTCCACTTATAATATGTCACATTATTTATATTGAAGTTGGAAAATCACATTTGGAATGTCTGATAGGTGGTCTGGAGTAGTGCGGCAAAAACCAATGTTGAATATACTCAAAATGCACAAAACAAAGTAATAGAAACATCATTAAGACAAAATTTCTTACCTAAAACTTACTACTGAACTATACTTAAAGTGGAACTAAATAAACATTGATCAATTTAAAATTTAGTTGGTAAAGTGTAACCATGGGTAATACCTATCACTAGAAACAGATGTAAACTTAGGTTATAGGTAGGTACCAAGAACTGAATATTATGTTTAATAGAGCTCAGCTAGTTAATACATTGCTACAATGTTCCTTTAAACATAGTTTAAACACTAAACAGAGAGTACAGATTGGTTACAGGTTATTGAAATTGTGATGTAATAACTATTATGCACTACCTACTTAACAGTTTAGATAATTATATTTAAGATTCTCATGAAAATGAACTATGTTCTTAGGGAGAATAAATGGTATCTAATAAATAATGATTCTATGTATAATGTACCTAAAACTTACTAGTGAACTATATAGTGGATCTAAATAAACATTGATCAATTATTGATTAATTACTGTTTATATATTTATACATAAAATGCCTAATTAAAAATACACTAGTGAACTATAAGGTGGATCTAAATATAGAATTATCAATTTTATTATATAAATATATTATTGATCATACATACATACATACATATCAACCCATAAGATGGCCCACTGCTGGGCACGGGTCTCCCCAGTAGAACCTACTGGTATGTAGATCCTGGGGGTAATTGCCATAATCGCCACGCTTGGCGAGCGGGTTGGCGATCGCAGTAAGGCTTTAAGTACGCAGAGGACGCTGCTGCCCGTCCTCCGGAGTGAAATCCCTTAGTCGCCTTGACGACACCCACGGGAAGAGATGGGGTGGTACTATTCTTAAGCCGGCACCACACGGCACAGCCGGCACCACACGGCACGGTATTATTGATCACTGTTTATATATTATACAAAAAATGCATACAATTTAAAATTTATTGTAAAATAAATATCTATACTAATATTATAAAGCTGAAAAGTTTGTTAACGGGGTAATCTCATGAACTACTAATTCTTTTGAACTTTTTACTGTTGGATAGCCCATTTGTTGAGGAAGGCTATAGGCTATATAATATCACACTACAACCAATATGAATGGAGCAGCATTGAGAAATGTTGCAAAAACAGGGAAGATTTATGCAGACTAAGTTGTGCGGGAAAGCTAGTTATCTAAATAGAAATAAGGGATATCAACTCAATATTCCTTTTCAAACATAGTTTGAACAGGGAGGACAGAATGGTTACAGGTTATTGAAGTTGTTAACATCCATTGTGTTGTCAAATGGAATAACTATTAAGTTTTACTGATAGGGTGTTCAGTCTTGAGGTTGCAAAATAAAACTCACGTGTGATGTATAAGTAAAAGGTGAAAGAGGTATATTAAATAAAAGTGGCACGTTATATTTACAAAATAAGGTTCGCAAGTTGTATTGCATGTAGCAAGTCAGTGCATCGCGACCGACCAATCACGACGACTGCGGTGCATTCTCGGCGCCATATATAAACGTGTGGCACAGCGCGCGGCTTAGTGCATAAATAGTTATTGCGTTGGGATGTCGTCTTTTTCAGCACGCGCGCTACGGTGTCGGCGTCGCGATGTCGGGCGCTATCGGCGGCTTGGCATGTAGGACGCCACATCACTCCCCCTCAAGCGAAGCGTACGTTGTGTTTCACCGTGCGGCCGGATCTTGTGACGTAGGCGCTGCTCGGTGAAGACGATGACGTTGCGTTGTCGCTAGGGGTCATGATCGAAGATGCAGTGTCGCTCGATGCGTGGATCCGTGGCACTGCGCCGCATGATGCTGTGCTCGATGATCTAGTGGGTGAAGCTGTGTCGCTCGGTGCGTGGATCGGTAGCGCTGCGCCGCTCGGTGCTGTGTTGCAGATATAGGCCGGCTTTAATCTGTCGACAGAAATAACAGCGGTGCGAAGCGGTAACCGCAGTGTAAAGTGTTTCCCGTCTGGGCTGCGCTGTAAAACTTCGTACGGGCCATCATATGGAGGTGTGAGAGGTTTGCGTACGGTATCGTTGCGCACAAACACATGTGAGCAGGTTGCGAGATCCTTGTAGACGAAAGTGTTCATCGTTGATGCTCGAGCTCTCGGAGAAGGTGTTAGTGACGTCATCGTTTCGGTCAGCTGACGGACGAAATCCGCGTCTTCAATGTTCGACGTTGTAGGTACGAAGAAATCAGACGGAATGCGAAGAGTCGAGCCGTATGTCATTAATGCCGGGCTGACAGATGAGTCGTCACGTAGTGCATTTCTAAGCCCTAGTAGTACCGTAGGAAGTTCGTTGACCCACCTCCCGTCGTTCGTTCTCGCCATCAGTGCCGCTTTGAGGGAACGATGCCATCGCTCGATTTGTCCGTTCGCTTGGGGATGAAAAGCCGTAGTCCGTATTCGAGTTACGCCGAGTTTCTTCATGAGTGAGGTAAACAGTGACGACTCGAATTGTCTCCCTTGGTCCGTAGTAATCTGCAGAGGACAGCCGAATCGTGCTATCCACCCGTCGTACACAGCCTTCGCGACGGTCTCGGCTGTGACGTCACGTGTGGGAATTGCTTCAGGCCATTTGGTACAGCGATCTATCATCGTCACGAGGTATCTATAATCTTCCGATGGAGGTAAGGGCCCGACTATATCGACGTGCACATGTTCGAAACGCGACGACCGTTGAAACTCGCCGAGTGGACTCACGACGTGTCGTTGAACTTTAGCGCGTTGACAGCTGATACATGATTTCGCCCAAGTACCTACGTCCTTGTTGATCGACGGCCAGAAGAACTTTGTAGTCATAATTCTTCGCGATAGTCGTACTCCCGGGTGACTAAGTTCGTGCTGCGCTTTGAAAGCTGGGACGCGATACGGCGGTGGTAGGTATGGACGAGCGTTCGCTGTTGATGTTTCGCACCATATCGGTCGTTGAACTCCCGGTAGGTTGACGCGCGTAAACTTGAGATTCGGATTTTTCATAGATTCGCGTAGTTCGGAGTCCTCTTGTACCTCCGCGAGTCTATTATAGTCGACGGTTGCGTTGAGTACTTCGACTTCAGCGATACGTGACAACGCGTCAGCTGCTTCGTTCTTATCACCGTGAATGTACTTGATGTTAGTGCAAAATTGACTGATGAAGTGTAGTTGTCGCTCTCGTCTCGGTGTGTCGCTGCTACTCGGCGTTCTTGTTAGCGCGTACGTCAGTGGCTTGTGGTCGGTACATATTGTGAGGTCATTGCCCTCTACGAGTCGGCGTAAGCTCTTAACAGCTGTATACATTGCTAATAATTCGCGATCGTATACACTGTACTTACGTTGCGTCTCGCTCATCGTTTTGGAGTAGAAAGCGAGTGGTTTCCACGTATTGTCGATCTTCTGTTGAAGAACGGCACCAATACTGCTGTCAGATGCGTCGGTGAGAAGACATAGTGGAGCGTTAGGTATGGGATGCGATAAGACGGTGGCCTCGAGTATGCTTTGTCGGCATTGCTCAAAGGCTTGTTCGGCTTCGGGTGTCCATAATATTGGTGATTTATCGTTTTTCTTACTATTGTGTAGGTATTTGTTTAACAGATGTTGATGTTCGGCTTGGTGGGGTAGGCAGCTACGGTAGAAGTTTATCATACCTAGGAATCTTCTTAATTCTTGAACTGTGCTTGGTTTTGGAAACTTGAGTATGGCTTGTATGCGATCTTCAGTGGGTTTGATACCGGCCGATGAAACTTCGTAGCCGAGGAATTGTATCTTGTCCTTGCCGAACTCACACTTGTCGACGTTAAGTGAGACACCGTAGTTGTTCAGTCGTTCGAGTACCTGATGTAAGTGACGCTCGTGTTCCTCTTCTGTTTTCGAGTGGACCAACACGTCGTCGACGAAACAGAATACATTGTCGTCGAGTCCTCGCAGTACTTCATGCATAAAACGTTGAAATGTCTGACCTGAGTTACGAAGACCGAATGTCATGCAGTTAAACTGAAAGAGGCCAAATGGGGTTATTATGGCCGTCTTCGCAGCATCTTCATTCTCCATTGGTATCCAAAAGTACGCCATTTTTAAATCGATTTTTGAAAATATTTTCTTTCCGTGCAGTTGGTACGTGAAATCTTGAATTCGCGGAATGGGGTACCGATCGGGGGTTGTCACGGCGTTGAGACGGCGATAGTCGCCGCATACGCGAAGTGAACCGTCCTTCTTCTTAACGACGTGTAGTGGACTAGCCCATGGACTATTCGACGGCTTGCAGATACCCATCTCCATCATCTTCTCGAACTCTAACTTCGCTGCTTTGTACTTATCTGGTGGCAGGGGGCGTGGCCTCGAGTAGATCGGTTGTCCTGTTGTCTCGATGCGATGTGTTACTTCGTGTTTCGTCGGTACTTTGAGTGACATGGGTCGCAGAACGTCTGGGTATTGTTTCAGCAGGTCGTGATAGGCGTGGTTGCGGTTGATGACGTAAACGGCTTCGGTACTTTGCACTGTGATGGTGTTTACACTGAGGTCGGTGATGCGGTCGATGAGTTTGCGGTGATGTAAATCGACTAGCAATTCGTGCCTCGCTAGAAAATCTGCGCCTAGAATTGATGTTTTCACCTCAGCGACCGTGAACGTCCACTTGTAGGCTCTACGTAAACCCAGGTTGAGCTCGAGTGTACGTTCTCCGTAGGTACGTATCTCCGTTCCGTTTGCGGCGAACAATCTGTAGGTATTTTCTGTCGGCTTCGTGGGTTTCTTATTTCTAGCGGCTAACACAGATATGTCGGCTCCGGTATCGACGAGAAACTTCTCTCTGCTGTTAACATCGACGACACATAGGCGGTAACTTGGTTTGTTAACATCGACGCCCGCCAACGTGGATGAACGTTCTAGTTTTCCGACTTCTGCTTCTGTTTAGCGCACGGCGGTTCACATTTTCGGGCTTCGTCACCAAATTGAAAATGATAATAACATACCCAATCTGGATCTCCGGGCTTACGGTTCGTATAGGCACGTACTCGCGAGTTCGACCGCGATCGATTTTGGCGGTAACGGGAATGATGCGTCGAATTTTGTTGTCTCGTGCGAAGTTCGGCGATTTCTAGCGATAATTTCTCGATCTGTTTAGATAGTAGGTCAAACTGCAGGTTTTCGTTTGGTACGTGTTTTCTTTCGAGCGTATGCGCGGAGTTTAACGATGTTGATGGCGACGGACACGTGGGACGCACGGCGACCGCGGCAACCGTCGCAGGTTCGAAGTGTTCCACCATTTTGTCAGCCATCGCAGCTAGGCCTTCGAGCGACGATTCGGTGTTCACGGCGAGCACGGCGCGCACTTGCGTAGGTAATTGATTGAGCCACATTACCTTTAACGCCTCTTGGGTCAGCAATTTCCCGCCTAAATCAGTCATCTTGCGCAGTAACTGGCTAGGCTTCATGTCGCCGAGTTCTAAGCCGCTGAGCAGCTTCTGCAACTGGCGATGGTCGGACTCTTGAAACGTGGAAATCAGCCTATTTTTCAGTGTAGCGTATTTGTTGCTCGCGGGCGGGCTCAGCACGATGTCGGCGATCTGCTCCAGGTCGTTGCAGCCGAGCAACGGGACGACGAGATTGAACTTCTGATCTTCTCCAATTCTGCTAGCCGCAACGGCGGCTTCAAACTGCGCGAACCATAGGCGTGGGTTTTGGCGCCAAAATGGCGGCAGACGCGCAGGCAGCGAGATTGTGGCGACGTCACACGTAACGGTCGTTACCTGTTCTTTCACGTCTTCTACTTCTTGTGGGCTGGTTTCCTCTGTAGACATCTTGGAGTTGCTCCTTGATCACGTCGGGGTCACCAATTTACTGATAGGGTGTTCAGTCTTGAGGTTGCAAAATAAAACTCACGTGTGATGTATAAGTAAAAGGTGAAAGAGGTATATTAAATAAAAGTGGCACGTTATATTTACAAAATAAGGTTCGCAAGTTGTATTGCATGTAGCAAGTCAGTGCATCGCGACCGACCAATCACGACGACTGCGGTGCATTCTCGGCGCCATATATAAACGTGTGGCACAGCGCGCGGCTTAGTGCATAAATAGTTATTGCGTTGGGATGTCGTCTTTTTCAGCACGCGCGCTACGGTGTCGGCGTCGCGATGTCGGGCGCTATCGGCGGCTTGGCATGTAGGACGCCACAAAGTGCTACCTAACAGTTTAGATAATTCAGTTTCAGTTCATTTTTTTTTTTTTTTTTTTTTTTTTATGATTTTATTAATTATATTTGTAATTCTCATGAAAATGAACTCTGTTCTTAGGGAGAATAAATGGTATCTAATAAATAATGATTCTATGTAGTTATTTGAGAATTTCATTTCATAGCAAGCTCACTGATATTAAATAATAAATATATTCATAAAATTTGTTTCAATTGTTTGTTGTGCTTCAGCCGAAGCTTCAGTACCTATGTTGAATCTAGGCATACTTTCCCCCAATACATTCAGAACAACGAGTGCAACAAAGAAAACAGTAAGTATATCAAAAATGGAATATCTTATTGAGTAAGTATCCTTCCATGCTAAGACCTGTTCGAATGAAACTAGCTTTGTAATAAAAACTCGCATCCAAGTTCCTCTAAGTGTTTGGGCGCTATAATTACTCAGATTAAACTTATAACATCCCTAATAATGTCTGAGTTCATTAAATTTAGGTTATCATCATTTGTTTACATTTTTAGTACTGATGACAACTACTTATGTAACGTTCCGATCCTTACAGAATCTATTTGATTTTTCGTAAATTGCAGGCCGAGGGCTTTTATGTCAGGTTAATATTTTGAAAATTACGTAGTGCTGGCGAATAATTTAGCTACATAGAACGTCTAAATATTTTATTCTCAATGAAAACTATACTTTCAAATTACATTGGTATAAAACAGAACGTTATATTTGAATGATAAGAACAATGAATGAACTAAATTGATTATAATCTGTGGCTGATTGCTAGATCCTTTGGTATCAGCTGGTCCACGGACTATCTAAGCTTTGTAATAAGACCAATAGTACTGTACTATATCCTGGACTTGAAAGTCTTTGTTTAAACCTTGATTTGATCTTTTCTTTGGAATAAGGCGGTGTGAGTTCAAGTTTCTACATTTGTTTCAATTCTTATGTAAAGTAAGTAGGTAATGGTTATATTCCTGCTTGGCATGAGCAACCCAAACATGACTGCCGTGGGCGTTAGTCTACTTCTGCAAATTGGTTACTTAACTGCTTGTTAATTTCTTAATAGCATAGTTATAGGTTGGATTATTACATCTTAACTTATCATAATAATAATAAACGTCTTCTAATAATTGAAATCAACGTACGTTCGACAGAATTAGGCCATTATTAATTGGTAGGTACTAGAATTTTATCCATATATAGGCTAGGTTATTATTCTAACTCCTAACAGCGTAGCCTAAGTACTATAAAGTTAACCATATTCTAAGAAATATTTGATCATTTAGATTTAAAATAGTTTGTTGTGTTGTTTTATTTTTATAATTAATTGTAATTAGTTGACATATTTTAAGATATGCTGAAATGCAGTGTTGCCAAACGACTATGTGAATTTTTCCCCAACATTTATGAAAATCCCCCGAAAATTTGCTTCGTGTAAAAAATACGACCATGCAACACAAGTCAAGAGTGGATCGCTTGTGCAACGGGTTGGAGTGCAATTTAATGGTTTCTAAGCTAAAATATAGTACTAAAACACTTTAATAAAGAATATTACCCTCCGAATTTCCCCCCCCGGGCCGAAAATCTCACAAAATTTGCAATCTGTCCAATCTGGCAACAGTGCTAGTCGACGTGGTCGACGAGCATTTGGTATTTACAAATCAGTCCAGTCATCTTGAGAACCTCCTCCTTTTTGTAGTCGGTTGATAAAACATTAACGTAATACCTACCTACGCCCGGTCTCAATAATCTATCTATCGATGGATTTGGGTACTAGAGCTATATATTTGACATAAGCTCCATAAAAAATATGTCCAAATTATACCTCCTTATACTTAGTAGCCAAATGAATTAATAGGTAGATTATTAAGACCGGCCGTAAGTCATTTATTTCATTTTATCAGTGGTAGGTCTAAGTCATGTGCCATCTTGGTGGGTACAACAACAGTGTCAGATATTCTTTCGTGAAATAGTGATGTTAACATATCATTATGTTTCGATTGAAGGGCACTGTAGCAAATGTAATTACTGGGCAAATGAGACTTTTGAACGCGTAAGGAATGCGTTGTGATGGCATTTTTTGGCCGATTGTAAGCGTCACGATATGGGCTATCGTGCGTGACTCTTACCATCAGCCGCACGACGTGCAAGTCTCCTCATTTCTTACACGACTGTAAACGTAAAGAAGGGTTATGTTTTTCGCGCGTATCTTGTATGTATGTAATATTCTTTATTACCTGATTTCTCACAATCCACTGAACGTATTTGAACAATTATGACGTTGTTAGATTCGTCTTGATCGCCTGAGTGTTCTTAGATATGTGACGTTTGAAAAAATAAACATGGCGGCTGTGAGATGTCAAAATAAAGAGATGTGAAAAAAAAAGTTGTTTTGAATACTACAATATCGGTATCAAATTAAAGGGTTCATCGTAAGCGTTTCAAAAAGGTATAAAATGATTATGACTGTAATACTAAAAAGTTAGTTAGCAACCATTCTTTTTTCAATTGTCAATACTTGACAATAGCTGTGATAAAAGTTAGTTGTTACATCGGATACATACTACAACTTCTAAAAAGTATTAAATAAAAAACCCGCCTGCACAAAAAAGATGAAAACAAGATCCCCTACATAATTATATAATTTCATGCAGTCGGAGGCACTTTACCAAGTTCATAGAGATTCATTAATACCTCCGACTGCATGAAATTATATAATTTTGCATATAAAAAAAACTAGGTATAGCATATATTCTTTATATATTTATGATGCAAAACAACTCTTTTTCGTTTTACCTCGTTGGGATTCTACATGTACATGTAATGCCAAGTTCGCAAACAATAGATAAAGCCGGAGAAAAAAACCTGGTAATAAAAACTCTCGGCCACTCATTTTAAATTGCCAATTTTACAATATGTTTAAATATTTTATACTTTATATAGGAGTAAGGTGCTGCGACTAATATACTATACACCATGTTAAAGGACTGATGCAATGTATCTGTGAGATTGTCGTTGTAGACACCTTTATATATACGAGTAGAAAGCTCAGCAACACCCCATGCTGTTCGATAGATGGACTGATTGTCAATAATATCATGATGGTAATGTCATGATGTTATGCTGATGATATGGTGTTGCTGAGCCCATCGATTGGCGCATTAATAAAATTGATTAGTATCTGTGAATCATATGCAGGTGAATATGGGCTTGCGTACAATGTCAGGAAAAGCGAACTGTTGTTTTTTAAGGCAGGAAACTTAAGTCGTACCTGCGTTGCACCCGTTACACTAAATAAAATATCTTGGACACATTGTCAATGAAAACCTCACCGATTATCCAGACATTGAACGCGAGCGTAGAGGAATGGCAATTCGCTGCAATATGCTGGCTCGCAGGTTTGCTAGGTGCTCCAATAATGTGAAAGTCACAGTATTTCTATTGTGCAACCACAATGCAGCCTATGGGCTAGCCACAAGCAGCGGGCTGTCAATGCACTGAGAGTGATTTCAGGTTCTTGATGGGACTACCTCGATATTGTAGCGCATCACCAATTTTTGCGGCTTAGGGGTGGCCCTAGAGCCACCCCTAAGCCCTTAGTGTGTTTATTTTTGTACACTATTTAACAATACTTACCTTTTCCACATGCATTTTGGCTATTAGTTCGGTAATAAGTCGAAAATTACATTAAGGGCATAATTCGTATATCATTGTTGTTGTGCCATGTAGCATTATGCACAAATATTAATTACGCGTATGTAGCATTATGCTATAAAATAATATGTTTTTCTTTGCTTTTTGACAAAAAAATTATGCGACCCAATATGGAACCGGTTCAACACTGTTAACGTCGAACATAAATTTTATACCTCTCTATTTAAAATAGTTATAAGTCTATAAAGTAATTCTTAGTGTTAATGAATATTAGAAGAAGTGTTTATAACAGTGTGTAAAGTGAATCATGTCTGGAAAATATACAAACTTGCTGATCATCACTGCCGTCAACGGATGAATTTCAAAAGCTCATCATTAAAACCTGGGGAGTATTTGATTTATTTAATACTAACTAATACTCCACAAGCATATAAATACATGTCTCATCTGTGCATGAGCTTCGTCATTCTCTCACTGGCAACATTTTTTATCTATTTCTGCTTGACAAATTGTGGAAGCACACCACATCAAAAATACACAAAGTTATTATACAATTAATCAAGTAACACCTTATTTATACTATTTAGATCTATTTTTTTATGTCAGACTTCAATTAGTTTACTAAGTTATGAAATACATACCTCATGCTCAAAAATGTAATAATCCACTAGAATTATGAATCCACTACTTAGGTGTTGTCTTTATTAACTTTGTAATATTCTAAAATCTTGTTTATGTTCTATAGTTGAATTCAATTGCATTTCAAGTTTCCTTTGTATTATCCTCAAGTTTATAATTGAAACTTTTTTCTTTCTTGTACTTAGCTTTGTTTATTATATTACAGGAATCTAGTGGACAAATCTCACATTATGACTAGTAAGGCACAGCATGTCAACAAGGGATAAGAAAAAAAGCAAAAAGTTAGCGTTGCTTGAGTTGGAAAAATGCAAAGTAGACAATATACAGCTATTGACAGAGCGCTCTGAATGCGAAGAGGAAATTGTAAGGATCAATCAGAAAGTAGGTGACCTGAAAAAACAATTGACCGACCTGCACATCAAAAATGTATATACTATAAGATCAGCGTGATCTATAACTATACAAGGTCTCTGAGCCGTTATGCAGAAATGAAACACCATATTTACATTAACTCAAAAAGCTCATATTTACATTAACTCTTCAGATGACAGAGATACAGGCGACAAACAGTCAAGCAACTCAAAATCTCTTTAGTGAACTCTTACGTGTTAAATGAGTAAATAAGTTTAAATTACTTACCCATAAAAATGTTGGAAATATTCAAAATTAAATAAACTAATTAGGTACTAAATAATATTGAAGTTAAGTGTAGACGGTTAGGAAAACTTACAATACTGTCAAAGACTACCTCTGTGGCGCGGTAGGAGTGTGTCCGACTGCTATGTTAGTGGTCGTGGGCTCGAGTCCCACACGGGACACCACTTTGTGTGATTCACAAATTGTTGTTCCGAGCCTGAGTGTACTTTGTGTCCGTGACTTGTATGTTTGTTATGTCCCCCGCGACACAGGGCTAGTAACCAACTGCGGTTGTCATCTACATAAAAAAAACCCGAGCCTTTAAATAAACCAGAAAAACTACGGTCGGAGGATTCCTGTCATGAACAAAAAGTTGCCAACAGATTGATGTATCATCGACATACTCAGGGGCTCAATGCTCTAATCACCAAGTTACACTCACGTTTGCCATCACTCATACTTGAACAAGAGTCAGAAACTCAACAATGTATTCTCAAATATGAGGAAGTAGCCCAAGTAGCAAGAGAGAATATGAATCAATTAACTTCTCTAATCATAACCAACCTATATCTATGCTATAACTGCTCGCTACCACAGTCTGTTACAACCACAAAGAATGTGAATACACTCACAAATACATCATGTTTGCATAACAGTACTAACAGTAAGTGTGATTGTGACTGTATGTTAATTGTTAACTATTCAACAACCTTTAATTAATACTGTTTCAAAAAAACGAGTTGTAATTTTTTCCGACCAGCTAGTAATAGATTTTGGAACGTTAATTTAAGGTCATTTAAAGTATAAAGTTTCAAATTATTATCCACCAGGAGCAATGTTTAATAGTTTATTATTAAACTAGCATCCGCCCGCGGTTTCGCCCGTGTTAAGTTTGGACTGCCATTTCATCCCTTTAAACATTTGCTTTGTAGTGGATGCCTACATCATAACAACTATCTGTGTACCATATTTCAAGCCAATCCATTCAGAAGTGTGAGCTGTGTGTTGATATATCAGTCAAGCACAGTTTCCTTATAAGACTCATAAATACACAGATAGTTAGTGGTAGTGCTAAATTTTCGGTGAAGTGAAAGCAGTTTTAATCAAAATTAAGCGTTTGTGATGACTGATGAATAACGGATTTATTTGGATAAGGGCTTTAATACCATGTTCATTAGAACACTTTCGCAAATGAAAGCATTATTTTAAAACAAATTTAGTTACCATAAAAAGGTAATAGTGGGTCAATCTTAAATGATAGGCATTTGCTGTCGCGGACTTTTTTTAGAACTTTTTAAGAGGAACAAATCCGTCATGCATTTTTGTTGTGTAACTGTAACCGTTTACGCAGCGCGGAAGCTCTCAAAAGGAATATTTTTTCCCAGTTCTTACAACATTTTTCATTGCTGCCCCGCTCTTACTGATCATAGCGTGATGTTATATAGCCTATTATAGCCTTTCTCCATAAATGGCATATTTTTCTCATATATTCATAACTCTTATATTAAAGTATAGATTAAATAGCATTCGTTTAGATGATCAATCAACAGTTGAAGTACTATATGGTGATAGCTTCTCCATCCCCAAATGATATATAATTCCTATAACAGAGTCTATGATATCTATTAAGGAAAAAGAACAAAGTGTACAAGTAGTACACAGTCAGTATCTGATATACACAACAAGCACATGTTAAATAATGCAACGTACCAGTATGGTAAGTTTATACTATTTTTCGACACGAATAAACTTATTCGTAACTGTATTTTAACAAAAAATACTATGTATTTGTCTACTAAGCGACAGCTTGCTGAATCATTAGCATTTAATATTTACGCTGAGCCTGGTACAATTAGTGAATCACAGCATACACTGTTTTACCAATTGTTCCAGGATTATTAACGTAACTTCATCAAAATATCCATCGTTTATCTAGCAAGGTGCAGGATATAATTGTTAAGGAATATAATTATTTTTAAAGACCCACTAGATATTTTTTGTGTTACAGAACACTGGTTAATGAACCATGAACTGATTTTTAATAATGAATATTATGGTATGGTAAGCATGTTCGTAAGGAAGGAAGCTATACATGGTGGCTCTATGATTTTTGTTTCTAATAGTGTGAATAGTAAAGAACGTAAAGGTAGCTCGTTCTGTCGAGCGTACTGTAGAACTCTCTTGGGTAGAATTAAAGGAGCATATTGTTGTTTGTGTCTACCGTCCACTACAGAGTGACTTTAATTTGTTCGAGACTATAATAGAAGATGTACTAAACGTTCTTAGTTCTTAGTATGTGGCGATTTCAACGTTAATATACTTGAACAGTCACCTATGTGTATTAGATTGTGTACTTTATTTAACTCATTTAATTAGAAGCATTTGATTAGAGCACCAACAACGATTTATTTATTTACTTGCTGTGCCCCGCGGTGTTACCTGCGGTTTATTAGCCTATGTGTTAATCCAGGGTGTCAGCTAACTCTATACCAAATTTTATTTAAATCGCTCCAGCCGTTTAGACGTGAAGAAGTAACAAACATACACACTCACACACTCACAAACTTTCGCTTTTATAATATTAGTGTGATTACGACAACCAACAAGGTATACAACATATAACATTTCTTAATGCTAGAACTTATATCATGTGTTAGAGATGTTACCTTACTTACAGGTGGCAACCTGTAAGTAAGGTTAAGGTTAAGCACAGCTTGCACTTATTAATATAAACAACACAATGCGATAGAGCTATTACAAAAATAATTGTTAAAAATAGTGTAGTTTGATGTAATCAATAGACAGTGAAGTATTATATACTGTAGACAGTTATTTATTACTAGCTTTCGCCCGCGGCTCCGCCCGCGTGGTTGTCGGTATATCGCGATAAAAAACTATTCTATGTCCTTCCCTGGGACTCAAACTATCTCCATACCAAATTTTATCTAAATCGGTTTAGCTGTTCGAGCGTGAAAGCCTAACAGACAGACAGGCAGAGTTACTTTCACATTTATAATATTATAGTATGGATTTTTAAATATAATTTGGTTCACATCACATTCCGCCACATGCTTAGATATTATTTTTGCAGCTGTAGTTATAAGGTCATGTTGAATGACTTAACATCCGATCACAGTGGATAGAAAGTCACTTTGCCTATTCATACATTGGCTAACATAAACAAGATCACCTGTAGGCCAATGAGTACAGTCCGCCTAAACAATTTTTATTACTAATAAATTTTGTATACTACTAATTAAGATTTTAGTCGGGATGATCCGAACTACATTTACGCGTTTTGTTTTACATTATTAAATCTGAATTCAATAATATGTTTACAACTAAGACTTTTTATGCAAAATTTTAAAAAATGAAAATATAGAATTTAAGATTACGATATGTTTTATTTTTAACGTAATTGTAACTCAGAAAACAAAGCAGGTATCCTTATCACAAAATCGGAAATAATTACTGTTAAATTAGATGAACTCTACACTAACAACATAAAAGTAGATGTTGTCCAATTAGTGGACACAATATGATTATGGAAGATATATTTTTAACTCGCATCATACACTGCACGGCACAACAGGTTCAGGAATAATATGTTTCAATTAATTATTGTACATATATGGCATGACAGCAAGTAACACAAATTGCTAAAATCGATGTAGGGTCGAAATCTGAAACAGTATATACATCAATGGCTAGGAAAATTATATATGCTGTACCATAAGGGTCAGCTTTATTATTTCTAGTCTATATAAATAATCTGTCAAAAGCTGTAAATCATCAAATTACTGAAATTATGAATCAGAAGTAAATAACATATCACAAGGTGGTTGCTTTACTGAAGAATAATAATTTAAATCTAAACTTTACAAAAAGAATGTTGGATTATAGACAAAGAGAAAATAAAAATATCATAAGTTTTTTATATCTTATCTTGGACAAAGAATAGAAGAACCAAATTGTACAAAGTTTTTAGGAATACACATTGACAGTAACATGACATTTCATTCCCTATATTCCATATTAATGATATTATTAGTAGAACATCACGATTGTCTTGTCTTAATATATAAGTACTAGCGGCCCGCTCCGGCTTCGCATGGTTATAAAATATATGGATGTTATTTTACATATAAACCTTCCTCTTCAATCTTTCTATCTATTAAAAAAACCGCATCAAAACTTTAAAATGTACCGATTTTTTTCGTTTTGCTTGCTTGAAAAATGGCGGGTACTAGTTTTTTATTTATTTATTGCATCTTCAGAATGTCAATATTTAATGGTATTAAAACCAGCCAGTTACATTCAGATACAACCGAAGTGATTAATAACAATTCCTTCAAAATTCGAAAATACTTTTGCCCCCACCTATTTGCATAACATGGATATGTTGAGTCAGTTTTATAATACGAGTTCTATTTTGGGGAAACTCAACGGGCAAGGAGCATTATTTAAAAAAGAAACTGAGCAATTTATTTAATTGCTAGGTTTGTCTGGATTAACTCGAACCTTTTCCAAAAAAAAAAAAAAATAGGAACAAACGGAAACGCAACAAATTTCCATAATTTACTGATTAAAAAGTCCTACTATTCGTTAAATTAGTTATAACTGACACTAATACTGAAATTATATTTTAAATCAATGCAATATACGATTTTCCGATAAACTTATTTCCTTTTATATTTGTATTATGTAATATCTACCTATCACATTATGTTATAAAAATGTATAATTTCTGTAATAATTATTATTACTAGTTTTCATTAAAATAATTACAATAATAATTTGTTATTAGATATTTCTCAAAATTTGCACGGCATTGTCATGGTAAAATACAGAAAATTGACTATTTAATTCAACAGTTTAGTAACATCACTATGTAACCTGTATTTAGCAAATAAATGAATTTGTATTTGTAACAAAATTAACGCTTGGAACATGATTACCTAATTCTGAATTTGGGGGTGAAGCCCGTGATCATAATTTTGAATTAAGTGTTGAATAAAAGTGTAACTGACAAATTAGATCAAACGCAAACTTTTAATAATTTATTTGCGGAAATACCTATAAATACAACCAGCTCCATAAATTCATGTCCGGTTAAAGCCCAATTAAGCACTTATAAGAAGCAGCGCGAAAGAGTGTATTGTACCATTTAGTTTTAATTTTATAAGCCCCAATGACATAAAAAAAATATTTATGTCAATCATTTGCAAAAAGACCGCAGACTTATGGGGTATTTCTGTTAAATTAACTAATAATAATATCACTATTAATAGCACCGCATTTAGCTACAATTATAACAAGATGTGTTGATAGCGGCGTGCATCCTGATTTGATGAAACACAATGAAGTAATTCCTACATTTAAAGTCAGTTTAAAAAGCGGCCCTAGTAATTTTAGAACTAATCTTATCTCAAAATCTTTGAAAAGGCCAAACTAATACAGTTAGAAACATATTTAAATTCTAATAATCTACTGCATAGTAATATAGTATGTTGAAATTACTCTAATAACGTCTTGCCGATTAGGAGTGAGTATGGGCGTGCTAGAAGAATCGATTCTGAGTCAAAACTTATGCGATATTGTTCCATTAGTTGATGGGTGACACTTCTCTTAAATTCAACCCAGTCGTAAAAACTATTATTCTGGCGAAGTAAATAGGTCACTCGCATTAGTTCTTGACTGGTTTACGTCAAATAACTTGCTCTTAAATTCTAATAAAACAAATGTATTAAGTTTAGTTTGCTATATGTCATAAATTTCAGTACGAATCTAGTTTTAAACAATAAAGTTTTTAAGTTTGTTGATTGAATGTTTTTTTTGGAAATTACTTCCGATTCAGACAGTAAGTTACATGGGGGCGCCCAATCATATTGTCTCGCAGAAAAATACAGTTATGCAGCGTATGCTGTTAGCAAAGTCAGACAGCCTACAGATGTGGAAACAACAAGGCTAGTTTATTTTGGTTATTTCTACATCGTCATGTCGTATGTCATACTGTTCTGGGGCAAGGCGGGTGACTTTCAAACAATTTTCATTCTTCAAAACGTGCAGTGCGAGCGATTTATATGCACCAGTTTCCCTTAAAGAAAAGTTTAAACAATAATAATAATGATTTTATTTATCATTTATATATCATTACATATATGTTAAGTCATGGACACACTGACAAGGTAGGTAGGTACAGTAAAATAAGAGAATACAATCATGAACACACACAGTTAAAATGAAATAAATAAAATAAAATATCAGTCAAATTAATCTATTAAACATAAAGCGTAACAAAAAAAAAAGATAAAAAATTTAATAATTACAGTACTCAATTAATAGGATACATTAAAAAAAATTAAAATATAATTGACAATGTTCTTAAAAATATGTATACTGTACGTCATACTAATAATAATTACATATCAATTCAATAAAAATACAAATACAGGAACTAGGTACATGGTTAGGCGGCTATTTCTAACCACCGTCTATAGATCCAATTATTGTCCCTATTGACCCTTTACAAAGGCGTTTTCACATTCCTCAACGTAGAGCAACGATGGCACTCAAAGTGTTAACTTGCGCATCCAAGAATATACCGGATGCCATGTACTGCAGTGACGCTCTAGTCCATGCAAAAAGGATACTGTATGACAGTTGCATCTCAGTATATATAGCAAACATTATGTTTGTTAAACAAAATATGCATTTATATCACAAGAATAGTGACGTTCACTCGGTGAACACGAGAAATAAGCACAAATTTGCTCGGTATTTTTTGGGTTCCGTAGCCAAAGTGGCAAAAACGGAACCCTTATAGTGTCCCTAATAGTCTGTTTGGCCGTCCGTATGTCCCAGGCATTTTACTCAAAGTGTACGCAATGAATATATTGATGTAATTTGGTGAAAAGGCGTCTTGTAGTAGCCGGTACTAAGTTTGATAGCTAAATAATAAAAATAAATATTTTTAGGCATTCCATACATTTAAAAAACCTGAAAAAAAAAATCTGCAAAAATCACCGTGTGGCATTATTCGACAGGCCTTTAAACACATGTCAGGTTTCAAATAAACTTTTTTGACTCAGTGAATATTATTGGAAATAATCGCCACGAAAGTTGCATATATTGTGTCCCTCATCTTTTGAAATGTGTGACCAAAAAATAATAGCCATTTTACAGGCATTTCTTGCCAATCACTTTTTTAAAAAAAAACAATAATTGTATTAAAAATCACAAAGGTAGCGCTTAGATAATAAATACTTTTAATTAAAATTATTTTCGACATTGTCAGATAGACAAGAAAAGGGCGCAAGTGCCATGAACATAACGTTCTTCTGCTGGTGCAATTCGGATTATTCAAATCGGATTTTTTACATCAACGGCTGCAGAACCCTACACTGAGCATGGTCCGACATGCACTTGCCCGTTTTTTTATTTACATTTTTGTTTTTTGATTTATTATTTAATATTTTTTATTATTATGTCGGTAAGATCGCCACGAACAATATGGGGTTCCGTAGTCCCCCATCCGAATAATGCGGCTTAAGTAGTGGGTTTTCTGTTGTTTTTGTTTCATAATACTAACAAACGTTAGTATTTTTTAATGAAATCTGTGTGAAAATTTTGTTACTTCTCACTTGGTCTGTCTGCTGTTACTCTTTAAATTGTAAAGCCTAATTAGTTGCGATAGTTTTCTTCTTATTTTACTATAAATACTGCTTTAAAAAACCCTTATAGTTTCGTCATGTCACTCTGTCTGTCTGTCTGTCTGTGTGAATAATGTGGCTTAAGAAGTGGGCTTTCTGTAGTTTGTGTTTCAATATCTACTTAATAATATTTTTCAATGGAATTTGAAGGAAAATTTTGTTACTTCTCATTTGATCAGCTGTTACTCGTAAACTTGTAAAGCCTACATAGCTGTGATAGTTTTTCTTTTCATTTCACTATATATACTACTACTGTGATTTTCACATACCCAACATTAACCATTTAGCTGGCAGGTGGGGGGGACACTTGAGTTTAACAAAATGTTCTCTTTAAAGCTTTTTATTTTACAAACGGATCCCTAAATCTAAAAAAAACCCTTAACGTTTTTAAAATACCTATCTAATGATACCCTATACGATGGGGTAGGTGAGAAAAAATATCAAAAAAGATGAAAAATCATAAAATTAAAAAACAAAATACTCATTCGGATTCAAACCCGGGTCTTCTCCTTTGTGGGATCGCCCGTTTCTTACCTAAGCTATTAAAACATTGTGCAACGCGGCGAAATTTACCTTCGTATTCTAATGATATTGTAGCAGTTTTCCATTGCCTGAAAATACAGATAAAACGACGTTTTAAAAAATGAAACCTAGCTAGATCGATTTATCGCTCCCGACACCCCCTGCATACTAAATTTAAAAAAAATCTCAGGAGCCGTTGCCGAGATTCAGATTATATATATATTTATATACAAGAATTGCTCGTTTAAAGATATAAGATAAGATAAAGATGCTGTTGTGTTTCAGAACACACAACAGACCTTGCTTACCTTGTATTTATTTTTTAAACCAATCAATTTTTTGTCAAAAAGTTTTTATAAGTTTCAAATTTATTTTGTTTTACGGTACTTTTCTATAATAAATGAAGGCGTAAGGTTTCTATACAATGTGTGCTATTAAAGGTGGCGGCGTGCATGTATGTACGCATGCGCACGCAGCCTCTTTGAATACAGGTATGGAATCCAAAAAAAAAATATTAATCATGATTGATTTCTTACTTTTACAATAATTAATAACAATTTTCAATTATTCACACGTAACATCTGAATGTTAAAAGTGTTCAAAAGAAATTTATTACATATATCCAATTTCGTAATAGTATATATTTTATTTTAGTCGGTGCAAAAAAGTTCACATGCTAGAAGAGCGGAGGAGTATAGCCGATATTTCCTTTTTATTAAATATCATGAACGGAGCGATAGATGTAGACGAGTTCGTGGGGGGAGATAGCCCTGCGCGTGCCGACTACTTAACGTCGAAGGCACAATCTTCTTCACGCAATATTCAAATCACCTATAGACAAAACTCATTTATGAAACGGCTATGTTTTGTTTTTCTTTTTTTTTTCATATGTTGGGAAACAAACAGCTTGTGCGATTTCTATTAGGCAAAATTACAGTATTCACAAGATAAGCCTCTTAAAATTTCCATCTATAGATACAATAAATAAGTATGTATGTACAATATTGCAGGCCAGAGAGTTGACATCGATCCTTTCATTTATGAGCAGCAACAAAATTAAAGACTACTTTGTGTAACAACAGCTTTTTTGATTGATTGACTGTATCTAATTTAAAATTGAATTTGTATATTTCTTTATATCAATTCTCTGTACTGCATAATGTATCTTTGTATCTATTGTTATGCAACTTTAATGTCGTCGTACTAAATACAATTTGATCAACACAAATGATTACTGGTGAAAACTTTTCTTTGGCTAAAAACACATGGTATCTTTCAACTAGCTGAGAGTTCTCTAAAATCGAAAATAAAAAAAATATTTTACTTTAAAAAAGGTAATCCCAACAACAACCCCAAAATCCTATATTAATATTTAGATTTTTCAATCTGGCAACCCTACACATAACTTGGACCCACTTCGTTGTTATCAGTAAACATGATTTAAATATTTAAATACGTGTTTCTATGAACAATAGCAAACAATAACAATCGCCTAAAATTGAGTGTTATGAAGACTATAGTTGAATAATTGAAGGCCCACTTTGTTGGCGTAGAGTGTAACTTCAACAGCCACTGGACAAAGCTGTTATTCTCTCTTGTTAATATTTTAGTACTCATTCACTCACTGAATACGTCTATTTGCTTTTGTGTATTGTGCACTCAAAAGTCAAACGGTTTAGTTAATAATCGCACACTTTCTAGATATTGATGTTAGAATGTTTAAGTACTTAAATGAAAATTAATTTTAGGAAAAGATTCGTTGTGTTTTTTTTGTAAAGACCACTACAGGTGATAAGGTTCTAGCCCAGGTGTCTCAGGGTGTTTAAAAACTTATATAATGAACGCGCACCATCTCAGAACTACAATTGTGAGTCCGACAAGTATAAGTACTTGTTACAATTTGATCCACCAATCGTGTAGTCACAGACATATTTACATATTTCAACTGTAGTATAAGTTAACACTAGCTAATGTCATTAAAATTGTAATTAAGCTCATAGTTTGAAAAGAGTAGTCCATGAGTTTTTTATTCCTAGATGTGTAGCTTCACATCAGGAAACTGCCTTCTAGTTTCCTATTTCAAAATCATTGATGTTCTAAATAATACCTGGGTAGGTACTTGATTTCATTTTATGAAATAAAAATAATTATAATATTTCAATTATAATAAGCAATTACCCACCATAATTATCTCCTAGTGCAATGGTTACAGTTTCATCAAAGCCAACAAAAATAAAAAGGATATAATTTCAATGAATTCCAATTTTCACTTCTTCAGCTCAGAGTTGGAAATAAATCAATGAATTTTTGAAGTTCAGAGAAATATGGCACGGGAAGAAATAGGTGGGAAAGAACTTGATGATAAATTACGTTCTTGTCATTATTGTTTTTAAATTTCTACGATTTTGTCGCAGAATTGAAAACATTTAAAGTTTCGATACTTACTTTTATTTACCAGTCGTTTTGCTTGAATTTTAAAATAGATTGGTAGTAGTCCTCGGTCGACTACCTTCAAAAAGCGTTATGCGATTAAGGCCTCCAAGCCAGCGAGTAAATTCACAAACATTTGATAAAATAAACAAACTTAAAAAGCGCTCTTAGACCAAGCAAAAATAAAATAATAACAAAATTAAACAGTTTTACTGAGTAATATTGGTGTTACACTCATACACTGTCACTTACAGGCGGGCGCATATACGTCGTTAGACGATCTGCGCCACCGCTGTACATATATGTTGCGCACGCGCATGTATACCATCGGCAATGTTATATGTTATTATATGAATTTTATTTAATAGTAGCGAAAGAATATTTTTGAACACAACTCAAAGTTTAGTAACGTTTAAGCGTTTAGCGCTTATTGTAACAATTAAGCCATTGCTAAAAATAACAAGATAATTAGTTTGTAAATAGGAAGATGGCGTCACCTTACAAAGAATGAAAAAAAATTGTATTGTATTATATTGTATGCATTCGTATTGCATATACACGCAACAATTAACAGCTATTATAAGGTATATAGGCGGGCGATGCAATAGATCGTCTTGATGACACAGCGCCGCTAACAATCAAAACTACTGAAAAATGTAATAACATTAGGTAGGTACTAGTTCCGAGTGTGAAAGTACTTACAGTCCACTAAATAGGTCGATATGTCAGTTTTAGAATTATAAACATTTTTAAAAACTATAAAAACCGGGCAAGTACATGTCGGACCATGCTCAGTGTAGGGTTCAGCAGCCTTGAACAATTGCATTAGCACAAGATTTTTTGAGAAACATAGTTATTTGACAATACTTAATGACGGTATATCTGATCTTATCCGAAATAATTTTAGTTTAAAGTTTTTATTAAGCGTTATCTTTGTCATTTTTTTCATATTTTTTGGTCACACCTTTCAAAAGTTAAGAGGGGGGGGGGGGACAATTTATGCAACTATCGGGGCGATTATTTCCAAAAATATTCAATCAATCAAAAAAGTTTATTAAAAACCTTTTTTTTTTTAAATAGCTGTCGAATGATGTGACACGCGTTGATGTTAGCCGAAAAAAAAATATCAGCTTCTGTTACATGTATGGAGTGCCCCCCCCCCCCTAAAATATCTATTATTATTATTTAGCTATAAAACTAAGTAACGGCTACTACAAGACACCTTTTTACTTAATTTCATCAATATTCATTGAGTAGTCTTTGAGTAAAATGCCTGTGACATACGGACGGACAGACAAACGGACACACAGACAGACAGAAGGACATGACGAAACTATAAGGGTTCCGTTTTTGCCATTTTGGCTAGAGAACCCTAAAAAGGAAAACTAAGAGAGATTGGAATTAATAAAACTCATCCGAAAGTGCACTCATTATTTCTTTTACTTTAATAGTATCCGATGACTAAAGTAATCCGTTACGTCCGGCGAATGATAAGGTGCTCTTCGAGATATGGCGGGGCTTGTTATTTTTGGAAACTGAACACCTATATCAACTATGTCTCGATCTCGTCATCAAATCACGATTACATAAATAGTTGGTGCATATTCGCTAGAACCACGTGGTATTTATTTGGCACTCTTAATGGACGTATAGGTAGGTGCTGTATACGACTGTTGCCTGTCCTAGCTCCGTTTATCAAATTAATTTGAATTCGAAACCTAAGATGCACGTCACATAACATTATAACAGAAGAACATGACATCTATTCAAATCGTTTTCCTATCAAGTACCTACTTCTTATTTACACAAACGTCGACCTCCCACGCTTACACTTGAATAGATAACCATCAACATTAAAAATCAAAGCCGTAGATAAAATATTCAAAATTAACGATGTTCACAAAGAAAGGCAATTGAATAAAAATTCTATCAGCCTCTTTTCAATTACAGCTCAAATATTAATAAAAGTAATTACTTTTTGCAATGTTTTCTTTTAAAAAACTACGTGTATTTAAATATGAAATATTAAAATATGTTGTGTAAAGGTTACTGGTTGCCATGTAACCTTTACACAAGATATTTTAACATTTTTTAATTATAGATCCTCGGTGTAAATAACACTGCGATATTCTAAGAAAAGTGTTCTGGAATTATTTGTTTGAGTTAGGTCTTACCTGCTGTCTAGTAACTCGTAGCTACTGTATCAGGGGAACGTCTATGGAAATTAGATCATTCTATAGAACATCTCTTTTCAATAACTTTATTTAAAAAATACAAAGAGAGTCTCACTGAATAGTGTTATTCATTGAAACAGAAATGTGTTAAATATTATTAGTATACGATACGATAGTGTACGATACGAGTTAGGAGCCTGGAGATCCGTAACACAAGGTTTCTCTAATATCGTCTTAACATAGTCTCTGTATTAATATTTTGTAACCCTTTGTGAAGAGAAAAATTAAAATATATTATTATTTCTGTTTATTTATCCCATCGCTCGGTATCGGGCTCCAAAGAGAGGTGGTTAGGGTTTATTATTATTATTATTATCTTTATTTATAAATTTATATCTCAGAACACACATTTATTTAAGTAATATTTAATTACATAATTATTATTTTGAGTTTTTATTTTTTCTCAGCTTGTTGGCCGGTTTTTTAAATGACAGATACGGGTCGTGACCAAGTAACTGCCATTTGTTTTACAAATTAGTGACTTGATGTTCAGTAGTAACTGGTGATGATTCGTCATTCTGCATGAATTTCCTATCTATTCAGCACGTGCTCAAAATGGTTACTTTTTGTATGTTGATGAATAAAAATGAATACGTATACTTAATGATAAGTTGAATAGTTAAAGCTGTGATGTAAGTGTTTTGGTATGACTCCTGTGGTATACTCGTATATGACTTATGGGAACTATATAAACTGTATTGCCTTTCTTTAATATTTCTTCTTTGAGTTCGGTATATTTATTAATTTTGTCTGTGATTGTTTTCTGTAGGTTGGGGGGCGGTACGGCTATTAAGTATATTACTTGTTCTGTTTCGTCGTGGATTTTAATCTCAGGTCTGTTGGAGTGAATAGTTTTATCGGTGAGTATCGCTCGATCATAATACATCTTGTAACTATTGTTATTTAGAAGCGGCCTAGGTGTATATTTGTAGTATGGTGAATGTGTATCTGTAATGAGTTTTTGTTTAATAGCAAATTTTTGATGAATTATATTTACAATTTGGTTGTGTCTGTATAGTCTCACATGCTCCTGTTACGTGTTGTATAGTCTCCAGCTATCTGTGGCTTTTACGGCATCTGTCGTCTGGAGTATTTGCGTCTTTGATGATATATTTGTAATTTTAGGTGTTTAATACTTGATAATGAATAGCGATAATAAAACCTTTGGTTTCAGGAAATAGGTATCCACTTACGTTATTACGAATTTATTTATTTATTGACTTTATGCACAAAAATATTGTACAAAAGCGGACTTAATGCTAAAAGCATTCTCTACCAGCCAACCTTTGGGTGATGTAACATAAAATTATATAGGTGCAGATTGTTGACAGCAAATTTTAGCTGTGTTTGTATTTATTAAATGTAACTAATTACCGGGGAGTGTTCTAATTGACACACATTGTTAATGTATCAATCCGAGACTTTATCTTCCACATGTTCCTATTGTAAAATCATCCTGAGAAAATAATGAGACAAATATTTAATTAATGTAGTATAGAACTTACAAGTATTAAGAAAGTTTTGACGGCGAACGTCAAAGCTGTTTAAATTGAAACTACGAAATTCAGTTTAGAGAGTTAACTTTATTCCAGCTTTGACAACAGATTTAGGCACATTTATCAATAGACGTTTCGCACCTTACAATATATCATACTAACTAATGGCTGAGTTTGCATTTAAAATATGTTTTAATTTTTTGAAAAATAATCCCTGCCCGATACGATAATGTGTTGTTAGATATCATGTTCCCATTTGAACACGTGATTTTATTAAAAATTGTCAAAAAAAATATATTTTTTTTTCTTTACAGAATAGTCATATGAGCAAACATGTAGAAGCGGAAAATAGTGTTTTGGTTGTAGATTTATGCTCTTGATACGGGTAATTGGTTTAAAAGCTACCCTGATCTTTTTGAGCTCAAATAGTAAAAATTTCTAAAGATGACGAGTGTACACTAATAATTTCTTTGAAGTCTGTAAGCAGAGGAGTACAGCAGGGGTCAACTTTGGGTCCTCTATTGTTCATTCTGTACAGTGCAGATGTCACTAAGTGCATAAGGAACTGTCGATATCACATGTATGGTGACGACTTGCAATTATACGTCTCTTTTAAACCGTCACCTATTTCTACACAGGCTTCAGTACTGGAAATCAATGAGGACCTTGACAAGGTATTGACTGGGCGCAGAGGAATGCGCTGGTACTAAACCCTTGCAAATCCAAAGTTATGAACCTGGGTAGTAAAGATCTGGTCGGTGATATCCTAGTAAACGGGGAAAAATTGAAAGGGTGTATACTGCAAGAAACTTAGGAGTTAGTGCCTAATAAGTGACTGCTTCTATAGACTCAAGGTACTGTATAAAGTACGAGCATTCTTAAATGTGTAGCTTAGAAATCAGTTGCTTATTGTGCTTATTTTGTCAAGACTAAAATATGGTGATGTTGTTGGATGAGAACAGATAAGATCATTTAACGAATCTAGAATGCCTGCGCTAGATTCTGTTTTCATATTCCTCGCCGGAGCCATTTGACACCGTGTCTGAATAATAATTTTTGTGTTTCTGAATAAAAATACTTTGTCAAAGTGGAACTTAAAAGGGAAATTCATTTCGTTAGTCTATTTCGTTGTTATTTCCAAAGAGTCGTCCAGTTACTTGTATAGTAAATTGAGGGCTTCCAGTCATGTGCTGAGTTTACCAGCCTATAAAACAGCCACCTTTATAAAAGGTTTCAAATTTGTTGCCACGCGATGGTACGGGGGTAGGTCGTCCCCATCAGAAATTCTTGTAATATTATGACATTCAAATCTCGTTTAAAGTCTTACCTATTAAATTTGCAAAAATCCGCCGCAACTTAATCAAGTAATTAAATCCATTTACAATTTCGACATCAATCTTATCTAAATATTTATGAAATGACAATTGAATATATATGTGAATATAACGAAAAAAATAAAAAATGTATTCCACATTCGCATTTATTATAACGGGGTTGACGGGTCCTCGCCAGATACACCGTGAGGATCTTGTTCTTATGCCACAGCTTTGTCAGATGTCTTCCAGAATTAGCTGCTTGATTGGTTCGTTGCTTATTACTGTATACACTGTTATGTACATAAACAAATGGTGCGTTCCGGGGTAAAACGATTTGGCAAAAGTTTTGTTTAGTAAGGTGGTGCGGAGCCCGAGTGGTTCGCTCACGCGCATAGCCTGAGTGTTATAAAATAACAATAACTTTTGGCAACTATTACTTATTCTTTGCTTGTGGTACGAGAGCGAACCGCCCACCGCTCCACGCCTCGCGTCTCAACCTAGCCGCACGCCTCTCCTCGCGTCTCACTTGCATGTCTGATCGGTCGCACGCAGCTCCAAGCCATTAAAAGAATAGACCTACTGTAAACGACGCGCGCGCGCCAACTCAATTGTATTTATGCCTACTGTTCTGTATGTTCCTTTAAGCATAGATAATAGAAAAAAAGTCACTAGTACAGTTAACTGTACCACGAAATAAAAAAAATTATTTAGCCCAGTTGACTGTACGACGACGGCAGAAATAAAATATTTTAACAAACTGATAATTAGGCACTAATTTCCGAAAAAACATGTGGCACAGTGGCACTGTGCCACCGAGCAACTAATAGATAAATTATACACAGTATGTGTATTCCATATAAACTACGGAATTAATAATTTTGTTATTTAAAAAAAAATACTGATTAGACTAGTTCTCAAATTGGGTGCCAACGCATGAACCTGGACATCCTAAACCTGAAAAGAGGTATTTCTGCCCAGGACAGCTTCTTACATTATACAAAGCACAAGTCACAAAATATAACTTAAATTAACACACACAGGGAATTATTTAAATATACATAACTGGTATTCCGCCTGTCAAGTGCGCCCTTGTCTGGTCATGGAGTGTTATGTCTATTAGACGATGTGTTACCGCTGACACGGCAGACCTACACATGGAAATACTACACGGAGTTCTCCAAAGGCTTCAAGATGCAGGTTTACCAAGATTTGGCTACTAGAGCTTTACTACTATTTTGACATATTATTTTGTATAGAGCTAATGTCAAATATATAGCTCTAGTAGCCATATCCATCGATAGATAGAATATTGAGACCGGCCGTAATTGGTATCAACCATTATGACATCGCCCGCTTACAACCTCGCTAGCAATGGGCAAGCGGAGAGCTTTGTAAAGATTATAAAAAAGGGATCAAATCGAGCGTCTTCACGTAATAACAACGATTGTAGGCTTTAAATGGTTATGTACCTTTTTGATTATAGAAATTCTGTACACTCTGTCATTGGGTTCTCTCCGGCTGAGCTTGTGTATGTAATCTAATGTAAGCTTATATCATGATAGGATCTATTTAGCGCTTAAACCTCGTCGGCTTCCCTCACAACCCCAACTGATAATGTAATGCGTCACCAGTATTCATAACTTAGGGACTATCGTGGCAATAAGAGAGTAACATTTAAACCTGGAAATCAAATTAAATATATGAATTATTTGAACAATTTAAAATTCTATTGGTGCAAAGGGACTGTTTATCTAGAACTTAACATCGATGTGTTATGTGAAAAAGCACAAAAATCAAATTATAATATATAAAGATATTTCACAACAGCAACAGTAAGACTATGACGACTTGGAATGCACCACTCAGAAACAGGGTAACTTGGGGGAAGTACAAGAGGAGCCGTCACAGTTATTACCGTCGCCTCCAGCTACAGAGTCAGGACTTGTCTCAAGGTGTCCTGTTAGACCGTTTGTGTCACCAAAGTGGATTATTAATCTCTTGCGTCAGGTTCTTAAAATTAATGGGGTACAGTAAGGGATTCTTATATTTTTAATGATGACAACATTAATGTTTAACAGAACGAATGATTGGCATCACTCTTTCTTTGTCGAACTACAAAACTGTGATTTAACTAGTTGTGTTAAACTGTCGTAGTTTTATTATAAACTCTTCGTAGAATATCCAACATAGGGAAATATTATTTTTTTCGTAAACCGGTCACTGTGTTAATTAAAGAAATTTTGCTGATTGTTTTGTTAACTGGACTGACACAACTGTACCACGGGTAATAAGGGGTAATCCTTATAGTGGGTTTACGCGCTCGTACAAACACGACCGCGAGGTTGTGAATAGGTTGATGTGCTGCTCGGCTGATTGTACACAGTTCTTTTGTACCATCGGCCCGTGTCGAGGTGCTTGCCGAGCAGCTTCTCATTTGTCTGAACGCACCATTAGGATTAGAATAATACAACAAAGTTTAGATAAGCAGAAACCAAAGCGCGCTGTCAAGTGAAGGTACTAAGAATATTAATTAAAACCGTCTAGCTAAAACCCAACAGCGTTGCTTCAAAACAAAGCCGTGGCACGGCGGCGTGATGAAACCGCACAACGTAGTACCTGGCTACAGAAATAGTTTGCCGCAAAAAAGCATAAAATGCATTGCGTTAAATAATTTCGTTAGGTTTCATTGAGTCGATTTTATTTCGAAATCACATTAAAATGGTTTGAGAAAGCATTCATTTTCTAACCTTAACTTGCTTTTTGAAGTCAAGTCACTCGTCAGCATGAAAGGCGCCGAGTGACTTGGGTGCTCGCCAACATTGTTGCTAGGTTCGTGAGAGACACCTTATATAAGCAATAGCTTTTAGCTTGTGTTAAGTTTGGTTATAAATGAAATTATTTTCTCCGTTGTTAGAAAGTAAATATCAGATTGTTATTAAAAGAAATTCTTACCAAATTTAGAATGAATAAGTTTGTGTATCAAAATAGTAACGAATATTCCCCAATTGTGTCTCAATATTCCCGTATTGCTAGGTTAGGCATATCGTGCAAAAAGTTGAATCCTCCAATATTGGAAGTAGGTAATAACAGTTGAATAGTTGTTCTGCTTAGAAATCTAAGTTTATTTTGTGTTTTAGTAAATATTGTATCTACTTTCTATTTTCATCTTCGAACGTCTATTGAAATATATAATTAATAACTCCCTCTGTGTGGGTGGACTTTACACTCAGGCTCTGATCAATTTATTTGTAAATCATACGACATGGTGTCTCATTATGGAATCGAATAAACGACCGGCACATCCTCACTGCGCCACATATGCACTGCAGCATTGAGGCAGGCTTTTAAAAATAAAAAATCCTAATTGCTTAAAAATATTTTTTTGCAAAAATGAAATCCAACGACACCCGTCTGTAGAGCGTGCTAAAGAAATGAAAATACATTCAAGGTTGAAAAATCTTAGCCTCTTTCTAGGGTAGTCGGGTAAAAAACTGCTTCAAATCTAAATAGGCACCAGCCAAAACACTTGGTAACAACATTTTAAGCTACGGTCTAAATAAGACCTATTATAGTGTAAACAGAGGATTCGATTTGGTTTCATTGAACTACTGAACAAATGGCATCTACGTATCATTAACGTCGCGAAAGAACTTTTCGTGTGTGCTCTCAGCAAAAAAACAATATAGTTACTTAGGTGCAAGTTAGAAGTCCTTTCTTTTATTAATTACTTTGTAGTTTTTATCAAGCGCTTCTCAGGTTCCTCTTTTATAATTAACCTAATTAGAAAGGAAAAACTTTAATCTTCAGGTCTAGAATTATCCATTCTTTGCACCATTTTTCTTAGTATACTCTACGTGTACTTTGAGTTGTTTCAAAGATGTTTAGATACTAAACAATGTTATAGCAAAGAGAAAATGTATTGCTTCTCTGAAGAACCTGACCCTGACATTATTTATTTACTTAGGAACTTTATCTAAGATGGTTATTTTAGTTTTTCTACGATAATGTCTTGGAAGCGATATTTAAATCGTGAAATATTTTCTCATAACGTAATGGAGGTTTAAGATTTTCATAGGTAATTAAACTGACTCTACTAGTCAGTTCTGATATTGTAAGAGACTACGAACCACCACAAATATCCTGACTTCATGATCTGTGTATTGTGGCGCCGCGCCGCCAAAATATAAATAATAATATCTAATAATATCTTGGGACAACTCACACAACGCTATCTGATCCCAAACTAAGCAGAGCTTGTTCTATGGAAACCAGACAACTAATAAACATACTTATGTATTTCTAAATACATACATATTATAGATATATAACAGTCAGACACAGAAAAAACCATCGTGCTCATCACACAAAGTTTTATCTTGGGTAGGGATCGAACCCACGACCTCTTGCGTAGCAGTCGGATACACTCCCACCGCGCCACAGAGGCAGATATAAAGTATTTAGTTTATAGAACGACTGCGGAATTATTTTTCTTCAGTTAAATTTTAACAACGGGCTATATAATGTGGGTAGAAGAAGTATCTACTTATTGCAAATCCCAGGGTGCCAAATTCGATTGCAAAAAATAAGTCCCAATCTCAGTGCTTCCATTGCGGGACTACGGGATTATTTTTATTCAGTTAAATTTCAGCAACAGGCTGTGTAATGTGGGTAGAAGAAGTATCTACCTATTGCGAATCCCGTGGAGCCAAATTCGATTGCGAAAATAAGGCACTTTCATTTTTATCAAATGACTCATAATTATTATGTATACATATTGAATGAATATTTAGACGACAGATAAAAAATATCTTGACATTTTGGAATAGGTTGCCGGTTCTCCATATTACCACGAAATGGAGACTGACACTCGCGGTTAAATAAATAGTTTTATGTCACACACCAAAACGCGCGAATCTCGAATCTTCGCAGTGTCCCACAAGTTCGTCAAACATCTCAATTTAAAATAAATTGCTCTGACCGCGGTCACAAAATAGATAACAGTGTGCCGCGGTTAGTCTAGAACGTTTGATTATGCGTGTAATCCATGAACTTGACCATAAATTTTAGTAACTCGTTGTACGTACACTAATAAAAAGTATTACTAAGATTATCATGCTTTTTTCAAATGTTATGTTATGGACAGGTTGACATTGTTTCACCTGGTAGATACCCTAGATTTATGGAAAGTAATGGAGCTACTGCGGAGATAAATTTAATTGTGACGGAAATTCTCTCGGTGCCGTCACGCAGTTGCTTGAAGTCTCGATACTTGATGGATGACCGCCTCGGCGCGCCCATCGCCTGTTAGTTCCAGTTCATCAACCTCGCATTTAATGTATTAAACTATATATATATCGTGCACTTAAACTTAACGACCTTATATTCTGGTGCCTTCATACGTTGTACTTACCTCCCTCCACAACTCAACACGTGAACTAACGCGATCCTGCTAGTTAAGTATGTACCTTATAGATTGCTTGAGATTTCGCCACATACATACATAGCATGATCGCGTTTTTTCCCGTGTAAAATTGTGTATATCATGAAACGCAAAAGTTGAAGTTTTAAATTCAGTCTGTTTAATTGTATTGAGGGGTTCGTTGCAGTGCTGCAGTAATGTAACCTAACCACTTTGTGTCCTTACCACTGTCAGCTCTAAAGATAGATGATCATCTTGTAAAAGTGATCAGTGTAAAGTAGGAACAAGGCCTGAGTACTTGTGTCGGATTTCCGCCGTATTGCGCAGTGGCTGGGTGTGCTTGTTATCGCGATCATAGGTAATACATAATACATGTGCATTATATTATCCCCTGCGTCCTTCGTAAGTGCACGAAACACTGAGAAGCTTCATATAACATGCGCTCGTGCAACGCACACATAGACAACGCTCGCGAACATCGGATCTCTTACTTTGTCCCGAGGTGTTCCGAGGCATTAAGCGAAGTACGTATGAAGCTTTCTTTCTGTACGGTCGGTGCAGCTAGGAGTACCGATCAGTTACCGTGGTTTTGCCTTGAAATTATATCAACTTATCCTGTATTCATTGCCGACCTACTTATCAGTCTACTCCATGTCAATTGTAAATATGCCTACTTTACAATTGAGATCAAGCAGATTGATAACATTCAACATTTTCCTGTTTTTCATAAATAAATATACTTATTTTAAAGTGTTGGCATGTAAGTAAACATATTTACGTCCTATTTATTTATATGTTACATTATAATAAATGGTATTTAATAACACAGTACCTACAAACTTATTTTAAAAATACAATGTGCTCTAGTTTTCTAATCTTAGAGGTATAATGTCGCTTTACTGAATAAAATCCGGGCAAGTGCATGTCGGGCCACGCACAATGTAGGGTTCCGTAGTCCCCTCCCTCTCCCTATAATGCGGCTTAAAAAGTGGGTTGTTTCATACTTACAACGTTAAAAAATTAATATTATAAAAAAAAATATTATTAACTAGGTATCTAGTTAATAATAATTTTTAATGTAATTTGTAAGGAAATTTTGTTACTTCTCATTTGATCGTTGATTTACTCGTAAACTTGTAAAGCCTACTTAGCTGTAATACTTTTCCTTTTATTTTCACTATATATACTACTACCGTTATTTTTTTGACATACCCAACAACAACAATTTAGCTAGCAGGGGGCACTTGACTCTAACAAAAATGAATTAAATTAATTTACCATATTGTGTGATAAAGCACCAAATAATATTATGTGTATTGTACTGTTGAAATGTCAAATAATGTTGTTGTGCTACATTACTTCTCATTATGAAAATGTAATGGTTATTTATATGGTGTGTATAATAGTCTGAATATTCCTCAATGAAGTTAAAAACCTATTTTCGTAATGGTTTCAGTTTTACATAAAAAGTTACAGTATAAAAAGTGACAATGTTTGATCGGTCCCACATATTTGTAATGTTTAGTGATAGTGTTTACATAAATAAAAAGAGAAGTTTAGTGATAGTGTTTACATAAATAAAAAGAGAGGCACATTGTGATCAACAGACAGTCTCATTCAGATTGTGCTTGTTGCTGGTTCTTTTGTGTTATTTTATTACAGTGTACCTACATATAGTTATTGACTAATAACTATATATTTCAATGAGATGTGATTTGATAAATAATGACTTGTGTGATACTTATCAGCTGTCCAACAGCGATATGGTTGAACATTGCAATTATGTAGTCACTTAGTCATATTACAAAGTATCTATATATCATATTTTTTATATAATTATAATGCATTTGTGACATATGAAATGTTATGAGACGGGCTAGCTTTCTTGGTAGTTCTTGGCCAATAAGTCATCTTCCAACCAACGTTAGTATACCTACTTATTCCTAAATCTGATACAACCAGAACAAACAAGTTTGAGATTATATGATACTTGTATTTATTACTTAAGTATTTATTGTCGTTGTATTTATTTCTTTGTATTATTTACCACCCTGGTTGTGTTTGATTACCTATCAATACTAAACTTATGGATAAGAAGTTTAAGGTCACATTTAGTTAACATTCTGAGATATAAGATGATCCAATAACTGACTTATGTACTTCCTGATGAAGTAGTTATATACCCTGATATTGAAGTAGTGATTTATCCTGATCTAATAGTAAATGAAGTCCAAAAAAAGACTCGTAGCAGTTCTACACTAAAAGTTTATTGTCATAAGTTAGAAATTTGTAACTAGCTACGACTTCTATTCCTTTTTTTGACACATGCATAGACATCGTTGACGTACACGAAATGTCGGAACAGTTTAAACAATAACCGATTGCTAATAAATCTGTTAGTTCTAACAGCAGAAACACGCGTTGTAAACAACTATTGCAAGTAACAGGTACTTGATTTCCCATGGGCACGAGTACGACTCGATATTCATAGTGTACCTATGAAATTGAGGAAATTTTCCTTTATTTATAAATAGCTTGATTGCCATTTCATATTAGATTTTCTTGTTGATGTCAAATTAAGGTGACTCAGTTCCACCTTAATTTACTTTTGATTTTGTTAATTTTGTATCATTCATCGTAAGTACCTACTGGCTCGTGGTTCGCTGGCTTTATTCACCGATTTGTTGTTGTTTTCGGATTTTATATTGAGATCGGATGATCTGGTTTCCGGGTGTATAGTATCAGGAGAAGATACGTCATAGTATTGTTAATCATTTATCAATGCAATATATAATTGTCTTGTTTAGGTGTTAAATGCCGTTTTTGCGGTAGGTATACTAAATCAGAGTAGGTAGGTCTACTATTTATTTGCCATACCCTACTAGGCCGTAGAAATACTGTGGAGTTTATATTAGTACGATCGAATCGCATGTGGCTTTACCCTCTTCCGTATTTTTTGTAAGTTGATGCTCCAATCCTAAGGCTAATTCATTTAAAACTTGATTTGTACTCACTTTACGTACCTACGAGTACTATGCTTACTGCATACGTGAGATATACCATACAGCTTTATTCTTGCGAACTTGGCATTAAATGTAGAATCATTCTATTTCAAATTTTGTCCGGCGTTCATAAGCGTTGCATTCTGTAACCTAAGTAAATAAAGTACTTTTGACTTGATGTTTTAAAGCTTTCAGTGTGACTTGTCTTTGAGATAGGATATACATTTGTTTTTATGCCATTACTAGATGACCCGCGCAACTTTGATAAACAGAACTTCGTATGCGTCATTTTCCATTAATTTTGGAACTTTTTTCATGTATGCATATGTAGACTTTATAGAATCACGCTACGACCAATAGGAGCTAATCCTATTGATCGTAGCGTGATTCTATTAAGTCTATAGCCTTCTTGATAAATGGGCTATCCACCAGTTAAATATTTTTTTCATTTCGAACCAGAAGTTCTACCAAACAAACAAACTTTTCAGCTATATAATATTAGTGTAGATTTCGAAGGGATTGTGAGTCGTGATTCATTGACGGCCAAGTAATATAAGAAATCAGCAAGGTGAAGCAATGTTCTCTATCAGGTTAATAGGTATACGAGTGACCGTTGTTTGTAAAAGCATTCCACCAATCTGCGCCTCAAGCCTACGATAATGATAAAAACCGTTCCAACTAAATAATTCAAATAATCATTTTATCTAATCTGAATGCTATCCTAATTGGCGTCGACCATCTCCACTTTCTAAAACAGAGTTTTTATTGTTATTGAACAAAACCAAAGAAGGTCTTGAACTTATTCTAACGCACGCATAATTATTTGCCAAACAATAAATATGTCAAACCCTTTTCATAACTGACACTGTTCTAAATTTTAAAAGTCCAAATATTGAGGATATATCTTGTCGATTCGAAATATTTATGCAAGTTATTTAATTTGAGGGTAGAGTTTACCGAATTAACGCAATAAACGTACGAAACGCATGGACAATTTGTATGGGATTATTTTTTTCTTTTATTTTATTTTTTTGTCAATTTTCCAATATTTTTAATAATTATTATCCTATTCCGGGCGAAGACAAATCCAAAAATACAAAATCATAAAATGGTCCAGTCGTTCTTGAGTTATAAATGGCGAAAATAACACGACTTATTTGTCAGTTCACAGTCTCCGCATCAGTGGCACCTTGTAGTGTAAAATCTGGATATGTGCCCCAATTTTTATAAAATATATAGGTACATACTAAGAATAATACCATATTTTTCATCTTTACTATCAGCGTATTTTTGTTATCATATCGGTTTTGAGTAAATTCGGCTTTAATTGACCTTCTTAAAAAATAAAGTTGCCTATTGTGTCAGATAAAAGCCTAACGATAAAATCGGTTGTGGGAATATTTACCCCATGGGGGGATAGACTCCTCACAATGATTTATCTGGCGAAAAACAAATGCTAATCAAAATTATAATAAATTTTCTAAATAGTATAGCGTTTAAGGTAGATATTTAAACTATAAAAACAACAAAAATTGCCTTCCAAATGATAAGTTAAATAAGTTTAGGTGACTTATTATCTTAAACTTATACATACGAACGAAAAACATTACCCATCCTTCTGTCTCAGTCGGGTAACAAGTTATAGTCACAATAGGTTGGAAAAACACCAAAAGCATATTTATGTCTTTGCGCGTCAAAAAAATTATGGTTGCTCTAGAGTAAAGGGCGTAAAACCCTTAGGACTACCTAGTATCCTTTTTGATATAATAATAATAATAATAATAATAATAATAAAATTTATTCATAAAGTATAGGTACAATAGCATAACTTAGGTACACTTATAAATAATAAACGGCACAGTTGGATATTTGCCTGAATTAGGTTGAAACCTGTGTTTCAGGCAAGAAAGTAAAAAAAGTATTTAAAATAAATACTTTCTGAAACTAAAACTAATCTTAACTAAAAATAAAAACTGTTAACTAAATATAAAACAAAGATAAATAAATTAATCCGTCTCTTCGTATGACATAGCTTGTAATTGCGAACTTATAGCTATTTTACAATTAAAATAATTAAGATGGTATATATTTATTATTCGGTTTAATCTGTTATACAAAAAAGGGCCTATAAAATTAAAAAATCTGTTTGTAAATGTATATCTTGAGGTAGAATTAGATGTGCAGACTATATCTTTTCGTCTCTTGTTAGTAATGTCAGCATTGATACTTGCCTTTTTTATTGGCGTAATAAGTAAAAATTTTTAAGCTATTGCATAGCTTCTATCGCGGGCCTTGAGCGCGGGGACCGAATCCAGAAATTCCGAAACGAAAAAACCTCACGCTCCCCACTCCGACGGGCACAGCGGTGACACTTTTTAGTTTTGCCATCTATCGATAAATAGCAGAAACTTTAATTACTTTTTTTTTAAATTTAAAAAGAAAAAAAAATAAAAATATTTTATAATAAATAAAAACTTTTTTTTTTATGCTTTAAAAAAGAAATTAAAGAAAAAAAAAAACATTTTTTAAATTTAAAAAGAAAAATAAATATATTTTATAATAAAAAAAAAACTTTAAATATTTTAATAAATGCTTTAAAAAAAAAAAAAAAAATGCTATGCAATAGCTTTACCGCGGCAGTCCCCGAGTGCCACACATTTTTATTTTTTTTACAATAAAACGTTATCAATAGTGTAATTTAAATTGTAATTTATGCAAAGAAACAAAAACAAAAAAATTAAATCCACAGTCAGTAAGCAAAATATTCAATAGAAATTACACATCAATATAAATTCGACGCCCGTCAAAGTATCGCCTCGTAACCTTTTTGCTCACACCCACGTAACACTTGTGCCTTCACCCTATTGCCATGTAGACTATACATAGGTATAGACCCCTGCAGGAGGGGTACTTCCAACCATAGTACAGCTCTTTTACCACCAACTGTCGCGTTTGTAGGTGTTGAATAAAAATATGTAGATTTAAGTTTAACAATTAATATATAGATTTTTACTAGGTTAATAACAAATTTACAAGAATTTACAGGTTTTTTTCATATTTGAAAGGTTAACAATTAATGAACTAAACTACACAGTGAGACTCTAATGCGAACATTAGATAGGGTGTTCTAGTTAGACTTAGGGTCATTAATGAGACATGTGCTTTGTCAGTTGATCAGCGCCATGTGCTGATGTAAAACTTAGCTTCGGCTGCTGGCGGCTGGCGCGCACGTAGCTCAGGCTAGCCGGCCTAAATCCGAAACAAAGAATTCCTGTAAAAGAAAAGGCAAAACTAAATCGAGGATCACGGCGTTTCGGCGTGGGGCGGAGAAAGATAAGGCGTTGGCTTGGCAGTTGAAGTACCTTATTAAGGAGGTTTAGACTAAGATAAAACTATGTGCGCATGCACATGGTGTCATTTTACCATTAAAATTCTGTTGCGTGACAACACTTAGAGATTCTAGTAAAGTAAATATGAAATATGGCAGAACTCACCTTAAATAAATTACATGTTGTGTTTTACGGTGACTTGTCGATGTCAATTTAAAGTCAAAAGTAAAGATATATCAAGATGGCGTAGGACATAGACTTCCGACCATAGATAATAGTATAATGTTTACTTTACGTTTTAGTCGATCTTTGATAGTAAGTTTATTAAAAGTTAATTATGTTTTGATATAAAATAATTTTATTGTTTTTATTCATTTTTTTTTACAATTTTACGCAACGGGACTTACGTCCCTAACATAATGTAATAAAAACTCGGGTAACTATCCCACTGGGTCATCTATCCTGGTTTTACCCTACTTGGGATTGTAAACCAATTTCTTTTTTTTTCTAACTGAAGTTTTCAAACCCCAAATTTTAAAACATCTGTTTGAATAACAGTGACAACCTGATAATTAACGGCGTCTTAAAACCGAGTGACGTATTCACCCGTTAGGAAACCAATCTAAACTGGATATTTTAAAGTAGGCGTTTATCGACATCAAACATTTGGCTGTCACTGAATGCCAGTATTAACGAGGAGCTCAGCGTTTCTTCCCTGATCCCGTCTAGTCCGTAGATAACGATCTATTAATTAGCATCCGAGTTGCATTTCGTCGGAAGTTCTCTTTGTGAATACCCACCTACGTTATTCGGCTATAAAGGCTACGAACAAACTGCTACCAGCCAAACCTTTACCTATAATTTGAAACTTTGATTGAAAATTTTATGATTACCTCCGCCTAAGCACTGAGAGTACCTATACAGGGAAAGCTTTGTATAAACACCCTAGACTAGACATGGAATATCGGATCAGTTCGGACCGAAACTCCGAAGATGTTATCGACCTATCTGAAGAACAAAGCTATATCTGCAAAATCTCTACTTTCCAACAGAATGATTTTAACAAAATTTGCTATGAATAGAACATACACACTAAACAATTGTTACTATGAGCTGACTTAGAACCAAAATTCGTTCCATCAGCGTATTGGTTCTTGAACCAGACCATCTTACAAATACTTAGGTATACAAAGTATTTAAAAAGTAGGATATAAAACAGTATAAGCGTCAAGAATTCCTCTCCATGGAAGTCAACTGGTAACGTTCCCAGAAAGCTGACAGTATTCCCCCGTTGGAACTAGGTTTCGACAGATCTAGATTATATTCTAACTACAAAGTACATTCTCGGAAATGTAAAAAGGGCATTTCTGAGAATATAATTCTTCAAGCTTCACTAACTTGAAGATTTTTATTTGATAATTCAAAATATTATACAATGAATTCATAAATACAATTAACGGTTTTTCAGTAGTCAGTATAATAAAGACTTAAAAATGCCACCTAAATAATAATTCTCAGCAATTCCGCGTGCAAACACTATGGGGTTCCAATGGTACTAATACTCTGTCTAAGGTAACTTCGTAAATGAAGGTATGGTATATCAATGTGCCGAATGGTAGAAGCAATTATGTGAATAATTTTGGACGTTATTTTTCCGATAGAAGTAATAAACAAAAATGGTAGTTTTTTGTATACTAAAAAAAAATGGTTTGTTACACATTACTAGCAATCCTGTTAATCCCTAAACTCAATAGCTGGTGTTAGGATTCGAACCCGCGACCTTCCAATTGCGAGTCCGATACCATAACCATTAGGCACCCGCCGCTTTATTTTACAATGCACGATAGAAGTTTACACCATCCAGCATAGAAATTTCTAGTGCAACGGTTTTCGTTCGGTACGCATAAGGTTGTTATTTGAATAACAATGTTGGCTTTTACGTTCAGAAAGCACTTAGGCTACGGAAGTCGGTACTAAATAATTGATTGATGCAATTAGTTCTGGTCTTCAAATAAGTATATGTTGGCGTGGAGAACAAGGGCGTTCACTGTATTTAGCTGTCTATCAATAGAATCTTTTATCAGACTTGGGGAGCGCGTTCCGCTAGGATTTCATGATCGATAAAAGTCAATCACTTATTCATAGCTTTTTTTTTTTTTTTTAATCCAGTTTGATTTTTCTCCACAGTGGGTTTTATAATGTAGGTAGTAATGACAATTACCTGAAGTGTTTTAGGAACATGTTCGGTTATTATTTTTCGCTACATATAAAAATATGACCAATTATCTAAGAGACAGAACTTATTCCAAAAAATATAAAGAGTATATATAAAAACAAGTCTAATTATCTAAGAACATTTCCGTGTAATTACAACTGTACCTAATGCCCTTAGGAACAGCCTTCGCAGGCGAGAGGATCCCGGCGATATTTATTTATTTTGTTTTGGGAAACAAACAGCTTGTATGTTTTACGTTATAGAAATTACATTGTTTAAGACTTAAACCTAAATACAGTTTCCACTTATAGGTACAACAATAAAAAGAAGCAACAAAATACTATGTAACATAATAGATTAAAGTAAACAATTTTTGTTATCAAAGCAAAATAAAACTAAAACGATATAACATGAAAAACCATAGAAGTCACAAATAAAATTAGGTTATAAACTAAAAGAACTTAACAAGTAATATCATGAGCTGAAAAAGTCATTCGCAATAAGGGTACGAAGCTCATGTGGCCTACTGCAAAATATATTATCGTCATGCCACCTATTTTTATACATTGTTTCATTCGTTTTTATCGCGGCGTTGCGACGAGTGGCTGAGTGCGAAAGAAACGACATCGTATCGCCGGGCGCTCGCCCCGTAACGTGGCGATTTAGCAACAAGCGCAGGCGTCCCGCCTCGAAAAAGTGACGATCATCGTCGCGGACACGCGGCGATTCCGTTACAAGTAGCGATGATACGCTGGCGGAATAATCGCTCGTTCGTGGTGACTACCCGGCAATAGTATAGCGCAATCGCCGCGATTCTCTCTCTCGCGAAGACGGTCCCTTAGGGTCCCCTATATAAAATCACCCCTTGTTTACTGTCAGTCTTGTCACTGTAGCTCTTTTTCAAATATTTTTTTTCAGATACAGGTTTTCTATTATAGAAGAAGGCCTAACAAAAAATAGATAGACTGTATATAGCTGATAATTCATCTAAATGGAAAGTATGTAAGGATGAAACACATTGCGCCGACCCCATATAAGTTGGTACAAGGGTAGAATGATTATGATAGGTTTTATTTATAAATATGTAACAGGTATCTATTTTTATTTTTATTTTAACCTGTTATAAAATTGTAAAGTAGCTGTATTTGTACATTGAAGATATTTTAAAAAAACTAACCTAGATCGATTAATTTACCTAAGGGTTTCCGAATCTAATACCATGATTTGTTTTTTCGTGTCTGTTTGTTAGTTCAGGGTTGACTCAAAATCTACTGAACGGTTTTTATTCAAATTTTGGGAGCATAATCTCCTATGTCTGGATTAAGTTACAGGCTATATATCATCACACTACTTTCCTTAGGACCTGAGCAATAACGTATCTTTAGGACGCGGGTGGAGCTGCAAGCATATAAGCGTGTAATATAGATATGTATCAACAAATCGCGAAACATCAGCTCTACCTGACACAAACTTTAGAATTTATATTTGTAAGAAGGATCCGACTGTAGCTGACCTTTTACTCTTTTCTGATTTATTTACCTCTTAAATAGTGTATATATATATATGGCTCTAAAAACAATATCAGACTCGATTCTACCTTGCAAACTTTTTGTATTGTACTACGGCTACGATCTTGCTGCCAATTCTAACTTAAGTAAATACAATTATTTAAGAGTACCTACATAGTGACTGACGGTTTTTAGTGGATAACTCTAAATTAAAAGTGTTAGAAAATTTTTATTCTTACTAAACATTTTAGAGAACTTTTAAAAAAAAAACTGTTTACAACGGCTCAGCCGCTGCCGTTGAGGACAAAGGCCTTCTTATCTGAGCTAAGACAGATTTATTATACTTATTTAAAAATATTCTGTTTAGTGAATCCAGATGAAACATACGCTTCCAGAACGTGTCAGGGCACGCCGATACTTCTTTATGTATCTACTTGATTATGTAGCTAACTGCTTGTTTGCATATTTGCGAAGATTTAGAAACAATTAATGCTTAATTACAATATTTAAGTAAAGATACTAATTATGTATTTAAAAAAATAATACTAATCTTGCAAACTAAGTACTAAATAGATACCTAGTTACAAAATAAAAAAAACTTAATTTAAAAGTAAGGAGGGCGAGATCCGTCTAAGCTCCGAAATATTCCTCTCCACTGGTAACGTACCCAGGAGGCTGGCAGGATTGCCACGTTGGATGGCAATGCTTAGAAGAATATAAGCATTGCCATCTAACGTTGCAATGCTGCTAGCCGTAGCCAAAATAGTTTTTCTTTGCACAAATATGACCAATAAAGAACAACCTTTTAGTCACGTGTAGAACCGACAAACCGATTGGAAATATCCTTAAAACCCGAGTAACTGCACGCCGGGCAAATTTTCAATATAATCTCCAACTAGATTGACATGTTTGCGCCCTTTGAAAGACTCAGACAATCTCAGGTGCTTAGAAGATGGGAAGGCGCCTCCGCATCCTCCATGGCATTTATGTCATATAATTCGGTCAAAAGTACCCATCGTCACGCGCCTGCATGATGTCATTTAGACTAACGTAGCCTGCCTGTGCTCAGGCCGTATACTGCCGACAGGCCGTGGTGTCCAGGCCGGTGACCAGTTCTCCACAGTGGCATCGATGCGGAAAAACACACGAAGTGTCTAAACCTATGAAGGATTGCTTTAAACTTAATACTAAGCTCGTAGCTATACCCAAGGGAGGTGCTCTGCATTCTTGTGTGCAGCGGTGCCGCAGCAACGAAACTTCAATTTATTTGCAAAGAAGGTGAAGTTTCGCTGCAGGCAATTCCGCGGTAAAGGTACGGTTCCGCGAAACGCGGCACGTGGCAGACGGTAAGGAAAGACAAAGACGGGCCGCAAAGCCGTACTTTAAGTGGTTTAAAAACAAAGATTACTGATAATATTAGTTTCAGTTGGCTTTTTCCGCCCATTAGTCTAGCGATCCAGCGTGATACTCGTATGTCAAAATAACAAGGTAATTTTTTGTCTCTATTTTCATTTTTAATTAGGCCAGAATGATCTAGCCCTAACCTTATCCCACGTGTATGACCTACAGATTGGCTTCTGGTCATGTTACCAACACATTCTTACCCTTTTTTGTGGGGAAAACGTACTCGTAGCTCACGGTTTAAAATGTCAGCGTTTGTAACAAAATATGCTTAGTTAGTCTCCAGTAGATTCGTTAGCCGTGAGCATCCCTAGGTCGGGTCAATAAAGCTCATGTAACGTTAAACAAATTACCTTTGTTCAGGAAAAATTGCTCGGAAAACAAGGATTGTAGTCCACACATGCGTTCTGGGGATTTTTTTTATGATTAGTATATTGTTGTACTTTTAAGTCTATAGATGCATGGCTCGTGGTGTGCATTGTGAGCACATTTGTGAGACGTGTCGCAGTTTCGCTGTTTAAGTTATAAATATCTTAAACACTCCAGAAAAAAAATCTATTATTTAAATAATAAAAATGGATATTAAACCCGTAGTTTACCTGAACTAATTAAATTACCCAGAGAGATGGACTGGGAACGTAGTTTTACTTTATGGAAGACAAGAGCTAAATGCAGCTCTGCAGGTAGCGCTCCTGTCGTGCGCACACACGATAGGAGCGCTATTCCGGATTATCTAAACTTGTATTTTAAGTAAAGTATTATAATTATTTTAAATGACAAGTGTCATCCGTTTCAATACTTTGTAGCAAAAACGAAGTAAACCAAACCATCAAACCACCCAGACCGCTCCGTGATCAGTTGACTCCGCAGTTATATACAAATATGTTCGTTAACAATTGCTGTCACACACGTTTTATAACGCACGCGGATTGTCACGAAATTTTCAGCGTAATTATGTCACGCAAACGTTGTGACAGGTGATATTTAAATATCAGATTCATTTTGTATTATAATTTTATTCATTACAATGTTATTTGATATTCGGCTGCAATGAACACTTCGAATAACACTCAATATCGACGCTAACTTGTTAGAACCTCAATAATAATAATTCTGATTCAGGTCTTCTGTATTTTTGATAGATATGTTGAAATTTTTACCTCGTCTTTATACTAAGATAGTTATTTGTACGTTCCACACTATTTCTTCATCAAAGTTTTTTATGAATGCGATACCATTCTGCATTCTGTAATAAAATTATTTACTCCATAAAAGGAGACGTCACGTTAATTTCTGTTGAAGACTCACTTTCAACGAAACTTAGCGTGTTTAGCTGCGCTCCTTGAACTTTCTACACGGCGTACCGTGATCAATTTTCGACTTTTAGGTGTAAGAAATGGTTAACTAGAGAAAACACTGTTTTGCGATAAATAATTACTATCTATATTAATATTATAAAGCGGAAGAGTTTGTTTGTTTGTTTGTTTAAACGCGCTAATCTCAGGAACTACTGGTCCGATTTGAAAAATTCTTTTTTTGTTGGATAGCCCATTTATCGAGGAAGGCTATAGGCTATATAACATCGCGCTACGACTAATAGGAGTGGAGAAGCGACGATAAATGTTTCAAAAACGGGGAAAAATTACGCATACGAAGTTCCGCGGGACAGCTAGTCTAATATATAATACTAATATGATAAAGCGGAAGAGTTTGTTTGTTTGTTTAAAGGCGCTAATCTTAGGAGCTACTGGTCGCATTTGAAAAATATTTATTTTGTTGGATAGCCCATTTATCGAGGAAGGCTATAGGCTATATAACATCGCGCTACGACTAATAGGAGCTGAGCAGCAACAAGAAATCGGACAACATCTATTTTTCATCCTCCTCCCCTAAATGTTAATGGTAGTCCACCCCTATTTTTTTTTTAATTTTTAGGTAAATTTTTATTTTTTTATGATACCGGATTCAAAAATACATACAACCCCGATTTTATTTACCCATATTTTACAAAAACGGGTTAATTTGACGCAGACGAAGTTGCGAGGGTCAGCTAGTTAATATATATTTTCTTGATTTATATGTATTTTATTGATTACATTTCATAGCTGCAACTAGAACTCGAATAAAAAATATTATACGTAAAAAACATGATAAAAGGAAACGTTATTTACTTATAATCAGTTTGTAACAGTAAGCTAATAACTTCACCTGCCAGCTTTAGGTACTGGACATACTAGATATTAGAGGATCAGATAACATACAATTTTAAATAAATCTTCGTTACTTTCTATACGACTCATGTTCCTTGTGTTGTGTTCGCGATAGAAGTTTATTTCTTTAAGCCCACACTCGTGTGCATCATCTCCCAATTCAACCATGGGTAATAAAAAATGTTCTGTTATATCCTTTCCATGTATCAAAACCTTGTGCACTGTTGATCGTTGTATAGCATGCTATTCAAATAACAGAATGTAACCTTCAGCAGTTTTTTTTGTGTGACATATATTTTATATGGACAATTATGACAAGATTTTGATAGTTCCGCATAGGCTTCCCGTGGATGCGGAAAAAAAATCGTGATTCAGAACACATGTTTGTAATTATTTTAATAAAATAATACTGAATAACTATGCAGTTTACTCGTGTAATAATTTTGTGAAATGATGAAATTACTCGTAACTGTTATATTACAAAGTAATGATGTACAAAAACAGACGGCAATCTTTTTTTAAGTACCGTTGTTTCGAGAAAATTCAATTATCTGGAAAACAAGCGGCATAGCGGAAACTCTCAACCTCGAACAGCTGTACATTATCCATAAGGATCGCCATTTACGTAGCACAAACCTCTTTCATTGAAAGCATATTCTCACACCTTGTTCAGCTAATTCAATCCAACTTGCGAAGTAACTTAATTATCATCATACAACTTATTTCTAATTTATAATTAACTCCATTAGAAAGGAATTTCAGTACCGAGACCAAATCGTACCTAAGTTATTTAGGTACGATTTGGTCTCGGTATCCAATGAATGAACCTGGATATTTTGTCTGAAATTATTCGACGATGTTAAAACTGAGAATGCAACGTCAATGGGTGCAGCATTGACGTTGCATTCAAAATATAAGGTCATTTAACATTGATCTTCTATTTATGTCAGATACTTTCTCCAGCTACTTAGCATCAACTAATAGCTACCGTCCTAAAATATATTTTTTCGAATCATCAACCTGAAATATGACAGTTAGTCTGTATGAGGGGACTACAAGAAGCGTTACGTCAGAATTTTTAATGGACTCTCGGAGGCAATCGCGCTTTAATCATGAGGGAATTAGGTACGGCTCTGTTAAACTGAATTGAGCCAATATAACCCTATTGGCTCGTCCGCTACTTAATATTGAATGAACTTTATGCTGCCAGCTTTAAGTACATACCTTTGGGCTAAACTAAATGTCACTCCGTGTTTTGTTTAAGCATAAATTACATAGTTATTATATATTTTAACTATATTATATATAAATAAATCAGGTAGGTACTTTACATAACGGTTACTTGTTTAGTAGTTGATTTGTATTTAGGCTTTTTAAAACGCGAAACCTTAAAAAGGTGAACTGAATGTTCCCAAGAGTAGCTCATGTTGAAATTTTCTAAAGTTCGTAATATTGTTACAAGACAATTTTTCGTAACTTGAAAGTTTGGAATTTAATGACAGCGTCTAGCTTTTGCAAGTTTACGATAGCAATAAGATGGTAGTCCGTATTTCTTACCTAAAAGATATAGGTAGGAATATAATATCTTAAAACTGATTACTAATTAGGACTCATTTCTACGGAAAGAGCAAAATGCCATTAAATCATCATCATCATTGGCCACAGCTTCTTTATCGGTGATTGTTGCAGTGACTACGTTAAATCCTTCCATCTTATTTTATGGCTCATTAAGCCCATTAGAGCTCGGCATCTTGCACATTTTGGCACATCTCGCTTGATTTAATTTAGAAAGTTTACCTTCATGCTTATCTATTTATCTGATAATGTATCGCCTATGTCTTATACCTACCTATTCAGTTCAACTTAATCGTGGACGTGTAAGTTTCAGGAGCTTGCTTTTCTACAAAGCCTGGCGTATAGGGATTGCAATCTGGTGGTATTTTACCAATCCGGTCATTCCAATATCGTTTTATTATATACTTAGTTTATGAGTGTATGTAGTTTACAACTGCCTTATAAACTATGTACACACTGTAAGTAAGTCTGTTTTTTTGTTTCATTTTTGTTTAGGAATGAGGCTGAAGCAGGCTTTAACGTTTCAAAACACGCTTTTCAATTGTATTTTATTTAATACGTAGAGAATATCGAGTATTAAGTTTCTAAACCCGGCCACTTAGTTATTTATGCGATTGACAATTTCGAAATGTTTCCGTCGCATTCGTCCATATTTTTATAATCGAGTGAACAATCAACTTGCACTCGCGAATGAACAATTGAAATGCTATTCGAATGAACCTATTCGACTTCTTCTGTCCTTCGAAACAATCGTCTAGTTCGATTGTTTCAATTGGGACGACTGTGATGAGACCTATCCAGAATCATCGAAATGTTTCAACAATCAAATAAGTCATCGCGTCGTCGCACGTTACTAGGTTATCTTTTCTTTTAAATAACAAATGGTAGTAGGTATACACAATAGGTACAATAATGAAAAATCTTATAAATAAACACAAAAAAAAAATAGTGGAAGAAGAAAAGACTATGTTTTAATTCATGAAAAGCGAGGTAAAGATTTGACATTTATAAAGTAGTACGTTATTATTCGTTTTTGAATTAAAAGAAGATAATGTAGGAAGTTTTTAGAATTTGTTTTGAAGTCGTATTCCAAGTAGGTAATTGTCGTTCGTTGAAAATTATATAATAACTAGGGGCAAAAGTATTTTCTAATTTTGAATGTATTGTTAGTAATCAAACCTCTTTGGTTGTACTGAACGTAACTTGTTGGTTTTAAGATATTATAGATATTATTAACCTCGAAATATTCAATAAATAAAAAAAAAACTAGTTCGCCATTTTTGAATTGTTTACCCAATTTAAGCAAGCAAAATGAACGTTTGGGGCGAAGTACATTTAGTACATTTTAAAGTTTTATTACAAAAAAAAGTAAAAATGCGACGAACGCCGTGAATTAAAATTGTGCGGCTTACGAACCTAATGCGGTATCAATACGAGTAGCACAAATGTGGTTCAAGCGTTTCAAGAATGTAAATTTTAGTGTGTAGGAGGCTCGCTCTGGACGCCCTGTCACGGATAAAATCAGTGCCACCTATGAAAAAGTGGAACAAGATCGACATATAGCTGAAGAACTGGATGTTGGTCACAAAACAGTTTTACGTCATTTATTACCTACAAGAAAAAACTTGATATTATTTGGGTACCACATAATCTCACTGAGAGAAACTTAATGCAACGTGCTTCATTTGTGATTATTTGTTGAAACGTACAATTCCGACCCATTTCTTAAACGGTTGATTACGTGTGAAGAAAATGGGTCACTTACAATAAGAATGTTCGAAAAAGATCGTGTTCGAAGCATGGATAAACCCCACAGACCGTGGCAAAGCCCTTCCTGACTCGGAGCAAAGTGAATCTCTGTGAATGGTGGGATTGGAAAGGAATCGTCCACTATGAGCTTTTGCCACCAGGAAAAACTATCGATTTTGACCTTTACAGTCAGCAACTGATGAGGTTAAAAGAAGCCATTGAGAAAAACCGGCTGGACCTGGTGAACAGGAAGGGCATGGTGTTCCATTATGACAACTCCAGACCGCACTCATCTATAGCCACTCAGCAGCTGGGGTGTGTTGATGCATCCTCCATATAGCCCTGATATTGCTCCATCAGATTTCTACCTTTTTCGGTCCCTTTAAAACTCTTTAGGAAGCATAAAGTTAACCTCAAAAGAACACTGGGAAAACTACCTGTAATTTTTTTTTATCAAAAATCTCAACATTTTTACAGCAATCAATCAATCATGACACTACCCACAAGATGGCAACAAGTCATCGATCAAAACATATTATAAATACGAGTAACTGTCCCGCGCAACTTCGTATGCGTAAATTTTCCTCGTTTTGGCAACATTTCTCATTGCTGCTTCGCTCCTATTGGTCGTAGCGTGATGTTATATAGCCTATAGCCTTCCTCGTTATATGGGCTATCTAACAGTTAAATAATTTTTCAATTCGGATAAGTAGTTTCTGAGATTATCGCATTCAAACAAACAAACAAACTCATTAGCTTTATAATATTAGTATAGATACGAGTATAAGGTCGGGGCAAAAGTATTTTCGTATTTTTCAAACAAAGAAAAAAATATGTATGTGTCGATTTTATCCGTGACAGACCTTCACACTAAAATTTCCAGAATTGAAACGCTTGAACCACATTTGTGCTACTCGTATTGATACCGCATTAGGTCCGTAAACCACACATTTTTTTTTTTAGTCGCATTTTTACTTTTTTTGTAATAAAACTATAAAATGTACCGAATTTCTTCGTCACATACGTTCATTTTGCTTGATTGAAAAATAATTGTTAAATGGCGGCAACTACTTTTTTTAAATTTTAGATATGAGATCCGGTGACCGGATCTGGTATATTTGTACGGGATTTGATCAACGTCAAATGGTGCCGGATCCGCCGGATTCCTGAATCCGTATTTCCGAATTGCAATCCCTATTTGCGTACGAAACCAAAAATACCAAAGTAATATAATACCTGAATTACGAAGAAATAGTTTAATCCAGGGGCTCACATATTTACTAAGATAATACCTACTGTTATTAAGTTTACAATCAAAAGCAGAATCCCGAGCTATAAAGTTCGACTCGCCGTCGGCGGCAGGGTCCATGTTAACTGCTGAAATCTCACACCGTATTATCGTAAACCCGACATTTAACAAATGGGCGGGGTTCACATTAAGACAATAAAACGTAGTGTGTTGTCGGCAGGTGTGCGGAGACGGAGAACCCGCGCGAGGCGGCCGCAGCGCGCACGCGCCGCGCAACAGATTGGAGGGGGCCGCGTGCCCCGCTCGCGCGGCTCGCTCAGATATCGCGCGCTCGCCGACGAGCCGTGCGGACGTCTCCACTTCCGTGCCTCGCGACTGACTTCCACCACCTTTCGCGCGATATTTCGATATTCTTAACTCCACTTCTCTTCATCTTCGTGTTTTAGGTATGTATTATTTTTTGGTATTTTTTTTTTGACAGGGAAATTGTTGCCGATTTTTTTTATGATTTGCAGGACTTCGACGTGCTTGATGTTGTAGATGTTTGTGATGGAGATTTGAGTTTAACATTCTGCGATTTAGTTTGGAGACAAAGTTGAACACTTTAAGTTATTTCGGTAATAAGCTATTTACGGCTTAGTGATATTTTTTTTCTAGTTTAGTAACGAGTACCAGGATTATTGATACTTAGTTTATTAAATTCTTTAAAAGTGAAAAATAAAAAAAATATTTTCTAAAACAAAAATAATAAGTAGGTAAGTACTTACCCACTTTGATAGCGAAATTTTGCAGCTGCATATTACATCTTATTATGGGTATTAATGGGTAATTGTTTAAATAATGTTATATAGGTGCCTATTTACTAATAAAAATAAAATTAAAATGTAGGCGGTACCTACCAACATACAATTTATTTTTAGATGGTAATTAGAAACATGTATTGTCTGCGCCATTGTTTACGGGTTTGTAAGATGTTTATGAGTTACGACGATGGATAACTAAAAGTGGTTGAACAAATATTATGTTTTATAAAAATATATTAAATATAGGTAGGTCGAGGTCATATAATTGGGCTGATAGGTAGATAAGTAAATTCATTACCTACCTAATTATTTTGTTACCTACTATTGGGTAAGTATCTATGTGATCATGAAAAAAATCCGAAGTACCTGCCCCATTTCAATGGAATTAATTAATTAATAAATCCCATTGAAGTGGGGTACTTATTAAAAGACATGAATTAATCGGAAGCAATTTAAAAGATACTGTTCCTTGCCTGAATTAAAATACCGCATTTTGGTCCATAAGTACTATCTACTAAACCCCGTTATTCATAACAGGTACGTTATAAGTAGCATTTGAACTAACGAATATTTTGTCTTTGTTTTTCATCCACTAAAACCCTGTTATAACATATTATGAACAAGGGTAGCCACAACAACGTATTTTATAATATTATTATAAGATATATAAATCAGAAGTCGCGATTTCTAAAAGTTGGCGAATCTCGCACAGATATGGCCCGATAACTCCTAACTCAATTTTCGTGAAACAAAAGTGAGTTAAGGAAATGCTGAAAATTCCCAATGACCCAAAACCGAACCTGTTATTAAATAACTCGGTGGGTTATTATTTATTACTCAAATAGTAACTCGGCTAATGAATAGGCCAGTCGATTACACGACTTCCTAGCTTAGTATTTGCTTTGTAACTTACCAAAGCTTAAATGTTATCAGACCTCTGTTGTAAAGAGAGATTGATTAAAAAATTGCAACAGAAAAACGGAAATTTGAATATTACTGCTTATAAAAGTATAGTTTATTGCGTATATTTGGTAGGTACCGACGTACATATTCAATCGGTTATTATTTATTTCTCCGATTTTATGATATAGTAGGATTTAAAATAGATCGAATCGTTCTACTGATACAAGATACCTGCATAGGTATACTAAAATATAATTCTCCTTTCAACCTACAAATAAAGGTTATAATTGTATTTTTATGATGAAAGGCACATAAATAAGTAGGTACCTACTACCTACTGAAAGATTTAATGTTGTTCCTAAAATTGCCAGATTGTTAAATTATTGTATGATCGATCGGTTAAACGGTGGTGAAAGTGGTGATCCGTCATCTTTTGATCGTTATATCTCGATTGTATGAATAAAAGAGATATTTAAATTCGTGTTACGAGGATTAGTATTATTTACGATGTTTTATTGTATACGTAAGTAGAAAATATATGTAGGTATGTCATGGTAACTCACGAATGTAGACTGAGGTATTTGCTACGCATTGCTGAAATATTGTAAAAACATCCTCCGATTTATAACTACGTATTTGAAAATACGAACGCGAACGGAAGTTAGAAATATGGTTTTAGAAAAAAGAAAAGAATATCATAGGTACCTACTTTAAGTAAGAAACTCATTTAACTTGCGAGTACGATTACAAAACGAAGTTAAATATCTTATCTGAAATACCTCTTTTATATTATTTTAATGCTTATATAAGCGTCCTACGTCGAAGATTCGTCACTTCTCTCTCTCTCGAGGGAGTTCGGGTAGGCTCCAGCGGCGTCACGCTTGCGACTTGCGACCTTTTTACTGTACGCTTTTATTATTGGCCGGAACATTCATCGTGAAAAATATATCAACCGTTAAATCGGTTTCTTTAATTCAAGAATGAAACCATAATATAAACTGAAGTCAATATTACTTGGAATATAACATGTTTATGAGCAGGGTTTCGCTGATCTTCGTATAGCGTGCCGTAGAATAGCTAGCCTTGTATATTGTAGTACGTATTTACTGCTACTTATATCGAGATTGAACTACCTTAATATTTCTGATAGGCGGAATAAACGCCGGTAGTCTGTACCGTGTAATTTTGCGACGACATTATTATACTTACATAAGGAAAATCAAAGTAATAAAGGCTTTATCTTCTCATTTTGGATTTGGAATATAACATTGGTTTCATATTAGGACGGTTTGGAGAAATTGAATAAATTGAGTAACTATTGTAAGAAAGAAAGAAATCATATTTATTTATTTCTTAACTGAGATTAGTTAGGAACCTACTAGTAGGTACTAGGTAAAGAGATGCCCAAACAGTAATTACTTATCATAATAATTATGAAATAAATGAGAGATTAAAATAGTTCTAGTTCAGTTATTGCTACCGAGCACCACGGATAGGTCTCGCAGATAGGTAGCGCTGGTACTCCGCTAACATTAAAATACTAATACATAGTAATCTGTCGATAAAGTTAACAATAATAATAATTTACATCTCAATTTCTTTTCTATGTAAATTAAACAAAGATTTTCGAAGAAATTATACAAATATTTTTGAACTAGGTATTCATTAAAAATAAATTCCTCCAGATCCATCCATCCAATCCAGTCATCCCAAACAGCATATAGGTACGCGTATGGCGCATCGGTCAGCTATCATCCCTTTTGCCATATTGGAAGGAAGACGACCCGACCTACACCGCGACAATAAGCAATGATATTTTAATGAGCATGACGATCCTTGACATTACAACGCATAGAAACGAAAATAACCTAAAATAATTTAATGAAGTACGATCGATAGTTGCTGTTACCAACAATTTCAATTATCTAGGTACTCTGTTAATAAGTCATAAAACATTTTAATCCCATCAATAACAATCTAAAAAAAGTTATCAGATCTTATGGGAAGCCAAGCTCCAAACACTATACACTATAACCTAATAATAAGCCAAACAGTTTGACTACGGTGTAGGGTTTGTACAGGACTTGAGACATTCAAGAAGAACGCTATACGTTATGAGCATTAGAGAGTATTAGTTTAGTGCGTGTAGAGTTAGGAACTTGGCTTTTCATAAGCCCTGCTAACTTTATTTAGTATGGTAGCAATATGTAACTAGGTACTCGCTTAGCGTCAATTTACATGAAAAGTTGTGACTGGTGGGATATCATTTCTTTTTGAAAGTTACATACTTACTTTTACTTTTTTAAGTTGTTATTTTTTATAAAAAAATCCGAACATAAAGCTCTTTAAAGAATATCGTTTAATTTTGAACGTAAAATATCTTATTACAGGCAATAGAGGATTTTTTTGCACTAAATTCCAGGAGTATTTTTTTTTTAGATCGGTTTAGTGTGACGTACTAAATGTAAATGCACAAAATACTTACAAATTAGGGTGGCGGAACTGCCGCCATTTTGCGGAAACCATTTTGGCCTATATCTCCGTAACCGTGCACTGGAGGCCAAAAATTGTAGCGATCTTGATTTTGATGATTGATTTTATTGAAGATAATTAAATTCTTATCATTTTTGATCAAATCGTTTTTAAAATTATTAATTGTAGAAAAAAAGTTTAAAGTGTGATTACTAGCATTTTAATAATCAAGCATTTATTAGAAGAGATATCAGTCGAAAAATCAATAAATAAATAGAAATAGTCTAATAAGTCGTAAATGATAAATACAAAACGTACTGTATTGACACCATATCCTGAGAATTTACTTTCTAGAACTGTCCACACCAAATGTGTAGGGGCACAAAAATACGACGAAATAGTAAAAGTAGTGCCCTGCGCTTTCATTATCTCGTCTTGAACCGCTTGATATTTGACACAAATACATCATTCGGCATTTTTATATCCACGACTTTGAATTTAATATTATTCAAGTTGCCATTTATTATAATGGTGTCCTAACCGATGTCGGTTTCGGCGGCCAATCTCATCAGATACTAGCCAACTAGTCCACAAGTGTAAGCGCAGACACAAGTGCACTCTCTTTTTCCTCACTCTCATAGTCTGATAGGACGGAAATACGACACGACCGGAGAGAGATTGGGCGCAGGACCGACGGCTTAAAGTGCTCTCTGAGGCACGGAGGGGTATGACATTTTTGGAAAATGGTTAGGTACTATCCGTTTTCCAAAAATGTCTTGTTAGGTTTATCTATGGACCGACAGTTGTAACGTTGCTTAATTTCGCAAATTTCTCGAGCTGCTCCCTTTTTATTGATATCCAGTTACGAGTAAGCTCAGTTCTGTTATTAGCAAAATCTATAAGTAACCTAAACCTGTAACTAACTTGAGATTTCGGTAACGAAACAACATTAAAAGATTTATCTAATATCAGACAACTCGCACAAGGCCATCTGATCCCAAACTGGGGTGAGCCTTTACTGTTATGCCAACAGACAACTTACTTATACTCGTAAACATAGATACTTACATAATTCTAAACATCTATATTTACGAGTATAAGTTACTACTTTCATAATTATAAATACAATTAAAAATTATATATTTAACTACAAATTAAGACTAAATAAAACTAAAATATATCCAAAAAATTGGGACCCCTGGGCATGGTTCCACAAATACTGGCGGCATTTCCTCGTTGTACCAGCTCGCTGCCAGCTCTACGGTCACCAATGGAGTCGACCATTTTTTATGAAAGTTTATTGATAAATACAATAATATTATAGATGCCTCTAGCTTAGCAGTTAGGGTTAATAATCATTAGAACAACAGGACAGTCTATTTACCACGTTATTTTCACACTATAGATTAACCATTTTCAAAATCGTAGGCTCAGTAACATCAAAGAGTGAGGGGGATTTTCATGAGACCCATATATACGAAGCCCTTTTATTTGTTTTCGTGTTAGACCATACCGTTTTCAAAAGTATTTTTCCAATATCCTGTCTTACCCCTAAAATGGCCCTCATGTCTAAAAGTCAGACTTCTAATAGGTTTTTCTCTCATTTATGGGTTAAGAACTTTCGTATTTTAAAAAAAATATTAGGATTAGTAGTTTCGTAGATAAGAAGGAGGAAAGGTCTGTTTTCATGGTTTTTCCTGAATAACTTTTAACTAATTACTTTAAATTATAAATTACATTTGACATCCTTACAATAAGCTCCTTATATTATTTGAAATTTTTTTTTTATTTCTGACTTTGTGCCCCAAAAGTGAACCCATATTCAAAATTCAAACTTTCCTGTAATCTTTGGTATTTTTTTCAAAATATTAGACTCAGGAGCTTAGAGATTAGGAGGGTAGGGAATGGTCTGTTTCATGGTTTTTCTAAATTATTCTAAATTAAAAAGATCATAAGGTCTAGTAGATTCGGGACCAATTGGCTGTGACAGACGGACAGACAGAAACACGAGTGATTCTATTAGGGTTCCCTTTTTTGTTTCCAAGTCAACTCCTAGTCCTAGCGTAGGTACTAGCTACATTAATAAATTAAACTTATCATAAATACCTACGCTAAAAAAATACTAATCTTGTAGTATTTACTGGTTGTAAAAGTACCTACGCATCTTATTTGCGATTTTCTCTGTGTAATAAAATTTTTAACTTTGTTACAGCAGTCACAGTAATATAAGGTCTGTGAAAGTTTAAATAACGGCTTATTACGATTGACCAAATACAGCTCTAAGAAGGATAAACGGATGAATAGACAGCAAAAGCTTAGTAATAGGTTTCCTTACGCACCCTTTGGGCACGGAACCCTAAAGATAACGTCTAGCTAATCTAGTCTGCTCCCAGTATCTAATATAGGTACATACACCTATAATAAGTACATGAAGCAGACTAGATTAACATTTACATTAATATTACTATCACGTTGATGATTCTGTACTATTTAACGTACGTACATTATAATCCGATTAAAACCCATTTGGACTTAGTTTAATTTCGAAATGAGTCTAATATGCAAAGTAATTGAAAATCTAGTCTAATTCAATTTAAATTATTATTATATTCAATTTTAATAATTAGGCTTGCACCTTGCGTTCTCATAATTAGGTAGGTATTGTGTGAAGCTAAGTTTACAAAATCAAACCTTTTTTGTACCACACTGCTAGGCAAAGCTCTTCACACACATGGACTTCCATTTTTTCCTGCAGTTTGGCATTTCTTTTTATTTTTGCTCGAAAGCATCTAGTTGGGAAAATGGGATAGGGAGTCATCCCATCTAAATGTGGTTTCGAATCAGTATACTTTGTGATCATTCATTTTGAAACCCTAGTGCGGAGACCGTTTTAAAAAAACTAACTTAAATGGAACTAGTAACTTTCGGTTCTTTTTGTTATCTAAATCATGTTTGAACAAACACAAAAGTATTTTAAATATAAAAAACGTTGCAGTTATAATGTATGTGAACCAACCGGTTCCACATCTCAGAGTTCAATTCTCATTTACAATATTACAGCTTACATTAATACAATCTCTAAATAAGTTTAAAATAAAATAAACCAATAACTCGGCTCATAAACGGACCACCCATCAAATTACAGGCTGCGACTAGCGCCGCTTCTACTCCACTTAACGATCTATAAAACATGGCTATTACTTTATCAACAATAAATACATAATAAGAATTTTAACATTCATTTTTCTAAAACGTTGTATTTTTATGATAGACTAGTTGTTCCCCGCGGCTTTGTGTGTATGTTGGTTGTTGTGATGAGATCTAGCTAACTCTACATCCTGTCTCTAACTTTTATACTTCCTTTGTATCAATATTTATCAAAATCAGCCCTAAATACTATTAATCCATACTAATATTATAAATGTGAAAGTAACTCTGTCTGTCTGTCTGTCTGTCTGTCTGTCTGTCTGTCTGTCTGTCTGTTACGCTTTCACGCTCAAACAGCTGAACCGATTTAGATGAAATTTGGTATGGACATAGTTTGAGTCCCGGGGAAGGACATAGGGTAGTTTTTATCGCGATAACTGACATCCACGCGGGCGGAGCCGCGGGCGAAAGCTAGTATGCTATAAATGTTGATAAACTTTCACGATTTGTGCATATTATGAAAAGATATATATTACGGGTCTTAATCACGTGAATAATTTAAGGTAAAATACCTTGTTTATAGCCATTCACGCGATTAATACATGTACTCGTAAATACATGTTATAAAATATATTGTATACACCCAGCGTTACATGCGTTATATTACCCATTAGGTACAGACATACATACATTTTTTTCGGGTGGAAGCTAGTATACTTATATAGATATTATTTATAACTTATAAACTCGAAACAAGTAAACTGAAAAAACCTTGGAATTAATGGCACATTGACACTTCAGAATTATTTAATCGAATTGGATGCGTGCGGCGGAGGACCGGGTGTTGTGGTGTAAATAAGGAAAGGCCTATGTCCAGCAGTGGACCGATACAGGCTGATTGATTGATTCAATTATTTATTAACTAGCTTTTCCACGTGGGTTTGCCCGGGTACCGTCATACCTACTTATTTGATTTTTATCATTGTCTGCATCAGCTACATTACTGTATAGTTTCATCAAAATTCGTTCAGTTGTTGAAAAAGTTAAAATTAGCGTAAAAGAGCAAACATCCCTCCATCCTTCCATCCTCAAACTTTAATATTTATGATATTAAGTACCTAGTAGGAATTATTAATTCATCTATCCATGCGCTTAACACCTATAAAATTGAAGCGCCAACTTGTCTGTAATATTTATTATAAACCACATCAGATGATCAGATAGTTTTTGTTATGAGCTAGTGCTACTTACTCAAGAACACATGACTAGGTGAAATATTTTACAAAATTCATTTTGACATTATAAAATATTCACCCTAAGAGTTGCTATGTATATAAAAAGCCGATCGGCACTTGATACCGAAGCCGAACATGTGGAGTAGTAGTTTCGGTCACTTTCGATTCGGCAAATACCTACTGCCGAATCGAACAAGTGTGTAGCCTCCCTTACCGTTTAGGTTCTAACTAAATTATTGATTTAGTCTAGATTATATTGTAGCAATCACAAGAAGGAAACCAAACAGGTTCGATCGTCTACAAAAAAAAATTATGACAAAACTAAAAGTTACAAAACTAAACTTACGTAGAATGTTGAAGAAGCTAATACCTTTAATTTGATTGATGCCGGACTAAAAATCTAAAAAATATGCCTACATTAGATATAAGCAAAGGGATACCATAAAATACAGATAGCAATAGAAAAACTTCATTAAAAGGTGCTGGAGCAACACACACATAGACATTACTTACGGCCACAGAATCTGGGACCACATCGGACCAATTTTGAAGCTGTTCCGAGACACCCTGTCCGTGAACGCTAGAACGAAGTAAATACATATGAAGCTTTGCTTCTGTACGTAGGTACGTATATTTACTAATCTCATTTGTGCAGAAGTGATTAAGCAGATAATAGTGTCGCATTGTTTCGGATATTGTCACTTTGTCACTAACAGGAATTGTAGACGTAACTTTACCACATAATCAACATTTAATTGAACTAAGCCTTGGGTCGCCACAAGCGGTAGATGTCATTTAGCACCACAAGACACACGTGTTTGGCATTAGCTCTAAACTGAAACGTTTCCAGTGGATACACAAGTAACAATAATCAGGTCCCATACAAATTGTACACAAAAGCTGTCGTCCTGTGTCCAGCTGTCGCGACCTTTTCCTTGTCGCCAACAAAAGCGTTTATGTTCCTTTAGTCAAATAACATTATTAATAGAATTTTAAGGAGTGGGGGTTTTGTCTTTAATTCCATTTTCAAGTTGGAATATCAAAAAAGTAAACCAACAGTCGCTATTATAGTTAAAATACTGTTATTACTTTATTCAGCCCAGTCAGATAGCAAAATTCTACCGATTCGAATAACTCTGAAGACACATATGTACTCAGTTCAAATAGTTATAAACTATAGCAGGATAATGAGCGCGGCCTACACTTTGAAGATAACCTAAATACTTTTTGTACTTAGCAATTTATCTAAGACAATAGATTCCCAGAGGACAGTTTAAGTAGTGTCAATTGGGCGAGAGGACCTCTGATAAAATGCTAAAAGCCTTCCGTATCGTTCAGTGAGGCCAATCGTAGTGTATTTTATACCCACAGCGTTGGTGGCTTAAGTGTTTGCTTACGATTATAACGAGTGTTAAACTTGTTATTGAGTGTTCAAGCTAATGAACTGTTTTATGGTGCTTTGTGTTTATATTATTGTAATAATATTAGAAGTTATTTAGTAGAATATTGTGTAAGAACTAATCGCTAGATCTAAAGCGTGGGCAGGCTATAAAATACGATTGAGTACGCGATACAATGTTTATCAATTAGTTATTTAACACCAAGCAATACGATCGCGGTGGTAATAGTAGAAGTTTGTTGTCGGGGGTTCGATTCTCATATGGGACACCGCTTTGTGTGATACACAAATTGTTGTACCGAGTCTTGGTGATCTCTGTGCCCATTCATGATATATTTATAAAGATTTCCGCGACACAGAGCTGGTACGCCTACTCTGCTGTGGGAGCTCTGTTTGAAAAAAAAAACTAATATTATAACGATTCACAAAAATACTGATTTGACTTAGCATCAAATAATCTAGGCGAGTAGTTTAAATCTCAGGACAGAGCTTAGACTATGGATAAATGCTCTGCGGCACACACATTCATTATTTTCAAAGGATACATCATCATAATTAGGATATTGAATCCCGGTACAATTGGCTTATCGTGTTAACGTGAAAGTATCTAAGAATGACTATTTGGTTATTATCGGTGGGCTGCGCTCATGCCCATAAACCAACTAAACGCTATTTTGGTTAAAGTAAAACATGCAACGGTTACAGTAACAGCTCACTAATGACAGTACCATCTTACTAGAAACGATGGACTTTTTGTACATACTCGTATTTTAGAATATATTGTTTTAAAAGAATTAATAAATAGGTACTTAGTAGTAAACATTCCTAAACTTATTTATGCTATATTAAAAACGCTAGGATAAGGCAATAAAAGTAATAATTTTCTTATTATTAACCCGTCAACACAGGACTTTAATAAATTTTGTCTGAAACGTTCAGCGGAAAAATGTTGTTAAAGATTTTCTGAGGAGCCACTCAAGAAACGGAAACGGATGCAAATAATTTAATTAATTCAATTACTTCGGAAAGTCTTCGCTAAGAATTGGTTTTGGTACGAACAGATTGGAATGAGATGTGTCTTCACACTTCACGGAGTGACGAACAATAAGTAATATAACAATAAGTATTTTGCCTAATTTTGATGGAATTTATGTAATAATATAAAACAGAAATGTAGGTATACCTCTACTGTGTATTTATAATTATAGTTGAGGCTCGTGGGGAAATAACAGCTTTTGTTTCACGACCTACCAAAATTATGTCTATAATTTTATACAAAAATAGAATTCTTCTACAAACCTATATGTATTAAAACCAAATCTCTGGCCATGCAAATTTACGCGCAGTGTACACATTTGATACACATAACTTTTCATTATGTCACTATCATTTCAATGTGAAATTAGCGATATAAATATATTCAAGCAACTCTAAATATATATAAATATGATTGTTAAAGTCATACTTTGACCAAGGTTAATTGGTAAATCGGTTGTAGCTATTTCAATGTAGATTTTAAGCAAAATAAGATTCAGTCGAACACGTGTATGAAACACACCGTTACTCTCATGGTATAATGAGATTTAGAAATATGGATAGTCTATCAGTTGTAACAGCAACATACCATCTGCGACTCGTGAGTCGCGACCACAGAATACCGAGGGTACCTACACACATAGACATCGCGTTGCTTGAGCGAGTAAGTATGGAGGTTACTTTCTGAAGTCTCGGTATTTTGTGCCGTAGGTAACTGCGCCACGTCTGCATATTATAAACTACGTCGTTGATGGCAAAGTAAGTACAAAATGTATGGAATTGAACTATGTCGTGGTCAAGTCCAGTCGATGCGTAGATAATCTGCACTATTGATAGTATCTTTCGCTATTTTTTTTCATTTGATTGTTCATTATTTTAGTAAACGGTGAGACCATGTTGAAAACGAAGTAAAATGGTGGATTTTATTTTTTAAGAATTTGAAGTTTGTGGTGGAGATCATAGACATTTTTTTTTATTTTTTTATGCTAATAATCGTTTAGAATCGATCTTTTGTAGGCCTTAGCGAATTCGCCACGGAACGAATGTACCTTGTCTAAGCCCCCAGGTAGTACAAGACAGTATTTATTTAGCATGACTAGCTGCGCGAGTTGAGCAGTATAGTAGCGGCTTTCCTTTTTAAATTAGATAACGAATAATCAAACTTTCTTTTCTAAATTTATTTTTTATTAAAACAAATAGGTATTGCTTAATTTCCAACCAAAAAGCTAATAATATCGACAGTTATTTTTCCTTTCTTTTTAACTACCTAAAGAGTGGAACATCATAACATCCTTCGTAATTGTTGCCTACGTTTTAAAAGAAGCTTAACTTCAGTATTTTAGTTTTTGTGATAGTGAATGTTTCAGTCAGTCAGTCGGTACATGTCTTTTGAAATGTACTCGTAGAAGTGGCGTATTAATTAAAATATTCAATTTAGAACAAATAAATTCCGAACTTTCCACGAGAAAAGGAATAAAACGGAACCCTTATAGAATCACGTTTTTGTCCGTCTGTCTGTCAAGATCCTCTATCTCGGGAACGCGTGGACTTATCGAGTTAAAACTACTTAGAACTAGAAATTAAAACCATATACTTAGTCTCTAGTTTCTTAAAGCTGTGAAGAAATTAAACTTCCAAGTCAACGTAAGAAAAGATACGGTCGTTTATGCCGCAAAAGCGTACATTTCGACACTCTCAAATAATTAAAATTTAAAGGGTGTTTTTCGTTGACCTACAACTATAAAATTTGGCAAATAATACCCTCTTATACTACAAGTAAAGAAAACAGTCTGAACACTATTCATTTGTAATTAAATGTTAAAAAATATAGTCTTTAAAAACTGCAAGACTCGATTTCTGAACTATTTATAATTATGTACATACAAATTTGTACAACTCGCACTTGTCTGGTTGTTTTTTACGAATGACGACTCCTGCAGTAAGGTACAAGCCCTTTGTCGCGGGGGAATCGAACCCACGTCATCTTGCGCCTCAGTCGTACACACTCCCACCGCGCCACAAAGGCAGTCAAAATTCGTATTTTTATACAAGCTGCTGTAAACTTGGCAAGCTGCTTATTGATTGCTTGAGTGTATGTTGGTTGCACCACCAAACTTGCGTACTATTTGCAAATAAATAACATATCTAAGTTTTTTTGTCATTGGCTTTATTTACCCAATACTTTAAGAACTTGGTGTTTCTATGTCGAATTGAGACTGATGTTAAAAACGATTTTAATTGTAATTAAAAATCAAAAAGGTTTGTAAAGACAGCAAAAAACCGTCTCAACCAAAATAATTTTCTCTTAACTATTAAAATTTATGAATTCCTTCTCAATAAATTTACCTTTTTGAGACATATTTCTTAAAAGATCCGTTACAATATGTGTATAGGTATTAGGTATGTAAACCTTATGTTCTGTTTAATGTTTTGGTCTGTAAATAATTCAAATAAGTTGAGGGACGTTGCGCATATTTGCAAGTAAATAAGGGTCGGGTAGACCCATCTATATTTTTATTTACTTTATGTCCCTTTAAATTTGATTATTGAATGGTTAGGGTTATTATGTAAGATGTAAGATAGTTCGACGATTGAGAGAGTCACATATTATAATCTTTTAATAGTGACAGGTCAACAGGTCAGAGCATTAATATAGCACCTACTTACTAATTCAGTAGAAGCCTAGTTTCCGGTTCACGAGGATTAAAGTTTTGCTGCTTTATCAAACTTAACTGTATCTTCGTGTAGTTACTGACATAAAAACTAGCGCTGTGTGTGCTTATTTTTATTTGACATGTAAAGTAAATTTAAAATAATAGTTAGTTTTAAAATCACATTTACATGGTCACTGCGTTGAAAATAATATCGAAAACGTATGCCAAAAACTTTCGCTTTTATAATATTAGTGTGATTAATTCGATACAACATAGTAATGTAACTATCAAAGATCTGTCTAGCAACACTGCGGTCTATGAGATGGACATAAAAACCGTGACATTAATTTTGAGCAGTTTTTTGCAAGAGTTAATAAAAAAAACGGGTAAGAGCATGTCGGACCATGCTCAGTATAGGGTTTCGGAGCCGCTGCCGTATGAATAAAATCCAGTAAAAGAGCGTATCTTCATGGCGCTTACGCCCTTTTGTTGAGAAACGAAGTTTATCGGCAATAACTTAAGGACGGTAGGTATATCCGATCATGTCCAAAATAATTTTAGTTCAATGTATTTGTTAAGCGCTACTTTTTTGAGATTTTTCATATTTTTTGGTCACACCGTTCAAAATCTATAAGGTTAATCGATAAGGGGGGAACAAAATTTATGCAACTTTCGAAGCAATTATTTCCAAAAATCTTCACTCACTCAAAAAAGTTTATTAGAATGATGTGCCACACATTGATGTTTGCTAAAAAAACAGCTTTTGTTACATGTTTGGAGTGACCCTCTTTAAAATATTTATTTTATTATTTAGCTATCAAACTAAGTAGCGGGTAATACAAGACCCCTTTTCACCAGATTTAATCAATATTGTAAAATGTAAAATTACTGTCTTTGAGTTATATGCCTGTGACATACGGATGGACAGACAGACAGACGGACAAAACTCAAACGGACAAAATTCCGTCCCGTTTTTGCCATTTTCTATACGGAACCCTAAAAACGCATAGAAATATAAGTTCAGCAATATCAAACTTGGCATCATTCCATAAGGGGAAGCTGGCCAAAAACTACACTACTTAAGGCTGTTAAACATCATATTAATTTCTATTGTATGAAAAAATTACACCAAGCCAGAGCGGGCAAATAAAAAAAAAATCTAACTAGCTGTTAGATATTTTTCTATTGCCTATGGTTGGTGCTGATGGTAAGCGGTAACCGCCGCTCATGGACTTAAGGAACGTCAGGGACACACCCAAGCCGCTGCTTACCGTGAAGTGAAAACTCTCTTTATACTAATTATAAATGTATGTTTATAATAACTTTGAGTTGCGAACGCTCGAAATTATTATCCTAGATTTTGCCATTATGTAGGTATATATAAAGCTTATATGCTATTCTGATGTTTATAGTACGTTACTGCAATGCGGCAACGAAATCAGTTCAGTAGCTTTTGCGTAAAAGAAACAACATACAAAAAACATTCATTTATTTTCACATACTTTCGAACTTATAATATTAGTATTATTTCGGGACTTAATCTATTTCTAGACGTCACCTATTTGTTTAAGATACCCCACTTTCCTCTATATTTGTATTAACCCTCAAGTAAACCTCGACCCACAAGGACCTTGACACGCTCTGGCTTGGCTCCAGCTTAAACCATAAAAATATGAGCCTCATTCAGTATAATGATACTTCCTTCCTAACATTTTTGTAGTGCCTGCCAAACTATGAGTATTACTTTAAGCCTTTTTATCTAATCACTTTGCCTGAGCTGATAAGGGATAATCTAAAAAAAAAACTACAGAAAAATAATCGGCAGGATGTTTTCAACCACTAGGTAGTTGGTTAAGAACATCCTACTCTCAGATCCATTATAGGTAGCGCAAATTAAGTTATTTTTATATCATATGCAATTTAGCTTAGCGAGAGGTGAATAGTAACTATAACTATAAATGTGGGTCACAACCCACATTTATAGTTATCTTTAAAAAAATGCTTCTACATGACTGCTCCGGAAAGGAAAGCAATGCTTTAAAATAAACAGTGTTCATTTTTGTAAGTTTGTTTATTTTGTAAAAAGTAATTTTAATTTGTTGTGAAATATGTTTTTGTACTGAAATATGTTTTCTTTTAGACTTCATCGATGACACTGTGCCATGTAGAGCTCAATCGAGTTCGCGTATGGTTTTGGCATGGCTAAGTCGACATCCTAGCCATTGGTCTACCTTTGTTGGAAACAGAGTTACTACTATTATCTCCCGTTTCGACAATTCTCACTGGGCTCATGTTCAGACATCGGAGAAGCCTGCTGATAGTGTATCGAGGGGCATAATTCTACAAGAAAATGTGGATTAATGGACCTTCATATCTTTTTAAGGAAGTGATTAAGTATACAAGACCGAAATCTATTTACACAACTATAACCAAAATCGACAATTCTAGATGCTAAGAAAATATTTATTGCAATAATAAGCTCGTGTGTGCAGAACATTTTACGGTAAGACTTTTTTTTAGTAAGACTAAATCGATCGTTACACTATGCCCTTACCGATTTTTTATAATATGTATCTACAATTTTTTACGAAACCCTCGGTGACTTCGGTGAGCGAGTCCGATTCGCACTTCTTGTTTTTAATTGGGGGATCGTGGATAGCACCTGAAAGTAATTTTGAAAAGGCAAATATTAGTACTATACAAATACTAGTAACTCTACGTATATTTCAAGATTTTAGGCGACGAAGCTCTAATGAGTATATGACGCATCTGTTACAGCGCTACAAATGGACGCAACACCTTATAGAACCTGATATTGGAGATGTAGTGTTAGTCAAGGAGGATATTACCTCCTGCCCGTTGTCTTTTGGTAAGTCATTGAAAAACATCCTGGTTCAGGTAAAGGCACACGAGTAGTGACTCTGAAATGTAATGGGTCGTTAATAAAACGTCTTACTTCGTGACTTTGTAAGGATATTGCCAGTCACAAAGTAAAGTTATGTTATTTATATATAGATAGATTGTTAAGTTTAGAGAATTTTTATTTGTTAGTTACAGTTCTTTGGTGTTACTAGTTGTTATGGTTTTTGTAGCCTGACCTGGTGGGGGGTTCCTTTCTATGAAGGACAAAGTACTTGATGGGCGGAAGGAGAAAAGTAATTTCAATTTGTAGTGAAAAATATGTTTTTGTACCAAAATATGTTTTCTTTTGGACTTCATAGATGTCACTGTACCATACTGCTATATGGTTCGTTACGAGTGTCGGTAACTAACGAAACAAAAAAAATTGTACCCTATACAATACTTTAAGCAGTAGAATAAAGTCAAAAAAACAGAAAAGTGGAGTGTTTCATTCACGGGCTATAGAAGTATTACGATATGTAATGTAAGTATATTCCATCATTACTTCTAAATGCCTGAAGGGATAGTAAGTTATTATTATAAAGTCAGAAGCGATGTTAAGTAGAAAAAAAAAATCTTAAAAGAATCCAGTTATTCGTTAAGTAATAAGCGCACCAAGTTCGCTTAATTGATGTACCAGTAATGGTTTTATCTAATGCTATGTCTACTCATTATCATACTTCAACATAAACCTTCAAACAATTTAAATAAATTAAAAACAAAGCAAGTAAATAAATTCTTCCGTAATAAGGCAGGTAATGATAAATTAAAAACCCTTTTGAAGCAACTCCTTTACAGTGTTAACCTGAAAAAGTATTACAATCTTTTAGCGAACGAAATTGTCTGCAATTTATAAAATTTCCCAGCCGGTAATAAAAAATATTCCAGTAAAATGGATTGGCTATGGTTTGACGCTAATATAAAAAGCTTGAACAACATGGATTACGCACATAGAGAGGAATAGCTTTTACCCGTGGTTCTTCCGGCAAAGAAGTCAGGTCGAGATAAAGTGGAGGATATGTGTTGTTATGATGTGTAAGCTACGGCACTGTCAAGTTTTATCAACGTCTGTTCACTAGTCTCGAGTTTTAAGTTCACTTGTCTAACATCCATCTACCCAACTTTCGCGTTTATAATATTATTAGAAAATATTGCAAAATTAGTAGTCTCCATTGTACGCATGGCCGTGTGGTGCCGGCTTAAGAATAGTACCTCCCCATCTCTTCCCGTGGGTGTCGTCAAGGCGACTAAGGGATTTCACCCCGGAGAACGGGCAGCAGCGTCCTCTGCGTATTTAAAGCCTTACTGCGATCGCCAACCCGCTCGCCAAGCGTGGCGATTATGGCAATTACCCCCAGGATCTACATACTAGTAGGTTCTACTGGGGAGACCCGTGCCCAGCAGTGGGCCATGTTATGGGTTGATATGTATTGTACGCATAAAATGTGCCAAAGTGCCTACATAGTGGCCATGTTTACAAATTAATTAAATGACAAATAATTGCCTCGTCCCCTCGCTCTTTGCAGACTGACTTCGTGAGTTTCACGACATAAATTATGTTTAAATTAACTAGCTGCTCTAGTACGTAGATACTTCAATAGAATTAGCAGCTAGCAGCCATCTAATTAGAACGACAAGAAATAAATTTTCTTTGACTGTGTTCAATCAAATTATTTTTAATATGATTTATATGAATAAGGAATGCTCGAAGCGCGTGTCTCGATTATACAAATTGTTTAAAATTACCTCAACAAGCTAATGTGTGTACTTTAAAATCCGATCCGCTGAACGATTTTCTCCTGCAGTTTTAGCTTCAGGCAGTAAGCACCCCCCTTTTATAGTTGAAACCTATGGCCGTGTCTTATCTTACTTATATTATTAAATTTGTTAAATTCTGAAAAATACGTTGTTTTATAAAATCTGAAAGTTTGATATTTAATTACTTATTTTTTTATAAATCAGTAATCTGTGTGGCCCCTCCTAACGTTAATAATACATCAGCATCGATTATTCATGCTAAAAATTAAGTTGTTAAAATCTTGCTGGGGTATGGATTAAAAAGTATTGATCAGAATGCCGCACTTTACCGATGTAAAGTGTAAGTACTTTGAACGTTCTTAATCATCATTTATCTACTTCCTGCACATTACATTGGGTTAGTAGTAGTAACCGATCGGTGGATTACCTTGTTCACCTTTTACATGCTATTACACACTTAAAAACTTCTCTCTTAAGTCCGGACAGTTCCTAAAGCTGTGGGGTAAAGATTTTATACGTCCTTTGCGCAAAGTAAACGTAAAGTTTGCTGGACTGGTTTTTTTCTTAAATCAATCAAATTTATAGTAATCCAATCGTACGAATCGTCAATCGTCATCAATCGTCATGCTCGCGGCGTCAAGGCGTCAAACGTCAAGGCGGAATTTTCTGTCCTCCTCTGTTCTCACTTTTCATTCTTTTAACTTCCGAACTTCAATGCACATATCACCTGTATGCCGATGAAATTGACTCATAGGGCAAAATTGATAACTTTACAGCTGATGGGGTTAACCGGGATCTAGGAAAATTAAGAGTTGGTCTGATAGATTCGGTTTAAATGTAAATCCCATGAAATTTCAAGCCAATATTATAGAAAGCTCTAGAATGATCAGCAGAATCGACATACCGTCTCTCACACCTGTGGTCTTTAATGGAATTTCAATTTTAATCTTTTATTTAGAAAATTCCTATTATTACGACGCGCGACGGTTAAAGATCTTGGTTTGCATATCGAAGCTACGCTCAACTGGTAATGTCAAGTCACAATTAATGATGGTCAAAAGGTTACCGGATCATTGAAGGCGCTGACGTGGCTTTATCCTATTCTTCGAATGCTCCTACTTATCTTTCTTCTCACTTTCAATATTTGTGCTCTAATCATGAGAGAAATCTTCGATCTTCTAATACCATCCTACTTATCTGTCCGTCTCATAGCTCAGCTATAATACATTTTTCTATCTCAGTTCAGTCATCTCGTCCCTTTGTATTTCTTTTATATTCTGTAATTAATAATATATGTAATTTTATCAAAATAATACGCACATTCCACCCTCTCTTCTCTACTCAATAATTTCTTCACCACTCAAAGATTGACTGGTAGAGAATGTCTATGGCATTAAGTCCGCCTTTTGCAATGTAATTGCAGGGAGTTTTAGATAAATAAATAAATACAATTTATTCCCGTTACCTGACTAGATACAATTTCTAAAAATTGAATAGCAATAAAATAATTAAATATTTATTGAATAGCTTCTTCTTTGATACGCGTTTCAACTACAAATATGTCACGGAGTTTTTGTCAAAGAACAGAGCAGAACTTTTATTTTCCGTAGTACCTAGTTCCAAATATTCGGGCTGGAGCATCGTTCTGTGCGGATGTACTGAATGAACCCTTTGACTATGGATTTCAATGAGCACAATACGATAAATATTTCTGGATGATGGAGTCGACGAGGAATTGCGGGTGTAAAGTCAAGGCATTTTATTAATGTTTGTAATTGAATGCATTTAACATAGGCGTGCAGTATTTAGTTGAGTATTATCTCATATTTTTATAAAGAACGAAATTTTAAAATAGAATTTTCTAGGTTTTTAAATTCGATCCCACTAAGTAGTGGATTTGGTTTAGTATTTAGGTTAGGTTAGTCTCAATATACAGACAGGGCACAGTCCAGTGTAACACGCGCTCCGGTACGGACGTGTTTGCTCAGTACAATTATTTAGTACGCGTATCGAGCGGCCACAGCTGCAGTACGTCATTGTCACTATGAGTTCTGAACAACTTATAGCCAACAAAATGTTGGCATTTATACAAAATGCCATTGACACAGTGGACGAGGTCAGTATTTTGCAGATCTGCAAGTCCAACTTCAAAGACGACGTGGCAGCCTTCGTGGCAAAGGAGCTTACGGGAACTGTTCCCCGTCACATTTGACCACGTTGACGTTATCAGGCTGTTGAAGGATATATTGTTACTGAAAACAAGCCTGGCCGAGGTGCAGACCAAGCTAAAGGTGTCAGAAATAGAGGCTTAATGAATCCTATTGAACGTAAAAATTCTGTCTCCGACTGCTAAGGCATCAAGATACCCTTTACATTTAGTATAAGTATTAAATGTAAAGGGTATCTTGATTCCATCTTTTGCAGGCGGGTTTTTTAATTTATTTTTTTATTTACATTGTTTTTTTAGCATCTAACCATACCCAGCGGGGATTTGTATTAGTAAACATTGGCCAATTAATTATAGTACCTAACCGGGGGAAGTTTGATTTTATTCCTTTGTTGAGAACAAAGTGTTCGTGGATAAAACAAATAAAGTTTCAGCTCCTTTAGAGAAGAGGTGCAAATTTTTGTTAGAGTCAAGTCCCCCCCCCCCCCCGTCAGCTAAATGGGTGATGTTAGGTATATGAAGAAAATCAAAGTAGTAGTATATATAGTAAAATGAAAAGGAAAACTTACGAGTAAGAGAAGTAACAAAATGTTCGTACAAATTCCATTGAAAAATATTATTAAGTAGTTATAATGTTGTAAGTATGAAACAAAGACAACAGAAAACCTACTTCTTAAGCCACATTTTTCGAATCGGGGGGGGGGGGGAACTACGGAACCCTACATTGTGCGTGGCCCAACATGCACTTGCCCGGTTTTTTTGTTAACATGTTGGCGCCAAAATTACTTTTAAATTTTAAGGTACTCAGTGGTGTCACTCTAACAACTAAGACGAGTCTAACGACATCTCTCCTAAAATCTTAGGTAAATAAAATAAACTTTCTTCCAAAATTGAAGGCTCAGTAATTTCAAAGTGGGAGGAGGTCGATTTTTATGAATTTTCCTAAATAACTAAAAAAAAGCATATTTTATACCTTTTACATTGGGCCTTTTATTTATTTTCAAGTTAAACTATACCGTTTTCAACACGGGTTTTTGATTTATATTTTGCTTCTAAAATAGCCCTCAGCTTAAAATATCAGACTTCTGAAAGGTTTTCCTGTAATCTGTAGATTAAGATCTACCTTTTGTATTTTTTCCAAAATATTAGGCTCAGTAAATTGGTCTGGTCTGTTTTCTATGGCTTCTCCTGAATAACTGTTAGACATTTTTTTTTATACAAAAAATATAATAGATATCCTTATAACAAGCACTTTCATTTGATATATATTCAGCTATGAATACTTTTTTTTTATTTCTTACTTGACCCCCAAAATTGAACCCCATGTTAAAACTCAGACTTCTTATAGGTTTTCCTGTCATCATCTGGTTTTCGTGTCATGTTAAGATCTATCTTTTGTATTTTTCCCAAAATATTAGGCTCAGTAGCTTCAGAGATACCATGAAAATAGACTACCATGAGATAGATTGATCATGCGGCCACCCACTCCGGGTGGCCGCATGGTCAATTTTCTTGGTTTTTCCTAAATAACTTTAAATGTAACGGTATTTAAACTATAAAAACAAAACGGAGTGTGGGAAATTGATCACTTTTGTAGTGATCAATTACCCACATTTGAAACAAACCAATATTTGTAAATGTGGTTAATTAACAATTATTGGTTTGTTTTCATGTATTTGATAGTATAAAAGTATTACATAAGAGGGTAAAAATAAATAAATTTCACATCCTTACAACAAGCCCTTTTATTAATAAATATGTTACACAATAAAGTTTATGAAACATTTTTTTTTAAATTTTCTTGTTTGACACCCAAAATTATTTTATTTACATTATGCGTCCGTAAAAATACATAATATGCGTACCAAATTTGAACTTAATTTCTCCAGTAGATTTGGTGCAAGACGGACTGACAGAACTGAACACAAGTGATCCGTATTTTCCTTTGAGGTACGTAACACTAAACATCGAGCTCATCACACAAAGATTTATTATGGATGGTAAGCAAACCGATGACCTTTTGGCATAGCAATTAGGGTCGCTAACCACTAAACCAACTGGGTAGCATGCCATAATAGAAGTGATGTAAGGGATCGCCTTCAAGGGGACCCTGCTATTACTAACATTACCTAGGTATAGGACAACGTCAAAGATATGTTAATGCGGTCTGCCGCTGCAGCCCCTGTTTGAATTGGGGAACTGAGTCTCAGAGGTAAAAGAGAATAGAATGGGGTCACAGTTTAACATATCACTACGACAATTTAAGTTAGTCTGTAGCGTAGCTGTACTACACGAAACAGTTTTTACCTAGTGAAATAGGCAATTTGAATATCATACGTAAGTGGCGGATCGCGAACTGTCTTAACAGACATCGAGTGTGTTGAATGTAAATATTATTATTGAACTAATCTTTATTTTTATTTTTATTCTTCTTATTCTTATTTCTTCATTACTTGTGTGTGTTTAATAACAAAGAATTTGCATCTGACTATCTATACTAATATTATAAAGCGGAAGAGTTTGTTTGTTTGTTTGTTTAAACGCGCTAATCTCAGGAACTACTGGTCCGATTTGAAAAATTATTTTCTTGTTGGCAAGCCCATTTATCGAGGAAGGCTATAGGCTATATAACATCGCGCTACGACTAATAGGAGCGGAGAAGCGACGAGAAATGTTTCAAAAACGGGGAAAATTACGCATACGAAGTTGCGCGGGACAGCTAGTTGTTTATAAAATAGGAATTGAAACTGTTGTAGTCAATGATGTTTTAAGTAAAATGGTGTAGATAGGTTAAAAGCGTTCAAAATGTGGCACCTTATAATTAATATTGACCAAATTTATATGTCAATGTCGCATCGCCGTCGTCAACAGATGGAAGCAACGGATTACGTTTTCCTCTTTTACGGTCGCGATAATTATATCATGCTTTCCTACTTTTATGACTTTTTATAATAGTAATAATAATATGATATCTTGAGACAACTCACGAAAAAGCTATCTGATCCCAAACTAAGCATAGCTTGTACCATGGAAACCAGACAACCGATAAACATACTTATACATTTCTAAATACATACATATTAAAGACTAGCTGTCCCGCGCAACTTCGTATGCGTAAATTTTCCCCGTTTTTGCAATATTTCACGTCGCTACTCCGCTCCTATTAGTCGTAGCGCGATGTTATATAGCCTATAGCCTTCCTCGATAAATGGGCTATCCAACAAAAATAGAATTTTTGAAATCGGACCAGTACTTCCTGAGATTACCGCGTTTAAACAAACAAACAACCAAACAAACACTTCCGCTTTATAATATCAGTATAGATAAATAACACCCAGACACAGAATAAACCATCGTGCTCATCACACAAAGTTTTATCCTGGGTGTGGATCGAACCCACGACCACTTGCGTAGCAGGCGGATACACTCCCACCGCGCCACAGAGGCAGTCAATACATAGTGTGACATTACAATATATAGGTTTTATATAAATGCATTAGTTGGTTTTTAAAGATCGAATGTGTTTAAGTAACCTATCTACACCTTTTTACTTAAAATATCATTGATTGTAGTAGGTATGTGTCATGATCTATTTAGATCATTGTGGCTTAGCCTGGCCTTTTGGTCTAATGGTTAGTGGCCCCGAGTGCTAAGTCGTTAATGACCCTGTCGTATAGCACGGTCCCCTTCGTTATAATTCCTTACAGCGTTCATTACTATTATGGCTGGCTGCCCTGTTGGTTTAGTGGTTAGCGACTCTGATTGTTATGCCCTGAGGTTCGATTTCCGCTCATAGTAAAACTTTGTACGATGAACACGATGGTTTATTCTGTATGATAGGATAGGTGGTATATTATTATATGCTGCTTACTGTGATTAGTTTAACAACATCATAGGTCGCTTTCTGCGACGTCCCATGCCAAGAGACATTTTTGAAAAGTTATCTATTATTATGTTCGGTCAAGTAACTGCTGATGTAGTTTATGCGGCTCGGTACACTCATGGGAAATGATGGGCCGGCCCCGCAACACGGCATATTACACTTTCAATTACATCCTCAAATACAATTTAAGAGAAAATCATTATTTTCAATTTATTCGCCTCTCGGCCGAGCCGATATAAAATATAATTAACAACCATATTGCTGCGCTTACCGGGACGGGATCGATCCATTAAAAATGTTCATTCGATTACAGTGAACATAAAATGTGTGGGATATAATGGGCAGCGTTAAAAGGTGAGGTTATATGAGGTAGCCATCACATTGATGAAATATAAAAATGTAAATGTAGGCAATATTAAAATATCAAACTGCTATTACCAAAAAAACAAAACTATTTAATATTTTTCTATACAATTTTCGGAAACTTACAATATATAGGTACATCTTGATATAATTGTTATAGAAACACCGGGCATAACACACTTTATAGCTGTCGGTATTGGTAATCAAACAATACTTTGAAACGTGTTCAGAAATATATATGTCGCCAGTGACAGCAAAGTTGAGTACCTATGAGTATTGAGTAAGCGACTTAACATGAGTGTATCAACCCTATCATTTTAGTCCACGTCTATATCTTTGCACCGTCGAAGACCCTCCTTTTTAGGCATTGCGGTGAAGCGTATTATAGGAATATCTTCAATTAATATACTCTAAGGCATTGTTGCTCGGATTTGATATAGTGATAACAATTGAATGTTAGCCTATTGTTGTGGTACGTTGGTGCTTTGTAGACATATGGAATAACTTCACTATTCATTAGAAACATTTATGATATTAGTACAGGACCTGATACGCTTACATGCGTAATGTATTTAGCAATAAGATTTGTCTTTGAGTCTGCTTTGAGTAAGTCTTCATTTGGTATCCAGTTGGACTTATATTAAAACTGTGCGAGCTTACGGAGCACGCCAACAAGACGAGACGGTCCTACAAAAAGATACTAACGTGTATTGACACGTTCACGCTCAATTTTTTTTGCAAGATTTTTCATGTTATTTAATTACAAGAAAATATTCTTATATTACCAGCTAAAGCTAAAAAAATATTACGCGCTCAATATAATACATCATTTAGATTTTTTTTTTCCAAGATCTTTCATGTTATTTTATTACAAGAAAATAGTCTTATATTACCAGCTAAAGCTAAAAAAAATATTACTGCCATTGAATAGCATTTACACTGTTTATTCTGAACAGTGTGAATGCTATTCAATTGCAGTAATATTTTTAGACTTTTGTAAAGGTTTACTTCGTGGCCGCTAATAGTGAAGTCACAAACGTTTGATGGTCAAAACAATTTATGAAGCGCACTACAAGTAAGCCAAGTTTCTCTTTGAGATATAATTGGTTAAATTATACGTAACTAAACCTAAATATCACCGAACTATTAATAAAACTAACATATTTATTCTCCAATATTCCCATCGTCCCCCAACTTGTAACTCTGTTAAACATGGAGCCCTTAAATAAATAAGGCTAGTATTTCACAAATTAATATGATGTCGTTGGTCAGACACAATGGCGACCGAAGTCGAGTCGGCTCGTTGATTTCTCGTGATTTCCTCTCATTTATTTGCTAGCTCTCAGACTACACAGGGTTGCCGCGTGACGCGACAATTTATTTTTAGGAATTTTGTGACAGGGCTTCTGATTACCTGATATTTGAGTGAGCTGTAATTTATCCATCCATAGCTACTGTAAAAGTCACCATTGGCAATACTGCGGACACCAATCCCATAAGTGTAGTGCGTTTTTGAAATCGTCTTCATTTGGATTTAATTTTGACACCAAATTAGAACAAAAATAATTGGAGTGTGACATAAACCATGCGTCGGAGCAGTCAAGTTACCCTGACTCATTTAACGGTTCTATCAATACCCCAACCATCTAAGGCCTCTTTTAGGAAAACGCAGGACGTCGCGCGTGGCGTTGGGCGGCGCGGCCCGACTTAATTCAAACATATAACGATGTATGATCACGGAGAAGCGATTTTTCACGCGTTTGTTTGAAATGGGGTCGTAAATCAGGCCTTAATCTGTTCAAGCGCTTTGACGTTATGGTATACCTAAGGATGTACGATCTCTAAAAATATACACTCCTTTTTTGGCCACTACACACTCCTTCGGCGAATATTGAATTACCTATATTTTGTAGTGGATTCAATCCATACATTGTCATGTATACAGCGCTCCTACCAAATATGGTATCTGGTGTATTCGGTAAAAGTAGTTGTAACCAGAGAACGCTATACTAGATTAATTAAATTTTATCTTTTAATGTTAAGCAAAAATCATATAGCTCAAAGGAATGCCTCAGGTACTACACAGGCAGTGTTTGAAATTTGACAAAGGTTCGTCGCCGAAGAATCAATTTTCCTCGTCAAATAAAAAGAGCACTACAAAAAAGTTATATTTTATTAAAGAGAACCCGTTTTTAATTAAGATATCTCTCGGAGGGAGAAAAATATAAATTATATGGAAACCCATTATATTTCAACCTATTCTAATAAAGGCTTTAAAAAGAGCTTTGTCGTTAAATAGCTTGAGGCGTTTGATAATTATCTTGCCTTTGTCTAAGATGACGTACATACTAGCGACTTATTCTGGTCTGAATCGCCAGAGATCACAGTCTTGTTCAAAGAGTGTGAAAAAAGTGTATATACGCAATTCTTTTTTATGGGAATTTGTTATTCGTAGTATTTTTAATACCTAGTTTGGTAGAAGAGCTCGCGGCTCTAGATGATGTTGTATTTATTAGAAAGTGCGTAGCAAGCTTTTACACCGGTATCAGGTCTACGTTGGTTGCGTAGCTCTCATGTCATATACCGGAAGCCGGTATAATAGCACCCAAGAGTCCTGGTATGGCGGCAAAATGACGGATGTATTGGCAACATTACGTCGGCGCTAGAGTTGGTGCCAGGAGCATAAGGTGACCAGCCGGCGGTCAGCTGTCACAGCATTGCGCCTTCCTCAGCAGTACTAAACGTATTTCACTCGTACCTGTTATATACTTTTATTTGTTGTTATTGTTAAATTCGCGATTATCAAATACAGTCTTTTATATTTGTTACCGGAGTTCCTTTCCTACCACCACCCGTAGGATTCATCACTTTACGTCTAGACGTGTTTTGTTTTTTGCTCATATTTATTGTATTTAGCTTTGTTTGAGTTTGACAAAGCCAAATCGTGGATCAGAGTATGCAACCACATCAGTCCATCGAATTTGACACCGGATTGAAATAAAAACATTGAAAGTTACAATGTTTGTAAGCTTTCACAATTTGTACACAATGGACAGGTTCAATTTTACCGTGTCGATATTTTAAGGATTAAATAGCCTTTTTGTTTCGTAATGTTCCGTCCGAGTACCTACAGTCGCTGATGAGTTGTTATGCACTAGTTTCTAAAAGTTAAATAGTCTCTTGTCCTGTCTGACTAATTGAATGATTCATCAAGGCATGAGCCTAAACCGCTAAGGTTACAAACCTAAAATTTTGGCATCCGCTAAACAAGGATTTTTAAAAATTAGTAGTATCCTAAGAGGGTAATGTAAGGATTGCAAGTTTGTCTAAAACTCCGTAAGTTTTGAAGTTAAATTTGTGTTTTTTTAAGCTGCCCTGCGATTTGTGTACTCTTCTTTTACCCTCATGATTCTCTTTTTGTTGGTGTCATAAGGATATCCAAAGCTGCTACTATGCCCTCAGAGTGTTGCGTTAGTCTCATATGGGGCAATAACGACTAGCCCTAAAGAGGTTTATCATTAACTTATTAAATTATATTAATGTTTACTTAGGTAGATATTTCCTATTTATAATCGGGGCTTTCGAAGTCGCCTCGGTCAAAGACTTCTTGCGACCCGCGACTTTGACAGTGTGGATTATAAAACAAATATTAATAATGAAAATACTAAGTTTTATCTACCAGTGAACCACCCAATACTGCTCAAATGAACAAAAAAAATACTGTATTTTGCTGTGGGGGATAGCTGTAAGGGCCACAGCTCACACTCCTGAACAGATGGACAAAGTCTAAAGCAAATACGTTACCTACGTATCTAGTTACGAGATAACACGCTCCAACGTAAATTAGTAAAAAAAAATGAATTATTAAAATAATAAAACCCGCTTGCACAAAAAAGATAGAAACAAGATACCCTACATAATTATATAATTTCATGCAGTCTGAGGCACATTATTACGTTCATCGAGATTCATTAATGCCTCAAACTGCATGAAATTATATAAGTAGGTATGTAGGGGATCAACAATACAATCCTAAAGGAGCTGAAACTTTCTTCGTTTTATCCACGAACCACTTGAGAACAAAGAAAAAAAAATGATAATACTTATTTAAAATCAAGCGGAAGAAACCAGAGGAAACATTGTTTGTATGTCTGTAATAGGTAATTTTTTTTTAAATTATTAACGTTTAGTAGTAGTAAGTACAAGTAAGTAAGTATAACGTAGGCTATTTTAAGGTACATACACCACACTACGATCGGCAAGAGTGAAACAGGAATAATAGAGTAGTAACATATTAATACATATAATATATAGTTATAATAGTTGGTCAATCTTAAAAGTTAGGCAGTTGCTGTCGCGGACTTTTTTTTAGAACTTTTTAAGTGCAACCAATCCGTCATTCATTATTGTTGTGTAATTATAACTGTTTACGCGCACGCAATGGAAACTCTCAAAAGTTATATTTTTTCCCCGTTTTTGCAACAGTTTTATTGCTGCTCCGCTCCTATTGATCATATCATAATGTTTTTAGCCTATAGCCTTTCTGGATAAATGGGCTGTACAACACAAAAATATTTTTTGAATTCTACCCAGTAGTTTTTGAGATCATTGCGTTCAAACGAACAAACAAGCTTTATAATATAAGTATAGATAATTTAGACATCTCAATTTTTATTATACTTTTAATTTTTTTATTATTTTTTTGACATTTTATAATTTTGTATTAATATTTTTCTATACTAATTTATGGTGAAATAATGCAGAGCTTTTCAAGATCATTTTATTCTCATCTCAATGTACCTACCGTATGTCATGCAAATAAAGATTTCATTTAATTTCATTAGAATTAGTATTATAACTTAGTTATCCTTAATTTATAAACGATTACACTCGTCTAACACACTGCTTCATTGAAAAATATTTTTCTAAAGAATACTTGATGATTTTAAAAGAGAGGCCCATGAGTTTCTTGACAGGTTCTTCTCATGAGCTTTACACTTGGAACTATCGTCTAACTTTATTTTGTTTTTTTTTAATCAAGTTGTAATTTTATTATTCTTTTTGTATGTATTAATTTGACGTTTACAATCAATCATTGGTTTGGTTTTACGAAATCAAGATATTTGAGTTTTGAGTTAAAGCAATATGCCATAGAAACCAACGCTCCGTGTGAAAATAAAAGAAATGCAAATTCATAGGCATGCGCATGCCTATGAATTTGCATTTCTTTTTTTTTTCAAAAGACAACTCTCGCACCGGGGTTAAAGCTTTGTGGGTCCTTACAAACATACCAATCACGGACACAAACTACACCCATTCTCGGAATAACAATTTTTAGATCACACGAAATGGTGTTTTGTGTGGGAATCGAATCTACAACCTCTTGCGCAACAGTCGTGCATACTCCACAGCATCACTGAGAGGCAGTTAAAAAGTCACAGTTAATTTTATATAAATTCGCGCTAGCATTCTCCTTTTTTAACATAGCAATGGCAACTTAATGTAATAACTGTATTATCATATATGTCCTGCGCAACTTCGTCTGCGTAAACTTTCCCCATTTATGCAACATTTCTTATTGCTGCACCGCTTCTATTAGTTGTAGCGTGATGTTATATAGCCTATAACCTTCCTCGATAAATGGGCCATCCAACAGTGAAAGAATTTTTCAATTCGGATCAGTAATTCTTAAGATTGCCGCGTTCAAACAAACAAACTAACTCTTCATCTTTATAATATTAATATAGATGTATAGGCAGGCCACGTCTGTATTCTCTTCAAATAAAGTAAGCTCTAAACCGTCCTCTCATTACGTCGGCATGCGAATTGTTTATATCTAGAAGATATAAAACAGGCAAACTCGAACGGCCGTCGTGCGAGACAATTAATAGCCTTCTGTTACTAAATATTCATCAACAGCGGCGAATCACCCCCCATAAACCTATTAGCGACCTCAATGGGCCTCAGATCTCTCTGTTACACGTAGGAAATTACTCTATCTGAACATAACTAGATGTTAAATCAATTATTATACTTAAATTCTATTTACGATACGAGACGTTATGTTTAGAGCTATTATGTATGACGAGATTAGTGATCGCCGCGTGAAAACTTGAAGAATCACTTGAAGACCGACGTGATTATCGCCATCTCTATTCAATTGAACCACGTCATTACGCTTGTGCTTAAGCAGAAACCTTACTCAAATACTAATACTACTACGTTGTCTGACGTTGCAGCTATGCAAAATACCAACGTATTGAACTACACAATGATCAATTCCATCACATCAATATGACATATAAACACACTGTTTTTAAAGTTTAAAAAGATCTTACGAAGACTTATAAACATAAATTTACGGTACACAAAATACCATATTCAGCCGACTTCAAATTTCTCCTGAGATGTTAATTGTACAGAGATACTCTTAACATTCGTGCGCCGCGCCGGCTTGCTCTGAAGCCTGGTACCTGCCTGAGGTAGCTCGGAGGGTAACGAAAACTATATCAGTGACTAGTGTATATTTCAATAAGATGGGTATATTCAATTACTGAGAGAGGTCCATCAGTTCGAGCTAGCTTGGCTCAAATAGCTTAATCGAATCCGGCTCAGAACTAGGTTACATCTGTATTTATAGACGTCGAAAATCCGTTAAATCCAATCGTCAGACTACTCCACCTAACTCTAAAATAACCTCTCGCTATTGGTCAATTTATTTTTACAGTGTTGTCAACCCTACTTTGAAAATTCCTGAATGACAACCAATCAAGCGCTAACGGTCAACTCTGATTTGATCGCGCGACGGTGCTGTGGACTTTGGCTGATGTAAAAAGACTCTGATTTTCAAATTAAAAATACATAACCCTCCTTCTTGCGAAGTAGGATAAATACCTCCACCCCACTCATTACTCTCTAAATTTAGGGGTAAAACTTATAAGTTCACAACCGTAGTAATCTTCTAAAGGCCGCATACTATTGCATTCAGATTTCCATGACAAATTATGGCTAATTAATAATTTTTTTTTTTCATTTTTTTTTATAAATAATACAATATTACTTACTTTGCTACCTTTTATGCTAGAGAGATTGTTATATCATATATAAGTGTACCTAATAATACCAATATACCAATACTATTTATACGTAATTTTAACAAACAAAAGAAAGCTAATCGAAAAACATCGCGATCTCAGAGACACTAATTAAATCCATGTGATATGAGACGAAAAATGTTGCAAGTTAGCAACTAAATTATAACGATTATTTTCGTATCAATTATGAAATACTGTATAAATTCAAAATAAAACTACTAATTGGATTTTATCTGTCCTGCACGGTAATGGTAACAAAATATTAAATAGTTCAACCAAGACACTTGTCGTGCGCATTCACGTAACCAAGAGGAACTACCGAACTAGAAAAACCCCACAGCGCCGATACCTAACGGTCAGCCCTCGCTGACGTGAATGCGCACGACATGTGTCTAAGCTTACGATTCTCTTTCAAAGAAGAATTCATTTTTTTCATGTACATATAGGCTCGCTTCTAAATATAGAAAATCTCGTGCTAAACGGAAAGGACTTGCGCGGTAAATTAATGTTATCATGCCGCAAGATATCGTGGAAACTCAAACCACATTGCTGTGGTGACAAACGTAATTACGTCAAGCTTTTTATATAAAAGGCTGTTCAATTCGGGCAAAAAAACCTTTTAACTTTACTTTAGGCGCTGTAACAAGGTCGTGTGTTTGACACCAACAACCGAAAATCATTAGTTTTAAATTCATACAATTACCTATTATAACACTCATTCTCTTGTATGTAGACACCATTTTTATATATTTATTGCACCTGAGACGCACTAAACAACTAAACGTTTCTAGTAGAGCACATAAGTGACAATAATGAATTGGTCAAGTTGTCCCTGTGGCCCGTAGCAACGGGCAACTGCGTCCTGTGGCCGGCAACGACCACACCAACATGTCGCGTGTCGTATCTAAATCGCCAGCTCTCTCTGCACAATGAATAACCTATAGTACCAACATCACGCATAGTGATTGAGTAAAATATTAATATTATTAAATGAAACTGGGGCATACTAAGATGACTCGGGCATTGTGCGGGTGGGACGCGTACCATTTTGGTCATCGCCGTACCTTACCCCACATTGCATGTAGACCGGTCGCCGGACTACACATACTTAGCTTATTACTACATATTATAATAATAATAATATGCCGATGCCGGTGGGACACTATTTTTTATATTTTTAAATTTATATTTTTTGTTATGTATTTAAAAATGTAAAAAAATAAGTTAAAGAAATAAATAATGGGAATAATAATATCTTGGGACAACTCACACAAAGCTATCTGATCCCAAACTAAGCAGAGCTTGTACTCAGGAAACCAGATAACTATATATTTATAAATACATACATACTCGTATTATAGATAAATAACACCCAGACACAGAATAAACCATCGTGCTCATCACACAAAGTTTTATCCTGGGTGGGGATCGAACCCACGACCTCTTGCGTAGCAGTCGGATACACTCCCACCGCGCCACAGAGGTAGTAACACATATACTTTTCCAATATATATATATACATATTGGAAAAGTATATGTAGTATAAATATATATAATGTATATATCTTCTCTTATATTATCTCTTATTTGAAGAGCATATTGATTATATAATAGCTAAGGCTTCACAGTCATTGGGATTCGTAATGCGTATGTCTAGTTTGATTGACTGCCTCTGTGGCGCGGTGGGAGTGTATCCGACTGCTACGCAAGAGGTCGTGGGGTCGTGGGTTCGATCCCCACCCAGGATAAAACTTTGTGTGATGAGCACGTTGGTTTATTCTGTGTCTGGGTGTTATTTATCTATAATATGTATGTATTTATAAATATATAAGTATGTTTATCAGTTGTCTGGTTTCCATAGTACAAGTTCTGCTTAATTTGGGATCAGATAGCGTTGTGTGAGTTGTCCCAAGATATTAATATTATTATAGTTATTTTAATTAGGCTAAAACATTTAAAACGTTATCGTCGTATTTATGTTATCGTCTTAAACTAAAATATTCATCAAGTGAATATTTATAACTATGTGCCAAATTCCACATTTTGCCATTGAAAATGAGGCGTGAAATAGCAGATGTGACGTATATGTCAAACATAATATCAGAAGCGACTGATTGCCTTGAGCTATTGTCAAAAATTTCATTTAGTGTACCCACCAAAGTTATTAGGCACTATACTCCAATTCATTTACCAGTGGTTCCCTGTAATTATCGGCAAAATGTAAGGAGTTAAACTTCGATATTTTCTGTATTAATCCGGAAACGGTGAGGAGGGTGCTGAGTCGGGACTTCTTCTGTAGTTTTATATAATGATTTTTATAATGTAAATTAGTTTATAATTTGTCGTCGGTTGGGTTCATGTATAATAATAGTATGCACTGAATAGTTACAATGCTGATACAAAAAGTCAAAGGTCGCCCTATAGTTTCTAAGGGTCCCTTAGTCGCCGCGAAAATATTGTATTTAGTACCACTATTCTAAAGCGATAAGTGTAATAGGCTACTTAGTGTATCTACTACCACAATACTGTAATGTGCTAGCGAGGGCTGAGTTATAATACCGTATGGAAGGAAATATGACTTAGAGTCTGACTGTCTAGGTGTAGGTACTTTCTGACACAATATAAAAAAGATATCCGAGTAGATAGAACAATAAGATCGATAGAATGTAAAAACAAGTACCGTAGTTCCTTTTATTTTATCTTTTTTGTGTTTGTATTAACATGTAATTGTATTAAAATATAGGTAAGTATTAATATGTTAATTAATTATTTAAAAAAAATATACTAACTTTACTAAAGATAAAAATAGAAAATGAACATAGTATTTTAAAAACACTCTATTTCAAATTAGGATTTTTCATAAATTGACATATGTAAATTAAACATAACAATATTTTACAAAACTATTCTAGCATCATCATAACAGCCTCCTTATTCTAGCTTCACATAATCATAAATAATATTTTTGATCGACGTCAAAATGTAACACTTTTTGCCGTCTAGCCTCTCAGCTCGCAAACAAAAATATACGATATGGAACTAGGTTTCAAAAAATACAAGTAATAAAATATCAAATCACCCGTAATCACGGCCATTTCAACTGTCGAAAACATCGGGACGTGATTTACATCTCTACGAATACCTACTCAAACTTTGAGTCGTGCTATAAACTATTCCTATCGCCACTGTTCCTTCAAGTGACAGTGACAGCTAACGGTTTCTTAAATCCGGGTAGCGTTTAAGTATTCAGCCGTTAGACTCTACTCGTCTATGAAGTTTTGTAAAACTAATAATAAGAGTATTGCGTATCTCAATCTATTCCAAGAAATAAGCTACTCGACTATTAAGTCAAATAATTTTGGCGTTTCATAAAATGATATTCTTTTTACGTCAAAATGATTCGCTCCTTAGTTTTAATCAAATATCTTGAGGTCCAAGCCGTCACTTTTAGTTTTTGTTTGATCACGTTACTTACATAAAAATATCATATTTTATTAAGAGCATTTTATCGTACTATTATACTTATAGCATGAGTAGCAAGATAACCTTTCCAATAAACACTTTAGTAGTAGTTTCATTGTATGATAATTATCTTAATCTACTTATTTAATTATACATTGAGACTAATGTTTAGGTGTGCTGGTCTGAATATATTATGGTACAATAATCAATCATTATACCTAAATACCTACTTACTTATCAACAATTATCCAAAGTTATAATAAATTTAAATGTAAAAGCCTAATGAATTTCATCTACAAAAGCTCAAAGCCCTTTCACATTGAAACTAAGTGTTTGTATTCTAAGGTGACTGATAGGCGTCTGTCCCCTCAATAAATTGTTAGGTCATTTATAACAAAAGAACTACACGTACCCAAAACATGTAAGTTATCCTCGAAATTACAAAAGGATGTTGTTAGTTAACTTTAATAATCCTGACACTTGATGATCATCATGATCTTTAAGTACTGAATGGGTTCCAACATAATTTCACCAAACAAAGCGAAAAAGCCTCCTGATTACGCTTTCTTTCTGAGACACACACACACACACGTTCAACTTATAACTATACCACCACCGCCATCCCATTTTTTGCGTCAGGGGTTAAAAACGTGTACTGTTTTATTTGAACAGAGTTACTTGTGAAATACAGCACCCTCGAGCGGAGGGTTCCCAACACAACCAGTCACTTCTAAGACTTCTTACAAAATTAAATCTTTGGAAAGAAAAATAAGTTTTGGTAATTTAAAAATCAAAAGTACCTGCGTGCCTCTTTTTCTCCACCTCTTCTGATCTACTTCTGACGACATTACTCACATATTATAAACACAACTTAAAGTTCGCGTTCGATATGACAATTAGAAGTATTTAAAGAAATGTCTCCATAAATTATCGCATACGTAATTACACATCAACTGGATTCTTTTCTTGACACAAGACGGCTTTAGATGTAATTTTTTGCCTTTATCTTTTCTTAGTTCTGTGTCGAAGCCGTTTCTTTGATATCTCGCTATATTCGAAATCAAATGTGGCCGGAGGAGAAAAAATATCATTCTCTGGGAGTAATTACAATCAAAATGTATCGAAACTTTCGCAAAATACACATATAATGTATGTGTACGGTTCAACTGTGGCGACCACCAGTCGGCTAGCAACAAGCCGCGCACGGCGCACCTCGGGGCCTGTCGCCCCTCGTCAGCAGCCCAAACGAAACCCGCACAGATTAGCAAACAGCCTCAAGCCTTTACTTTCATCTGGCTATGTACCCGTTATGTGCCTTTACACACACCACCCGTCACATTGTTTACAGTGAGAATGGTTCTGAGGTACCCACTAAGAAAGTTATGACACATTCCATAAATAAATTTAGTCAACAGTACAAAGATGACATTTTATACAGTGTTATAGACTAGGAGTCTTTATTGCGTGGATATTTTAAAGTTTGCAATGGCCGTGGTCACATGGAAAATTTCAACATTGTATAATACATACATAAATTGCGAAAAGATACCTGCAAAACAAAGATTATAACAAATAACAGCATAGAAGACAACCATCTCTTTTTATATTTATTAATACACTTAAGCGAAGCTCTGAGCAAATATAGTAGAGTAAATACTACGCTTATCTAGTCCCATATCGCAATGAAACTAACTTTAAGTTTCAACAACACAACATCCTAGAACTTTGTAAATTCAAACGCATCAAAGTGATGACGTTCTCCACATGCATTAAAGACATGCAAAATAATGTTACACACTTTCCTCAAAGGGATTGAATACGCTAAGAAACTATAATGAAACTAATATAACAGTCACAGATATTGTCCCAATTATCCAGCTAAGATTTTACAATTACAATTTTTCCTGATTAAATCAAATGGGCATATTCCTTCCTTAATAGCTAAAAGTTCAACACACATAATACACAATTTCGTATTAATTTAGAACAAGGCATGTATATTTTGTTGTGAGTCAAAAAACGCTGTCAATCTCATGGCGTCGTGGCGGGAGCGACTGTCGCAACCACGAGCAGGGCACGCCGCTATAGCGGCGGTAAGTCCCCTCTTTGAGGAGTGGCTGGAGGGGCGCCATGGTATCCTCGCCTACGGCCTGACGCAGGTACTTACCGAACACGGGTGTTTTGGGAGGTACCTGCATCCCATCAGGTAGGGATGGAAACGCCCGGGTGTCACCATTGCGGTGACCGGCCGGAAGACACGGTAGAGCACACGATGGAAGTGTGCCCCGCTTGGGCCGAGCAGCGGCTTGTCCTCGTAGTAGCGATCGGCGGCGGCGACTTCTCGCGCCCTGGGCTCATTCGAGCTATGCTGCGATAGGAGGCAGCCGTCTCCTTTTGCGAGGAGGTGATGCTGCAGAAGGAGACAGCGGAATGCGTGAGAGATAGACGGTCCTCAAGCGCCGACCGACGCGCGATACGCCCCGGGCGACGTGTGTCAAGAGATGACATCCGGCCGCCATAGGCGCGGGCCTGCGGACGACGAGCAGTGGATAGCTCGGCGTCCAGCTTAGGCCTGGGTCGACGGCGCGCTAGTGTTTCACGCGCGCCTCAAAGAGATTGACACCTTTGGACTGGAAGTAACGGGGCCCCATTGGGCCGGCGCCCACCGGGAGTGCGGGATCGTTCAAAAGAGTTACCGTGCTCCCGGAACACCAGGGCGAAAGAAGGAATACAGATGGGTTTTAGTACTAAGAGTCTGACACGCACTCCCGCTCATGCCGACAGCGGGAGAAGTCAATTGATGATTTTCATCTACCTATAAATTATATTTTTTTTAAATAACTGTATGATTCTCTCAAATAGTCGTAAAATAACATGTCTTTAAGAGGTTAACGTATTAAAATCATAATAATATTTGAGTTTGTCTACGCTAGTAATTTCACGTTTTATATTATTTGTTAAATCTACATATTAAGTAGGGACAAAAGGGTTTTCGTATTTTGAATGTATTGTTAGTAATCCAACCTCTAACTGACTGGTTTTAATACTACCTATTAAAAAACTAGTCCCCGCCATATTTTCAAGCAAGCAAAATAAACGTATGTGACAAAGAAATTCAGAACATTTTAAAGTTTTATTACTTATAAGGTAAAAATGCGACGAACGTCGCGAATAAAATTTGTGCGGTTTATGGACCTAATACGGTATCAATACGCGTTCAAGCGTTTTAAGTCTGGAAATTTAATGTGAAGGATGCGGCTTGCTCTAGACCAGTCACAGATAAATCAGTGCCATCTTTGAAAAAGTGGAGCAAGACCGACATATTAGTAGTTACGATATTGCTGAAGAACTGGATGTTGGTCACAAAACAGTTTTACGTCATTTACAAAAGTCAGGGTACAAGTAAAAACTAGATTTTTAGGTACAACGTGATCTCACTGATAGAAACCTAATGCAACGTGTCTCCATTTGCGATTCTTTGTTGAAACGTAATAATTCCGACCCATTTCTTAAACCTTTTGCCTGATTACGGGTAATAAAAAATGGGTCACTTACGATAAAAATGTTTGAAAAAGATCGTGGTTGAAGCATGGACAAGCCCCACAGACCGTGACAAGGCCCGGCCTGACTTGGAACAAAGTAATGTGTAGATTGGAAAGGAATCGTCCACTATAAGCTGTTGCCGCCGGGAAAATGTATCGATTCTGACCTTTGCTGTCAGCACCTGATGAGATTAACCTCATCAAAGACCTCAACGAAACGAACACCTGAAAGAAACCATTGAGAAAACTGGCTGGAGCTGGTGAACAGAAAGGGCGTGGTGTTGTGTTGTCTTAAATTTTGTACAGTGTCTCAATTATAATATGACTAACTGTCCCGCGCAACTTCGTATGCGTCAATTTTCCCCGTTTTTGCATCATTTTTCATTGCTGCTCCGGTCCTACCTCGATAAATGAGCTACCCAACAGTAAAATATTTTTTTCACTTCGGATCAGTAGTTTCAGAGATTACCGTATATGTAAGGGTCAATTCATTATTCTTATTTTTTTATTTCAATGATATTGAGCATTATTGGGCTTGTAATCATTGTGCACGAAATATCGTCGTCTCCGGGGGCTGTAATTTATAACAGTAGTATAGTTTCTATTTGTTCACAGTTATGTAATTTTACGTGCATTGCTTTGTATGTCGGGAACTTTGGGATTAATCGGTACAAGTTAAGCTTGAATAGATCTATGTGTTAAAATTGTCACTCCTCCGTAGGAGTCTTCTCTATCAAGGCGAAAGATATTATACTCATGGCCACGTTTCACTGGTCACAGCCACATGAATATTTTCTTGACACAATAATTATTCCAATATGACTGCCTCTGTGGCAAGGTGGGAGTGTGTCCGACTGCTACGCAAGAGGTCGTGGGTTTGATTCCCACACGGGACACCACTTTGTGTGATCCACAAATTGTTGTTCCGAGTCTGGATGTACTTTGTGTCCGTGACTTGTATGTTTGTAAAGTCCCCCGCGACACAGGGCCTGTAACATAAGGCAGGAGTCGTCTTTAAAAAAAATCGTAAAAAACGTGTTATAATATTTTCGGTTTGGCAAGTATTAAACCAGGGTCCTTATTTAACGATCTTTATTTCATGTCCATGACAAGCCCGTGCGATCTCGCGCATGCGCGGTGTGCTTAAAGATGTTCACAAAGCATGCGCGTTGATGCATTTCTAAGCGCAGTTCTCTATTTACCATTGTGACAGTTCACACGGGCTTGCTGTGCCGCACCGTAGCCGAATCGAAAACGAAAGAAAAGATCGTGACCCAGGCAGCACAAAAAATGGATAAATCATACAAAGGATTATCCTGCGTGCAAATCGAACCCATAACCTAAAAATTGAGATTTTTTCCTAATTCTAAAAATGTCCAATAAATAAAATCGCATTCTTTTTAATTCTATGACTAACTATAATAACCTAAGCTTTTAGGACACAATGGCATTCAAATTATTAAAAGTGGTTTCTGGCGCTCGTACTGATCAGAAACAAATAAACAACAGTGAACGGGTCGGCATCGATTCCTCGCTGCTGCCAACTGCGTGCCAAGGTTATTTGGCACCCATGCCGCCGTGCCGCACAGATATCATCGTAACGTCGCAGGGCTTATTCGGTCACAGGAGCACGATCGGGACTGAGATGAAGTGCCATCACAGCGCGCCCCATCAAATATGTATTCTTATTACTACGGCTATCAAACCTCTGCTTTTTAAAGGCTTCGCTTGCTTTTGGTTATGCGACGATCTTTCCAAATCTTCGTGAGCTTTTCCACGGCACAAGAAGTATCGCAATCATCGCATCACCAGAAGTGTACGACAAAGAAGAAGAAAAAATACTTTGGTTTCCTAAATCATATTAATAGCATCTTGGGACAACTCACACAACGTCATCTGATCACAAGCTAAGTGTAAGTTCTATTATGAGAAGGATATTATTAAACACTCTACTCCACCTACTCTCTGTGAAGTAAACGGTAAAAGCTCAATTCCGACTGTTTTTTATGTTAATATTATGTAATGTTATGTATTAAATGCGTAGTCCTACTCTTTATCAATCTAGCCATTAAACACATTAATCATAAAATTTGTAGAACAAGCAGTCACTACATGTTAACGTAGTCGGCAATTATTTTCATAAAATGGTATTCCGTCACAGGTTTTTCAATGATTTTCAGAAAACGGGCTTTCGTCGTCGTTTTCGTCATAAAAGTTATTACCTTACACAGTCAGATGCACCGTATGCGATCCATCGAATTGTGGAAATACAAATTTGGTTATTGGTCTACTAAAACACGAAAATGGATTGAGATATCGTAATGTTTACGTTTATTCTAAAACTCTGCATCGACTCTTTTCGAAAGTATATATTTATGTTGAAGTATTTTTTATAGGCATTTTTTGCCAATTACTTTACAAATACAATAATTGCATTTTTGAAAGATAGAAAAAATTTTAAGTCCAGACGCAGAAGTCGAACCCCAGACTTCCGTAGCCTATGTTTTAGGAAAAAGTTTTGCAACTTGTGCTAGGTATTTCACTTCAGAAATATCATAGTAATGAAAAAGTAACAAAAGTTGAAGATGCAAAACCAAACTCTGTTAATATATTTGATGACGTTGCTTGTGAAAATCAAATTAACAAGAGCGATTATATTGCTATAGGAAGATACAAATACACACATCAAAAGTGTCTAGGGATCAAGCATTTTTATGCGGATTTCTTGAGATTGAGATGTGGCTTTGTAATAAATTTGTGATTTTATAAATTTATATGGATCCTTTTTGGTGCATTTCATAATTTGAATCAGGAACTGTGAATCAAATTCGAGTAAAAGATGAAAATCAGCGGTCAATATTTTCCCTATAAAAACATACAACGCATTGAAGACATTATTAGTGCTACTGTTTCCCTACTACTGATTAAAACCAACGTTATTATGGAGCGGCGACGTCATTTAAGCAGGGAAGAAATGCTCAGAGCCGTGGGAATGATAGAAGCTGGTTCCCGGCAACGTACTGTGGCTTTAGCTCTGAATACAAGTCAGAGTGTTATCAGTCGACTTTGGACACGTTACCGAAGCACTGGTACCGTGGCTGAGCGCCATGGAGGACGGTATCGCTGCACCACACGGAGACAAGACCGATACATTCAAATCTTAACTCGAAGAGGTCCAACAATAATCGCCATGATGTTAGCCGTGAGGCTTCATCACTCTTCAGGGAACTTAATTAGCGACCAAACAGTCAGAAACCGCTTGCATGAAGTGAACCTTCATTCCCGAAGACCGCTACGGGTACCACCTATAGCAATGCACAATCGTAGGATTCGATATCAATGGGCTCTTGAACACAGAAATTGGGCAGAAGAACAATGGCGTTTCGTGTGCTTTTCTGATGAGTCTCGTTTTGGTATGAGACCGGATACAAGACGTATACGACACTGGAGAACCCCTGGACGCCAACAGCGATTAAAATCCTGCCAGGAAGTCCATCCTTATAGTGGTGGAACCATCATGGTATGGGCGGGTATTTGGATCGGCGGAAGAACTGAGTTGATTTGGATTAGAGGCAACCTCAACGCTCGAATTTATGCTGAAACGATTGTATCAGACGTCATCGTTCCTCTACAAGTGCAAATCGGTCCCTTATTTCAGTTAATGCATGATAATGCACGACCGCACACCGCAAGAGTTGTAAGACAGACTCTCGCCGCAGCTAACATCAATGTCCTGCCCTGGCCTGCTCAGTCGCCAGACTTGAACCCGATTGAGCATGCATGGGATATGCTACAGAGAAGAGCTCTGCCGAATATGGAGGGTATCCAGTCGCAAGAAGACCTTTTTTTGTTGTTGCAACGAACATGGGCGGCCATTCCACAGCGTGATTTGGATGAACTCATTTTGAGTATGCCAAACCGATGTTCTTGTGTTGTTAGTGTTCGCGGTAGAAACACGGATTATTAATTGTTTAAGTTACCCAATAAAATTTTAAAGAAAACTGTTATTTCAGTCTTTTTTTCGAACTTTAATGTTAGTGGTTCAAATGTCAAAAATCCCTTTATTAGGAAAATTGCAAATTTCTTTATTAATGCAAAGGTGACTTGGTTTATCGTTACTGTGACAAACGAAAACACTTTATTTGATGAATCCTTAAAGAAATAAAAAAAAAAAATCAATCAGGAGAAAAGTTATTGCAAAAATATATGTTGATCCCTAGACACTTTTGATGTGTGTATATTGATTGCTTTTATCTGAACCAAACTTATAGTAAAATCCCTAAGCAGTTAGTAAGGGACAACGCTAACTTGATAGTACTATTTAAGCAAAATGATATCAATCTAAGACATGTCTATGACGAACATGTTAACACTGACATGACTTGGATCAAATTTCGTAATGTGTGTTCAAAAATATGGAATGAGTCTTTCAATTATGTAGTAATTAATAAAGATTGTTCTAAAAATAACGGGTGTTATAGAAATACGTTTGCCACTTCTGTTGCTTTGATTAAGTATAGGGATATTTAAGACTGTTATCCCTGCAATAATTTTATTCTCCAGACAGTGCTTATTCAAATACAATAATTGCATTTTTGAAAATTAAATCACCACTCATTTTATCCGTATTACCTATGTGCCGTGTGGTGCCGGCTTAAGAATAGTACCACCCCATCTCTTCCCGTGGGTGTCGTCAAGGCGACTAAGGGATTTCACTCCGGAGGACGGGCAGCAGCGTCCTCTGCGTACTTAAAGCCTTACTGCGATCGCCAACCCGCTCGCCAAGCGTGGCGATTATGGCAATTACCCCCAGGATCTACATACCAGTAGGTTCTACTGGGGAGACCCGTGCCCAGCAGTGGGCCATCATATGGGTTGATATGTATGTATGTATGTATGTATGTACTCATTTTATCAGAATAGAAAAAAAATGAAAAAGACAAATTGTAGATGCGGCAGAAGCTGTAAAGAAAAAAGTTAGACCGATGAAGCATATGAAGACTGATAATAAACAAGCACTATATTCTGTTTAAGTTTAACGAATATGTGTACCTAGGAAAACAAATCAGTTTCAACAAGGACAGTAACTACTTAGAAATCGAAAGGAGAATTCAACTTACTTGGAACAAATATTGGAGCCTTAAAGAAATTTTTAAAAGCAATATACCACTCAATCTAAAAACTAAAGCCATGTCGAGTTGTCTTCTACCGTGTCTAACTTATGCCTGCCAGACCTGGAAATACACAGAAGTGCTAAAAAGAAAAATTAGAACTTGTCAAAGGGGCCTGGAACGGAGCATGCTTAAAATCAAAAAAATAAACAAAATTAGACACTCGAATATAAGGAACGTTACCAGAGCCACCGATGCTCTGGACTATGCTAAAAAGCTGAAATGGAAATGGGCGGGGCATGTGGCGAGGATGTCGGACGAACGTTGGACTATAAGGGCGACTCGTTGGAGAGGCCCAAGTGGAAAACGTCACAGGGGCAGACCGCTTACAAGATGGGCGGACGACATTTTGAAAACGGCTGGGTCTAACTGGATGGACACAGCACAAGACAGGGAAAGATGGAGTTCCTTGGAGGAGGCCTTCACCTGCGGAGGGGTTCTTGCATAATAAGCAATCAATAGGTATTATATTATGTTTTAAAGAAAAAAAAAAAAAATAAAAAATAAAAAAAAAAAATTGTTTGTTACAACTAATTTACTTTGCACCAATTAGGTGGGTAACTTTAGAGCTATATATTACTTACCCTACTTGTTATCTTTAAATTGCAAGAAATAAAAGGCTTTTTTATTTTTTATTTTATTTTTTATTTTTATTATTTATTTATTTATATTCTGTTTAAAGATCTGTAACTGAACCACAAAACCTAAGCGCCAGTAAGCAATCTCCTTTTTCGCCGGACTTTGATTTATGTTAAAACATAATACACACATCAAAAGTGTCTAGGGATCAACATATATTTTTGCAATAACTTTTCTCCTGATTGATTTTTTTTTTTTTATTTCTTTAAGGATTCATCAAATAAAGTGTTTTCGTTTGTCACAGTAACGATAAACCAAGTCACCTTTGCATTAATAAAGAAATTTGCCATTTTCCTAATAAAGAGATTTTTGACATTTGAACCACTAACATTAAAGTTCGAAAAAAAGACTGAAATAACAGTTTTCTTTAAAATTTTATTGGGTAACTTAAACAATTAATAATCCGTGTTTCTACCGCGAACACTAACAACACAAGAACATCGGTTTGGCATACTCAAAATGAGTTCATCCAAATCACGCTGTGGAATGGCCGCCCATGTTCGTTGCAACAACAAAAAAAGGTCTTCTTGCGACTGGATACCCTCCATATTCGGCAGAGCTCTTCTCTGTAGCATATCCCATGCATGCTCAATCGGGTTCAAGTCTGGCGACTGAGCAGGCCAGGGCAGGACATTGATGTTAGCTGCGGCGAGAGTCTGTCTTACAACTCTTGCGGTGTGCGGTCGTGCATTATCATGCATTAACTGAAATAAGGGACCGATTTGCACTTGTAGAGGAACGATGACGTCTGATACAATCGTCTCAGCATAAATTTGAGCGTTGAGGTTGCCTCTGATCCAAATCAACTCAGTTCTTCCGCCGATCCAAATACCCGCCCACCATGATGGTTCCACCACTATAAGGATGGACTTCCTGGCAGGATTTTAATCGCTGTTGGCGTCCAGGGGTTCTCCAGTGTCGTATACGTCTTGTATCCGGTCTCATACCAAAACGAGACTCATCAGAAAAGCACACGAAACGCCATTGTTCTTCTGCCCAATTTCTGTGTTCAAGAGCCCATTGATATCGAATCCTACGATTGTGCATTGCTATAGGTGGTACCCGTAGCGGTCTTCGGGAATGAAGGTTCACTTCATGCAAGCGGTTTCTGACTGTTTGGTCGCTAATTAAGTTCCCTGAAGAGTGATGAAGCCTCACGGCTAACATCATGGCGGTTATTGTTGGACCTCTTCGAGTTAAGATTTGAATGTATCGGTCTTGTCTCCGTGTGGTGCAGCGATACCGTCCTCCATGGCGCTCAGCCACGGTACCAGTGCTTCGGTAACGTGTCCAAAGTCGACTGATAACACTCTGACTTGTATTCAGAGCTAAAGCCACTGTACGTTGCCGGGAACCAGCTTCTATCATTCCTACGGCTCTGAGCATTTCTTCCCTGCTTAAATGACGTCGCCGCTCCATAATAACGTTGGTTTTAATCAGTAGTAGGGAAACAGTAGCACTAATAATGTCTTCAATGCGTTGTATGTTTTTATAGGGAAAATATTGACAGCTGATTTTCATCTTTTACTCGAATTTGATTCACAGTTCCTGATTCAAATTATGAAATGCACCAAAAAGGATCCATATAAATTTATAAAATCATAAATTTATTACAAAGCCACATCTCAATCTCAAGAAATCCGCATAAAAATGCTTGATCCCTAGACACTTTTGATGTGTGTATATGAGACAAAAGATAATGAGAACTCAAATAAAAACTTATAATAAACAACCTGGATTCTGATTCCAAGACCACGTCTTAACAGTAACCAGTAGTAAGTCAAGTCTAAATCTGAATGAACCAATAATCTAAAATTCAGGACAGATTGTCTCATGTCTCTCTACATACTTAGGGATAGTGCATTACGTTAACACATACACCCATTTTCGTAACCAGGTTGTATCGAGGACATCTGAACTTTACTGCCTCTGTGGCGCGGTGGGCAATGACAAGGCCGACCAGTAACCCGTTTGCGAGTTTGACGCATGGGTCAGCCATCATCCCCTTCGCCATATTGGAGGGAAGGAAGACGACCCGACCCACACCGCCACCACAAGCAATGACATTTTAGTTTAATGCGAAGTACAATAATTTTAATATTCTCACGTTTCATTAAGCATTTTAAATATTATTAAGTCTCTTGTTGTAAACACTAAATTTGACTTTTACAGTAATTCCTTAATTTTAATTACATATTCGTTTTCGGAAAGTTTGTAATCACTTTTAGTTTTAACTAGTATTAATATTATAGGTACTAAGATTACTATCGATAAATTGAACAACTATAAAACGCGAGACACGTGCGTTCGATTCCTACACTATTCAGTTTCTTGAGTTCTTTAATTGCTGGTTTAGGTAATTAATTTATTAATACGAATTAAAATGTTATTAGTCAGTAGTACGAAGTTGTTCCACAGTAGTAACTGTAACCTGGGCACTTTAAACTTGATAGAGTTTGGACACCACTTTACCACGTACCCTAGGGCCTACCCTCCATAACTACTCCTAACCTAGGGCCTGCCCTAGGGTAGGAGTAGTTATGGAGATAGACCAAATATTGAATGTTCATTGAATTCCATATGCTGTAAAGTTTTATTACATAAGGGTCCTAATAGCTGCCTCAAAATATGATGTTATTTCCTATAACTATAACAGTAACAGTGGTTATATTTCTCCTGAACGAGAACGCCTGGTCCATTTAAAGAAATGTTATCATTTGTGAAATTTAGTATGTCATTATGGTTTAGAATATCAACATTTGCCTAAGTAAAGCGGTATGCGGTAACACAGTTTTGTAGCAAAATGGGTTGGCAATTTTTACAATAATCATATTGATAAGAGTCCCTAAATTCAAAGTACTTAGCACTACTAATTTATTCATTTAGGTTGCAAAATGAAACTATTGTGAACGAATACCATTTTTTTTTAAATTTGATATTAATAAAGTAATAACATAATAACTTGGGGCAATTCACTTAACGCAATCTGATCCCAAACTAAGCAGAGCTTGTACTATGGAACCAGACAACTGATAAACATACTTAAATTTCAAAATACTTACATATTGTAGATAATTTACACCCGACAGTATAAACCATCGTGCTCATCACCCAAAGTTTTATCCTGGATGGGGATCGTTCCCACGACCTCGGCTTAGCAGTCAGGGTCACTAACCACTAGACCAACAGGCCAGTCAAAAAATTTGTAATAGAATAATTCAAAATTTAATGACAATTATTATAAACTATACTACTTACTTAATTTTTTCAAGTTTTATTAAGGGACTTAAGAACAGATAACCCGTTTCCAAATCTGTCCAGACGTTGGGCTAAGTAAATGTGCAGATTCACTCAATAAACTTCAAACAAAAATAAAGTTTCTGTTTGAGGCAACGAAACATAAAAATCAGTCATAGATATTTACAGTACATATACGCAAACAAAGTTAAGTACCTAGGTACGAGTATGACACTCGACATTAAGCTTTGATGGAAAGCTCACGTTAAAAAGAAAAGACAAGAACTAGACATGTGCTTCAAAATTTTGTACTGATTACTTGGAAGGAAGGCAAGTATGTCTATACATAATAATTTAACATTTTAATACATACCTGAGCAGATTCTCATGCCAATATGGACAAATCCAACTCTGGGGCTGTACGAAACTAAACAATAAAGCTATCATTAAGCAATTTTGTCAATGACATCAAACATGACAATCTCCGTCGTGATCTCAAATCATGCATGTTGACCGACCAAACGGACTTAGAGTGAAGACTAAAGAGTACTAAACCGTTTGAGTTAGTGTACCTATAGTTATAGTGAACAAACAAAAGTGACAGTGCTTTAAATTTACATAAGAACAATGTATTTATATTTTATCAGACTCTAACAAAGTGCAACATACAATAATCTTAGTTATAAAATTAATGTAAACGTCTAAAATTAGGTTAGACTTAAATTGCATATTAGCACTTAAAGGCCAAATCATAATAATTAACTGTTAAGAACTCTGTCCTATAAACCCATGAATAAAAAACTAGATGCCTTCAACAAAATAAGTTTAAGAAAGTCCGTGCCAGTTGTTGAACTTCTAAATCCAAAAACGAGCCGAGAACAAAACCGATTTAAATTCTTTTAAAAGTACACCTGGATGAGCCGAGCATAAAATCCGGTCAAAGCGTATAGTGCCTGGCCATATTGCATAATACCTGGATATATTGTGTAACGCCTGGTCGTACCGTATTATATCCATACGTAATGGCGGTTTTTTACAAACTTGTTATTAGTTAATGCCAGATTAATAATAATAATGTCTTGGGATAATTTACGCAACGCTATCTGATCCCTAATTAAGCAGAGCTTGTACTATGGAAACCAGACAACTGATAAACATACTTAAATATTTCTAAATACATACATATTATAGATAAATAACACCCAGACACAGAATAAACCATCGTGCTCATCACACAAAGTGTTATACTGGGTGGGGATCGAACCCACGACTTCTTGCGTAGCAGTCGGATACAATACCACGCGTGGCGCGCACAGAGGCAATCAGATAGATTCTGGCATTTGCTGGGCCTTTCTGGTAATTACATTTTCGGGTGATCGAGTTAACCGTCTGTGCCGATATCCAGTTTTACTTTTAACCGTGTTATTGTTGGAGGGAAGTATGGGAATATTTTAATGAAATGGAATATCAATTTATTGTAGTAAAATAATGCACTCATTCGCCACCTTATCTCCATACAAAATGTTATGGGAATATAGCGGCTTAATAGTAACAATCAAACACAAAAATACAGAATTACGTTCGTTTTCATAGTATTAGCAAAGAATATTAACTATTACTACGTAGTATTAGTATGCCTATGCTTGCAAAAGTTATGTAATAAAAATGTATTTGTCAAAACAGTTGCTCCCTTTCTAAAGAAATTTTCTTTCATTCTCTTTGTGGAAGCTAAATATTGCGTATCAAAGGTCCGGAGGTGCCTGCCACTTGCCACTCGATGGTGAGAGTAACTGCCGCTAATTGCCTTTTCTGCAGGTTTCTCTTTTAAGAGGTTCCGTACCTCAAAAGGAAAAAACGGAAACCTTATAGGATCATTTTGTTGTTCGTCCGTCCGTCTGTCTGTCAAGGCCCTTTATCTCTGGATGGAGTTGAAATTAAAACCATATACCTACTCAGGTCTAAGTTAACGTAAAAAAAGATTCTAAGTTATTTTGAAAACAGACTACATATCTGAACTATTTATAATATGTACTTATAAATTTATACGGAACCCTTGGTGAGCGAGTCCAACTCACACTTGTCCGACCTGTCCATTTATTTTGGTGTTGTATCAATACAACTCCCTAATTATGTAATGGGTCTCCCTAATTATTTTTGTCGTTGGAATTTACAAATCGAACGTGAATGATGGGTTCCTTACAATTAGGGTTCCGTAGCCAAAATGGCAAAACAGAACCCCTATAGTTTTGCTATGTCCCTCCATCCGTCTGTCCGGCTGTCTGTCCCCAGGTGAGCTTAGAGATCCTTAGTAATAGAAAGCTGTAATTTAGAATGAATATATTATTCATGCCAAATTACAGTTTGAACCGATTATATTATTATGAATGGTATAAATTGAGTCATAAATAGTTCAAATTCATTAAAAGTAGGCTATTACTTTTAATGAAATTGAACTATTTGTAGATTATTCAAAACAAGTGAGTCTTGTCAAGAGATACTCAGACCAGCGTAGGCGTCAATGTCGTCAAGTGCGTATGGCCGTGTAGGGCCACATATATAGATAGCGCCTTCTTACTCGCTCAGCTAATTTACCTAAAGTTGCAATGAGTTATTTTGCAAAATGGCTCTTAAGTGGCTATTGTAAATAAAACTTTAAAACAAGTTAAGTTATTAAAACACGTAATATCAAAACAAAGACGAAACTGAGAGGCGGGTCTAGACATAATGAAATATAATAAAGTTTCTATCGAAAAACAAAATATTAAGTTTACAATATCCACTTAATCCAGTCATTCATGACAGTTATGTCAGGACCCGAACTGTTTGTGCTTATTCGAAAAATAATAACAAAAGTAATTACTATAAAAGTTTCTTTTCGGTGATAGAAAAAAGGCTGATAGTTTTTTGTCGCCACCGAAAACTCCTATTAAAAAAATGTCTTGGGACAATTTGCAACGAACCCGATCTCAAACTAGGCACAGCCTCTAGGGCTTGAGTAAATAGTCACTTTATCTTACCATATGTATATATTACTGGATTTAGTGATATTTTTATAAAATGTACCTTAGATTTCGGGAAGGAGCTCCCCAAAATCTTAGGCACATTTTAGGAAAAAGTATATATTTTTGAAGTCCGACTCGTACAGTAAGGATTATTTGTCAAACCGTCGGCCCAGCGCCGAATGGTATATCACAAAACGCCTTCTAGAAAGTTTGTCTGCAATGAGCAACAAGCGACCGAACACCGGGCTCCGAGGGGTACTGCTTCACCATGACAACGCGCCCGCGCACTCAGCGCTAAAAACGAAAGACTTCCTGAACACCACACCGGTCAGAGTCTTGGGTCATCCTTCTAACAGTCCTGATCCGGCACCGTGTGACTTCTTTTTATTTACATCCCCCTTCTTAAATAAAAAAAAAGGCTGAAAGGGATACAGTTTTTATCGCCGGAAGGCGCGCTGTCAGCGTTCAAGAAAGCCGTGGAGGAGGACGCATGAAACTTTGTATAGAGCCTGGTGGAGAGTTCTTTGAAAAGATTTAATTTAAATATTTTATCCATAGAAGTTAGTTTTTTAGTTTGTCAACTTTCAAAGTGTCCCGCGTGTGTATAGGTACAAGTAGTAAGTAAACAATACAATTACATTCGAGTTACCTTTAATTACTTGTACTAAACAAGCCACAAACGTCATAAAATTAATAATTACAACGTTTGTTAAACACAAATAAGCCCGTACCGTTACACAAGTGAGTAAGCAAAGGGTTGATTTCGTTTAAATTACTTGTTCCTACTCCTCGACGCCGACGTCCCGACCTCCCGACGCTACGTGCGGCCTCCGGGACGTCTACGAACCTTGTTTTACGTTCAATATTACTTTGTTCTGTGTAATGTATAAAAACTGTATTAACGTACGTTTCACTTCAAAACTGTATCTGACAGTCTTCTGAAATGAAAAATGCCTTTTAAATGGATCATTGTAGTTTATAATTTTCTAAGTTGCCAATACTGCATACCTCCAATGCAAAATTAAATGTATTTATATTAAATTATTTAATTTCATATTACATTTTAAGAACCGGGCAAGTGCATGTCAGGTCACGCACAATATAAGGTTCCGTAGCTACAAATTTGCACTTTAATATTTCAACAATCGGGTCCCTAATTTAAAAAATTACATTTATAACGCCTTAATATTTTGAAAATATCTATCCAACGACACCTCACACGATGAGTTTTTTAAAGGTTTTATTTTTTCTAGTACTAAGGGTCTCTGAGCATGAGAAATTGGGACAGACAGACAAACAGTCAGACGTCCGTCTGTCCGAATATAGCGGAACTATAAGGGTTTCATTTTGCCATTTTGGCTATGAAACCCTAAAAATGGTTATTTTAAAATCTCCTAATCTAACTATTCTTATTGCTAATAATAAATTAATTTATTTCAGGTAATATTTATTTATTCATTTCCCTAGTGTGAACCCTTTAATGTTTATTGTTTTATCTTCCCTTTCGCTATGTATTAAACATCAAGTTATTTTCACTTGCCTTGTTGAACAAGAAAAATAAGAATAATTCGATGTTTTTATATCTATCCACGAAAGAATTTCCCAAAGTTATACTTTAAGCCTTAAAGTACCTCTATTGATTTTCCCAAACAGTGAGTAAAGAGAAATACATCTTACAAATCCATCTACATCCTAAATCCATTAAAATCTAAAAAATAAATTAATGCTGAAGATAATGGAAGTAAAGCTATATAATCTGAATCAAAAGCCGTAGTCTCCGCGGATACCGGAAAATACTCCAAATAATGTATTTTAAGGTCGCTATACAATTTCATTATCTTAACATCAATAGCAGCTCAATTTTATGATATAAATGTAATTTTTGGAGAAACGTTAAAGTTAATTTTCTATACAAGACTCAAAGCCTCTCTGTCAAGTTCTCTATAAGTACTTATCTAGTCTCTATGTACTTTTTTATAAATTGTTATCTATGTTCAATTGGACATAGGGAGCCACACCCCCTCTCCAAACCAAGATCCTAAATCAACGCTCAGCCCAAGCCCTTGGACTTAGAGAGCTAATATTTTACGGAGACATTTTTGTTTTGACGTAGACTAAAGATTAGATTAGATAGAATTCAGGAATCTTGAGCTCTAAAACGGTGAACAAAAAAGTTTTATTAAAAGACTTTTAAAATATAATTTATTAAACCCGCAGTTTAGTCACAAAGAGGAAGAAGAACAATAGTACAGTGGACACGCACGGGTTGACCACAAAAGCATGACATTGTGAAACAAAACGACTTTTATGTATAAAAAATAAAACAAATTGTATAATTATATAATCATTACCAACTCTACTAAAAAGTCGATTTTCTCGAAAATTCTCCAATTGAGATAGTGCACCTGTCACTCGGGAATCATGCGTTCTATTATTTCTATTTGCATGATTTTATAGATATTTTTTTGACTTTAGGGAAACATGTTGTGTTCGGTATTAATGCTTGTTTTTTATAAAATATAATAACTATCTCTTTCTCTCGTAAACAGATTTATACTCACACAATTTTTTTCGTACAATTCTTGTATGACTAACCCCATTGGTGTGGTATCACTTGTGTTCTGGAACTACTGGCACAAAACAGTCTAGCACGAGTGTGTTAGATTACTAGGAGCTCTAGCAAGTCGTAGCAGAATATAAGAAACTCTTAATGTAGAACAGCTACGACTAATTGTAAAACGTCTATGTCAGTATATAATAAAGCGGTTACTTGATTAAATAATGTCTCAAATGTAATATAACCTACTGTAAGACTGTAATGTAAATATAAGTCAGTTTGGTATTGATCAAGGGGTTCTAATAATACGAATCAATGAAGGACAAGTAAGTATAATATATTGTTAAACATAATTCAGTTTAATTTATCATTTGCCCTATCAGGGGGCATGGTATGTCCCCGACAAAACGAAACAGCAAAAGCGCAGGACACCCCACCTACCTTTGCTCGAAGCGTTTCGTCGTATTTTGTACCCTATAGATTTTGTCTGGACAGTGCTAGAAAGTCCAAATTCTCAATAAATGATTTCAGTACATTACGTATTAAATATGCCATGTTTAAGAGATATAGCTATTAAACTTTATATATTTATAATATCTAAAATACCTAGATTTCCCTGACTCACGGATTTTATAATAAGAAAAACTGTTAGGGTGCTTCCAGAAGTCATAGAAAGCTAAAATTTAATGTGAACGCTAGGATTAGCACAATAGTTTTGTTTTATTCAATAAGTAGGCATGACGATTGCGATAGGCGAGCACACGGCGTTACGGTAACGTTTCTCTCGTGCTCAGCCACTCAGCGCACCGTCGACGATAATATCGCCCGTGGAGATAACCCCTTGATGGCGTCAGGTGTAACATTGATAAAGAATAACATAATTTAAAAATAAAAATGTTATTTATTGTGAAGATATTCTTAGAGCTTTATGTTACGATTTTGTAATATTATACGAGAGTGTAAGCACTGAGATTTCAGGGTTCAGCGCATTCAAAGATTGGTAACGACAAATTTCATAGCAATTATAAATCGTTCATCGTTCTATTGCTTCACAAGATATTATTTTGTAGATACGTATCTAGATAACTTGTTTATAATATGTATTGCAGTACGTAGACATTAAATAAGCTTTGTTTTTCTAGTCTTGTTTGCTTTGTCTGGTTGCTAGCACTAGTGTTGGGTAGACTTGTAAGTTAGAGGCCCGCAGACTACAATTTTTTAATCAGCCGATAGTTTGATCGGATCGACTTTATGCTAAATACCGGCAGTGTAACTTGTGTGATTTATGACCCGACCAAACTATCGGCCTACGAAAAGTAGTCTGCGGGGGGTCTAAACAGCCAAGCCAAACATTTTGACAAAGGTGTTGAGTTTGTAGAGAACTCATGGCTAGGATGCAGAACGCTACACGTTAAGATGAAAATGAGAGCGTATTAGGTTAGGGCGTGTAGCGATCTTGTAATCTGTCAATACAGTACACATACAATAATTACATATACAATAATATATAGTAGTAAATTATTGTATACATTATATCTACAATAATAGAATCAACAATCAGACAAATCGAACCTTTTCCAGCTGACAACAGTTTGTTTTTTACCATTCTGTCAACATCATTTTAAATATGTGGGTACCTTCAAACATTATAATTTAAACCAGATGATATTTAATCTATATCTATACTAATATTATAAAGAGGAAAGATTTCATTGTTGGTTTGTATTGAATAAGCTCCGAAACTACTGGACGGATTAGAAAAATTCTTTCATCGTTGTGAAGCTACACTAACCCCGGGTGACATAGACTATTTTTTATTCCTGTATTCCCACGGGAACGGGAACTACGAGGATGAAACCGCGAAGCGTCCGATAGTACTTTATAATTACAAAACCAATAGCTATTCAGTAATGTAGGTACAAATAATGCACATCACATGTTACATAAGCAATAACATTGTAAAAGAAGGTGCATAATGGAACATTAAAGTGATGAGTGAACTGAACCTTATCTTTTTCCTATTGTAAAATCACAAAGAAAAATGTTCTAAACTTTATTTTCTCAAATGCTTTTAGATGAAACAAGAGCGAGTTAAATTGAAAGAGGGGATTCTGCATCCCATACGTACCTACACAACTCTCGTAAATGTATGACGTAGACATAGCTGCTGTGTGAAAATGTTGGAAATGTAAAACCTTATTTCAAAAAGAGTTTTATTCTCAGCAAGAACTGTGTTTCAAATAAGGTTACATTCATAGAGTAGTACATCTCGTTTTCGTTTAATTAAATTGAGTTTAATGTTTGTGTTTGTATTGTAGTAAGTAGATTCGCAGTTGTTTCTATTTTAATATTGTCACGGTCATGGAAGAGGTAACTCTACCTTCTCTGTGGTCACAGTGATGGATTGTGAAGCTGTGATATCACACTAATATTATAAAGGCGAAAGTTTGTGAGTGTGTATGTTTGTTACTTCTTTACGTCTAAACGGCTGGAGCGATTTTAATAAAATTTGATTAGAGTTAGCTGACACCCTGGATTAACACATAGGCTAATAAACCGCGGGTAACACCGCTGGGTACAGCTACTTGCTAGTTCCATAAAATGTTTATAGTGACAACTGAACCACACGTCTGACAATCAACAGTTAGGGACAGTACATTAAGTGGAAATCGAACCACCTCTGACTTAGCTGTCAGTGTCACTAACCACTAGACTAATAGACGGGTACCCAATTAAATATTATTTGATAATGCAATTTTATGTTATCATTGTGGCAAGTAATCGTACGGTCGGTGTAATAGTAAGGGTTTTTGTATTAAGTAGATTAGCAGAGGTATTAATGGCCTCCAATGATAGCGCCCCCGCGGCCTGCAAGTACAAACCTGTTTCCGTGGTTAATTTTAACGATTAACAAACTCGAGAAAGATTTAGAGTCTAGCAAATCAACTTAAAAGTAATCTATTACTCAAAAACTTAAGCTTTCGTCAAACAGCACGATTTTTTTTTAATGATTTTTTTTGTTGGCGACACCACCTATATCATATTATACCTAAGTATATGACTTTATTCATAAAGGTAAGAAAATGTCTAATAATATTGTTTTTGATTTTGATTAATGACAACCTTAAACGTAAAAAAAGCGGCGGTAGCCTAATGGCTAAGGCGTCGGTCTCGCAATCGTGAGGTCGCTGGTTCGAATCCTACCCATTATACTACCGACGCGACGTGAACCCACTCCTAACACAAGCCTTTGAGCTTAGCTGGATGGGTTAACAAGATTGCTATAAATTGCGTACCCTCTCCTTTATCTTTTGGGCCATGTGACCAAAAATATGAAATATTACATAGGTAACTCTTTAAAATTATAATATAACTGTAAGGAAGGGTCGTCATTTTGGCGCGTAACTTGTATGTATGTATTTACTTGAGTAAACCTGTCGAATAGTCCACACGGTGTTTGCTGAAAAAAAAAAAATGTTTATATATTTTTCGGCTGTAGATAACGTTACTGAACACATCTAAATAAATAAAAAACTATTATTTATTTTTATTATCATAAACCCAATTTATTTCAACATTTTTTTATGTAGGTACAAGATATACTTAGAATTTTATCTGGCAACTCTTTGAAAAAATATGGCGGCAGGAAACATTTAAATGCTATTATTAAGTTTTATATTTTATCAGGCTTTTTACATAATTCAAGCAAGATATTTATATATTTTAAATATGTATTAAATGGTACCTAATCGAAAATTAAAAATAGCTTAATCGTCGACCATAGTTTAATATTGTTAAAACGATTCATGCCAGGGATACTAAAAAGCAATAATAGCGAGGTAGCAATAAGTTTTTGTATTTGTTCATAGCCTTTGTGCAAGCTATATCAACTTCGTTCCGCCATCTTGACGTCAAGATGGCGGGACCTCGTCTTTTGTTTACTTACTATTGAGGTAGCTGAAATTTGAGCGTAGGTAGCAAATTGTAGCAAAAAGGTACTGCATTTGTGTAACTATGTAGTTAGAAACCCAAGACCTGAACTCGCCATCTTGATTTTGATTGATCCTTGAAAAACCATTCAACTGAATCTAAAAGAACCCGATTCTGTAGTAGGTCAATAACGATAAATGTGACATACATTTATATTAGAACTCTACTTTTGACATTGATCATTATCATCAAATTGAATACGTCCACTGCTGACCATAGGCCTCTCCCAAAGAGTTCTACTTTTGAGATTACCTCAACTACATTGGCAGTTCGTTTGTAGAACCGTCAGTCACGCCAAGCTAATACTTACACTCTTCTTCTCTGTTACCTACTCGTAGGTATATAGGCGAGTCTTGATGGATTGAAACGGTCACTTGGTGTGCAGTTATGGCGGTTATTAATTAATAGGATCAGCACTCGCTCGTTATTTGTTTACGATCACTTTCTTTTACAGCCGGTTGATCGTGTTTAATGATGCGACTAGTGTATCAATCGAGTACCTACTCCTGTATAGCAGAGAGAAAAAAAATGTTATTATATTTTTGCAGCGGCTTCTTATTCGTAAGTCCAAATTTCAAACTAGTGGTTTGAGCTGTGTGTCGATATAACAAGCTGTTACGATTTCCTTTTTACAAGTTTTTATTTATTTTCCTTGTGTGTATACTAACATACACACAGGGCAAGTTTGTTAGTTAGTTTGTGTGGGTCAAATTTTGGAACCTAAATTAGTACCATTTCATGGCATTCGATAGGGCTCAAACTTGGTGCACTAGTGTATCTTTGATGGCAATGCCATATTATGGTACGATAGACTTGATCTGATGATGGCGTTGGAAGGTGACAATAGGAACTCGTAAGCTAAAAAAACAGAAAACTAAAAATAAATAAATAGTTCAAAAAAACGTTTTCAAAACAACCTTTTATTGAAATGCTCAAAACGGAAGAAAATAATTTTAATTTAACCTTTATATTATATACATGGTACCTATAATGTAACAAATTAACAGGTTTGTTTTGTCATTTTTAAAAGGTTGATTTAAAAATATTATTTTTTTACTATTTCTTTATATTTTATATATTCAGATTTCACCATCAAATAAAACTTTTTCTTGTAAAAATACTTCGGTTTTTATAGGTAGTCGCTCCATTCGTGGTCAGACTTATCACAGAAACAAAATGTGAAAACAGTATCCTAAAACAACCCAAATTATACCAAAACAAAAAAACAGATTGCTTAAAATTTATAAATAAAATATTTCGGCTTTTCTAATGTTGAAAATTCGGAGTTACCTACACCAAATCGTACTAATGACATCTAGTCACCTTCCAGCGACCATCTTTTTAAAACAGATAAATGAATAGCTAAGGGATAAATGAATCGTTCTGGTATATAGTACAATGTTTACAAACTAAGCCACTATACGCCTTGGCGTAAAAGTAATATTATGAAAACTATCAGTCACGACACGACCGCTACGGCTTTTATCACGTCAATCTCATGTCACGTCACTACCGCATGTAATTCACACAATAATCTTAGTTCGTTCTATCGTCCCTTTGCGTGCAGAGTAGGTACACCTGTTTCGCGAGCACCAAAATGTTCACGTACTATTAAGTAATATTTATATTCCCCCTTTCGCCTGGATGAAACAAGAGTATTCCATTACGCCGCTTCCGTTGAGTTTTTGGTTCAAATTTCAATTGTGCTAGGAATCGATTCGAGTGACGAGACAATCTGCCTGTCAATAATCGATAATTTGACAGTCCCTTTCTAGACATGCTATAAGTATTATATATTTTAGCAAAATATTTGGATAGGTATTTGGCTTTGATCTTTGATAAGTGTCGCAGGTGCCTTACTGATGGAAGAAGTTAATGTAACTACTTGTTAGGGAGGAAACTAGTATTGTTTTTTATGTAATTATATTTTTTTCTTATTTTTATGCTTAGGTATTATTACTTTGGTATTGGGAGGTAAAAGTCGATTATGAACCTGCCTTACTTGCTCTCTGCATCATTCTAAGGTTGACTGGTAGATAATTCCTAATTTTTTAGTTGGTCACGTGGTCACACGGTTCAAAAGATAAGGGGCGTGGGACACAATTTATGCAACTTTCGGAGCGATTTATTCCAAAAAAAATTCACTTAATCAAAAAAGTTTTAAAGAACCATAAAATTTTTTTGAAAGACGTGTCGAATGACGTGCCACACGTTAATATTATCTCAAAAAAAAATCAGCATCTGTTTCATATAATGAAGTACCTACCCCAAAAAATATTTATTTTTATTACTTAGCTTTAAAACTAAGTAGCGGCTACTACAAAACATCTTTTCACGAAATTTCATCAATATTCATTGAGTAGGTAGTCTTTGACATACGGGCGGACAGACAGACGGACATTTCGAAACTCGACGTTTCCGTTTTTGCCACTTTGGCTACGGAACTCTAAAAACAATTCAATGGCGTAGATTAAGGACCGTGTTAAATTTTTCAATTAATTAATTAATCAATCATTCATAAATTCATTAATCATTCTTACTGTCCAAATCCTGTTTCATGGTCATTTTTCAATAATAACCACCAATTACGTACTCCCGTAGTACGCAATGTACACGTTAGAGCGAAGAACACTTAAAACTCTATATTTTTTTCAGTATTTTAATTTTCTTGTTTTATATGATTTCTTGAAGTAAAAATCTTGTTGGGGTGTCTGAGCTTTGCATTAAAACCAAAAATAACCTTGTAGAAATCTCAATTTCCTTAGATCTCTAAACATCGGCATTGAAAACATTTATCGAGAATAATAAGTGATCAAACGAACTTACCTGTGATATTCCCTCAATATTAGACGAATGACTTCGTATTTTACAGTGCGAGAGGGACTATAACGATTAACTAGCTGCAACTACACCCATGTGGACTCCACATAGGTGTAGTTGGTAGGTCAATGCTATTGTTAATGGTAAATGATACCGAGGGATATGTTTAATGCAGTTTAAGTTGACTTATGACCCACATCATAATCTATCCGTCATTTACTTCCAAGTAGAGATGTAATAGTCGAAATCATGTATTCTAATTCATTGGAGAAAATGGGTAAGGCCCCAAATCGCAACGGCGACGCGTGCAGCAAAGCGTTCCAGCGTAAAATTGAGCATGCATTCTGTGTGCAGCGTTGGTACACTCTGCTAGTTTTCGCCCGAGAGAGGCGTCCTAGCGTATTAAGCAATCGGAGACCGCCGTTCGAGAGTTACCGTCACAAGCTCGAGATACATTTTGGAAACTACGCTCTTCCACTGATCGCGCCGCGTAGCTATACCGCTATACGCTGTAAAGGCTTATATTTAGTCACGCTTAGACTTTATATATTTGAAAATTCATTATCGATGTTGCTAAGGAAGGATGTAACTAAACCATTCGATAATAATTTTCCTATACCTAAATTGATTGTAATTGTTCAGAATATACCTACATTTTTGGAATTTTATACAAAAACGAAAGAGTTTACAAGGACAACAGTTAACATTGCTAGAGCAGTGTGCAAGCGACAACGCCCCGCCGCACGCGCCGCGTCACTTCGCGACCTGAGATGAGGTGCAACCGTGCTTCGCTTAGAAGCACTTAACAAACTCGGTCCACGTTTCCAACAGACGGATAGAAACGACAAAGGTTAATGACTTGTATCTGGCTGTAAAGTGGAACGAGCTTAGCTGACAATGCTTAAGGTACCTACTGTAGCAAGTAGCAACGGTCCAGTATAATTTCGGGAATGTTTATTACTCCATTAGGTCTCTTTACTTACTACTTGTAGGGTCATGAACTTGTAAAGCAGTGAATTGTTTCTTTTATTAATGTTGTGTAAAAATACTTTGTCTTGTGGGTCGTGGTTTTTTATTAGGTATGCATCTGTGTGTGTTTATATGATCTGTGGTATGCATACATTATCTTGTATTAGTTAGGTAGGAGATACGTTCATAAGATACGATTGTTGTAGAAACTCATCCTCAACACTTCACCAGCGTAAGTAGGGAACATTGATTGATGTACACATGCCAAGAAACAAATGTTGTTGTTCGTTAGTCTCGCTAAAGTTAAAAACGAACAATTTAGTAACGATTTGGATACTTACTGTTTTTTCATTAATACGTTGTTTTATTCGTCAAAGTTAATTCATATTCAGCAAGAGGTTAGGTTGTTACTTTACAAACCATGTTTCAAATGATATTCTCGTTAAATGCAGCTACATTTTCGTTGAATAACTATGAGTAATAGGTATAAACAGCCCGCCTCAGTGCGGCCACGTTCCACTCAATTCGAGTCAATGAGACGGAACCCACAGCGAGCGAATAGGTACGCCCTCACCGCGCTACTACATAAAATCGATAGACGTATATTAAATCTCTTGTCATGTTTTTAGTTAATAATAAAATATAGTTTAAACTGTAATAATGTATTTAACAAAGGTGTACGAAATCTAACGCTCTTGACAACGCAAACATGTAGCCCAAGCATTTATCAATCAATTCATTCAATCAGCCTACAACAGTCCACTGCTGGAAGCGTCGAGCAAAGTTTCACAACGACAATCGGTCACCCGCCTTCCGCTGTTTGTCTACATTTGGCATTTCCCTAGTACCTGAATACAATCACAATGTGTAGCCCTTTATTTTTTTAGTCATAGTTAGCATATTCTTTGTACTATCCTAAAATAAGAAAAGAACTAATAAAGAATAATATTTATTAGTGATCCCAATTCCATCAGAGATGAGATCGTACGGCCGAGAATCAACACAAACAAACTGTTCCAGGTATTGTTATTTATCCGAGGCCTTCTATAACGAGTTGTTGACATTAAAACGTCGAACCTGGGCCCTGGATCCCCTTGTCATGATATACTTCACTACTCAATTAATATTTGTTAACTACCAATGAAGATCTGATTTGACATTTGAGTTTAATTTAATTTTTAAATCATAATTTCTACCACTTTTAGTTATATAGTAATGTTTGTGTTGTTCTAAGAATTTGATATAGAGCCATAACTACTGATTGGCAGAATTACTAATACTTACAGCAAGTCTCAAGCTTCTGAAAACCTTATTGTTTTTTACCTATCTATTAAAAAAAAAAAACTATTATTTTTCTTTCTAATTATTTATTCACTTAGAATGAAAAACAACTCTTGTGATACGTCGGGATTCTACATGTACATGTAATGCCAAGTTCGCAAACCAAAGGTAATGCTGAAGAAAATAACCTGGCAATAAAAACTCGCGGCCACTCTTTTCAAATTGCCAATTTTACTATGTTGAAATGTTTATATACTTGATATGGGGGTAAGGTGCTGCAACTAATATACTATACGCCATATTAAAGGACTGATGAAATTGTATTATCAAAAAATTGAAACATGAGGTAAAGCAAAATCAGCCTTAGTGGGTACAATATAGTAGGAGCATCTACTTACAACAAAGATAAAAACTATATGTGCTTAAATATTGGCCAAAGTACTTGTAACGAATGATTAAATATAAAATATTAATTCTTATATCAAAAGGAAGAAAAGAATGGCCTTTACTCGTCACGCAGAATCTTTACATATAAAAGTCAAATCATTATCTTTATCAATGTGACAATTAAAACAAAGTGACAACAAAATTCTCCCAAGCATTGGTATAATCAGAGTCATAGTTTTATAATCACATAAAAAACCTAAAAATGACAAGCATGAGATGGTTGAATTAAACTTTTTTCCAAAACCTAAACACTTATGAAGTTTAACCGTCACTTGGATATTTTCAAGCTCTTTAAATTTTTGTTGAGTGGCTATAGATGAGTGCGGTCAGGCGTTGTGGAAATGGAACACCACGCCCTTCTTGTTCACCAGCTCCGGCCGGTTTTTCTCAATGGCTTCTTACAACATCATCAGTTGCTGATAGTAGAGGTCAGAATCGATAGTTTTACCCAACGGCAAAAGCTCATAGTGTAGGATTCCTTTCCAATCCCACCATACACACAGCATCACTTTGTTCCGAGTCAAGCCGGGCTTTGCCACGGAAATTACGTATTTTTTTATTGAGCATTAGTGCTCCTAACAGAGAGCAGTTCTCGGGTACAACATGTTCCATTAATTTTTGCTTGACTTCTTTTTAAAGGTCCGTACACCAAATCCGAGCATTCTCGGCCAAATTTTGGCTTCTTAGGCATGAGATCCCCAAGTTTGTGGTGGGCACTGTTTTTGGCTCCTCCAGCACTAGTTCTGGTGGGACCTCTACTATCGAAGTGTCGGCATGGATGAGCTGTTCTTCATTTCGATGTCTGAATCTATAGTCGATATCAGTCTTTTATGAGTACTATTGTAACCATCATAAAGGTTACAGTTTATGATAAGATCACGTGCGTAAATTGCATAACCCCATAAGCCCCAAGTCAGGTTAGATCTTGTCAATACATCGCGTACATTGCCCACGTCTGTTGGTTTTTTGGTTATCGTCCTTTATCGGCCTATCGTCACTATTTAATTAAAAGGGGTATTAGAAATCTGAAAATATTAATATTACCTGAAAATGTTGACGGAGATCGAGTTCTTACGTGCCTCTCGTTCGGAGTCATTTGCCCGCACGAAGGACAGTGCCGTCGCGTCTCTCCGCATCGCTTTAAATACTCGTACCACCACAATTAATTGTTTTCTAATCGCGTTCAATTTGAATCGCCTACACAGGACGTCGGCTCACACACTGTGTTAATAATTACAGTACACGTGGACTTACTTACAAATTTAATTCAATATACCTAATTTGATGCCCTCACAATCTTTTCTGAGAATATTTCTACACAACGCCTACCATTAGACACATCATATATTTTTATTCAAAAGCTGTCCAAACAAACCTCCATTAGACACCGACTAAAAACCTTTCTACTTACATATTAAAGCCACTTTCTCGTACTTTAAAAAGGGTGTTAAGGTCCCAGCTATTTTGCATTCATATAACCTCACGAACTTTGTTCGCCGTCTTTATCACTCACTAAATGTGAGATAGAGAGAGAAATTGAGACCTTGCAATGTTAATTTCGTCGCATAACAAGTTGATATCTAAGCAAATCTGATTAAAAGACTCTGTACGAAAGAAACGAAATATATAGTAAAGGGCTCTGTAGCGCTTTTGGTATGTGCGTGTCCAAGATCTTAGACACGTAAAACTCAGATATAAATCCCCCAAAAATCTGAAATATTAGATCTAGAGCACGAAAGTGTGCGCAAGCAGACGTGCACTCTGCAGTCTCTTACTCTCATAGTCCGATGGGAAGGAAATCTAAAACGAACCGACAGTTCGATTTAATATATCTTTATTCTCTTATTGAAAACATCTACATGTCACTTACACTAGTAAACAATGTAATTAAAAGAAATTTGTTACAAACTATTGTCCTTTACCACTCGAAATAAGAAAAAGTGTACAATATTTTACTACTACCTACATTTAGGTAATTAACTACACAACGCTGGCTTGTGAGTGCATACTTGCTGCGTGCAGTAAATTGTGCGCTGGTCCAAGTCTAACACTGATCGCTTTTTGCGCTCTGTATACAGTTTAATGTGCTTTTCAGTAGAGGTTTTTTTTTTAGAAAACGGTCGTCTAATCTATGGGTACGCTACGGCAGGCGCGGATCCAGAACTTCACTCTGAGCGCATATATCCGCGCCTGCGCCACGGCGCAGTAATTTTTTTTAAAGTGAGGGACGAGGGAATCATTCCTGTGTCCCTGTGGACTTTTCAAACATCAATTGTCCCGGACACAGTGTACACCCGTGCGTACTGTTATATCCCTCAATAGTTGGGCATATTGCCACTCATGCTATCCACACAAAATGCAAGGTAACAGATATCACTCAGCAACGCTGAGTGCATACAGGACGCGACAAGCCAGTCTGCGTTACACTCCCGGTTGAGACAGTTGTTTCTAGACCCTTTCATTTTTTGGTAATTTCTATCCTTCATAAATAAACTCTGTGTCCTTCAATTTCATGTTAGTCTTTTTTTAAAACGCCAACTGAAAGGGTCCCTATAACATTTGGTGGCAGCGGTGGGATCGAAATTCACCCCAGTCGCCTATCCGCGGTGTGAAAAAATAAACAACATTTTACGGCCAAAATCTGTGTGCAAGTTCTGTGAAATATTGACACTCTGTAGTACTTACCAGTTATCAAATACTGTGCCCTACTGTGCGTCAACTCCATGGTGTAACCAACCGTGTCCCGCTGAAACCGTCGAGCCGCAGACCGCTTTGTTCCTAGAAAAAGGGGGGACATCCCGCCGTGTGAACCTCATCGACACATAATCACCAGTTCCAGAGCCTAACTCCGTTGCCCAAGCTAAGTAACCTTGGACTATCTATCACCGTCGCGCCGTCTCATCTCCTGTGCAGCAGACATCTTATCGCATTGGAATGCGTCTTCCGCTCGGACTCGCCGTTATCGCCGTCGCCTACGCATCTTTGTGAGTCTTTGGTCATTGTGTTAGAATAATTAAACTTTTATATATACTATTTCATACATAATTAAGTTGATACGTTTATATTCTAGTTATAGTTACAATTTATTTCTAGATCATTACGTGAATACAATTAAATATTCTATAGATACTTTGTACGGATCCTGTGCACATTTCAATTACGATAGCTCACAATGTCCCAACATTCGCAAGTCTCCAAGGACGAACTTAAAGTTAACATTAACCCTGACCCTCATATGGAAAAGAAGAGCTCATCGCTCCTCCCTACCAAAAGCGATGAAACAAAAACTACTAAATCAAAACAATCACAACCCTCGACCACAGAATCTTTAGAGTTGAACATATTACTCAAATTTATAAAACCATATAATGGAACCAGAGAGACACTCAACTCGTTCATTGTAAACTGTAACAATGCTTACGATTTGGCTACCGAACCACAAAAACCCATTCTATTTAAGTACATAATATGCCAGTTACAAGGAAAAGCCGAAATTGCCTGTTCTATTAAAGATTTTAATAATTGGGAACAATTAAAAGAATTTCTAAAAACGCAATTTAGCGAGAGAAAACACTACTCTCATCTGCTTACCGAGCTGCAAGAAAGTAAACAAAGCAGTTCTGAAAATGTCTCTCAATACGCTTTACGTGTAGAAACGTGCCTTTCCCAACTTTTGACGGAAATCTCTTTATCTAATACAAAACAAAAGGAAGTGGCAGGTCGCACTGCAGCCATGGAGGACTTAGCACTCCATCACTTCCTCATGGGTCTAATGCCAAGAATTTCTAACATTGTCCGGTGCAAGTCACCGAAAAATCTCAACGATGCTATCAACACGGCAATATCTGAAGAACGTATTCAACAAAGCCTGTATAAGCGTAACCAAATTCCTGAATCCAAGGCCAGAAGTACAAACATCCAGCAAAGACCGCCTCAAAGATTTTCTATCTCAACCCAACAACCCTTATCAACTCCACATCCAAACAATTCCGCCAATACCATAGTATGTAGGTATTGCAAAGCTTATGGTCATGACATTCGTGATTGCAAAAAACGCGAATACAACAACCGTTTTCTAAAAACGAATTCTACATTTCCGAGACCCGGTAGTTCTAACGCTAACCGCGTTCAACCGCGTGTAAATTTTACGGCCGAAGCGCCTATCGAAATCGAAGGTCAGGACGAAGTAGATACTACTCAAATTAACGATACCACTGATTTAAACGCCTAAATGTCTCGTTAAGGTGTCGCACGGGACGTCAAATCAAATCCGACACCAAACGCACCACTGTATCCAAGTCCAAAGGAATTACACGACAGGGTAACCAGCCCCAAATAGGAAATTCCTCTGACACCACTGTTCCCACTGAATCCAATTTAGAGCGAATTATACGACAGGGTAACCAGTCCCAAATAGGAAATTCCTCTGACACTACTGTTCCCACTGAATCCAATTTAGAGCGAATTATACGACAGGGTAACCAGTCCCAAATAGGAAATTCCTCTAAAAACACTGTTTCCCTTATACCAAATCCAATACGAACCCTTCAACAGGGTAATAAACCCCTAACTAATGGCTCAATCTGTAATTCCAAATCCACTGTATCCTACGTATCAGACAATATAGATACCCTCAGTCAAAATCCTAACAAAGATCTACATCAAATACAAGGATCACAATCTAATGATAAACTAAAATTCAATATCGATAACGCAAAGTTATATGAAATAAACATCGACACGACCAAAAGGTCATTACCACATATAATCCTAAAAACCCCTGTATCCAAGACACCAATAACCTTTCTTATAGATTCAGGCTCCGCAATATGTCTACTTAAACAATCGTCTATCAGTAGACATCCCATTCTAATCAAGGAGCCGGTGAACCTCAAAGGAATCGACCCCGGAGAGCAATTAACTCCAACCTTAGGTCATTTCATGCTAAGTCTAAAATTCCTAAACCATAAAACATTAACGCACAAATTCCACGTAATTCAAAATATTAGCCTACTCTACGATGGAATAATAGGCTCCGACTTTCTCACAATTTTCGGATGTAATATTGACTATAATAAGGACATAATTAAAATAAATTCCATGGCCCTTAAACTTCATTTCGTCGACCCTTTCTATATCATACCACCTCGCACAGAAACAGTCATAGAAGCCACAGTCCAGAATCCTGAAATAAAAGAAGGATTGATATTAGATCAACACATCTCTGATAAAATATTCATAGCCAATTGTTTAACCGCAGTTAAAAATAACCGACGTATCAATATTACTATCGTAAACACTTCCGAACAACCTATTACTATAAATTCAAATCTTAAGTTAAAGCTCACTCCTTTTGATGCAAAATCATATGAATGCGTAAACGCGGGCACACTCAAACCAAACACAACCAACGTAGCCCGCCGTACCGACGAAGTAATAAAACTGCTCAGGGTATCTCACTTAAACGAAGAAGAGAGATCGACACTCTTTGACGTGTGCTCGGAGTTCTCTGACATCTTCCACCTTCCAAATGAAAACTTATCCTACACCAACGCTCTCAAACACGAGATACGTACAACCTCTTCTGTGCCAATACATACTAAGTCCTATCGTTTTCCTGAATGTCACAAAGGTGAAGTTGAATCACAAATAAATAAAATGCTCGATCAAGGAATCATTGAACCCTCTGTGTCACCGTGGTCGTCCCCCATATGGGTGGTCCCCAAGAAAACTGATGCCTCTGGTCAACGTAAATGGCGTATCGTCATCGATTACCGGAAGCTTAACGACATCACTATAGGTGAAGTTTATCCTATTCCACAAATATCAGAAATTCTAGATCAATTAGGCAAAAGCCGTTACTTTTCTACCCTTGACCTCGCATCAGGCTTTCATCAGGTACTTATTTCACGAGAGGACGCTGAGAAAACGGCATTCTCCGTACCAAAAGGTCACTTTCAGTTTAATCGAATGCCATTCGGTCTAAAAAATGCACCTTCAACCTTCCAAAGGTTAATGAACACTTGTCTGTCAGGCTTACAAGGTATTCGCTGCTTTGTGTATCTTGATGACATCGTAATTCACTCGGTAGACTTAATCAGTCACGTAAACAACCTTACTACCGTTTTTGATAGGTTACGATCCTTTAATTTGAAATTACAACCTGATAAGTGCGAATTTCTTCGAAAAGAGGTCGGATATCTCGGACATATTATAAGTGACGAAGGTGTAAAACCGAACCCCGATAAATTAAAGGCAGTAACGAATTTTCCAGTTCCAAAATCACCTAAAGACATAAAATCATTTTTAGGCCTCGTCTCGTATTACAGACGATTTATTTCTAATTTCTCTAAAATAGCAAAACCTCTCACTGCTCTTTTGAAAAAAGATACTACATTTCTTTGGCAGAATGAACAGCAACTAGCATTTGATTCCTTAAAAGACAAATTAATTACCGCACCTGTGCTAATATACCCTGACTTTACCCAACCTTTTATCCTCACGTGTGATGCCTCTAATTACGCCATATCGGCAATTCTCTCACAAGGTCCCATAGGTCTGGACCGCCCCATAGCATTTGCATCTCGCACTTTAAATAAAGCGGAATGCAATTATAGCGTTACCGAAAAGGAATGTTTAGCCATTATTTTTGGCACTAAAGTCTTTCGACCTTATTTGTATGGTTATCGCTTTAAAATAGTAACCGATCATAAGCCATTACAGTGGCTTTTCAACTGTAAAGATCCCGGTTCTAGGCTCATCCGATGGCGCTTAAAGCTCGAAGAATTCGATTACGAAATTCAATATAAAAAGGGTAAAATCAACGTCAACGCTGATGCGTTATCTCGTTTCCCCGTTAATCCCATCCAACCTGTAGATAATTCTAGTGCTACAGATGCTATTCAACACCAAAACCCCGAAACCCTTTCTCCAGCGATCTCTGACGATAGTAACAGAGACTTAATAGACCTCTTAGATTTAGGAGGGTCTCCTGGCAACCTCAGTGATGTTAGCCCATTCAACCCTAATGAAATTGACCCGAACCTAGAATTTCAACTTGATGAAATGACTCCGGAAAACGCGCATCCTTCAACGAGCAGGTCTGACTTACCTGTAATTATTACTCCCTTACCTCCTATCCCAGGAGATCAATTTATTGAAGAGCCTAACCCCTTACTTCACGAGGATAACCTATCCCACGAAATCGCTAGTAGCCCACAACTCGACCTCAATTCCAATCCTCGATCACCAACCGATGATTATACCACATTTCTGAAATCAATCGCAGATAAAAACCATTCATACAACACGATAATCGTAGAGCATAATGAAAGTCTCTTGAAGTCGACATCTAAAATTATTCTTATACCTACCTCACTAGATCTTGATGAATCAAACCCATATGTTCAAGAATTCCTGGGTAACCTAGAAAATAGCAATGAGGTAATCAATGGAGAAAAAGAATTACATTCTTTTCGGCGCATCGAATCAAATAATAAAACATACTATCTCGTGTTTACCAAAGTCCACCACTTTGACGAAGCATCCTACTCCGAAATTTTCAAAACATTGCAGTGTGTAAGAAACGAAATCATAATCGCCGAAAACAATAACGAAATAGCCATATCAGACTTAAGGAACCCGTTTGAAAAACATTCCTTTATCAAAATCTACAACATTCTATCTTTTCTCTTTCATAATACGTTGGTAAAAATTAATATATATCACAATAGTATCACGTACCCTTCTCCCACTGAAATTAAGAAAATACTACACGACAATCATGATATCCCAATAGCAGGGCATTTAGGATCCACCCGCATGTACAATAGGATAAAAGAATCCTACTATTGGAAAGGCATGCGAGGTGATATCGAATCTTACGTCAAACGATGTAAATCATGCCAAGAAAACAAAGCCCTCAGACAAGTCAACCGTAGCCCAATGCAAATAACAAGCACTTCAACTGCTCCCTGTGAACGAATCTCCATTGATATAGTTGGGCCTTTACCCGAAGCAGGGGCTGCAAAATTAAAATATATCCTCACTATCCAAGACGATCTCACAAAGTTCTCCACCGGATATCCTCTTAGAACTATAACTGCTGAAGAAACCAGTGAATGCCTGGTACACTTCATATCCATATTTGGAATTCCGAAAACCATACTTACTGACCAAGGGACGAACTTCAATTCCGAACTGTTTAAGAAAACCTGTGAATTCCTTAAGATTAAACAGCTCTGGTCTACCCCGTATCACCCACAAACTCAAGGGGCTCTTGAAAGAAGCCACTCAACAATGAAAGAGTATCTCAAGTCTTATGTCAATGAAGACCAAACTAATTGGCCTCGATACGTCTATACCGCCATGTTAGCATATAACTCGGCGATCCACTCTACTACACATTACAGTCCCCACGAACTCATGTTTGGTCATAAACCTTTCATACCAAATTCAGTATTCGAAGAAAATGCCGGTGCTACTTACCCAGAATATATTAAGATGCTCCAGAATCGCTTGAAATACTCAAGAGATAAAGCTCTTGAATATATTCGACGCTCTAAGATAAATTCAAAGAACTATTATGACTCTCACAGTCGTCCAATTCAATACAAAACAGGAGACTTCGTGTACCTGAAAAATCATCTTAGGCTACGAAAAGCCCTATCACCTATTTGGAAGGGGCCTTACAAAGTGGTGAAAGTGCACGGCAATAACACTCTATCTCTACTTGTCAACCGACGCCATGTGCGACACCACTTCGATGAAGTAAAATTAGCCGAAACATCCGGTGACCTGTAAGCTAAAACAATATGAATTATTTTAAGATCATTAAATAATATTAAATAATAATAATAAAAAAAAAAAAAATAATAAAAAATCTTATCTTATCCTATCTTATCTTACCTTATCTTATCTTACCTTATCTTATCTTATCTTATCTTACCTTATCTTATCTTATTTTATCTTATCTTATCTTATCTTATCTTATCTTATCTTATCTTATTCTCTTCTCTTCTCTTCTCTTCTCTTCTCTTCTCTTCTCTTCTCTTCTCTTCTCTTCTCTTCTCTTCTCTTCTCTTCTCTTCTCTTCTCTTCTCTTCTCTTCTCTTCTCTTCTCTTCTCTTCTCTTCTCTTCTCTTCTCTTCTCTTCTCTTCTCTTCTCTTCTCTTCTCTTCTCTTCTCTTCTCTTCTCTTCTCTTCTCTTCACCTTTCCTCTTACTTTTCCGTTTCTTTTACGTTAGTTTTAGTGCATAGTATACTATAAAAATATTAATTAGAATAGGTAAAATACTTAATAGAAATATAAGTTAAATATGACGTTTACCATTATTTGCAGTTCACCCACAAGCACTGAAACAACCTATGTTCAGCCGATTACATCAAGTTCGGGCCTTTACTTTGATCACCTAGGAATACTAAGAACTTACCGTAGTAAGTTGAACGTTCTGATGCCGTTGGACATTTCAAATTTTAAAATTCACGTAAACAATATAGAATCCGCTTTAAATTTATCCAAACAGTTATTTAGACAGACACCTATCCTGGATGAGAATGAATCTCAACATACGCTAGAACCTTTAATAGCCCGCCATCGTGACGTTAAGAAGGAATTTGCTTCCATCTCTTACCTTCTAGAAAACCGATCCAAACGCGGCGCCTGGATTGGAGGAATTGGTAGTCTTCTAAAAACCATCTTCGGATCACTAGACGAAGATGACGGTATTAAATATAACGAAGCCATAGAATCCCTACAAAGTAACCAAATAAAGCTAGCTTCTTTAATGAAAGAAAATATTTTAGTTATAACATCCATTATCTCTACCTACAATGACACACTGAATAAGATCAAAATTAATGAAGCTATGCTGTCAAATGCTATCGACAAGCTTTCAATAGATTTGCAAAATATTACAAATACTATCAACGAATTACGTTTACAGAGTTATGTTAATGTAATTCTCGATAGGCTCTCCACCTCAATTTTCACTCTGTCGGCCCAGTTGGAAGACATTACAAATTCAATCTTATTTAGTAGTCAGAACATATTACACCCAGCCATATTGACGCCCTTGCAACTATATCGAGAGCTTGCCGACAATCACCGACACCTTTCTAACGATTTGGAGTTTCCTGTGCCATTAGACTTAAGTCATATTCATAATTTGTTAAATGTTTCTAAATTGGCTTGTTATTTTACAGACGGTAAAATTATATTTGTATTACAGATTCCTTTAGTATCTACTACTAAATTTAACTTATTTCATGTAATAGCTTTACCTGTACCACATAATCCTAAGAAACCAGACTCTTTCGGTCTGATTGTACCAGACACTAAGTTTATAGCAATGACCAAAGACAAAACCCAATACTGTACCCTGGAAGATTTAAAGAAGTGTCTAATAGTCGAAACTGGATCTTACGTCTGTGAAATTATAAGTGTTTTTACAAGTGATGCTAAACCAACCTGTGAAAGTGAACTATTATCTAAAGTGATTAGTGAAATTCCCGACCAATGTAAAGCTACACTGACTTATGGAAAACTAGATATTTGGAAACTGTTATCCAATAACCAATGGCTCTTTGTCCAATCAGAACCTACCAAGGTCTCCCTAGATTGTTTAAATTCAAAAATTCCTGAAATAAATGTAATAGGTACAGGAATACTTACGATACCTAACGATTGTACTGGATACTGTAAAAGCACCATCTTAAACCCTGTAAACAGTGTTTTAAACATTACATCTCCAATAATTATGTCAGAGTTCAACCTCATTAACGATTCTTGTTGTAACATTGATAAGTTCAATATGTATAAAGCAAACGTGCTCCCCGTACACCTACAAAATATTGACCTAGATAGAATAAATTCAAACAAAGAGATTTTGGCAAACTCAATTGACAAATTAAATAAAATCATGGAAACCCCACACATTATTAAATACGGGACACATTATACTAGTTTAAGTATGTATACTCTCTTAGTTGTATTTGTCTTCGTATTGTACAAGATGTTCTTTTATTGTAAGTCTAGAAACAAACTCTCAAAGGTCACATTTAAACCTGAACCGGTTGTTGAAACCGCCGAAAACCCTACTATCGAAACCCATAGACAAGATTCAGACACAGAAGAGACCCCAAGGTCAAATATTAGAATTCACCTTTAACTTCTACCTTAAGTTAGTAATGAACTTCGAAACATTAAACCTTGAAGTTCATTCTACCGCGGGAGGTGTTATATCCCTCAATAGTTGGGCATATTGCCACTCATGCTATCCACACAAAATGCAAGGTAACAGATATCACTCAGCAACGCTGAGTGCATACAGGACGCGACAAGCCAGTCTGCGTTACACTCCCGGTTGAGACAGTTGTTTCTAGACCCTTTCATTTTTTGGTAATTTCTATCCTTCATAAATAAACTCTGTGTCCTTCAATTTCATGTTAGTCTTTTTTTAAAACGCCAACTGAAAGGGTCCCTATAACAGTACGCATTCCACAAAAATATTTTAAATTATTACTAAAGTGTATATACAGGAATTAAAGCGCATTATTTACCTTAAAATTGCTTGATGTTTCGACGAGGTTGCACCGGCCGTGGTCACAAACGGACTGTCGCAGCGATGATAAGACTCCGTAAGGCCGATGAATCTTCACCTACCCTCACTTTTTCACCATTCATCAAGATTCATCGGCCTTCGGAGTCTTAACATCGCCTCATTATTTCGACTTCAAATATTATGCATAACAATTAGTAGGGTTGTGTAACAGGCGTGTTCGGCTTTGTTATAACTCAATAGATACAATAAACCACACACAAGTCTGTGTAATTTATCACTGCTGCTGCCTTATTTAGCCGATGAATTAAAAATATTTTTATTTACCTTTAAATACTTATAATCTAAATGTCAATCAACTTCAAAACGTACTTAACGTCAAAAGCCCCGATTTTTGTTATCTTATCACATATACGAGGGGCATGCCAAATGTTCTGAATACTTCTTGCACTTAAGAGTGACGTGACGCTGACAAGTTATATAGGTATTTGTTGGACTACAATTTAGACTAAGTTAAACTCGGTAATATAACTAATAAACAAGACTATTAAAATGTATTATCACATTTTGTGCAGAGCAGTTTATAAGCATGATACAATACAAACAAGACAATCATAATGCAATATCTTGTCAATCACAACTGTATACATTTTTATGAGTACCTAAATTTTAGAGTTGTTAGTCAGTTTAAAATATATCTTAATACGAATGATCAAAGTCATTATTTCTTCTGAGATAGGCAAGATAATCCTACTTATTATATCAATTAATATATACATTTTCATAGGCTATTAAATCTACTCTTACTCGTAATTTATTCTATAATATATTTACAAAAAGGAAGCTAAAAACCGTTTAGGCGTCAGAGAATTCCTCCCCATCCATGTCCACAGGTACCAGAACTCTCAGAGAGCTTGGAAACAATACAATTGTTAGCCTTCTCTTATCGAATCTTACATGTCAGTCCTAGTCAGACCACCAAAAAATCTCTCTCCTCACAAATTAAGGAAAACTGCAGTATTTCATTTGAACCTCAATTTGTTACCTATCATAATAATTTCTAACTTAATTACATAGAATTTTGAATACAATATTGTTTTTATTTTTTGCCAAGACTTTAGTAAATATGTACATATGAGTTTTAGTAATATTACATTACTGCATTAAAAAAAATAGCATTTTCATTATTAACAGAACTTATGGATATATGTATATAATATAAATACACATATAATCTTATAGCCTGTGAGAAAAAGCAGTTCAATCCCAAGCGTTTTTGTTTTCCATATAATAACTTATTGCGTAGTAACTTTTCTTTTAATTTCTAAATATCGCTAGGGATTTTATTGTAGAAACGTATACATTGGCCCAGAAATGATTTGTTTACTTTTTGTAACCTTGATGCTGGTACAACAAGTTTATGTTTGTTCCGCGTGTTAATATTATGGACATCACATTTCTTATACACTTAACTGTAACTGTTTTGTTAATATGTCACAAACGGATTTTAAAGACCTATCTAATGATACCCCACTCAAGAAAAAGTAATCACATCCCCACTTTACATATAGGGGAGTTACCCTAAAAAATATATTTTTCAAGATTTTATTCTTCCACTTTGCCGGCGTAAATAATATGTATGCAAAAAAATACAATAAAAAGTGTATTTTAAGTCAAAGTAGGTACACCGGTTGCTTTTACGCCTTTTTTCGTAGTAGAGATTATAGAAAAGCTAGTTTAACTAAAAATTGGGCAAGTGCATGTCGGGCCACGCACAATGTAGGGTTCCGGTTCCGTAGTCACCCCCCTTTTCACATACCCTACATCAACCATTTAGCTGGCGGGGGGGGGGGGATTGACTCTAACAAAAACGTTCACTTTGAAGCTTAATATTTTACAAACGGATCCCTAAATCTAAAAATGGTCTCCCCAACCCCTAAAAGATCTATCTAACGATATCCACGATGGGGTAGGTGAGAAAAATCACATCCCCACTTTACATATAGGGGATACTAGAGAGGGTACCGTAAAAAAAATGTTTTTCAAGATTTTATTCTTTCACCTTCTCGCCATGAGTAATATGTGTATCCATGCTAAATTACAGCCTCCTAGCACTAACAGTCTCTGAGCAAAGGTGCGGACGGACATACGGACGGACGGGCGGACATGGCGAAACTATAAGGGTTCCGTTTTGCCATTTTGGCTACGGAACCCTAAAAATGCATATTTTTTGAGTATTCCAAAACTTCTGTCATGATCTTCGTACATTAGCACTTTTAAAGATATAGATTTCACCATGTAGAGTGGTGTGGCTATACAATTAATTCATCCAATTCTAAGTATCAGCTACAGCCTAATTAAAAGAAATGATACCACACATAATAAACTGCGTACCGACCCTGAAACTCAAATCAAAAATTAATTAACCCTCGTGTAGGGCTGATTCCTAAGAACACAGACGTGGTATCAAATATATAATTTATTGTGTGGGCTTATCGTGCGCTCGCAGACGGCTCGCAATTGATAACGTTTTAAATAAAACACCTTCCGTCCTAGAGCACGCGGGATCTGCGTATCCACATTCCACATACGAGCATCTGCGTAACACCACAAAACACTGAAATTACAGAAAGAAAACTTCAATCTTCACTCGGTAGTGCACATATATACATCGCTCGCAGTCAGGGAGGCACATTCGGTTCGGCGGTACTCGCCGTACCGAACAAAGCCGGCCCGAAGCAACATATGTGTTCGTTGCTCGAGCGCGCTTTATATGGAGCTTTTCTTCTGCACCTTTGGTGATTTGTGGTAAGAACGTACCCGCATATTGTATGCGCGAATCCCCGCGAGTGCGTCATGCGTACATACATTTATATTTTGAACCTCGACGTATATATTTGCGCGGACTTACTACATTTGTACCAAAACATGACGTGTTTCATATTATTTTTCGCGATGATAGACCTCTGTCATGTCGTGATTGAGTTTTTGTTCGGTTTGATAAAGTGAGCTTAATGGCTCGTTCGTAGTGATCTCGCCGCGTTCCAACATGCTGCGTATTTATTCAGTTATTTTATTCAATAGAAGTTTTTGTACACGATACCTTGTTATAACATAATTAACTTGTACATATTTTTTTGAACAAAGAACCTAGATGTACCTATATATTATGTAATTATTTACATTATACCTTAATATTGAATTACTAGATTGATAGGCCTTGTTGTTATTATAAATCTTATTTCTTTTCTTTTAAAAAGACAACTCCCCCTTTGGGGTACAAGCCCTGTGTAGCGTTGGACTTTACAAACATACAAGTCACAAACACAAAGTATATCCAGACTCAGAACGTGTGGGAATCGAATCCTTGACCTCTTGCGTAGCAGTCGGACACAGTCCGACCGCACCACAGAGGCAGTCAAAGTCAAAAATCTAGAATGAAATAGCGAATAGAACGTAGAAGGTAAGCCCGGTCCTTTCAGTTTAGCGTTAAGTGCACAGACTACAACTGCACGGGCTGCCATGCCTTGACGGTCCACTGCAAGCTGTAGGTCTGTAGGTATACCTACTATGTACTACTGCACCTACAATCGGTCCTTGCGATCAATCCCATTCTCTGCAAGCAACACTGCAAGACAAACTTCTAAACATGAGATTCATTCAAATGAGCTCAAATATTCACCGCGTCTAATATCAGGCGCCAGTAGTTTCCCAATAACCGGGACTATGATTACCAAGTCGCACAGGGTCATTCCAATATCAATTATGTCTGAACTTGGTAATTGCACTTGGAAATAGTACATCTGAAACTAGATTCATTGCAGATATTCACGACACGACTGCCAACTTAATATCTGGAGTTTTAAGGTCAACACTGGCCACAACGGCCCGGCACTGCCTCAGCACCGCCTCGCCTCGAGCGGTTTATATCCTTTGAATGGATTTGTATAGAGTAACTCTCACTACATCGCCTCCGTATCGGCACCGGATCGCCTTGCTCGCGAGTTGACCACTCGGTGACAACCCGGTGTTCGAATCAATAAACAAAAGATGTTAGGAAGCTAGCCCGCTTTGTGCTACAGAAAATCTAGAGTACAGTGGACAATTTTTATGTGTTGGCATTTGTATTTGATTTTTTTATTGATTGTAAAAATTGTGTGATCCCGCCAAAAACATAAAGACACGGTATACATTTCTAGTGTAAGCTGAAACACGAAGCCCTAAGTAGCAGGAAGTACAGCAAGACGCACTTATACTGGTAAGTTTTAGCACGGCTTGAGGTCGACCGTACGAGAAAACCTAGTTTTACCTTTCAATATTATTTGGAAACTTGAATTTTCCTATAAATCGATTCCAAATTATGTACATTTGTAATTGTTTAGAATATTATATTTTTGGAAATATATACAACGAAGAAAAATACAGTTTCATAGAAAAGAAGAAATATTAATTGGTAGGAGTTTAGAAATCATTACATATTAATTCATTAAAAAATACTTACTTTCCGATAGTTTGTTTATAGATTGTCAACGTGAAGTTATCAATAGTACATATATACTTAGATTGTGAGGACTATATTGTGAGGAAGTAGGTGCATATTGAATTTAAAAGTAATAATATCGTAGTAATACCTTTGTACCCACAAACAATACTTTAGTTCAAAAGATGCTGCAAAGACTGCCTCTGTGGCGCGGTGGTAGTTTGTCCGACTGCTACGCAAAAGGTCGTGGGTTCGATTCCCACACTTTGTGTGATCCTCAAATTGTTGTTCAGAGTCTGGGTGTGCTTTGTGTCCGTGACTTGTATGTTTGTAATGTCTCCCATCGACACGGCCTGTACCCTAATTTGGAAGTAGTGTTAAAAAAAAAGTAAATTTCTATCGCTCAATATGCATGCGAGTTAAAACTGAGTGACATCTATGACAGACCTACAAGTCAAGCTAATAAAATTACCTACCATCTATTTAATATCAAAAAGGGATTTCGGGAGGTATTATAAACATGTGAAGCATGCAGCTATCTTTATGTAGAATGTTTTTGGTAGAATTCTATTCTTCGAGTCTACAGGAAACCGTGCGTTTTCCGGAGGGAAACAAAATCCCTTGTCGTTTTATCAAAACCCATTCAACCGTTGCCGCTCATTCAACCAACTCAAATTTCCTATGCATATTTGAATGATATTTATAAATTAATATGTCGTACGCATTGAATCCTAGCCTCTCACTCTTCGGACGGTACAGTCCACGGTAAACCATTCAAATAGATTTTTAAGAGTTTATCTCTACTATATCTACTAATAAATCATATGTGAGCGGACTACCAGTACGTACCTACACCTCTTCACTGACCAGACTCTTGCAGGCCGGATTCCTAAATCAATATTATCTATATCAAATAATACCTTTTGGTTCCGAGTATGGTTGTACTTTGTTTCCGTTTGTACTTATTTTTGTTAAATTCCCCACTACACAAGGTTGGAGTTGTCTTTTTTTAAAGAAAAATGAAGGGAACTTATTCCGTAAAAGCCATACGAGTCCACAACACATACCTCAGACGCATACCTATTTGCTATGTACGTCAGAATGAAGTGAAAACCTAGAACCTAGTGCTTGTTATCGTTCTATCTTTGCAACAGGGCACAGAAATGGTGGATATCACCTATATGATACAATTACATTCCATTTGTGTGTCCACGTGGCTTCAGTGGCAATATGTACACGAGGCAGGCTTTGCTATCTAGGTGATAATGGGTTCCAATAAACGAATATCTCCTCCACATTCTGTGAGGCTTCCTTCGCGTAAGTTGCAATGGATCGTTTACTAGGTATATAGAAGACACGGGTCAAAACGTAAGGTATTTTAACAAATATGGGTGGAAACATTCTATTTCTGCAGTTGTATAGATACCGGTCCGACTAGAGAACTGATACCTTATTCCTCCTTTTTTAGATGTAACATAAGCTTGCTAAGCCATAGACCCGTCTTGGTGGGTACCGGTATTTCGGTTGAAGGGCACGTGTAATTACTGGGCAAATGAGATTAATGAACTAATGTCTTAAATTAATAGCACGGTAGGGTGACATTCAGATCTTTGCCAAACAAGGGTTTGGGTGGCACTGATACTGCTATGGGCTATAGTGACGCGCTACTATCAGGCGCTGCTTGTCTTCTCATTTCGTAGTATAAGAAACTTTGGGAGGGGGGTGGGAACACTTGACTCTAACAAAAATTTGCACTTAATATTTTACAAACGGATGCCTAAATCTAAAATTGGTCTGCGCAACCCCTAAACGTTTTTAAAATACCTATCTAGTTATACTACACACGATGGGGTAGGTGAGAAAAAAAAATAACACCCCCACTTTATATAGGTACATGGGAGGTACCCTAATTTTTTTTTCTAAGGATTTTATTCTTTTACATTGTCGGCGTAAATAATATGTGTATCCATGCAAAATTACAGCCTCCTAGCACTAACAGTCTCTGAGCAAAGGTGCGGACGGACGGACGGACATAGTGAAACTATAAGGATTAAGGGTTCCGTTTTGCCACTTTGGCTACGGAACTCTAAAAAGCGCTGAACGTTGATGCGTTTTGTAATTTTAGTATATCAACTAATGCTCGGGTTTGTTGGAGTCCAACCTGATATCCGCCTTCTATTTGTACAAGTAGGGCAACATTATATTAGAAACCACCTGAAGAAATACTTTTATGTTGTGTTAAAATATACTAATAAACGTAAATTGATTACGATACGTTTATTAATATCTTGTAATATTATAAATTTAGGTACTAACAGTAACTTTACAATAATAAATGCTTTAATTTTATAACGATTCGCGATTTACCAATCAGTTGTACAGGCAATTTTGTTACGTTCATGAGACGTAATAATTGGCAATCAAATATGGAGGTTTGTTTAGGACGACTTGAGAGATACAACGTTCATTTGTTTCATTTATTAAGCGCTAGCCTTTGCACATGACTTCGCCCGCGGTAGTTTAATGTAGATTTAATTTGGAACTCTATTTCAGATGTTTTAGCTAATGCCTACGCGCTACCTCATAATATCTTACCCAATACCTATGTTAGTAGTGGTTATAACTGTGCATTTAATAGACCAGCCAGATAAGGTTATATTTATTGTATTTAAAGAAGATATGTTTAATACTTGAAAATGTTTGGAAGCAATCTTAATGTGAAAAAATAAAAAGATGGAAATTATGTTACGAGTTATAAGTTATATGTATAACCAGCATTAACATTAATATTCAACGTTTCTTGTTTCAGATTGTTCCCGCGTAGTCCCCCGTAGTGTTAGAACTTAGATACGTATATATTCAGTGTTAGTAAGTGTAATAGGTGTTAGATATAATGTTAAATACATTTAAATATAGTTTAATGACTAAGTAAGGAGTGATGTGTCTACGACGTATTGTTGACGATAGTGACGCTCAAAGATGTAGAAACCAATCGCAGGGCCCTATGTTGAACTTAGAAGTGCAGAGGTTATGCGACAGAGACGCAAAATGTTAAGTGGTGGGTAGAAAGCTACAACGATGTCTCAGCCTATGAAGAGATCGTTCAGCTCCGAGGGCGGCGCGTCCTCAAAGCGCGACTGGAAGATGCGGCTCAGCCTGCGCAGCCGCAGCGGTCACAGCGTTGTAAGTATACCTTTATTTTTCTACCTTTTTTAATTTTTCTATAACATTCAAGGCCGTCTTTTATGTATCTGTCATTATCTGACAAATAACTAGTACTTGGATTACTTGGAGTAACTTTTTCTTTTATTTATACAAATATTATAAAGCTGAAGAGTTTGTTTGTTTGACCGCGGTAATCACAGGAACGACAAATCCGAATTGAAAAATTCTTTCATTGTTGGATTATTTATCGATGAAAGCTATAGGCTTTATAACATCACGCTACGATCAATAGGAGCGGAGCAGCAATGAGAAATGTAGTAAATACGGGGAAAATTTACGCAGACGAAGTTACGCGGGTAGCTAGTTTCTTTGTAAACGTAGAGGCTTAGTCGCTCATAAGGTACACACATTACCTACATAATATGTGTTAGATTTGCCGTGAAATGACACACATAGCACTAACTTTTAATAATAATAATAATAATAATAGTTTATTTAGTTTTAACAATGTTTGTACAATACAATTAGTTTTGAAATGTCCATTTGGGCAAAAATTGCCTGTGTTAGGACATTTCGCTCTTCCATAAATTAATGTAATATATAATGTACTTCACAATATGAACTTAAATACTTTTTACTTAGGTACTAGATTTTATATAAGCAAAAACATGCAAATGATGAGTGTGTATGTGGTGTGTGCGTGTTGAGGTGTGTGTGTGTGTGTGTGTGTGTGTGTGTGTGTGTGTGTGTGTGTGTGTGTGTGTGTGTGTGTGTGTGTGTGTGTGTGTGTGTGTGTGTGTGTGAGTGTGTGTGTGTGTGTGTTTGTGTTTCTGTTTCTGTGGGTGTGGATGTGTATCGGTCATGATATGTATTCAAGTAGGGCCTCCGTATCTTCATAAGTGAGGGGTTTAATCCATTTAGTTATTACTTCTTTACATTCATAGTGTCGTTTATTGTGAATGTTAATTTTTTTATTTAATAAATTGTATAGCCGCGATGAACTTTTATTATATTGCCTACAACAAAACCTAGTTTTTGTTTGTGGAATCTGAGCTATTTTAAATCTTCTTCGTTTTTCTTTAGTACTAACTGTATCATATGGCAACTCTTTGTGTTTTTTTAAAACACTTTGGACAACATAAAGTTTTCTCACTGAGAGTAGGTCGCTTAACTGATACAAAGCTACGGTAGGGAATCTAGTCCTTTTGAAATGCATAACTTTTATTAAAGATCGCTGCGATCGTTCTAAATGTATAAATTGAGTTTTTGCCGCTCCTCCCCAAACGGGTATACAGTATACTAAGATGGATTGTACTAAAGCAATGTACAGCTCCTTAAGTAAGTTTCTGTTAGAGTTGGTTTCTCCAGTACTGGATTTATTATTGGGAACAATGTGTCTAAGAGTTTTAAATATCCAGATTAGCTTTCTAACTCTGTTGGCAACCTGTTCTAAATGTGGATACCAAGTAAGTTTCTGATCAATAGTTATACCCAGGTACTTGGTATGTGTGACCTTATTAATAGTAGGGCACAGGCAGTCATCGTCTTCAGTGTCTCCACATGAATGGACTTTGATTGTAAAATCACGAGATGGTTGTGTGCGGCTAGTAATACTAAAACATATATAATTCGTTTTTGAAATATTTAACGTCAGTAAATTGCCATTTAGCCAATTAGCGATTCGAGCCATGCCAGATGAAGCACTCTTCCTAACGTCATTCCATGAATCACCCGTAAAGACAACTGCAGTGTCATCGGCATATGAAAAAACTTGAGCATTATTGATTTGTATGTTACTTAGGTCATTGATGTAAGCTAAGAAGAGTGTGGGACCCAGTACGCTTCCCTGGGGGACGCCGTAAACTACCTCCGCATCATCACTTACATAACAACCCAACCTAACACTCTGCTTCCTATTAGAGAGGTAGTCTCGAAGAAGACGAAGTGGTGTTCCTCTTATTCCCAACTTTTCAAGCTTGTTCACAAGAATTGGGACAGAGACAGTGTCAAATGCTTTCTGAAGATCCAGAAAGATAGTAATGCATTTTTGTCCATTATCAAGACGATCTACAATTAGTGATGTTAGGGCAGTAACTGCGTCTTCTGTAGATATATGTTTTCTAAAGCCAAATTGTGTAGAAGATAATAAGTTAAATTTATTTAAATATTGATGGAGTCTGATATTAATAATTTTTTCTAATATTTTGGATAATGCCGGAAGAACTGATATTGGTCTGTAGTTGCTGACATTGTCTCTGTCCCCACCCTTGTGAACAGGGGTAATAATAGATTTTTTTAGGGGGGTTGGAAAAACACCATCTCTAAAGCAGAGATTAATAAAGTGAGTTATAATAGGAACTACTTCCTTGTTTATATACTTTAGAAATCTTGTAGAGATGTTATCGTAGCCTACGGCGCTATGAGATTTTAAGCTCATTAAAACATTATACACTTCATTACAGTCCGCATCTATTAATACAAAGGAGGAAACTGGTGAAGATTGAGCATTTTGATTTAAAGGGTTATAATTTGGGCTAGTTCGAATTTTTTCGGCTAGGTCTTTACCTATATTAATAAAATAGTGGTTCACATAATTGACAGATTCATAGGGAGTGGCTCTTATACTAATTAGTTCAGAATTGTGTCTATCAGATTTGTTTGTGTAGGTTAAATCTTTTATATTTTGCCAGAGTAATCTATTGTTCGAAATTGACTGAGCGAGTAGCTGTTTTTCATATTTTCTTTTTAACTTTTTTAAGAGCATGTTACAAAATTTTCTGTATCGAACATAAGTTATTTTAGTGACTTCATTAAATGGATCGGTCTTACATTTTTTTTGCAGCTTATTCCGATTTCTAATACATCGAAGCATGCCTGGGGTGACCCATGGCTTAATTACTCGTTTGCTGTTCGGAATGTTTACAGAGCAAGTGTTAAGTTTTATTGACTCAGTGAGCCCTCTCATTAGTTGTTCTAGCAAAAAGTTGGGGTCTTCACAGAAAAGCAATCGTTCTAAATTAAGTTCCTGAACGTTTTTTAAAGCCCCTTCCAGGTTAAGTTTGGTACTTGTTTTCGTAGCAGGTTGGCTCTGTTTGAGCTTGCGCATTGCCATAAATGTAGTGTAGTGGTCTGTAATAGTTGTATGCAAGATAGCAATATCTGCTGACCACTTTTTCGGATTGATTTTCAGCATAAAATGGTCGAGACAGTTCCTGTCCCTTGTAGGAAGAGTATGCCCAGGTAGTATACCATGAAGTGATAACATGTCCAGGTAACCCATTCTATTTTTATAATCCTGTGACGACTCTATATCTCTAGGTCTTATATTGATATTTATATCTCCTGCTATTATAATGTTATTCTGTGAGGGCAACGTTTCGAGATGAGCATTAAGGGAATCAACGAATTTGTCTGTGTTGGGATTACATGGTGATCGATAGATACATAATATGCTATTATTTAATACATTTATGTGAAGACAAGTAGCGTGGGTCAATTTAATTTCTCTTACTTTAGGTTTTAATGTATTTTTAACGTAAACAACTACGCCGTCATTTTGGTTTTGTTGTTGTAAAGTTGCAAAATAGTGATAATTATTGAGTTGTGGTATCGGTTTGTTTTTATTGAGTCTACATTCTGTTAGTATTATGATGTCGGTCTCAAACTCTAGATTGGACAATAGTAATATAAAGTCATCAAAATTGTGGTAGATGCTTCTTATGTTTTGAGATATGATTGTTAGATCGTTTTTATTTACTTTAATGTGTTTATCGATCTCACAGTTGTCACATTCGAATGTTCGGGCGATTACAATTTGATCAATTTCTTGAAGGGAATGTAATGTGTCATCCATTTGAAAAGTATCTGGTAGAATATTCGTCATAAACAAGTTTTACCTTGAATTTCTTAAAAGTTAGTACGCCTGGTATGTCGTGATGAAACAGTGTAGCATTTGGAGGATACATATACTTTAAATGTTATGGTGTGTCGTGGTGTGTTGAGTAAGTTATACAGTTTATTATTCATGTGTTTGTTAGGTATGAGTGTGTGTGGGAAGTTTATTGTTTGAGTGATATGAGTAGTTTGAAGTGTATACATTGGTTTCAAACGATCTAATAAAATATAACAAAATAGCATAATATAGAAGCAATTACAGTCAAAAGTAGAGTTCGTTGATACATTGTCAAGGTGTACTAGTCATTTTTTAAGTAGAAGATGGTGTACCTGTTCTTCCGTTGTGATATTAATTTTAGGGGACTGCTCGTCCTTCCTCACATATATTTTCCCGTAAGCGGTCCAACAATACTTGAAGTTTCCTGACTTGATTAAATCACGAGCCAAAAAATGCAATCGTGATCCCTTTGGAGTCAAGTGTTCGGCTAGGAATATAGGGCTTTCTTCCTGAACTTTTATTCCTAAGTGTTTGCAGCATAGTTTTGTTTTGTGTTTAAGATTAAAAGACTTAGCCATTTTCATGATCTCCGTCTTCAGAAGAGTAGACCCGGTTTCTACGACAATAGGTGGTTTTTGATTACTAGTATTATTTCCTCGAACTCTATAAATATCCTTAATATCATATTTACCGACATTGCAGTTTATATTTTGGGCAAGGCATATAACCATATCGATTAGATCTTCTTTAGATTCGTCGTTTTTTCTAGGCACATTTTTTATTACGAAGTTCGTTTTTCGACCGCCCGTTTGAAATTCCTCTATTTTATTTTCCAGTAGTATGATGTACTTTTTATCTTCCTTGACCTGATTTTCAAGCTTCTCAATCTTTTTTTGGAGCTCCTCATTCTGTGCAGTAACGTGTGCAATTGAGTTTTCAATGTTTTTATTAGATTCCTGTATGTTTTTTAGGGATATATTAATTTGTTGTATCTCATGATCCCTATTGTTAGTGAAAAGTGTCATCATTTCTCTCATTTATTTTTTAAATGCATCTAGTTGTTCACAAATAGATATATCTTCTCGGCTTCTTTTTGTCCGTTGAAAAACATAGCTAGGCGGTGGTGTTTTGTTTCCGCTTTCCAGTAAGCTAATATCATTTTCGGAAGTTGATCTATTTAATTTTGGGTCCATGCTTAATATAAATTCGACAATCCGACCAAAATTAGGTAGAGAGATCTGGCAACACTGAATGTGTGACGTTCACTTAGCGTAAACAAATGACAGTTGTCAATTGATAGAGCGGTGACAGTTGACGTTTAGGCAGCTGACAGATGACGTTCTATTGACAGATGATAGTTGACATACCTGTTTGCTTGAAACAGGCGCAGTGGTGTTTCTATATCCGTTTCGGCACTTGTTGTCCTTTTCACTCATCTACCTTGCAGCTACTAGCGGTGTTATGCGCTCCTGGTACTTCACACAATTAATTTTACGTATTTTGTCGAATAAATGATTTATTTTTACATTAAAAATTGCAACATGGGCACGTCTAATCGCATATGCGGTCCGAGGGGAAGAGGAACTTTTGATACAGCACATAACTGAAAACGCTCATTTTACAGAGTCTATCAATATTCGCTTCTTATATCAACTTGAGTAAACTTATATTTGTTATTATAGGCTTACTTCTATTTTGTAGTTGCTTTTATCAGTAAATACAGCCTGTGTCTAGACTTTTGTTACTTTGCGTTGCCCACCTATCTGCTCGAGCGCGTTTGTAGCAAGCTCTTCCTCTTATCTAAGAAGCTCTCTTTTGCGTTTGTATTGGTTTAGGAATCTTTATTTGGTTGTGATTAATAATATAATATTTTAAAATTATAAATGTAATACGATAAAATAAATCTTAGGTATCTTTACAAAAATACGCAGTTTTATTAACTTATTTAATCTTCCGACTGCCATTTTCCTACATTCTAGTTTCACAAGATAATATTAGTTAGTATTTACACGAGAATTTCTGATTTATAGTTGAAAAAAAATAATGAATATAGTCACAGCATACATAGTAGTCTTCTTACTTACTTCAAATATTTAATACTTTAATTAACCTTTGCCTCTGGCCCCTGCTCCTGCCGTATTTCCTTTTGAAAGGCAAATTATTTGAAATTAGATTTGACGATGTTTTAACATAAATTTTTAATGACTAAGAAACCTAGCTAAGGTGTAATTTTAGACGATTTACAGTTTAAAATCTATTTTTATTGCGAAGGTGTGAACGATGTCTATGTTTTACGTTTCTCTACACTGACGCTGGCACCCTGTGGATTTTAGGATGGTTTTTATTCTAGGTGTACCGCTGTCTGTTTAAAATTGAATTGATTGTACAAAGTTTATTACCGTTGATACAACACACCCGTTCATATAACCCTAGAAAACAAACAATAAAATCGTAATCAACAGTCGCGATTCTTATGGGCAACAGATTTACCTACGAAAGATTGAAATTGATGGTCGCCAGCGGCAGGCGGCAGGCGGCAGACGGAAGTGCGCGGGGCGCGGGGTTGGATGGGAGGCTGTTGTCATGGCGTCGCGTCGCATCCGCTTCCGGGCAATAAGGCTACATTAACGTAAATAAATAATTACACCTCTTTATTACGCCATTAGGAGGGCCGTGAGGAGTTACATGCTTGTGTAATTATTTTGTTTGTTAAAGGTTATTCGTTGAGATATTTTAAGAAATACTTACAAGAACCCAAACAGCTATGAGTTTTCATAAACTCGACTAAGCAGGATATTATCGTAGTGCATAAATACAACTACACTCTCTGTTCCGTGGCTCTTAAAGTCTAATTGGACAGACCTCAGTGATAGATAGGCGGACTTCCGAAGTACCTACCTAAATCAAAGTCAAATATTTTGAATTCAACTATTAATTCAATAGTGTGGACGGATGTGGTTCTCTTTATCAGAATGCTAGTACAATGAGCATGGCTCTTCACTTATTTGATTAAAATTCATTCAGCGGTTTTGAAGATGTCACGTGTTTTAATATATGTGCATACATTAGGTATATTTTATGTTATCATTAGGTGCCGACTGGATTAATAAATATAACATGTTGACTATATCAATTAAAATATAACGGCTCAATGAGTTATTTATTATACTTGCGTATCGGGGCGGCAACGGGGTGCCATTCATTAATCGTGTCAGCGAGCTGGATTTTTATGAATATCGGTATATCGTATATCATTCATAATTGCGCCCAATAGAAAAGAGACACAAAACAGCGAGAGTCAAACTTTTAACCTATATACTTCGCTCTCCTTATACTCAACATACGCTATGTACTTTCCCCATAAACTCAAAGGGAGGATCTATATAACTATTGGGCTTCAAAAATGACTGATGAAAGGCGATTTAGTGAAGGATAAGTGATATCACGAGATCGGATAAGAAAAAGACAAGGAATTAGAAAAAGCTTGAATTTTTAAAGTAGCGTACAGTAGTTTTAACAGAAAAGCTGAAAAGTGCTCGTGACTTGGTACGGACATGTCACGATAAGGGATGAAAGAAGTATTGGAAAGAGAGTAATAAGTATGAATGTGGAATAAAACCATACAATAAAAGAATCCCAAGATAAGAGGGATGGACTCTGTGAAGGAAGACTTGGCGAGAAAGAGAGTGAGTTTAGATATGACGTTTATATGGAGGAAAATCATATATTGCCAACAGAAAAAGTCCGAAAGGGCAGGAAGATGATGGTGATTTCGCTCGGCAGCGCACGGGTTACCTTCTGTACCCTCGATATTTAAATATCAGACCATTCGGAAGGCGTTTCGTGGTACCGTGTCCGGGAGTCATGCCTGAATGCGTGCGTCGAACGCGTTTTATGAATGTTACTTGCCGTAATCTCAGTGTTATGTGAGATTCCGTCTCCATGAACAATGCTTGAAAGTGGTTTGCTATGCGCGTTGTATGAAGCTTACTTTCAGTACTTTCCGTGTTTTGTGAGAGAGCCGTTGTCGTCGAGCTCGTATGTACCTATATTGCTTTTCGCATAAAAAGGGCATTAGCAGTATTAGCAACGGCGTTTGGCAGGTGGATTACAGGCAGATTAGCGGAGAGGCCGGTTAGTAAACAGCGCCGACTCGCCACTATTGTTGAACGAGTCCAGTCGTAATCCTTTGTTGACACTTGCGGCATTCGCTCCGTGTAATTGGGTGCTATTGTTGGATATAACGCTACAAGGGACTACTTAGGTACAACTAGGACTTACTATGATACTTTTAGGGTTCCGTAGCCTAAAAAAAATGTCACAAAGGTAGCGCTTAATAAAAAAAAATTATTAAACCTTAAACTAAAATTGTTTCGGATATGATCGAATATACCGTCATTGAGTTATTGCTGAAAAACCGCGTTTCTCAACAAAAGGGCCTAAGTGCCATGAACATACGCTTTTCTGCTGATACAATTATTCAAGGAACGGAATACCCCTACAACGGAAAGGAATGCGGTCCGATATGCTCTTGTCCAATTTTTAAAAATTCTATTGGTAGTTACTTTTACTGTATACTAGTTTAAATATAAGTTATACTAGTTTAATATAGTTTTAATATAAGTGCCTAGATATGTACTAACTAGTCCGGCCATAAATACTGTTACCTACATAAAAACTTTACTTTTTTTTAAACTTTTTAATTACTTTGAATTTGGAACACGTTTATTTTTTTTAAAAGTTCTTTCGATTTCGCGCCATTTTACATATTTTTTCGTATTCATTATCAAATTAGAATATGGATTAAGGTTCATTTCCGTGCATCGCGGCCGAGCCGCGCGCGAATTACGACGAACGGCTGACGCGCGCGGCCGATGTGACAGTAGTCAGAGTATGAGAATGTATGATGCCGTTTCCGAGGTAAGCGACAGACGCGCGCGGCCGACGACTGTCGTAGGCTACGCGCGCACTCTGAAAATTGTCGCATCGGCCGCGAGCGTCAGCCGCTTGTCGTAAGCCGCGCGCGGCTTGCGATCGGCCGCGATGCACGGAAATGAACCTTTAAAGGTTCATTTCCGTGCATCGCTTACCTCGGAAACGGCACCATACATTCTCATACTATAACTATTGTCGCATCGGCGTTAGCCGTTTGTCGTAAGCCGCGCGCGGCTCGCGATCGGCCGCGATTCACGGAAATGAACCTTAAGGTGTTAAAGAAAATAGGATTGCGGTAATCGCCTTGCACAAAGTGGGTATGGAGCCTCCGGTCATATTCCAGACATCTCAAAAGCTTGGTATCAGCCTTATGTTCGTATATCGTACTATCAACAGATACAACAACACTTCCTCTGTCAAATACCATAAAAGATCGGGGCGAACTAGGAAGGTTAGGTTAGAACTACAAAGGCTGTTTATGCTGTTAAAGCCAGAATTCGTCGAAGAATAAAGATTCCTGCTAGGAGTGTGTCGCGTATTATAAAACAAGACCTGAAGCTCGTGCTTATCGTCGATATAAAGGACATGCCCTAAATCAATCTTTACAATTAAAGAGAGTGGATCGATCAAAACGCCTTCTGTCGCGATACGCAAGTGAAGGGCACAGAAATATCCTGAATATTCCTAACTTCAGCCAAAGTGGATCAAGAGACAGTCTTGGATCGTGTTGTCAAACCTCTCAGCAATACACTTTTCAAAAATGTACCGTGGACTTTCCAGCAGAACTCAGCACCTGGTCACAAGGCACGAACTACCGAAACCAACGTTCCGGACTTTATAAGAGCTGAAGACTGGTCCTCATCTAGCCCAGACCTTTAGACTACTAATTATGATCAATTTTAGAGGACATGGCTTGCTCTTAACGACACGGCGACTTTGAGTCTCTTAAACAATCCCTGGAGCAAGCAGTGGCAAAATTTCCCATGGTAACAGTGCGTAAACCCATTGATGTTTGTCCAGACAGATTAAAGACCTGTATAAAAGCCAAAGGTGGCCATATGTACATATAAGTTTTAGTAATACCTATTACATACCTTAATTTAAAAAAAAATGCATTTTCATTTGTAACTGAACAGGGCCGGGCTAGGTATAGGTGCCGTAAAACATCTTATCGCCGTTAATTTGGCCTAGTACCTTCGGAGATTTATCGTGTTAAAAAAAATATTTTCTGCTTTGATCATATTAGCACACCTAAATATAGATCCGACTACTAAAACGAAGCGTGTGACACGACATAAACCTGATTGTCAGCGCAAATTATACCAGATAGGTGCGAATACGTCAATCTAATTAATGTGGAATAAAGTCGTTGTAATTACATCTATCTAAGCAGAATTTAATCAGCGCAATCCTATTTCCTCCGGTTTGTTAGATAGGTACCTGAGAGATCTTCCTCTTGTATTATTTAGCATCAATTTCTCATATACGTAAGGATACCTCGAATATCTTCCGGATTTCATACGGTGCAAGTTATGTATTCATTATTTACTAATGCATATTGTGTTCAGCTTGCATACCGACAATAACATTGATTCATGGGGACTAGATCCGACACAAGGAATTCTAAGTGGAATCTAGGGATCTGTTATAGTACTTAAGTACCTTTTTGGAATAAAAAATAGCAAACATTTAGCAGTACCTAGTATTTCAATTGTACGGTAGGTACGTGTTACTTTACTTGCGTTTTAGCTTGGATTAAAATTTTATCAAAATCGATTAATTAGTAGCCGCGCAAAACAGGCAAACTTAGTTCCGGAATTTTATATTAATAGGCTTCCTTGACATAACTACATATGTGCCAAATTTACGTTTAGACCCGTTCTGCCGTTCTGGCGCGATTGAGTACCTAACAAACATTCAATATACGCTTTTATAATATTAATCAAGTAGCAAGTTATAAGTATGAACGGTTGATAGGAGTAGGAAGCACTCCAAGTTCAAAATAAGTTCAAAGTTCTTTTAGTCTACCTCAGCGCTTGTGACCAGCGGCAGCGTCACGCGCCCGGCGACCGGCGAACGGCGACCGGCGACCGGCGAGGCGTGAGCGCGACACGTCACGCTCCGATTCAGCTTGTCTGCCGAACACAAGGCGTCACGGATACTGAACCGACCGAGCCCTTCGCGGATTTTCTTTCTTTATCCCACCGGGCCTTCACGTCGATCTTGTTATATTAAAACGTAAAAGATATTCAACAATGGAAATATTGGAGATGATCTATAAATACAATTATTACATTTTTTAAAGTAGAATAACTTAAAGTCCAGAGTCGAACCCGACACTTCCGTATGCCATGCTGGGACCGGATTCGAACCATTTTTAAGGACTATGTCGCTAAACCTCAAATTCTTATATCATTTCTGCACGCGAGTTGGGCCCTCGCTTGTGCCATCTATCTTTCAAAATGCAATTATGTATTGTATTAGTAAAGTAATTGGAAAGAAATGCCTTTAAAATTGCTATAAGATCTATAGATGTAATATTTTAGATAACTTGTAGCAAACATGATTGAAATCATAATCTAATAAACACTAATTTGTAATATTCCCTCATTTACTAAATTTCTTCTGACTTATTACAGCAATTTGCTCAATCATTCGAGTTAAGCAGATTATCTCATTTGCTAGAAATAAAACATAAAGTAAACAGAGCGTAGGTAATCTTCTTAGCGAAGCATCATAAAGAGAAATAGTAAGAAAGGAAATTTTAAAAATACATTGTGCACTTGGAAGACAAAGACAAAGACAATAAGATCACAATATTGCAGAGTTTTCATTACACCCCTTTGTGACAATCGTGGCCGGTATGAAATTTTAATAAATTGCCTTCTCAAATGGTCACACAATTTGAGAAGACGAATAAAAATAAACAATAGATCAAAGTAGGCAGCACTTTGTAGTTTGCATAATAGATTATTAAATATGCTATTTTGTACTTTAGAAGCGATCCAAATAAAGATTTTAAAATATGGTATTGCATAGAGCGAAATTTGTGAACTCTAAACTAGCTAAAGTTATTTCATTTACCCACGCAGTATCTATTTAAACTCTTGCTTTCCACAGAGTCAACTAGGTAACTATAAAATGAATTGATGGAATATTTTGTACAATAAAATGACTCATTGAACAAACTGCATTTTAATATTTTTATTCAAACTTGGCAAAGGCTACGCTCCCTTTGTTTGGCATATAAAAAATATTTGCTCAGAACGTTTGTGATAATTGTTATTTTATCAGTCCGATAACAAATTCAAAATAAAAAGAATTGGATTGTATTTTAACGACAGAACTTTGAGGAGTGGATGAAAAAAACATGAACGTGTTTTTATTTCGTTTTTAAAATGTGAATTATTCATTTTCTTTGCAACTGTTTTTCAATTAGATACTTTTTTTTTCAGATTAACATTTTTTAACAGTGACAGATCGTTGTTTTGATATTCAGTCCGCACTTGACATGGTAATGTTGCGCATTTATGATATTCAGCTCTGAATATCAACAGTATTACATATGTAACGAGTGACAATGACAAGTCTGATACGGGAAAATTTCGTATGCACCCTTGCAATATTGAATTGCAATGAGTGTTTGTCGGTCTGTCGGACACTTTGTGACAGGTCAAGGGTATATCGATCAATTTATCCGCGTTTATAATTCAATGTACGACGTTGTATTCCCACAGCCCAATACATTCGTAATGTTTATTTACTTTGGAAAGCGAAAGAGCTTCAGGTTTTGTATTAGCAATCAAAATATTTTGTTTCATAAACTAACATTTAAACTTTCACGTTGCATGATTATAACTAATTATTATACGCACATAATTTACCTTAAAATTGCTTGATGTTTCGACCAGGTTGCACCGGCCGTGATCACAACAGACCACGGCCGGTGCTTTGTTTCTGTGTAGCAAACATATATAATTATTCTGTCTGCATAGACTTAATGTTCTAACATGTCACTATTTTCACAGCTCCGCGTTTAACGTGTAAAATAATAACGTGTGAAATACGTGATAACTAGATAAGAACCAGACTTTGTAATTAAAAAAAGAAAACCATAAAGAAAATAAATTTAAAACTGGCGTATGCACAGCATGTGCGAGCTATAATCCCTATCGACTAATAACGGCATGGCGGCGGGAAGAGAGAAAAAATACACATCCCAGTCCACTCCAACGACAGAATAATGAACTAAAATGTGGTGAACGAATGGAACAAGGGACTGATAGGTACTGTTATAATGTGCGGTGAATGGAATGAACAAGGGACCGATACGTGTATGTTAGGTGTGTGGCTACTGTGGCGGGGACCACAAAGTGACATACTCGTATTTTGTGTAGGAGTGGTCCCAACCACTGACGAATGTTGTGTTAATTATTTATACGTCATGTTGCGGTCAGCGGACAAAACAGATTACCGTGCAGAGCTTGCCAGGATTTTGTTCGTACATACTATATTAGTTCGGTTAATTTGTGCCTTTTTAAATAATGGCCCAATTCACACCTTTAATTTTTTTAAATTCTAGTTTCTGGGCTTGGCATTTACGCCAAGCTTAGAAACCAGAATCCTAAAATTCTGATTGTGTTAAGTCGTTCTTTTTCCTTCTTCCTCCATTTGTTTATTCGGGAGGATTGTGGCTCGCACATTCTGTGCATCCGCCAGTACCAAGATTATTTTCTTTGTAGTTGTCTTCTTTGAATTACAAAATCTTGTTTTTATCCAGTTATTACGAATTTTAAGTATATTTTACACATTAAACGCGAAGCTGTGAAAGTAATGACATGTCATTATGGCGCCATTTTCACAAGTCCTACAATCGGTTTACTTCTGTTTAATTATAGGAGGTAAATAATTGTTGCAATATTAAAGTCTGAAATATCTACTTTTTTTATATCTTTAAAAATTAACTCGGTTAACTTCGCCCTATATTTATTATACTTAAGCAGAGTACTTACAATGACATACTATTTTATTACTTAAAACAAGGTGACCCATGAATTTCACACCACTTGTTATTGAATGTAATCCGAAGTGGCAATTCCTATACAAAATTATACTTATTTTTCAATTGTTCCACCTCAGTATTGAGGCGAATATAACAAAAAAAAACATTAACCGATCGAGCTATTTCCAAGTTCTTGCGAGTCATGCATGGCATGGCAATTGACTTTTACATAGCTTCTTATTAGAAAAAGATAAATAGCTGATCATCACCATTACAAATGTCACTACTGCTGTTAAGCATGTGCTAGATTCTCTCCGCAGATAACAATACCGATGATGTCAGTTCGTTCTCCTAGAGTATTTCCGTCGCTCACAGTAGTGCGAGGCTATTACCAGGCAGTTATGCAAAGCAACACATCTTAGAAAACATTTTTTTTTAGTCAATTTTATTAACGGATTTAGGTCAAAGAAATTTACGGACTAAAGGTTCATTTCCGTGCATCGCGGCCGATCGAGAGCTGCGCGCGGCCGATGCGACAATATTCAGAGTGCGCGCGCAGCCTACGTCAGTCGTCGGCCGCGCGCGTCTGTCGCAGACCTCGGAAACGGGGCATATATTCTCATACCCTGACTATTGTCGCATCGGCCGCGCGCGTCAGACGCTTGTCGTAAGCCACGCGCGGCTCGCGATCCTTAAAATCGGTGGTTGTGGAAGTCTTTGGATGAGGCATTTGTTAAGCTGCGGACCTCTTCAGGCTAATGACAATGATATAATTTTCTTGTTCTACTCGGCAGTAGTTCCTGTAGCTTAAGAGGGTAGCGACACCAGTCTGAAGTTCTTAGAAGTTACCGCGCAAACTTTTATACACGTTTAAACACTTTTATACGTGCCCCCATGAGCAATGACCACCTTTTAGAGAAACTTATTGGTGGATGTGACAAGTCTTTGGTTTAATTTCCTTCCAATGTTGACTTCACCATAGTAGTTTTCGGATATGTACATTGAAAGAAGAGCAAAAATCCGGGCAAGAGCACGTCGGACCATGCTCAGTGTAGGGTTCCACAGCCGTTATTACAAATAAATACACTTCTTATGAAAAATAATCCGATTTAAATAATTGCAGCAGCGGAAGAGCGTATGTTCATGGCACTTACGCCATTTGGTGAGAAATGTATTTTTTCGGCAATAACTCAATACGGGTATATCCCATCATGTCGAAAATAACTTTAGTTTATTGTATTTATTATGCGCTACCTTTGTGATTTTTTATTCATATTGTTTGGTTTCACGGTTCAAAAGATAAGGCAACCCCCCCCCCATTATTTTTTTAACGGTGAGTCCCGTGAACCGGTCGAATGATGTGGCACATGAATGGAGTGCCCCCCGTAGTAGTGAGTAACGTGAGTAGTGAGTAACGTGAGTAGTGAGTAACGTGAGTAGTGAGTAACGTGAGTAGTGAGTAACAAAGGTTTATTATTATTATTTAATTATCAAACTAGGTGACGGCTACTACAAGATACCCTTTCACCAAATTTCATCAATATTCATTGAGTCTTTGAGTAAAATGCCTGCGAGATACGGACAGACAGACAGACAGACGGACATGACGAAACTATAATGGTTCCGTTTTTGTAGGTAAACTTTTGTTACCACTAACAAATGTTCGATTTCTTTCTATACTTCTTACTTAATAATGTTAATATAGTTACTTTCTACTTTTTAGACTCGTAATTATTATTTCAGAAATACAATATCGTAAGTTACACAACTGCGTTTGTAAGCCCTCAGTACCGATGTAACCCACCATGATACTACTATCGGCTGATTTACGACACAATCGTCCATTTTACAGTTGCTGGTTTGGTAATTACCGTTTTACCGGTGTGAAAACATGCCAGATTGCGCAACACAGCACCAGTTGATCTAAACTATTGCCAAGTAACGTCGGGTAAATTGCAGCCTGGAATATAAACTAAAATAGTAAAAGATCTTGGTAATATATATATTTAGATTCTTTGTCCTGACTGACTGATGGATCAACACACGGCCTAAACTTTAAATTTCGAAGACGTATTCCAATAATGCAGGCATCTGATTAGAACGGATTTTTGAAAATTTACCCCCTAAGGGGGTAAAACAGTGGTTGTAAGTTTGTCAATTTTAAAGGCGGTATATGGAATTTTGTGTTTGACAGGGCCAAACACTTATGGGATTAAAATAATGAAATATGGGTGGGCAGCGTTTTTGGAAAATCAACCCCTAAAGGGGGGAAATAGGGGTTGCAAGTTTATACAAAACTCCTTCAGTTTAAAAGTTATATCTGTGAAATTTAATATTTAGCTTTATGTTTAAAATAATGAAACAATTGCTTCAGCGTTTTTGTAAAATCGTTAGTTTTAAAGTTCGATCTACGAAGTTATATCTGTGAAATTTAATATTTAGCTTTATGTTTAAAATAATGAAACAATTGCTTCAGCGTTTTTGTAAAATCGTTAGTTTTAAAGTTCGATCTACGAAATTTCGTATTATTTTTTGGTTGTAAATAAAGACGGGTAATTACACGTGTTTCAGCATTTTCATCAGCGTGAAAGCGAAAAGAAAAGTCATCCACGCGGGCGGTGCCGCAGGCAACAGCATTTAAATTTTATAAAATGTGAAAGTAGTAATGAAAAAGTCTGTCTGTTACGCTTTCACGCTTAAACCGCTCAATCGATCTAAATGAAATCTGATATAGAGATAGTTTATGTCCCAGAGAAGGACATGCAATAGTTTTTTTTATTTTTTTTATTTATTGATACCACATCACGCGGGTGGAACCGCGGACAAAAATTAATTAGTTATAAAATTCCTATGGGATTACGATTTTAAGTTGACGGTAAGTGCTAAGACTAAATATTTTTTATTTCTTTATTTAAGGAGCTTAGTCAAAAGCAGACTATTTCGCTCCATTGGACCAGTCTTACTACATCAGAAATATATAATAAAGAAAGAAGTATTTCTACAATTTTGTTTATTAATTTTGCTGTATCTGACAGTGGATATGCTTAAACAAAATTACACCGACTGATATCTCTACAATCCATTATTTTAACTAATATGTCATTTCAGGCGTCTTCGTTTCGGACATATTCCAAGACATCTTCTACTATTCCGCATTCCGAACAGAGTGGAGATGGTATAGAGCGAATTTGTTTAGTGGAATATGGCCTCTTATCGGCGTATTGTGAGATGTAAATATTTTGTACTATCTTACAAATATTGTAAGGGGCGACATTAAATAACAAAGGTGACAATGGGTGACCCTGCGCTTCACTATAATTATTGCTTTCAAAGTACCATTCTAGTCTCCTATTAATAATGGAATGAAAAATTTTACAAACACGTGACATTAAACTTATTGGACGAAAAGATGACACTAGCGCGAGGTCTCGGCTAGGCATAGAGATCGGAATTACGCAAATATCTCGCTATTGTAAAGGTACGAAAACCTGTTGATAGATAAATATTGAACAGTAAAAGTAATATCCTTTTTCCATGTTTTGGCAGTCGTTTCATCGAAAATGAAGTGCTGTCACAGCCCGGAGCAATGTCACTAGCCTTTATATATGTTTCTACTTCGTGTATAAATATGGATGATTCTAACTTACAATTACTTTAATAAAAAGTAGGTTTAGATGGACTGACATAAACCGTGCATAAATTAACTAATAGGGAGTCTTTGTCTAAAAATTAATTACGAACTTTGTTTCCTTCTAGCCATTTCATTTTGCCTACATTTCACTAGCAGATAAAGCCTCACCCAGCAATATCCAAAATTTTGTGCCAACTATCCCTCGATGCCTTTCGTATAAGTCTTTGAGATTCTCTAGTACGCTCCATCAGGATTGCTAAGTTGGGGGGGGGGGGGAGAAGCAGGATTTTTTTAAATTTTGATAGAGCTGATCTTCTTTTAGCTCTTTTAGCAACTGACTGGGATAGGTTGGGGTTCCAGTAAAGTTCGGGGTAAATTTACTACATGGGTAAAAAATATTTTTTATAAAAGGGATGAGAATATCAGCAGCTTTGTCGATAAAACTGATGAAATCATCATAAGTAAGTTGGGTTCTCTAGATACATCGAAATTAATAAAAGCATTTTCCAGATATGTTTCCAGTCGGCATGTTTAAAGTTATGTTTCCTTATGCTATTAGGGCTACACGCAACGATGGGGGAGATTTTAATTACAAGGTGGTCACTTCCCGGGGTCTTCATTGGTCACCTGCCAGTTAAAAAACACGCTATGCCGGACATAGTGGAGAAAGATAAATCTGGAGAACCGCGTTGCAGATTTTCCGTCACTAATTTGATTCGTGTATGACTGTTATCATTTAAATATATCAAATCACAATCACTTATGGAGTAGTATATTTGCGAGCCACTAAAAACAGTATTGTACGACCATGAAAAATGATGTGATTTGAAATCTCCCAATATTAAAGTATTGTTATTAAATTGGCAGAAAATATTGTCCCAGTCGTTGCCGTGTGGTGCCGGCTTAAGAATAGTACCACCCCATCTCTACCCGTGGGTGTCGTCAAGGCGACTAAGGGATTTCACCCCGGAGGACGGGCAGCAGCGTCCTCTGCGTACTTAAAGCCCTACTGCGATCGCCAACCCGCTCGCCAAGCGTGGCGATTATGGCAATTACCCCCAGGATCTACATACTAGTAGGTTCTACTGGGGAGACCCGTGCCCAGCAGTGGGCCATCTTATGGGTTGATATGTATTGTCCCAGTCTGTTCTGCGTGTTCTCCCACTGTCGACAGTTAATATCAACTATATTTTATTAACAATATAGTTGCGATGATCTGTATATCCTCGTTATGATGCACTATGTTAACACAACTGAGCTTTAATAGATTTATATGTTAATATGCAAACACCCCCGTAGTAGTTGTCGATCATTATTAAATATATTATAATTGGTAATTTTAAGCTGACGTTCCGAATCCAACCAGGTTTCGCTAATTATGCTTATATGAATTTTATTTTGACTTATTAATTGTTCAAATTCTCATAGTTTTGGCCTTACATTCCACTGCAATACATTAATTACAATATCAGCCATTATGTGAATTAAAAGCAAACCTTAAATATCTTCTTTAAAATTGACAATTAATTAAATCATTTGTGTCGTTTCTGTTTGTCTTTATGAATTATAGTTGCACTCATGGTTCCGCACTGTCCACTAACCACCGTTCTCAGTAGGTACCTGCGCGTAAACCAGTGCGCACACACCTCTCGCTCGCTGTGTGCGACTGCGATGATAATGACTCATTAGGTATCACAATACATACAACATATGAATTCTTCCGAGGAGGAATGTTGGAATGATTGTCCATCTTTATTATTACCCACCATTGATGCATATGAAAAAGAGTTTAATGATGGGTTTTGGCGCACTTTTTTGTAAGCGATAGTCATTGATCCACTGATCCTATATAGTCAATGCCCAGCGGTATGTGCCGTTAAATTCTGCTATCAATGTTCTGGTTTTTTTTCTTTTAACGACCAAGGGACATGACTTTACCAAAAGACATGTGGTTTTCTCAGCGGTCGACAGATTTATAAGTTGTAACCTCACAAGTAGGATGATTCTCACCGCATTTCGGACACATTACTTTAAGTGAGGGGCATATTTTATCGTACGTCCATGCTGCCAACACCGTGAGCATTGCGTTACAGGAAACACATATGGTTCAACGGTAACCATTTGGTTATATATTTTAATATTTGAGGGAAGATAACTACCCTTAAAGCACCGTTTTGCTTTTAGTCTAACCTGATTTGGAGTTTCTACGGGTCAATCTCTTTATATACAGAATGTTTTCAGGTTCATTACAGCTCTTAATGAATTGTAAAAGTTTGTCTTCAGATAGGTCCATTTCCATATTTCTAATAATACCATATAATAAACTTACTTCCTACGTCTTCCGAATCCTCCACTGTCTTTCCTTAACATTTTCGCATGAGACAAAAATGTAAGCGAAATGAAAATTAATAAATGCGTCCGCCGAGCATTGATGCAAACTAAAATATCAAGGAGTGACAGCCCGCCCACACTCGACTGACTGTTGGTTGGCTGTGTGTCAGTTTGTTTCTATCTGGCTGTTAGTTATTTTCTCCTGGATAGAATTACCTTCAAACGTTAACTAGCCACTACATAGTCAACAATAACATGTGTTCTAAGTTTTAAATTACCCAAGTCATATAGATTTACAAAAGTAGCAAACGAGCCTTAGGGTATATACATCTAATAGCGAATGTCTCAGATAGAACCCCTTCAAAAACTCTTTAAACTCAATGGGACACAAAACCAATTTTTGATTTCAAAACAAATTTTGTTATAAAAAAGCGTTTTTTTCTTCTTTTTAGTTTAGGCCATTATTTTAAATCAATTAGACCAATAATTTCAATTCTTGACTATTTTCCAATTTGCTATAGTAAATATTTACAAAAATCGATCAATGAATAGACATACACTATCCCAGAAGCGTGGCGCCAAAGTTACGTTGTAGCTTTTTATAAAAACAAAGGGGATGTCAGTGTCTGTGGAAACTATAGAGAGACCTTCAAAGGAGCGAATACTCAACAATCGCCTTTTCAAACACGTTGTCATATCTGAAAACCAATATGACTTCTCACCGTCAACGTCCACTACGGACGCTATCCAGGCCACCCGAATCATTATGCAGAAGCTTCACAAGCGTGAGAAGCCTGGCCGGACTAAGCAAAAGCTTCGAAGCCAAAGTAGGCGTCCACCAAGGCTCAGCCCACTTATCTTCAATAATGGTCATGAATTACGTAATAAAGAACATTCAGTCTCCCTTGCCATGGTATATGTTATACTGTTGGAAAACAACGGCTCCAGTATCAGCAGAAGTAAAACTGAATACTTGGAGTGCGCATTTAGTGGTAACACCAACAACTCCAATTCCATTCAAGGCAGAGGTGGAAGGCTATGACGAGGGATTTATGTGACACAAGAATGCCGATTAATACCAAAGGCAAGACCTACAAGAATGCAGTCAGATCAGCCGTGATGTACGGTGCCGAGTGCTGGGCCATATAGACAGCCATATATAAAATGGGAAATGGCTAGGACAAGGAATAAGAAGAAGATCAATGAATAAATATTATAGCACTTCCATTCATTCTCAATGAAAAGTAATTTTAAAGCTTGTTTATTATCTCAACGATTTATATTATTGTTTAAAACTTTATCAATCTGTGTAAAAACACAGATTATAAGTGTTTATATTACGTATTTAAAAAAATAGTAATATAAACAGGGATTTAATTCAAACTGTTCTAAACACGTATTTTAAAACAACTTGTTTTAATCATGCCAACCCCGCTCCTAACTTAAAATATTGATACCTTGACCTGTTACAGAATACTTTCTGAGATATAAGTCCCTAAGTCATAAACACACTCTACCAATCACAGTAATGTGAAATTACTATCTATTTAATAACTAGTAATTTAACATTACGGTGTTTCGGTTTAAGGGCACTCCATTAAACCGAAGCACAGTAAAGTGCTATTACCTTGAAGAATAACTGACACTGTGTGATATCTTCAAAGGCATTGCTTAGATCTACCATTAGTAGCTTATTATGATCATCATTTTATAATCTTCACTATTTTGTAGATGCAGCTATAAGTTTTCATTAGATTTTTAAAATTTTGCAAACATAATGCAAAACTGATGAAAACGTAACGTAACATCAATCAATCATATCAATCAATCATAGGCACGTAACTCGTGCATATAATGATTGCGATCTATTTTCACTAAAATTACCAATACTTCGATATTATGTTCCTATAAATTCTACAACTTTATATTTCATTTTTCATAAAAGCGTGTCTCATATAGATACAAGAAAACCTTCTAGAAACAAAAGAATTAAATTATTATTATAAGGTGGAATAAAAATATGACATCATCTTAAATCTCCTGTCTGGTATGGTAATGGGGGTGACCTTCTACATCCTTCGTTTGTCCCTGTCTGCTACATTGAATTGTAAAACTGTAATGTGAATTAAAAAGTAATATCAGTGTTTTACATGCGCAGCGGTCTATAGGTACTATATAATGTAACAGTACCTATGTTTATCTAATACCTATGGATTTTCACTCTGGCTTAGGCATAAACAAACAAACGCGAGCTATTAATATTACCTTATTTCACTATGACCTAATTATGACTAAAAATTGGTGTAAAAGTGAAAAAACATTGGCAATAATAAATGGCGATAATATTGTTATATTCTAAACTATTTTCTTTTAAATTTTCTCACTTCGAATTGCTTGAATCATATTTTTGGCGGATAGCTCTATAAATATTATACATGTTTTTAAAGCTTGTATTATTTAAAAGAAAAAAAAACGAGTTGTACTCCGGGAATGCCGGCAGAACTTGAACAGTAACGTTGTGCTTTTTTGAATATTTTGGAATGGTTAGGAACTTTTTTTTTATTAGTATAAAGTACTATCATTTTTGTGGTTAAATACTACTATTTAATAAATAAATATGAAATAATAAAACACAAATCCCATCAGTGCGACCTACGTGCACGTTGCTAGTAGTTAAAAATAGTACTTGCTCGATTCCAATCGCGGTTCAAATAATTCGCAGTCGACCAAAGTAAACGACCAAAGACCTCGGTAATGTGTGTGTGACCCACGCGCACGTTGCTAGTAGTTAAAAAAACTTAGTTACCAAATTGCTTTATTGAGTCGCAAATAGTTTAAAAATTAAAAAAATAAATACGTCACGTATGTTTAAAGCTATGTATGATTTTTATAATTTTAAAAGAACTTAATTTCCAGTTCGATGTCATTTCTGTTTAACTCGCTGCAACTCTTTTCAAGTTGTCCCTTTTTATAATGTTTTTTTGTTTATTAACTGTATATTATGTATATACAGTGCTGCCACCATAATATTATACACCATATTATAGGACTTGTGCAGAGGCAAGAGACAAAATTATATTAAAAAAAAAAGAAGACTTGAGATTCAATATTAACCTCAAGGAGTTAAATAGCAGGATATATTTATACTAAATGGAAATCGAACCCACAACTTCTAGCTTAGCAGTTAGAGTCACTAACCGCTAGACCAACAGGTCAGCCGATTTACCGCGTTATTTTCACACTATAGAATTTCTTACAAAATTATAAACTCAGTAGTTTTAAACAGGGCTCGTCAGATTTTCGGACTGTAGTTGAATGATAACTGTAAGATACCGAGTACATGTTTTCAGAAGTTAGTAGTGTAGCACGAATCCAGAAAATCACTAAAACATTTGAAATTAGACAAAAAAAACATATCGGCTGTGACAGATGGACAGACAGAAACACGAGTGATCGTGGGTTTCACTTTTCCATTTTTTTCTTTTAGGGTTCGGAACTTTAAATAGTTCGACGTGTAACATATCTAACTATTCATATTCTATTTGTGTACAAATAAGTTTATTTCTATGAACGCCCTAATCTCATAAACTACCAATCCGATCTGAAATATTCTTTCCCGTTTGTTCAGGATAGTAGGCCATAAAACACTGCGCTTCGAGAAGAGATTGGTGGTGGTTACAGTCAATAAAGTCGACCGACTTGCATACATTAAGCACACAGAATGCATCTATATTTCTATACAAATATTATAAACTAGCTGCCCCGCGCAAATTCGTCTGCGTAAATTTTCCCCTTTTTTTATAACCCTATGTTACGTCTAATACCTCCAAGAATATGTGTACAAAGTTTCATGATGATCAGTTGAGTAGTTTTCGCGTGAAAGCGTAACAAATAAACTTACATTCACATTTATATATTAGTAGGGAGGCGATAGTTTAGATGTATAGATAGATGGATGTTTCTTAATTAATCTCGCCAAAACAGTTGCACGGATCGGCATGAAATCTTGCATAGAGATAGCGCGTACGTTAGTGCGCACGTTAGTTCCCGAGATATATCTGCTTTTCAAAATTTTCACGTAGACGAAGTCGCTGGCAAAAGATAGTACTTACCGTACCTTTAGTAAGATTCTACTAAAGCAAAGCTAAAGAGTTCCGAGTGATCCGATCTACGTTGATGAAGCCGCGGGCCGAAATTAGTAAAATTAGTCGTTACAAATGTTTTATCTCCTTACGGATGTAGGTTTAACAACTGCAGGGGAGCTTTTATTAAATACGTTATTGGATCTTGAGACAAGGATATTAACCCTGTATTTTACTGCCTCGGCGGCCCAGTGGCGGTGTGTAAGACTGCGATTTTCGATTCCTAACGTGACTACTCTTTGTTTGATCCACAAATTGTTGTTCCGTGTCTGGGTGTACTTTGCGTTAGTGGTAACATATAGGTACGTATCACATGACTTCGGCTACCAATCATACTAAAACGGTACCACGATTCTGTGTGAATTGTCTTTAAAAAGCTAAAAAAAATAAACAGCACGCGTTGCCGGCACTACCTTCACAAACTTCCTTTTTTCAAAACCTTCATTTTCCTTGTCGTGAAAATAATATGTCGAGACAAAGGTATGTCTTGTCAAATGAAGATATCACAAGAGTCAGCAGTCACTTGTTATTTGAAATATAATCAGGTGTAGGAACAAAGCAAGGGAGCCCGTCTGCGTCTCCCGGCGACCTACATAGTGTCGGAAACTTGACGACGACATGTTACGATGGGGTACATCCGACAGTGAGCTATTGATATTTAGAGAGGTAGCTATGAACGTTTTCATGCCACTTTATTATTAAAATGGTATGTGTGTAGTTTTACCTATTTTTCCTGGGTTATCAGATTATGGAATAAAAATGGTCAGATTTATAAAAAATTCACATCGCTATTGATGATGTCACATCACTCGAGTACGAATCTCATTAATTCGTTTTATGTTAATACTATTAAAACCATTGATAAACATGTCGAAGAGTGTCATGGTAGCCGTATGAGATATTAGCGGCTCAATAGTCAATATTAACACTGTGGTAATCGATCATACGAACGCCGATACCTCGAGCAAAGTAAAGTCCGTCGTTATCGCTTATCATTTCGATTACACAAATGCCATTGCTTCACTGGCACTATAACTATTCTAACAGTTTGCAAGCAACTTTATAAGAATAGTGACAAGGCGCGTTTTCGTTTCTACCGCTCAATTAAGATTGCTGAATGAGACCAACTACCCCACTACCGGTACTTCAAAACGTGAAACCAAAGTCCCACCATATTGCATTTAAATGAGTCAATAGACTTGCTATTTAATCAAAACTGTTGTTTGGTCAACAGAAATTAACTAGCAATTGAAAACTTCTCCGGCGTACATAACTACCCGACGCGGTGAACTTCTGACGTAGTCATAATGCATCTTAAAGTAGTGTACGCGAGAGGTGGAGATAACGGGTCAGTTTCAAAACAGGCTTTTTAGCTTTCTTTGTTAGCTGTCAACCAAGCGGAGCGGACGTGTGCCCACTACTGTAGAGACATAGCACTACTGTATTTAATTGAATTCATTAAATTACCTACTGCTTACTAGCGACGACTTTGAGGGTAAGTGTTTATGGATTGTATAAGTATTTAAATCAAACGAAGGAACAAAATATAAGATAAAATGGTGATAATTATAAAGATTTTTATTATCTATGGTTATTATTAATTAAGTCCGTTAATATGGATTTTAGCCAAATTAATTCAAATTTATATGCGCGTCTTTGTTTAAAATTATCAAATCCAAATTTATTAATATTTACAACATAAACTTTTTATAAAAATAAACTGTCGTGATTTTCAAAATCTTGCTGGTGTATGCGGTCCCACGTGTATTGTAAATGCTGAAAAAGATGATTTTCAGTAGTCAAATTTGGCGGCAAATTACGCTTAATTCAATGGGGTCAGTCTAAGTAAGCTGAAAAAATCTTTTAGTGTTTTCGTGTCTCTGAAATGTTGTATTGAGCTATTTGGTTAAAAAGAATAAAATACGGTTTCAGCGTTTTTGGAAAATGAAATCCTAAAGGGGGAATGAACTCCTAGAATAGGGGCTGCAAGTTTACATGAAACTTCGTCAGTTTAAAAGTTATATCCGCGAAATTTCGTATTAGGCTTTTTGGTTTAAAATTTAGAAAGATGTGTTTCAGCGTTTTTAGAAAATCAACCCCTAAGAGGGTAAAACAGGGGCGGTAAGTTGGTATGAAACTCCGGCAGTTTTAAAATTATACTTGTGAAACATTGTATTTGGCTTTATGATTGTAAATAAAGGTACATGTGTTTTAGCATTCTTAATTGAATACGAAAATCAACCCCGTTTAAAATAAAGTTTTCTTTTCTTTTCTTTTGTTTTACTACGGATATAAATTACTTTAGGGGTATCTTTGTCACAGGGAACCTAATACTGCAGTGTATGCTGTCAGGAAATTTAGACAGCTTACGGATGTAGAAACAGCGAAGCTTTTTTGTTTTTTTCTACAGCGTCGTGTACCATGGCATACTGCTTGGGGGTAGAGCAGCTGAAATATAAACATTTCTTTTCCAAAAACGTGTAGTGCGATATAGATTCTAGCTGAACGTTACCCTTTGAGAAAAGTTTTGCAAACATTACCTATGTTTGAAAAACAAAACATTCTTACATAGGTATGTAGGAATTAACGCTTAGATCTTTTAAATTTTGCAATGGATTTTGATCTGGTTTTCATCAACAGGTAGACAATTCTGAATGGTCAATCTCTTGTGGATATAATGGATTCATCATTCGGAATTGTCTTAATTGAACGGAAAGCCCTGCTTCCCACGGAGCATTCTTCGCGAAGTCGAGGCTTGCCGCTAATAGTATATAAAACAAAATATTTTTCCGCTTAGATATTCTAACCTACGCTACCAATTTTAAAGCCGGAGCAGGCCGCAAGTTCATTTATAGAACAAGATTGAGTGACATACACGCGGGGAATACTAGAAATAAGCAAAACTTTGTAGTTTAATATCATAATTTTGAGCTTCCTAGCTCCAAGGATTTGGGCTGAACATATCAACCCATATGATGGCCCACTGCTGGGCACGGGTCTCCCCAGTAGAACCTACTAGTATGTAGATCCTGGGGGTAATTGCCATAATCGCCACGCTTGGCGAGCGGGTTGGCGATCGCAGTAAGGCTTTAAGTACGCAGAGGACGCTGCTGCCCGTCCTCCGGGGTGAAATCCCTTAGTCGCCTTGACGACACCCATGGGAAGAGATGGGGTGGTACTATTCTTAAGCCGGCACCACACGGCAAAACGTTGGGCTGAACGTTGATGAGATAATGAATGAGTTAAGATTTTCATTATTACCGACCACACATAAACACGAGTCTATAGTTGTTTTCTTATTTTCTTACCTTACAATCAAGCATTAAAAGTTTTACAGTTACTGACTGGTGGATCCACGTACAGCCTAAATTGCTGATTGTAGGAACTAGACATTTTCAGGACGTATTCCTCATATAATATGGGTTTTTTATTCAGAGAGAGAGATTTGATAATATATGATATTTTTTTAATTAAAAAATAATAATAATCAATTAACATTCTTTTTGGAAATTGTTTCCCTAAGGGGGTAAAATAGTGGTTGTAAGGCTGAATAAAACTCTGTCAATTTTATAGTTAGATTTGTAAAATATCATATTTGGCTTTTTGGTTTAAAAATGAAATACGGGTCTCAGCGTTTAAAAGAGTAAAATAGGGGTTTTTATCAAACTCCGTTAGTTTTAAAGTTAGATCTGTGTGTGTAAATTTCATATGGGACTTTTTTGGTTAAAATAATGAACCACGTGATTCAGCATTTTTGGAAAAAAGGTTTTTAAGTTTGTTTGAAATTTCGTAGTTTTAAAGTTAGATTAGCGAAATTACGTATTTGGCTTATTTGGTATTGGAGAAACAAATTTAACCCCGAAAGGGGTTAAACAGGGGTTGTAAGTTGATATGGAAGACCGTCAGTTTTGAAGTTAGATCTGTAAAAAAACGATTTGGCTTTGTGGTTGTTAAAAATGATACACGTGTTTCAGTATTTTGATTGAAAGCGGAAATCAACCTTTTAACGGGGCAAAGTCTAGTAGTATACATTTTACAATAGTGTGTCTGTTACGTTTTCAGGCTTAAACCCTTTAACCGATTTAAATAAAATTTGATACAGAGAGCTTTTATCGACATAACCATCCACACGCGGACCAAGCCGCAGGCAAAAGCTAATAGCAACTAAATGGCAGGCTATAGATTGTTCAACAAAGATCAATATTGTAAGTACTTACTACTGAATTCATTATTTTACCTATGACATAGAACTCGGGAGTACTAGTACTTAGGAATAGTTGCGCATTGCTTATGTTCTTTGAGGTACTGTAAAAAAGCACATCAACGTTGACGTTTCAGACTTGTAAAAATAGTTTGTACATCAAAATACAATAGGACATTTAAATTTTGTTAATAGGTAGTAGATGTAGATATAATAGGTAATAAAAACTTCAAGAATTGCGCCTCTTGTGGTGCAAATCCGATTTTTCCAAACTAATATTATAAATGTGAAAGTAACTCTATCTGTCTATCTGTTACGTTTTCACGGCTGAACCGCAAAATCAATTTAGAAGAAATTTAGAATAATGATAATTTGAGTCGGAAACACGTACGTAGAGTAGTTTTTATCGCGATAACCGACATTCACGCGGGCGGACACGCTGGCAAAAGCTAGTATTTTATAAGCTATTGATATTTAGAATGGTACCTGTGAACGTTTTATAACCCTTTATTATTAAAAAGGTGGGTGTGGAGTTTTACCCTATTTCCCGGGAGAAGTACAGTAAAAAAATAACTCTCCAGTCCCTATTGAAGACACACCAGACAGAAGGTTTACCTAATTTTTGGGATAGTACCTAACTATATAAAAAAATGGCAAATATATAGAAGTTTCAAGATAAAGGTAGGTATACCTTGACAGCTCACATCACTCAAGTACGAATCTCGTTATCCCGTTTTATATTAATATTATTAAAACCATTGATATACATAACCAGCGGACGCGGTGAACTTCATACCACCTCTGACGTAATCATAATGAATCTTAAAGTAGTACACAAGAGAGGTGGGGATAACGGTTCGGTTTCAAAAGAGGACACTTGTTAGCTGTCAACCAAGCGGAGCGGACGTGTGCCCACTACTGTAGAGACATAGCAGTACTGTATTTAATTGAATTCATTGAATTGCTTACTAGTAGACGTTACAAGTTTGCGACGACTTTGGGGGTAAGTGTTTATGGATTGTATAAATGATTTAATCTGGTGATATAATTATTTCTGTCCGTGGTAAATATGGATTTAGCCAAATCGATCCGAACTTCTATGCACGTCTTTGTTTAAAATTATCAAATCCAAATTTATTTTTTAAAAATATAACTTATAATATTCGAAAATATTTAAAAAAAAACTTTTATTTTATGCCTAGTGTTTACATTTTGAGTAAAAATATTTTTATAATTACGGAAAATAAAATAAAAGCTACTTGGAATGTGATCAATGCTGAAACTGGGCGGACTGGAGGTTAGTCACGTGAACATCATTTGAGTTTATAATACGATCAGAACCGACAATTTAAATCTAGCCACACCATTATAATAATTTCAAAATCATGACTTATTTAAGTTAATGAGTATATGTAATTTATCTTCCGTCTTAGTTATAACTAGCTACTAATGTATTAAGTTTATCTAGCCAAATGTAAGGTTAAATCTTGACATATTTGACAATATAATTTATCATTATATATTATGATTGCTTACGCTTCAACACATCTGATGACAAGGAATAAGACCGGTTCCCTGGTAGTAATTTTGTTTAATAATTGGTTTTGGGAGTTACTTTAGACAGGAAGTAACAGCTGGGCGTCCAAATATCTTGTCGCCGCGAAACTAAGTCTGCAGTGTATGTTGTCAGCTTACAGATGTAGAAACAGCAAGGCTTTTAGTACAGCGCCATGTCCCTTAGTCGCCGGGCGGCTGACATTAAAACACATTTTTATTCTCCAAAACTAGTAGGTAGTGCTGCGTGTACTGCTTGCGATGTACAAACTAGATAAACATTTTTTTAGAAAAAAGGTTTAAAGAGAGGTATTAGGAGAGTTGCATTTCGTTACATTTACATTTGCAAACAGTATATTTGTAAAGCAAAACCTTCATTTATTTAACAAGAATAGTGACGTGCACTCGGGGAATACAAAAAATAATCAAAACTTTAGCTATTACGTATTGGCTACATAAAAACTCATAATTCATTACAACACAAAATAAACCTCTCTGTAAATTTCAGCTTCCTACCTCCAAGGGTTTGGGCTAAGCGTTGATGAGTACTTAGTTTTTACCTATTTTTTTACAATAATCAAGCATAATACGTTTCACAATTAACATGTTAATGTTGAGTTGATACCTTGACCCAACATTGCCATTTAAATAGCAACTAAATGGCAGGCAGTAAGCGGTACACTGCTCCCGTCCTATGAACAGACTTATATTGTAAGTACTACAAACTTGATTATTTAAACTACGATACAGGACTTTGACGTACTTAGGAATATGAAGTTGCGTATTGCTATTACTCCTTGAGGAGCTGTAACCAATCACAGCAGCGTTGAAGTTTCAGATTTTCAAAAATAATTTGTACACCGTTAACAGGTAGAACTTCAAGCTACTGCGACTCCCGTGACGTAAATCCGATTGCATTACCTACTGTGGCATGGATTTAGCGATTTATTTATTAAGGAACAGAAGCAGTTTTTATAAAAAATACGAAAGTAACTCTGCCTGTTACGTTATCACGCTTAAACTGTGGAACCGATTTTAAAGAAATTTGGTATAGAAATAGTTTAAGTAGAGAAAGGCCATAGAATAGTTTTTATCCCGCTAACTGACATCCACGAGGACGGAGCCGTGTGCGAAAGCTAGTATTTTAATAAATGAATGAACAATTTAAGGAATTAAAATAAAGCGAAATTTCAGGTGTGTACTTAGAAGGGAGACTTAAAGGACTCACATGGGCGGAGCCGCGGGCTGTTATATGATTTAAGGAAGGAAAAATAACAGATGATTATTTTTTAAATGATTTAAACGACAAGCTTAGAAGTTAAGTACCTACATTTATATATGTATATAAGCTAAAAACAGATATAACACCGAGAGCACAGGAAAGCTTCAACACATTGGAAAAAGCTCACTTTGTATTTTCTTTTTGATGATACTAAAAAAACATTTTGGTAACAAATGTACATATTGCGTAAAAACGTTGTGTATTTTTACAAACATTCAAAAACGTACAATACAGAATGAAAATAGTTTCATCCATTGTTCGGCGGCACGTATGTACTCATACATGAAGCACTTTGTACTCGTAGTATGTAGTCGGTGTCAGGCCCAGCAGTTCGGCTAGACTATGAATACTTGACATATTTTTATTTACATACATTACATTGCAAATATTCTCAGTGTCAGTTTTGTATTGTAGATACGAGCTGCAAACTTGTATAATTTCCATAAATTAGACGTTCGTCTGTATAGAAGCTGGAAAACTATTTCTAAAAATAATTTCTTAAGATTCTGCTCGACTCACTCGTAAAGATAATAGTTATCATATTGCTATCTGGCCTCCCTTTGACCTAACATTGCCGTATGGCACACAAAAATGTGTCATTGTTATATTTTTTTTTTCCATAGTAGAGTTACTTGGACGTCATTTTACATAACTATCATTAATAAATAAAAAATAATCATTTTAAAAACTCAGGCTCTGATGGGTTAAAACTGTATTTTGATAAAAGAAGGTAGGCATCGAGTTATCATTACTAGTTCATGCAGAAATAGGGAAGCCCTAGAGCTACACGAGAGTCACATGGGGGTAGAAAAATTAAATCACTAGCGCGGAGTTACGTATGGTGGCCCGGAATAGAGGACCGACTCTTGGGATCTTTACTTACCTCATAGTCCTAAATGCCCATACAAAATGGATAGAGGCCATCATTATGAGCACCACCACCTGACAAGATTTGGCTTAACAAAGCCAGTAGTTAGTGACAACGGGCCCCCATTTTTTAGTTCAGAATTTAAACATTTTTTATTATCCAATCATATTTTTTCGACTCCATAACTTCCTAATTCTAATAGCGCAGCAGAAAATGCCGTAAATTATGTAAATTGCATTAAAAGTTTTTTATGTAAGTCTATAGTCTAAATACTGTCCGAACAGGGAATTAAAACCCGCCCAAAGTGAAAAAGCATCACCTGTGAAACATTTTCAATAATTAGGATTTTCTAAATAACATAGTATCTTAAAGAAGGACGACTATACAATTTTTTATTTAATATAACTTTTTTAAGAAAAATTAACCGCCTTCAAATGTATAGGTTAATTAAGGAAAAAAATATCAAGCATATCACCGAATGCAAAGGGTAATGTTCAAGTGACTATGGAACTTAGAATCACTACGAATTTTGTTGAGCCAAGATGAAAACTACTGGTTTATGTGGACTTTAATATAAACTTTCAGAAAAAACAACAATGATTTACCTAATTTGCCGGGTTTAATTGAAATGGATAGATGAACTTCGAAAATCAAAATGTTTTAAATACATTTTATTTTTAAAATAGGACATAACTAAAGCGTATTAATTATGTATTACACATGATGTGTAACACTAGTTTATGGCTATGAATTCGGCTTTGCAGTGATATATAATCTGAGTCTCTATCTCACAATCACTTCTCACAGGCACAGTTGGTACGAGTCTCTGTCTCACAAAATATTTCTGATTGTTACTATGTATATGGAGTCTCTATCTCTAGTTGTTATTATGTTTTAAACTGTTTTCTTACGCGCCGGCGCCAAACAAGCATTAAGCATAGACAAACAAATGACATTACATTTCAGTGTTGCCATATCTATCCTATACAAATCGATTTATTTAATACATTTAATTAATATGTTCTTATTTTTAAAGGAGCCAGTTCCATCTAAATGTATCAAATAATATGTTTTCGTTTTTTAAATAAAATATGGTGTATGAATAATAACGTTCCTTACATTCAAACGGTGCAACAATTATTAAAGTATTTATAACTAGCTGTCCCGCGCAACTTCGTATGCGTAATTTTTCCCCGTTTTTAAAACATTTCTCGTCGCTTCTCCGCTCCTATTAGTCGTAGCGCAATGTTATATAGCCTATAGCCTTCCTCGATAAATGGGCTATCCAACAAAAAAAAAATTTTTTTCAAATCGGACCAGTAGATCCTGAGATTAGCGCGTTTAAACAAACAAACAAACTCTTTCGCTTTATAATATTAAGTATAGATTATAATACAATTACAAGAACCAAAATACATTTAGTGATTCTATGACTTTCTAATAATTAATTAATAATAATCGTTATTAATCCTAATCGATATTACGATATTATTTTTGTAATAGTGCTACCACCGTTAAAAATAACTTCATACGAAAAAATACTAATTAAATAAACTTAAAGACTAATATTTTCGTTTTATTAATCCGGCAAATGTGAAACTCCATATCATTATATAAAAATGTTATAATTAGAAACAAGAATTATACATTTAATCAACTTGTGGCACAACTTAGTTACATACGATACTGCTTATGGGCATTCCCAGTTGCTGTATTATAAAAAAACACATATAACACCGAGTTTAATTATGTTTTAGGGGTGTATACTGAAAGTTTCTGGATCTGGCCACTTGCAACAAAAGAATTAAAAAAAACCGGGCAAGAGCAAGTCGGACCATGCTCAGTGTAGGGTTCCGGAGCCTTTGCTATTAGTTGCGATATATAGGTATATTAGTTTAAAGTATTTGTTAAGTGCTACCTTTTTGATTTATTTCATATTAACTGTGAGACGAAGTTGCGCAACTTCGTCTGCGAAAATTTTCCCCTTTTTTATAATCCTATGTTACTTTTAATACCTCCAAGAATATGTGTACAAAGTTTTATGATGATCGGTTTAGTAGTTTTCGCGTGAAAGCGTAACAAACAAACTTACATTCACATTTATATATTAGTAGGGATGTTTTGGTCACACGGCTCAAAACATAAGGGATATGTAACAATCGGAGCGATTACGAGTATTTTCAAAACTATTCACGTAATCAAAAATGTTTATTAGAAACCTTAAAATGTTTTTTAAAGACCTGTCATATGATGCGCAACACGTTGATGTTTGCTCAAAAAAAAACAGTTTCACTCATCAACAAGACCCTTTTTCACTCATCATCAATATTTATTACTAGCTGTGCCCCGCTGTATTACCCGCGGTTTATTAGCCTATGTGTTAATCCAGGGTGTCAGCTAACTCCATACACACTCACATACTCACAAACTTTCGCCTATTTAATGTTAGTGTGAATGAGATTGTAATCTTTGAGTAAAATACCTGTGATATACGGACGGACGGACAGACAGACATTACGAAACTATAAGCGTAGCCAAAATGATAAAAACGGAGCCCTAAAAACAACTATGAATTCGTAAATGGAACTCTATGGAAACATGTTACTTTTTAATTTGCTAGACTGTCATTTGTTTTTTTTTTGTGGCGTCCTTTCCAAAACTGTGTGTCGCTTAAAAAATGAATTTAACTCGTGAACATTTTCGTTCAATGATTTTTTTATGATTTTTGTTGTGACTTATGTCAATGAGAGAGTTGCCAGATACTTCAATTTTCATTTGGTGACGAAGCACCATGTCGCTACTCTGTGTATTTGTAGTTTGGCAAATTAAGACGTGAATATGATCATCTCCATGACGAGGTACGTTAAGGTCGGCCGGCGACTGCGGCTTCATAATTTAATATTGACACCGATACGACAATTCATTGAAATTGACAAAAAAATAATTGCCAGAAAATTCGTGCTTTGTTAGGCATTGGAACGAGCCAAGTGCAAAATATTTTACATGTACATCTGAAGGTTCGGAAGCTTTGCACTTGATGGATAATGATGGGTTGTGTGTCTGTCTGTATTTGCGTAGAGATGAAACGGATTCACGGATAGGGATATATCTTTTTATAAGACAGCTAGTTATATTGATTTTATGTTGTATTTAACAGTTATTCTTTGTTCCTTTCCGTCTGTGTTCCTTTTTGAAACTAGCCGACTTTCATAAAACTATACACGTATACTTTATCAATTCTTAACTTGTTACCTACCTCATAACTAATTTAAAAGAGCAGCAGGAAAACAACAAAGTTTATCTCGTTATTATGCTTTTACCCCATCATTACAAGTAACTCCACACATCATTACAAATTAAAATATCTCGTGGGAAAGCCTAGGAACAGTTTTGTTCACCTTTTTACATTGAAAAGACATAATTTACATACTCTTGTGACAAGATTGGCTGTTGTGAGGCTTTCCAACGCTAACAATGCATATAGCAGGCAGTGCCTGTCTCTGACTGTACAAGTGGTTTCACAAGTGTAACGGAAAACTACGGTTTGGTAAATGTTCTTACAATATAAAGTTGGTTTTGTTTATGTCTTAAAAATACATAGACTCGTATTGCTACAGTTATTAGTAGTAAGGAGTAAGTAGTCTTCAACACAGAACTGTACATCAGTTATTTACTAGGGCACAGAAGCCATTGAATTTTCTGTTATCCACAAATGACACTCGCCTTTGAGCAAACTTGTCGATACCTGTGAGTGTGCAGCGTGGGACGACGTATCTGCCAACAGACATCCACTCGCAATGCTTTGACACTGAGGTCTATTATTCCAGGATGTAGTGTGCTTATTCTATACAGAATATCAAATGAAATATTAATGTTGATGTAATTGGACGGTGCAGTATACCAATATTATGGTTGTTGATTTGTTTGCGCATAGAGATTATTATTAATGGACCGAAATGTAATTTAGCTACGTTATTATTTAACCCCATATGTACAGTCCGTGACAGGTCGACAGGACAATTTTAGAATTCATTTATATCAAACAATAGTTGCTTCGCGGGTGTACTAAACAAATAATTCGATTATAAAAACGACACTGTACTGCAACAGTTTTTTTTCTCATAGTTTGTTACTTGCAACCTGATAATTACAAACAAACCATATAAGATAATTAGGCAAATAAATGTTCTGATAATTACAAACAAACCAAATAATGTTTTATTTGTGTATTATGTAAAAATAATAAGGAAGTTCTTATTTTACAATTAGGTTACTGCACCTTTCCCACATTCCATTTCTACATCACCCTAAGGTAGACTGGCAGAGAATGCTTTTAGCATTAAGTCCACCTTTGTACAACTTTGTGCATAAAGTTTTAAATAAATAAATAAATAAAATAAATAAGATAATTAGGCAAATAAATGCAGCCATTCTCAAGGGATGCGCTACATACATTCGGCAATTGATACTTATTTACTACTTTTGACTAAACTGACTGCTGACCCAACAGATATTGTCTTGCCGGAGTAATGATTTTTTTTTTAATTTTCTTAATTTTTCTTACCTTTTAAACAAAGACAAGACCTCTGAAACAAAGTATTAGAAAACAAAAAAAAAAGAATGAATGAAATCAATAAAGATGTTCTTAGGTTATGGCGTGGCCAAGGGAAATAGGGATTCATCCTATGTAGAATACATGTACATAGATGTGTAGGCAGAAAACAAAACTATTGCATTAGACGGGAACTAGTGCAGACAAGACTATCCCTAACAACTTTATAACAAACTAACTGTCCCGCGCACCTTCGTATGCGTAAATTTTCCCCGTTTTTGCAACATTTCTCGTCGCTGCTCCGCTCCTATTAGTCGTAGCGCGATGTTATATAGCCTATAGCCTTCCTCGATAAATGGACTATCCAACAAAAGAATTATTAAAATCGGTCCAGTACTTTTTGAGTTTATTCGTTGCATACAAAAATACAAATCTTTCCTCTTTATAATATTATTATTATTATTAAGTGTAGATGTAGACTAGCGGATGCCTCGCGGTTTCACCCGTGTAGTTCCCGTTCCCCTGGGAATACAGGGATAAAAAATAGCCTATGTCACCCGGGGTTAGTGTAGCTTCTTAACGTCGAAAGAATTTTTCAAAACCTTCCAATAGTTTCGGAGCCTATTCAATACAAACAAACAATCAAACAAATAATCAAATCTTTCCTCTTTATAATATTATATAGTATAGATATGGACAAAACGAGCACCAAACTATCCTCCGATCATTCCTCGGTAGAAATAGTGCTAAAAAGGGAAATCAGAGTAGTACCCAAACCTTGATGGCTACACTCCAAAAAAATGGGAACTATTAGACGGCTACTGACAGAAAAATTTAATTCATAGTTTCCTTTGAAGACTAGTAGAATCTGCCTAGTTTGCTGCCCCAGTTGCCGCAGACTCATACCATAAACAAGATTACCCAACATCTGTAAGAGAACTATAAGCTCATAAACGAAAAGCTCGGAAAGAGTAGCAAATAACAGGTATCCTACTGATAAAAAACATCCAAATTATCTACAAACAAAACTAAACATTTTGCTTAAAAACAAAAAAACCAAAGCATACAAACATTTCTAGAAAATCTCGATGCTACAGCAGAGACAAATTACTCTTTTTGGAAAGTCACTAAAAAACTTAAACGCCCGGCCAGTAATCAACCTCCTATCCGTAATAGTAACTCAGAATGGGCTTCTAGTAATGCGGACAAAGCTACTACATTTGGTGAACATCTCAAACTGATTTTTATACCGAATCCAGATACAGGCTCCTCTAAAATCCAAGAAGTCACAGAATTAATGAACCAAACCCATAAAAAGCGGCGGTAGCCTAATGGCTAAAGCATCGGTCTCGCAATCATAAGGTCGCGGGTTCGAATCCTACCCATTATACTACCGATGTGAACCAACTCCTAACACAAGCCATTGCTCTAAGCTTAACTGGAGGGTTTAACAGGATTGCTAGTAATGTGGGACCAACATCTCCCACATTGCTTATTATCTTTATGAATAAATAAAACCCCCACCAACTCGATTCTCTCTCTAATTAGATCACTTATAAAGAAATAATAAAAAAACCCGCCTGCACAAAAAAGATGAAAACAAGATCCCCTACATAATTAAATAATTTCACGCAGTCGGAGGCATTCATGAATCTCAATAAAGTACGTATTTAAGCGACAGACATTTTTTTGTAAAACATGGAGAAGAGTTATAATAGTAAAATATAATAATAAAAAAAAATAAACTTATTTATACGTTGAGATAACGCACACTACATAATAATTATGGTACAGTACAGTATATAATAATAGGCAGGTAGATAGGACGTCTTTATATGCAAAACTGGAATGCCGTAATTCCGCAAGGCAGAGTTATCGGGCCCACGTTGGATCTGCTTTTTACAGCTGATTTCCCTACGACCGATGGGGTAGTCACTGAAACATTTGCTGATGATACAGCAATTCTATTAATGGACAAGTCACCAGACGTTGCAGCACAAAAGCTTCAAAACAGTCTCAAAGTCTGGCGAATTAAAGCCACCAAATCTGTCCAGGTTACTTTTACAAACAGGAAAAAAACATGTACACCCATCAATCTCAACGGCATACCTCTACCACAAGAGGATCACGGCAAGTATCTTGAAATAAACTGGGATATACGCCTAACCTGGAAGCTATGGACCAACAGTTGCGCACTTTGTACTGGCTACTAAATAAAAAATCACGACTCTCACTTCAAAACTTATATATTGCTGTATAAATGCATAATAAAACCTATATTCCAAGTTCCTTTTTCACGGCTTTACTCTTGCGAACTTGGCATTAAATGTAGAATCATTCTATTCCAAATTTTGTCAGACGCGCTTAAGCGTTGCATTTTGTACCCTACTTTGACTTGACTTTGACTACTACATTTTCATATTAAGAAGCCGATTTCAGATTTCATTATGATGATCCCAAGCCATGTTTGGTGCAAATCTGTTCAGCGGTTTGGAAATTATTACATTTTTATTTTACTTGTATTTAACAGATTGCAACGCACACTGTTTTTTATCCAGTTAAAAACATTCAATAACCTCAATTCACGCGGGCGATGCTTTTAAAAGTAACACATATAACCCATATTTCACTAGCGATTTTATATACATACGGGTCAAACAAAGAACCTCCTTCTTTGAAGGCGGTTAAAAATACTAGCCTGTGCCCATGGCTTTACTGCTCTGAAAGCTGAGCCTTGAAATCCGTTTTAATCCTTTGTCTGCAGCACAAAAAAAACCTCTCAGCAAAATTTTAACTCTCTAGATACAAGAGTTTGGGCAGGGCGTTGATAAATACTAATATGAAAGAAAAATAATAATGTAATGGCTCAGGTTAGAACTACATTAGCATTTACAGTTGCCGGATAATAGAAGTCCATTCAGTCAGACAGGTACCTGCTGAAGTACTTAACAAAGAAACTTTCATGTAGTTAAACAGCCGCTCGTGAAGCGACACGCTACTTAAAGCAGAACTAACAACTTGTACTAACATCACTAGGTAACAACTAGCACTACGTCCATTACCGTCCCATTTACCCACTTTGTTGATACGCGGCTAAGCGGCCACTCCTTATCTCCACTCTTCATATTACGCTATTTCCAAAACGTTCACTCCTGTTCTTAACCTGAATGATACCCTTAAACATAATACACCTTAACGTTTCCTAAATAACGTTCAATTTCCCTTAAATTGACCTGAATTGTTTTGAGATAGCTGCAGATATTATTATGCTGTTGACACGGTTTTATTATTGACGAGATAAGGTCTATTTTCGCATTGTACAGGTGTTTGTTTCCAATAAGGTTCCAGGTGAGGGTCGCGATGAGGGGATCTCGACATTCGATAGTATGAAGGTAATAACTAGTTAAGTGTTGCCATGTTTTATATATGTAGTGCACAGTTTGTACGGTCATCTTTATGCTTCGATCAAAAATATACTAGACTAGCTAACGCCTCGCGGTTTCAACCGTGTAGTTCCCGTTCCTGTGGGAATACAGGGATAAAAAATAGCTTATGTCACCCGGGGTAAGTGTAGCTTCACAAAGATGAAGAATTTTTCAAATCCGTCCAGTAGTTTCGGAGCCTATTCAATACAAACAAACAATCAAACAAACAATCAAATCTTTTCTCTTTATAATATTAGTATAGAAGTAATATAGATGACCGTTCAGCGGCTGAAAAACCGAGGCCGAGCGATTAGAGGTGAAAAAGTGAGACTAATTAGATTTTCATTTCCGATTTCATTTTTACTGGTCAAAGGGGTTAGATTTGTTGCCTACGGGTGCAAGCAGATTGTGTACTTGCAGAGTTGTTACTACGACATTTACCTACAATAGATCAAGCTCAATAACATAATATAACTGCAAACAACTAAGTTGACTGTGTTTTTAATAATTTTAAAATCTTATAATTATTATTTATCTATACTAATATTATAAAGCGGAAGAGTTTGTTTGTTTGTTTGTTTGTTTAAACGCGCTAATCTCAGGATCTACTGGTCTGATTTGAAAAATTCTTTTTTTGTTGGATAGCCCATTTATCGAGGAAGGCTATAGGCTATATAACATCGCGCTACGACTAATAGGAGCGGAGAAGCGACGAGAAATGTTTCAAAAACGGGGAGAAATTACGCATACGAAGTTGCGCGGGACAGCTAGTTTTTTTATAAATAGTCAAATCAATACTTTAATAATTAATTCGAACATAGTACAATCCATATTGTGTTAGTAAGTTTGCTTATTATTTGGTGTTAGTAGCAAGCCAGCTTCCGCAAAAATGAGGAATGCACTACATTAACGAGGCTGACACAACAACATCCTAAAAGCATTATTATATAGAACCTTTGGGTCAATTACAGCAGATCGCTAATCTGCTGTAATTGATCCAAAGGTTCCCCGTGCAGACTTTAACAATAAGCTCGAAATAAAGTTGTTTTAACTTTGTCTGTACACCGAGCAAATCTACAACAGGTCAACATATTGCTCCAGACCATCAGAAATCTACGTTCCCTCTTATTGTCAACACTGTCGTTATGGTCGTCCGTTAGGAAATGCTCTAGGTGGCAGAGATGAAGGGCTAAAAATTTTCAGAGGTAACCCGATACAAAAACATACCTTGCTGAACATGGTTGTTTGTACATACAATACTAAGTAACTACAATCCAAAGGGAAACCGTAAGTAATGGTGTTCTCCGCTACTGCTAGGGGGGACACCCTGCTTTGACCCGTTGAAGAGTAGCTCAGGTCCATCTCCTTGGGGTTTCCCTTGACGTTCTACTATAGTAGAACGTCATCTACCTTTGTTATTCTCATGCCATATACAAAACATTATGAAAAGATAAAAAATCCTCCTTCCTACATTAACATCCAAGCAAACACAAAACTCCACAACACAAACACATCTAATTTTTCAAATATATTTCGAGAATACAATCAGAAAATATTACTATAGAACGACTCCACTCGAGCCTTGTTCGGGAACGTTCATGACATTGTCAAAATTACGTCCATAGATAAAGAGGTGGTGCCACATTTGAGGTCTGTTTTTATTCTAGTTTATTATTATCTTTGATCGAAATCTAAAGGTTAGGACAAGTTTTGTAATACACAATATTGAATTGGATTGGCAAGGAATACCTATTTGGTTTTCTATGAGAAAAGTTAATGTTGTCTGTGGATGTTAATATGTGCTTATGTGCATAAAGGAAAATAAATTGAAGTACCTATACTTCAATTAAAGTTTAAGTACCTGGATGACCGAGCTTTGCTCGGGTTTTTTTGGCTTCCGTAGCTAAAATGACAAAAACAGAACCTTTATAGTCTGTTTGTTCGTCTGTATGTTAGAGGAATTTTACTTAAAGACTTTCTTTCTATAAGTGAAATAATTTTTGAAATCGGTAAAGTAATTTTTGAGTTTATTCGTTACATATAAAAATACAAATCTTTCTTCTTTATAATATTAGTATAGATAGTTATATCCCTTGATAGAAAGCCCCGATAAATGCGTGTGATCGCTGCTAATTTTGAAGTGCCTTATGGCGAAGTCACTTCTACGCATTATATAAAGGCACGTGCCGCGGGCCCCCGGCCGGTACCGCCGCAATCGCTATGTCCCTACATTTTAAATATGTAATATCTTCGAAAATATTTATTTAAGTAACATGCTGTAAAGAGCCCTATTGATCTATATTAAATGCAGGATGTATTTTAGGTACTCAATTGGATAAGGACTAATGCTGTATTGCTTAAAATTGCTTCGTAATAAAGTCATTATTTTTCGTAAAAAGTAAAAGATAAAAAATGTTTATTGTGGGTTATCCCTAAGAGATCCCGGACTTTTTTGTAGACCTATTTAAGGTGTACAATACTGAAGTACATTATTTTGATCTATCTCGTAGGGTTCAGCCACCGTGTGCAATGTTAACGCAAAAATGTGTTTATTTAAGACATCACATTAGAAACCTCTAAAAATTTATAATATTATAAACTAAAATTGTTTCCGACATGATCGGATATACAAGAAAAGGGCGTAAATGCGATGAACATACGCTCTTCTGCTGGTGCAATACTAATCGAAGTTTTTACGGCACAACTGCAGAACCCTTCACTGAGCATGATTCGACATGCTCAGTGAAGGGTTCCCCAGCCGTTGACAATTTTCGAACCCCGGTTCGAATCCGAACGAATATTTAGTAATGCTAAATTATAATGCTTAGGTAGGAAATCGGGCGGTCCACAAAGCAGACTTTTCTGCTTCGTGGACCGCCCGATTTCCAACCTAAGCATTAATAACAATGTAGAGGAAATTTACCTTCGCATTCTAATTACTGTAGCAGTTTTTCATTGCCTGAAAATACAGATAAAACAAGATTTTTTTTTTAATTAAACCTATCTAGATCAATTTATCGCCCACGAAATCCCCTGCATACTAAATTTCATGAAAATCGCTGGAGCCATTGCCGAGATTCAGATTATACATATATATACTGTAGGATAGGATAAACAAACAATAAGATAATTTGCTTATTAATTAATCAACATTAGAATTTGGTTGGAATTCGGTATTTTTTTTCGCGAATTTTATATTAAATGTAAATCGAAAATCATCGTTTACATCAATGATGTTTCAAGTAATTAGGAGGTTTACAGTTTACATTATATATATATATATATATATATATATATATATATATATATATATATATATATATATATATATATATATATATATATATATATAAGTGACTTACAGTGTAGCTTTTGCTTCTTATCTACCTACCTAGGTACTTGAGTTTATGCTACAAATTTTTAGAAAAAGACTCAATAAAATTAACATTGGTACTCACCAATTAAGTCTAATTTATATTCTGTCTATCTAATGTTGACGCCTTAAATTCAAAGCCTTTATATGTAAAGACGAGTTAATTCGTCCTTCTTTGAAGTCTAAAGAGGGTGAATTACGAATTAGTCCGACAGACAGGCACGGGGCTCAGTCATCAATTTCCCGCCACAGTCAAGCACCAAGCACCACGCACACAGAAGTAGGTCAACATCGCTAACACGGAGGGTTCCATAAGTTGCTCGACTTGGTTACGAAATCGATGTGCTTTCGTTTTTTAAGTAGACGGAGGCTTAAAAAACGCAGCGTCTTATCATTTACGTTAAATAAATAAATCAAAGTACCGTTTTCTTAAAGATAACATACAAAATATTAATTACGATTTGACGAGCTTTCAATATTAATTAGCGGATTTTTTTACAGATTCCTTATTACATGAGAATTTTTTTTTTAATTTGTTCAAGACAAATTGATTCTAACAATTGCCTACAGAAATCTTTAGAAAAAATTACGGCCGACCACTTTAAGCGAAGGTTATTTTTCTCAATATATTAACAGGGTTTCGAGTCTCAATTTTTTTGTTTTAATATAATATTATCAGCTATTCTACAGCAAAGACCTCGTCGAGAAAATATCTATCTCAGTAATATTAAATAGTTGTGGTTAAAGAAACAAAGGCAACAGATCTCGCGATATAAAGACTCGCCAGAGGGAGAAATGAGTCCATTGATCCTCTTTGAACTTGTTGTTATTGCGAAAGTTACAAGTAGTTAGATACTCGATTGATTCTGACTTGTATTTGTTTCTTTTCTTTTGTTACTACATACTTGGCCGCATTTGTAAGGCTGCGTTATTTGCTACCTTTTGTCGACTTTTCCCTGCCACAACCATAATAGACCGGGAGGAGAGTGCCAAGAAATGCAAGCTTTTTGATATTACGTCACATTAGTGGAGTAAAGAAATACCCTTCCGTCAGTCAGATGGATTCCTTAATGTTTGGCGTACAGGGTACAGGACTTTAATCCTCTACTGACAACATCTGTTACAGAGTTATACTGACTGACTAATGTTATGTGATTCTGATAATATTCTTCACCGGATGTAGTAAATTTTCAGATCTACGCATTCGATAGCATGCTCAAATCAAGCACTATTAATAAATACAACTTTAACGCATGACTGACGCGCCGGGTTACATAATTTTGCATGACTGACAAACGTTAAACTTATTTTGAATTAATATACTATTATTTTTTTCAGTTTCACATTAATAATAATCTTTATTTTATGTTCAAATTACATAAATTAGTGTGGTTGAAATCAATTTTTTAAGTATGCAATACCTGTGGCAGAAGATCTCACTCTTCTTTATCCATAATTTTACATAATCTATCAACCTTATTTTATGACTATGAGTGAAAAGTGCAACTGTAAGTGTCTATGTATAAGACTGTATTTGTGTGTACGTGTGTAAGAGCATGTATGTGTATGAGACCTGCCTCTGCGCCAAACGCTAAGGAATCCAGCTGACTGACGAAATTGTATTTCTTTACATGACCTAAGTGAAAAGTTGAGTTTAATTTGAACTGAATTCTCGATATTTTGATAAAGTTAAAACCAATATGGAAAAAGCAATAAAGTTAAATCAAAATCCCGTTCGATGTTGAATCGAATGGAATTTTGATTCAACTTAAAAAAGCTTTGATTTTAAACTATTGGATCCAATAGTTTAAAATCAAAGCTTTTTGATGGTGTAAATTGGAACCCAAGCACAACAAAAGGGTTTGAAGCTTTGGAAAAACTCTAAACAATCCCAATATTGTCATTGAAATTGAACTACGTACCGTTACTGCACACACCGACCTGCGTCGTGCGCGCTTTGGGAGTCAAAGAAAAATAGCTTTAACCATGCAACGAGATATAAGAAAGAAACTTTCATGTCGAAGCACTTTAAAAAGTTGATGTCCCATTGTCTAACGTGGAATTAGTTGAAGAACTTTGAGTGCGTTTGCGATAATACAGAGTTAATAGACGGTGAATGACTGAGAGTTCATTTACAATAACGATGGTTGACGACTCTGTGTTTCCTAGGTATTGTTCAAACCTTAAAAGATTTATCTTTTTCGGGACTTATTCGCGTGAATTGTTTAAAGGTCCTTTTATTTACCCGATGTTTTGATCGAATTGCACCGATCGTGGTCACGGGTCGACTGATGGCACCTTAACGATGTCTCCGTAAGGCGCGGGCTTTTTAACTACCCTCGCCTGAACTTGATAATTTTGATAATTTGTACTGTCGGTACTTCTACACACTATACTTACAACATCTTTACACTGAGGCGCGGCGTCATTACGGCTACGATTGTATTTGCTGATAACGGGGTTCCAAGATGGTGAAAGCCGGTATCCATCTTCTCATGTTCGTCCTCATCTTCTCTTCACATTTATAATGGAGGCAGGTTGGCTTTTCTTGATGTAAATGTAGCCCCTCGATAAAATTGTATCCTCGAACACACAATATACCGAAAACCTACACGCACGGATAGGTATTTACTTGCTTTATCGCACCATCATCCGCGCCACTTAGAGTCCGTTGTAATGAAAATGGATACCGGCTCTCACCATCTTAGAACCCCGTTATCAGCTAATGCAATCGTAGCTGTAACAACACCGCGCCTCAGTGTAAAGACGTTGTAAATGTAGTGAGTAGAAGTACTGACAGTATAAATTATCAAGACCAGGCGAGGGTAGTTGAAAACCCCGCGCCTCACGGAGGCATCGCTGTGCTACCATCAGTCGACCCGTGACCACGATCGGTCCAATTCGATCGAAACGTCGCGCGTCGGCTAAGTAAAAGGTTAGTACATTTAAATAATTCACACAGTTAAGTTCCGAAATACGAGTATATCTAATACCTACTTATGTATAAAAATCCCAAAAGTTTAAAAATATTATTTGTTCAAACCCTTTTTTATTATTAAATATATTGTGATATTTCAATTACCGGGTAAATGAAAATTTTAATTTGCTGCCTATCAAACGTTGTTGGTTGTCTGACATAGAATGGGACACTTTGTGTGTCCGAGGTCGGCTATGATTGCACTAAGTTTGTGTACCACTTAAAATCTATTAATTCTCTGTCCTTTGCTGCGGATGATACAGTAAAATAATTAGTTTTAACGATTCTCTTTGGAGTAGGTAAGTCAATTTCCCGAATATTTTATATGGGAAAATACATTTTGTGATCAGTGCTGAACGCGGTATTAGCAAGAAATGTGTTTAGAATTTTATTTTGGTTTCAATTCAATATTATCGGTCGCCTTTGAGCCGTGATTTAGGGGACTGCTAGCCCAAAATAAACTTCTGTTCCAAGTCTTGGTGCGTCAATAACGCTATTTTTAGGTAGGTGAGGTAATTGTAGTTTTAAATCAATACTGAATTGTATTTATGCGCAGCGACTAAATGTTAACATTTATAAAACTCACTCACTAAAAAAGAAATCTCGCAAACTACTTGATTGAGATGCTGAAATTTGGCAGGTTTGTATGTTATATTTAGGTATGTAGGAAACCACAGTCAAAAACGGATTTTTAGAGTTTCATCCATATGGATGCATAACGGGTAAAATAGATCGACTTTTGTACAGGCCATTGTTCTTTCTTTACTTTAAACCTGACCGTCAATATTTTATTTTATATTGTAGGTACTAAAAGATAAATTACATAAAAATTAATTTCTCGGTACAGCCACTGGCTTTGATATGTGGTACCGAAAATAATGTAATTATCACACGCGCGCAGTCGAGATGCGCTTAATTCACTTAATATACTAGCACGCCAGCACGTGCCAACTACATGCACATTCACTTTGAGTATGTAGCGCTAGATATTGTATAATTTGCTCCAGCCACCGATACACGCGACCATCGGATGTGCATTCGGTCTGTACCCGTAGAAAAAGGTCCAGGAATCCCCCCCGCCGATCTTTATAGTGTACTAATAGTAGCACTTATCTCAGTTGTGAGACGAGGGTAAGCAAGTTTGGACGAGAAGGAGTAGGTACCTGCCCGCTTCCCTTTATCCCTGAAACATCTTGTCTGAAAACAGGGGGACGCACCCTCTCCGGAAGTTGCCGGAGATGTGGTCGACATAACTTATCTCATTATTATCTACCTCTAGCAACTGTGCTACCCACGATTTAAAAATAACACTGTCTATTACGTTTTTACTCTAAAATCGCTAAACGGATTTAGATGAAATTTGTAATTTTTAGGTTGAGTCCCAGGCAAGAACATAGGACATTTTTATCGCGTTAACCAACATCCACGTGGGCGAAGCCGTTGGCGAATTCTAATAGCTACTTTCATAAAAGAAACGGGAAATAGTTTATTGTGCACAAGTTGTAGGTATATACGCAGACATTAGTGCACGCTTTTCTCCTCTTACTCTTATAGCCCGATGGGACGTAAATAACAGAAGCCTATAAAAAATATTTTAATATAAAAACGTTAGAACCGACAGCGGCATCGTTGTTTCACCTTTTCCTTTATCTATTATAGCATATCACTCAAATGGAACATAGTTTACACCTTACACTTTACCATTTAGACTACCATAATGTCCTTCTTATCTGTCTGAACAAATCATAATTAAGTACCTACTTATTATAGAGTCATATTCATAGTAACAGTTTCATTTAGGTTTGTAATTAGGGCGACCGCGCAGATCCCAGTTCAGTGCGATTCTACCTCTCTACGACTATAAGGAGGTATTTTTATTACCTCCTTATAGTCAGAGATCAACAACTCAAGATAAAAAAATTGATGCTATATCCACTTAATATCCAATTCATAGAAAAATAAATAATATGTTATTACAAAAAGACACGATATACATTTTAAAATTTAAACGAAAAGTTAACGTCAGTATCGAGTGCAACACAGCACAGCACATAACACAGTGTTCAACTGATTCGACGTTGACAGATCGCGTGATCTATCACAAAAATCTGATCACACCGGCGTCGACGGCATCTGCCGTCGCGATGTCGCGGATATTTGCAAGTATGTAATATCCGCCATCATAGCGACGCTTTTATCTGTTTCTGTTTATATTTACCCAACGTTTTTCAATCGTATGTACACACATACGATTTGTGTGCTAGAAAATTGGACATACATACACATGTATGTCCATTTTTTTAGCACGCTCTACAGCCAAAACGGGTTAAGGAATTTCATCCTTTGAGGTGCCATTGGAGTCGTTTCAATTGTGGGAGTGACATTGGCTCATTTATATATTTTTTATTCATAATATTTATCCCAAATGACAAGACTAATCATAACAACGCCGCTCCGACACAGCACGTAACTTACACACAACTAACATTACAACTTTAAATAGCTTACTTATAGCTTTTGCCCGTGGCTTCACTCGCGTGGAATGTAATTATATTGACACTGGTCTACCCATAAACAAATGGTTTTTAATAAAGATTTAATGTAGTAAGAATAGGGTTCAACAACCGTCTTTCCTTTTTTTATTTATTTATTTCAAATTACATAGCACTTAAAAATTAAACATAATAATAAGTATTATCACAATGTTCAAGCGATCTAAATGTAACCAAATCATAACAAATTGTTATAACTTGGTCATACTCAAAGTCAATTGTTTTATAACGTCCAACTTTGAAGACGTTGCACGTTAGTTTAAAAAAAGAAATAAGTCAACAGTTCAAAAAGCTTCTGAGAAGATGTTTGTTAAGGAACTCGTGTGCCAGTCTTTTAAAAAAATGGAGTTTTATTACAGTGGTTTTATAGATATCAACCAGTGCGTTTGATAAATTAGTTTAACTTGAATTAATAATGTTCATAAATGTAAATACGATGAAAACGTAAAAAACTATACAGCAAACGCTGAAATTTAAAACCAACCAATTCTAAAATAAATTTGAATAGGATGTGTGAGAGAAAGCAGTTCAATTACTATTCAATAGTAATTCATAAACGCAGGTGGCGTTTATGAATTACATACTATTTAATACTAGCTTTAACATTGTTTTTCTTAAATACACATTATACACTAAAATTTAATGAGACTTTTCTTTAATCGCTTGGAGTTATAATGATTTGTTTATTTTTTGAACCGAAAACTTCTTTGGCGGCGAAAAAATTTTAAACTCGCGTATGGATGACGTGACCCTTTTCGAAAATTCATAAGACGGAGGAAGATCAATAAAAAACTGATACAATATCCGATAATTTGGTAACTTGGAGCGGATCTGATGATTGAGTGCAACTCCTCGGGGATGTACGAGTATAGGTTTTGAATTTTATTATATCGCTATGAAATTTTGCACGTGAATGTAATCCGGAAGCCAACACAATAACTTCTTAACCTTAGGCTGATTTGATGATGGAGTGGCACTCCTCAGGGATTTAGGTTGGTATAAGTTTCAACGATCAACTATAACCTACTTGTAATTCATTGTAACCCAATGACATTTTGCATATGAATGTAGCTCCAGCTGCACAATGGACCAATCAATAGCCTAAGTGCGGTTTTTGTAGCCCCGTAAAAACAAACCAACAAAAATTACGTATTTTTTTAATTACAAATTTACAAAAAAAAATAAAGAAACAATATTATGTAGATAGTAGCGACATCTATTAAAAAAAAACTTAAATAAAAAGTTAGCCATAATGAGTAAGTAGTAAGTTAGATGTCACTTAATGATTCAATCTCTAAAAATAAAAAATATAGCTGTTACGCTAAATTATCAATGTGTAAATCAGGCGATTGCATTCCTAGTGCCTCCAATTAAACATTAAAATATTCAAGTTAAAAAGTAGTCGCCAACCAATCTGAAGTAAACACCTCGTTTCTTTGAGCCAAAATCCCGCAAACAAAAGTGAATCCTATTTAACACATAATTTGGTTGACATCGAGCCGGATACAGTGAGACTTAAGACGTTTATGTACCGAGTGCCAATACAAAAGAATCGCATCGAGCGGCGAGGCGAATACAATAGAAGTACTAATTACCTGTTTTTAACCGAATATCTCGAACATTTAAGCGTTAATGAAGTAAACAAATGTGTTAAGTCTTAAACTTTGATATAGAATTTGCAGTGATAGCTCTTGGAAAATGAGTTACACAGTCGAACAAATAATTAGTATTTTTGAAGATACCGCTACTTGAAAACTCAATCTAACCTTTAGGAAAGGCTCGAAAAATTGCTTAACAAAAGGATACATTGAAACATGGATAAAAAGCATAGAGGAGTATTGGACAACGTTTAAGAATGCACACCAAGAACTACTAAAATGTACTACGAAAACAAATTGACAAGATATTCCATACTTTGCCAATGAAGATTATTTTATTCAAGAAGACTTACACATTTGTTTACTCGCCGATCTTCTGGATTTATTAGCAATGCTAACCAAACAGTACCTACCTGCAGCCGGAATCTCTGGAATGTGGCGAAAGTGGTTCGTATTCTAGTAAAGATTTGCAAGTCGAGCTACCAAGGTTTCAACTTTCACACTTTTCAGACATTTATGACGAGTGGCCTGCATATCAAAACTTGTTTATGTCATTAGTGCATGTAAAGTACAAAAACTGCACTATTTAAAAACTAGCCTTACAGGAGAACCCCTCACTTTTGAGGCACGTGCAAATAACTGAGGTTAACTATGAAGAAGCATGGAGTATACTTAAAGTTCGTTTCGGTAACAATAGGGTTATCATCAATTCTATTAAGAAAAGATTGTTTTCACAAAAGAAAATGACCGTGCAAAAAGCAAGTCATTATTAGATACAACAACAGAATGTCTCAATGCGCAAACAAATGGGATTGTACACAAGCTTTTGGAATCCACTTATCATATTACACAAGTACAAGTATTTACAATCTACATTCCATACGCTTGAGATGATCATCTCGTCGCCACCGTTCAAAGAAAAACCTGTGACAAAAGGAAAGAAATGCGCTGTTCACATGTCTACTACAAATACGACCCAAACTACAAAAACAAAAAGTTGCATTATGTGTAATAGGAACCATACTTTATGCCATTCTGAAGATTTCACTAAACTAAGTACAGCGGAGAGATCTGAAAATGTCAAATAACAGAGAGTATTTTAGAATTGTTTGGTCCCCGGACATTTAGCCAGAGCCTGTCGCCTGAAGATGTCTTACTCATTATGTCACAAACGTCATCACCCACTTACCCATTAATCCACGGCGGTTACGTCACCAAACAAGCCAAACAATTCAAACCAGGAACCTCAACCGCACGAAACAAACGTTACACTTTCATCGCACGACGCCGCTACCGTCTCCACAGCATTAAGTAGTACCAATAATACAACACGAAACGGTACAAACAACAGTTTTTCGTGATTTGATTGACCACGGCTCCCAAGCTACGTTTATGAGTGAAAGAGCAGCCCAGCTATTACGAGTAAAGCGAACACCTGTCAACAATACTACCATTACTGGATTCGGCTCAACCAAAACCAACGTAAAACATGCTGCAGAAATCGAACTTCTATCAATCAAGACTCACCGCTCAACTAATGGCATGAATAATCTCCACCTGCACCTGGACGCATCTTCAAGGACTTGATCTGGCAGATCCTTAACCTGAACCTGAACCTTTAACCAATCAGGTCGAGTGGATCTTTTGCTGGGTGTGGACGTATGCACGCAGATTATCAAAGGCGAAGTTGTCAAGAGTCCGTCAGGATCACCGTGTGCTCAAAATACAGGATGGATTCTGTTTAGATCTGTTGAAAGAAAAAAGATAAAAATGAAATTATCTTCATGCTTGATTTAGATATAAAATAAATGCTGAAACGAATGTGGGAGCAAGAGCCATACCACAAACCTGTACCTATAGCAGGGATAATAAAGCGAGACTATTTTATGGACGATATGATGTCCGGTAAGGACAATTTAAGCGACAGTTATGCTTGTAAGGTTATGATCGTCATGCAAACCCTAGCGTGTGTACTGGCATTAGGTAGGCGTGTAAGTTAAAAGGTAAAGAGAGATAGTGGGCTATGAAAAATGAACTGCTGATGTGCAAGAAATAACAAACCTAAGAAAAAGAAAAAAAAAATAAACATCATGGGTAATAAAAACTGCGACAAGTGTGTAACTTACAAAAAGAAATGATAATCCACCAAAAACATGTTCATGTAAATTGACGCCAAGAAACTGCTTGAGGTTAATTTGCAACAACTCTAAAAAAGTTTTCAGATCTTATGGAAGCGAAACTCCTAACTCTACACGCTCTAACCTCTTTCTTTCTTCAATTTTTATCATGACGTATAGCGTTCTGCGTAAATCCTAGTCCTAAGTTATCTACAAACCGTACAGGAAAAATTAATATGTTTCAATGTTTATACTTCTATAATATTTATACTAAAGCGTTTGTTTGTGTAAAGCTAAATAGTTTGTTTGTTTGATTGAAAGAGCTAGTCTCTAAAGATACAGGGATGGTTCTGATAACATTTTATTTTCGGCTTTAATATTCAGGAAGGTTATCAATACATATAAACACGATTTTTACGTGGTCAGCCAGTCAGATAAAATAGAAAATGAGACCTTCGTCTATTTAGTTTAAATATTATTAAAGAGAATCTATCCTTCTATAGAAAGCGTACACAAATGCTGGGAAGCTTAGCGTGAGTGACGTCTTGCTTTAATCGGCCTAACAATGGATTCAGAAGTAGAATTGATATTTGAAAGGCCCAAACTATGAGAAAATAGCTCTGTGTTCCCGTGACGATGAAATCGTCGCCTCACCACTCGACACCCCTAGATAGTAAGTATATGATGTGTCGAGTTGTAAGGCGGTGGTTTCCGTACGGTATTCCGGTGAGACCTTCGGTACGCGAGTCGTATGCCAAGACTCAAAACTGCTGACTGCATTGAAGGCAGCTAACGTTATGAACTCGCTGTAAATTCAAGTTACTTAATTCCAATCGATCGAACACCCATCCCCAGAATTATTTCGCATTTTGCATTAAGTAATAGATGCCACCGTATGCTATGGTGCAGTAATAGAATGCCCTAGGTATTATAATTCCTATTTCTTATTATTAAAAAAATCTCCAAAGGCCTCCAAGTTCCGGCCTATCCATCTATGCTTGGAAATTTTAATTTATAAATGAAAAATCACGGTTTCTATTTTAGCTAAGTGGCAAGTGGTGTTAAGTCCGTTGTTGTGATTTCCACAATTCTAAATCGACAAGATAAAGTTAAAAAAAAAACAGGACCAGAGACAATAAAAACAATTATCTTCAAAATATCATAAAACAGCTTCCGAATAAAATAAAGTCCGCCCATTGTTAAGATGCTCTGTTGTTTTAAACAGATTAAACGATTAAACTTGTGACATTCCTCCTATTGTGTCGGGGCTTAAAACCGCACTGAAACATCTGGTAAACCTACAGTATGGTTCTAAGAAAAAAATCATAACTCGCGAGTGATAGCCCTAGTAAGCCCGAGTACACTCTACCCACATTGTACATCAAGCCTATTTTCAATTCGAGAATATACGGTATGTAATAGATTTATTAGAAAAAGGTTTCACGTCTCTATTGTTGATATTACTATATTTTTGATATTACGGTATTTTAGTTGAACAGAGAAATGGAGAGAATAATATGAATTATTAAATTAACTTTTAGAAAATGAAATATACTTTTACTGTGTATTATCTAAATATTTTTATAGAAATAATGTTGTTTCGTTAGCTTCTGATTTATTACGCTAAATAAGATATCATGTTCTCCAAAATAATAAAAACTCCGTTGTAAGTTGATCTAGATATAAGTGCCACGTCTGTCTGCCGTGATGAGTAGGTACATATTAGGGGTTTCTTATATTCAAAATGTATGAGATTTTTTAAAGATGAATACCTATGTCCTTTTACGTTATTAACATCATTTGTTATTAGTCATATCGGGTTTAACTCCACTACGAGACGATATACGACGATAAGTGGCATCGCTCTTGAAGTCGCGAGTTCAAATCCTACCCATTATACTACTGACGTGAACTCACTTCTAACACAAGCAATTTAGCTTAACCGGATCGCTATTAACATGGGACCCAATCCCACATTGCTAGTTATATTTTTTAAGTAAAAAAGCGGCTTCGTCCTAGTTGATTCTCTTCAATCTTGGCGATTAGCGTATACAAACAAACTAACAAGCCAGTTTCATTAGATTACTAACATTTTGCATAATATAGAAAGCCTAATAAATCGCGTATTCGGTTAAAAAATCACATCAACGTTTCGACCAAATTGTACCGATAGTAGTCATAGATGGATCACACGTCTTAGAAATCGCGTCGTTATAAAATTATACTGAACCGTTTGCATGGATTACCTATACAAATTAAATTATGTTCTTTTACTTTATATTGCAATTACTGTCTAGAAAATACCATAAGGCTGAAACTCAAACCCAATGGCCCTCAATGGGTAAATTAAAAAAAAACGTGTTGAATTTATATTGGAATGGTTAGAGAATATTTCTTTTTTTGGAATAGTTATGTTTTTTTTTTCTCAGTTTAAAAGTGTTATCATTTATGTGGTTAAATACAATATTCATGTTTTGCGGGAGTTATAAAAATGGCGGCAAAATAACATGTCGCTATTTTTACAGCTCCGCGTTTAACGTGTAAAATTATTCACTCGATCAAAAAAGTTTATTAAAACCCTTAAAAGACCTATCGAATGATGTGACGTTGATGTTTGCTGTATAAAACTTTTTCAGCTCCTGTTACATGTATGGAGTACCCCCCCCCCCCCCCCTAAAAATATTTATTTCAATAATAAATCATTTAGCATAACTTATAGTGTCTGGAGCTCCCTTTTAAGAATCATGGCCTGTGATAGTAAGCTCCGCTCTTCCAATCCTAACTTACTTAAATAATACACAGTTTCACAGCTATTTTTATCTTTAAGTAATTTATTAATAATGTGGAGTTGATCTATGGGTGTATGTCTGTATTTTACTGAGTGTTGTGTGTCTCTCTCTGTGTGTATGTGTGTTTTTTTCTTCTGAGATGTTGGAAAATATATTTACGTATCTCAGGATTTGGTCTTCTGCCTGGTCTGGTCTGCGAGCCCGACATGGGCTCGATATACTAATATATATAAACCGACTAAAAACTTCCTCTATTTCCGGCTTTTATTTCCTCCATGGACCCGCCGCTAGGCTTTTTTATGAAGGATTACTTCATGAAGGGATGGTCTAGGCTTTATAGATCTACCTGTAAGTGGTCGAAGTCAATTCTTCCCCTTATATAGCTCGTCTCATGTCTATGCGTCTGAGATTCTGCAGTTGATAAAACCAGGATTCATCACCTGCCACAATGTCGTAAACGTGCCGAGACAAACCTGCTTCAAATTTTGGAATCATATCACGGCACCACTTCACACGGGCCTGCTTCTGAGCTTCGGTGAGGATAAAGCGCGAAACCATCCTCCTCGTGCAAAGGTGCTCGTGTAGAATCTTGTGAACGCTCGAACCAGTCTGCAGTGTATGCCAAATCTCTTAGTTTGTAATTCGCTTGTTATCTTATTATTTTTTTTACTGCCAGCACACTTTCTTCCGTGACAGCCGTCGTAGGACGACCACGCCTTTGTTTATCCCCTAAAGTAAGGCGACCGCGCTTGAAATCGCTATGCCAGCGCGGCAGCGGTTACTTTTGAAGGTCCCTCATCCATAAAAGTCATTTGTGGTCGATCAAATGACTCATCAGGTTTTAGGCCACATTTAAAATCTTAGAAAATCATCGCACGAAAATGTTCTTTGAAGATCCATTTTTTAATGAGACACAATAATTTAATTGGGCTATCGAAAAAATTTGGAGGGAAATTCGAACAATGGTATTTTTACTTTTTAATAACCATCTTTTTCAAAATAATTACAAGTGGCCAGTGCGTTAAACATAAAAAAAAATGTGTGGCACTCGGGGACTGCCGCGGTAAAGCTATTGCATAGCATTTTTATCAACTTAAGCAATTAAAAAAAAAAAAAAAACAAAACATAACCACAATTTCCTGTGTGGCCCTTTGCTGTGGCCTTTATAATAGAAACAACAAGAAAGGGGAAGACTAAAATGACAATAGGTAACATAATGTCAATAGATGGCGCTGTATTTAATTTTGTTACTATTCAATACAAAATGTACTACGGTCTGAATCGCGCTATTATGATTTTTGCAGCCAGAATCATAAATACAAAATGAAACGACGTTAGACGATGCACGGCCTTCAAGCCACACCTCCGTGCCCGTCGGAGTGGGGAGCGTGAGGTTTTATCGTTACGCAATTTCTGAATTCGGTCCCCGCGCTCTACTGCGCAAAACTTTCTGAGTGGCCTGGTATATATGCAGGTGTTTATTGAAAACTAGCTGACTTACGCAAACGAAGTCGCGCGGGACATACTACCTTATAAATACTAATATCATTAAGTCCGCCTTTTACAATAAAAGTAAATAAATAATGTAACAAATCCGGAAGATTGTGAGGGTGAATGGATGCATGGCTAAACTTTGTATGCTCTTTCACGCAAAAACTACTAAACGGATTTTATACATCAGCATAACACGTAGGCTATAAAATCGAACGTGGTCATTGCCGTGGCGAGAGGCTGGAAAAAGCAATTATGTTATTTAATGTCCGTAGTAGTTAACCCTTAAGATCAACCAAATTGTATGGAAAGTGCAGCGCTCTTTCACCCCACTTGGTGTCATCCACAAATAGTTTGTTGGTTTGTAAAGTTTCCCGTGGCACGACATTAGTAGTGTTTTATACGAGTAGTAATTAGCAACCAGACAGAGATTATAACTTAAAACAATGCTAAATGTGTATCTTTGATTGTACAGGATGCGCTGCGCGGGCGCCGCTGTGCGTCACTGCGGTCAGCTGCTACGTCTATGCGAGCGGACGAATCGGGCCGCAGCACGCCCTCCACCGCGCACCGCGCCTCTCCCTCGCCCGCTGACACCCCTGCACCCAAAAAGTCTAACTGGGAGGTCATAGAACATTTCTCCTATAAGAAGAGTCCCACTGCGGTAAGTATTTAAGTTATTTATATGGTGTAGGTACTATCTAACAATTCAGTAGACCTGAGAAAATATATAGAACTTGTGGTTTTCTGTGACTGGAGACGTCAGAGAAAACTACAAGTTACACCTTACGTAAACTGCATATACAGGGTGTAACAGAAAGGTGTGGTCATATTCAAGGGTTGGTATGTGCCCATGATACTGACTGCACATACCTACCTAATTTTATCAAAATCGGAGTACCCTTAAAAAATATTTATTATTTTTTCTTTCGTTTATTTATGAATGAAAAAGTTATTAATTTAAAAAAGTATGACATAAGTAGTACTACGCCATAATATGAATAATCAAAAACTTATACATTAGGAAAATACTAAGAACTAAATTAAGGAATTAAACTTAAGTACTAACAAAAATTCATATATACTCCGTTAAAATATTTGTAACCTGTAAGAAATAAAAGGCTTTTTATTTTATTTTATTATATATGCCATAATAATCCAATCGAATTTTGTACCAAGGGAGGTATAATTATTATGCCGTACGCCTTTCACTACTGAATTTTGACAAAAAGAATATGCTATAACTACGTAATAATAATGCAACCAGCTACGGCACCATGGTAGGTGCAACATTGTTAACATACCCTATTCGCTGCTGAAATTTGACCACACCTTCGACCACCAGTCGCTCGAGGAAGAATAATTATTTCTACCTTTGAATAATGCAGTGATTAAAATTACCTAGTGATTTTTCTGCCATTAGCAACAACACGATTTCATATCTTTAGGATAAAAAACTTTCATTGCACAAAACACGTTCGGTTCACTATAGTTTATGTTAGAAGGTATTAGTAGGTGCAATATTCCTTGGTTGTACCTTTTCCACCTAATTTTAGGTGACGGAATTGAACCTACAATAGTGATAGGTAGGTAGGTACAAAAATAACTTTAACGATTAAGAACCTTTTAACGAGTGATATAATGATATCTGAGTGTGTAGGTGGGCATAAATATGCGTGATAGGATAATTTGTTCCTTGTACCCGTTGTATCGTGCTGCCCTCGGGCGAATCGTTTGTATTGTAGGCGTATCTCAGGAATATTCTCTTCGTAATGATATTGTAAGGAAAAAGTTTTATTTAGAAAGAGATTTACGAAAATAAGTTGTAAAGGTCCGGTATTCGAATCTCTACGACACTACATATATATCAAGTCAATAAGCTTTTTATTACGGACAAGCTTTACCCGTGGCTTTGACCGTATTATGTTTGATTTAAATTAGGCGTTCCTGTTTCATCTTTTTAGGTGCGTACGGTATACCGTAGGCACCGGTTATAACTTGGGTCTTTCAAACCATTTTATCAATGGTTTGAACTTTGAACTGTGCGTTGAAAGGTCTGTAAGTGGTGGTTTTTTCTTATTTAACTTTAAAATAAAAACAGATTTAATATAGATCGTGAATTATCTTAACTATAAGGTATAACTTATAATACACAAGACATTACGTACTAACCGTAAACCATTAACCGACAACAGCCTCAATACTTAGATTAACTCTTGTTAATTTGGACGTCAAAAAGCAGGGTGGGGTCGTTGCGTGACGCGTCCCATCGGTCCCTCGGGACGAGCCGGCGTCTGAACACCCAGACAGCAAAACACCAAGAGTAGATAAATATGGATCATACAAACGTGCTCGGGATGAAAACATGAAATTTCGGACCAGCTCGAGCCACACTGTTCCGAAGGTGCTCCAAGATACGAACGATGTGTTTGTGTCCGTTGCTCGAGTAAATACGTATTAAGCTATCTTCTGTAGGTAGGTACTCTCAGTGTTTTGAGAAGTCAATTGAAAAGGTAGCGAGACTAGTGGACGCTCAATACTCGTATTGTTGTACACTATCTCATACGATCTGAAGAACACTTTAAGTGATGAAATGTGAAGTGTGCGGCAGAGTGAGCGCAAATTGACTTAGATCAACACCGGATTTGTTATAACTATTGGGTTTTTCTCTCTAAGTAGCGTCGTAACAGAAAAAAAGTAAAACACAAACATTGCAAGAATAGAAACTTGTAAAATAACTAAAACCCAAACACTTTACTTTTATCATTGTGTACGGCAATGGTACATAATTAAATTAAGTTATGGATTACGAGCTTTAAAAGCTTTGTGTTGCAAATTTGTGCATAGCTTCGTGTGGTAGTTCCAATTTTAGGTAATGACTGACCTAAAATCGTGTAGCTTCGACGTTTATAGTACGAACGGACAATTTAATTTGTTTGTGTCAAGCAGCATCGATAATGACGTTATTTTTCCTTCTGAACGGTGAACGATCACCGCACAGACAGCAGCAACGTACACTATATGTTCACGGACACGGGATCTCGGACCACTTCGGACTACTTTGTTCCTACATGTTGCAAGAATGAAAAATTAAAGAATGTCTATTTGTGCGTTGCTCGAGCTAAGCATAATTATAAAGCTTATCTTCTGTAGTCTCGGCGTTGAGTACTGTGGAATTGATCCGACAACACCAAATCGCATTTTCTCGTTTAGTAAGGGTATTAACAATTGGACCCGAGAGTTCTCTGCAGCTACAGGCACTCTCTGTAATGGAGCGAAAGGCTTTAAGTGAACCCCGCTGCATTCTGAATTTAAGCGAGATTAAAAATTTAAATACATCTAAAGGGAACTCGTGCAGTATGGTGCAAGCGCTGCGCGAGTCTAGCTCGCGTGCCTTCTCCATCGTCTTTTAACTTCGACCTATCGTCGGACTAGACTGGGCTACATTTATTCTACTTGGTTCTTTGTGGATTATTGTAGATAATAATAATTTTATAATCCTAAGTAATAAAATTATTAATGAGTTACTTTAAGATATCTAGACAATATAATATACTTACTAAGACAATTGAGGATGGATAATTGGTCAAAATCGTCAGAGTATGTCGATTTCGATTACACAAATGTCACTGCATCACTGACCCTATAACCACACCAACGCTTTGCACACGCGACTATAAAAATTGCGACGATTATAGGTAGACGTGTTGACGCTACGACTGCTCGATTAGGACTGCCGAATTAGACTCACTGCTCCACTACCAGCATTTCAAATGTAAACGTCAAACATAGAAAATCATTCAGCCGTTAGATATATGATCGTGAAAGTATTATAACACTAAGCTTATATTCTGACGCTTGATTCTTATACATTATGTTACATAAGGGATTATTTGGAACATATATTTGCTAGGCCAGACAAATTGTATAGGTGTAACCTTCCTCAGATACGAAAAACAATCAGTTATTAGTATAAGCGCTAACTCTACCAAAGGTTAAATGCAACAGTCGATCTTAAAACCTATATTTATTGTATTTAGTAATATTAAATAGTTTAAAAAATTAAAACAACTAAACGTGCTAGGTGAGTACAACGCGCGCATCGTCGAGGCGCGCATTCCTGTTAATAAATAATAATTGTAGTACATATTTAACTTTTCTAAGTTTATTAAAATATTAAGCTATGATTTATAAATAATAAAAACTGATTCATGAGATATTACTAAAATGTACGCGATTTAACTGTTCGACTGCAAACATTTACAATGATTTATCATAAATTGATGTATGATTATGACTCTCATCGGATTTTGATATGTATGCAAGATTTTCAATTATTCAGTCGGCTTAAAGTGGGTGAAAATTTAACTGAACCATTCTGAAGTTTATAGGTTGATGTGTGTTTTTTTGTTAATATGTGGGAAATTTGTTACATAAATCTTAGTTCTTGAGGATGTCAGTGTTTTTTATTTTTCTAACTCGCTAATAATGCGCTTATTATAAATACACTGAATCAGGGACCCTAAAACCTTAAAAAGATAGGTGTGTAAGAGCTAGGTCCCTAATTAATCTAATTCGTTTTCAAGGCTAAGCCTTTGATTTAGGACCCTGCCTGACCCTCATCGCAGTACTTATCCAACTACGATAGTAGTGACATAACGTTCAGCTAATAAATCTGTACTTGATTTTTCTTGTCTCGTTTTCTTAATTTTTGTATGTCTTTTGAAGGTTGTATTGGAAATTCGAGCAAATGTTAATAAATCAGTTTTTCATCTCGTAACATTCGTTCACTAATTGTTTAATGGTCGATTTTGACAGTTTATAAATTTTTAACAGATAGTAATTAAAGTAAGCTACAAAAAGCGTTATTAAAACGTTTTTTTGTTATTTTCCATGAAGATTGTAACCCGAGTTAGCGGCAAGTCCTCCCAAAGGTAGTTAAAAATCAAAAGGTAGAATTTCTCGACGGTTATTGAAACACACAAATGTCAATTTTGCCACTAGAGTTAGCCATAGTTATTGGTAGTTACGTTATTGAGAGCGGCCGTTAGAGAATGTTATGGAACATATATTTGCTCAGCTAAACAAATTATATGTATGTCCCCAGACAAGCTTTACATATAAAAACTTTTTTTTTTTTTAGAGCATAATACAATGTTTTTTACTAGTTATTTTATTTATTATTTTGATTGGGTCAATATGTCGTCAATGTACATATATTTACGAAGTATGTACGTATGAAGCTTTAATTTTATAGTCTTGGTGTTTTATGTCCTAACTGTCGCTCGCGGCCGATGCGACTACACTACATTCTCATACTCTGAGTATTGTCGCATCGGCCGCGCGCGTCAGTCGCTTGTCGTAAGCCGCGCGCGACTCGTGATCGGCCGCGATGCACGGAAATGAACCTTTACGACGAGCGGCTGACGCGACAATAGTCAGAATATGAGAATGTATGACGCCGTTTCCGAGGTCTGCGACAGACGCAGAAATTAACCTTTAGAGTCTCTGGGCCAGGATCTCTTGCTCGAATTCATCTTTTTAAATCATCCAGTAGATGTTCTATGGGATTCATGTAAAGGCTTGCTTGCTTGCTAGCTATTCCATTACGAAGAACATTTTTATGAAGACGAGATTTGTCTTACCGTTGGTGCTAATGCCTCCCATACCGTCCACGAACTGCCGTCATAACTGACCTTTTGCTCAATGCACCAATGTGCATAGAGTTCTCCTTTTTGTCTGTACACCTTGTTTCTTCCGTCATTACCATGCAGCATAATTTTGCACTCATCCAAAAAGAGAACGTTGCTCCCCTGTAGATATGACCAAATTGAGGTGCTCACGTGCCAAATTAAGGAGCTATCTTCGATTGCTGTTAATTTTGGCCCGTTTCCTACCTTGCGCGGTAACAGTCCACGTTCATTCAACCTTCTTCTAATTGTAGATTCACTAACAACTACACTTCGTACAATACAAAGCTGTTGCAAAAGCATTAAGACGTCGATTTCGCAAAGAAACTGTCGTGATATATCGATAATCTCGCTCAGAAGTAACCCATTTCCTAGAAGATCCTGGACGGCGCATGAATACCCCAGTCTCCCGATAGCGTATGGAGTCTCTATGAATAAACGACAAGCTTAAGGCGCTGACAACAGCCAAATAGGCTTATCCTAAACAATTTTTTAGCCAAATCTACGTAGTTTGTGACGGCAGAAAAAATATATGTTAATCTTGAACATATTTCTAAGAACCCTGTTGTATTCAAAACACGAATTTGAATTTTTTTCTCGATAAAAAAAAAATACAAACTAACCTCTTAAAATGATCTTCTAACAAAAATATCTGTATTACTTAACAACGTACGTTGGTAAAATAATTAACAATAACGTATCATGTTATAATACAGAATCTGGTTGTTTTTTATTTTCGACTACTCGACTTATTTTCAAGTAATTAATTGTTTTATGGTTTATAATTAGTTACGAGCGCTGCGTGATCGCGCTTCTCTTTCTTTTATAAGCAATCTGACAGTGATCGCAGAGACGCGCAGCTAGACGGACGTATGTCGCTTTGCCTCGCCATCCATTCACTTCATATTTTGTTTGTTGTTTGAAAAATTATAGACATTGGTAAAGAATATAAGTTTAATAAATATACTATTAATTTATACTATCTAAGTTGTTAATTTAAATATATTTAGTTCTAAGTTTAAAAATATTTGTTACTATAATTGGGAAACAAACAAAAATGTCGGAGGCCAGCAAAAAGCGCTTCTATACCAACAAACAAAAACATCTCATGGAAGTAGTAAAGTAAGTATTATATTTTTCATATTGACAAAATATTGCACGAACAGAAGTGAAATCGTAACCAAACCAAAAAGCTACACTAAGCTGTTTTGTACAACGTATAGCGAAAATTCATCTACAACTGTGAAGCTCGTTTGGTCTAGCGGTATCTGCGTTGGTTCAGAATATCAAGTATCGAGTTCGAAACCTAGGTTCGCATGTATTTATTTTTAATATTTTCTTTTATCTTTTCAGTAAAAAGAGACGTTTGGCGAATAGTTCAGAAGCAGGTGAAACTTCGGAAAGTTTTTCACCAATAAGTTTGTAATAAGTACCTACATACTAATATAGATAATAATTTTATTATTTATATTACATTAACACATTACACAAAAAGAATCGCCACATGGACATAGAGGATCCCCTTTACATTTTAGAAAGATAGTTACAAACAAGTATAATGATAAACTATCACATTTGCATAGACCTACGACTATCTTAGAACTGGCCTAATAGGAAAATACTCCTAAAATACTTGTAGCTTTATCCATTGTTTCTTGCCCTTTCCATACAAATAGTTGTGTAGGTTTTAGTATTTTTTACCTATATATGGCGATCTATACATACTGAAGTGTCTGTTCCTAATGTCAAAATAGCAGTTTTTTACTAAATGCTATGAAAGTACGCATAGTACTTAAAACAAAAATACAGTTTTTTTTTATCTGGCTGTCTGTCTGTGTGTTTGTTTCGACAAATCTCCAAAACGGCTGTACGGAGATTGACAGGACTCACTGTCAGACAGCTAATGATGTAAGGAGTAACTTAGGCTACGTCCACAGCTAGTCTACAGCTAGTTAGACATAATAGGTAAGATTAGAGCTGAAGAAAGTTTTTCTAAGTTTAAATGTAATAAATATTTTGTACAGATTAGGAAATGTGGCTGTTGCATTTACATTAGAAAGTGATGTTTTATTCCTCTAGAAAATGTTACCAGGTAAAGATGACGCCCAAGTGATATGAAACTTCCTCATGATCGTTCTTATACTTCTTATGTTATTGTGAGTCATAGTTTTTTTCCATCACTGGTTTGAAGTATCGGCAAAGGTATCTGAGACAGTTGAATCCACCGATAATATTCCTAAACTTGAGGTAAATATTATTATTTTGAACAGGTTGTCGAAGATAAAATCTGGCAGTTAGTATTTAGTTACTAACGCATAGGTAAGCTTTAAGTATTATTTTTTTTAGACTGCTACAAGTCACCCTGCACAACAAAAAATCCTTATAAATATTATTATTATTATTACATCGGATGACGAATAAACTTATCGCATTTATTTTTAAATCTTTAGAATATTTCTCGCCCTTACCCCTAAACCCTTGGGTTGTAATTTAAAACACATTAATTTGGTAGGAGAAAACATAAATGGATTCTTGTCGAAGTTCATTTTTTTGTGTAGGATGTGCAATTTAAAATTTATCATTAAAAGTGATTCCAGTGGCGAAAATTATTTACCAGTCAATTATTGTGCTGTAGCAGGTATGTTATCAATTTTCGGAGGACTTCAAACTTGGAAGAATTTTCTTCAGCTCTAAATTTACCTTATGTCAAATAAATAATAATATTATTAATAAAAAATAATATATATTATTAATTATCTGTGCAAATAAATAAAATTGAAGAGTCTGTTTGTAATATCAAAATAACAGTTTTATGCATATATTTTTATTAATTATTATGGATAACATACCTATATCCATAATAATTACTGATAACAAAAATACAGTTTTTTTTTGTCTGTCTGTCTGTCTGTTTGTTCCGGCAAATATCCGAGAGCAAATAAATTAAAATTATGCGAAAATATTTAAAATGTTGCTAATATATTTTCGAGTTTTATTTTTCTTTCTTTTATATTGTTTTGAAGTTCATAGCAAATAAAGTCTCCTGAAATAATTAAAAATACAAACGTATAAAAAATATTTATTGTTTTTTTTAATCGCCCTGTCTAATTTCTTTCTAGTTCTTCATATAGAACAAAAAATAAAGCGCCATCTATTGGTTTATTGTTTATTATTGACCGCGTCCTTGTGTTGGTAGTTCGCTGTTTTTACCGTCCTTTATCAATGGCACTAGGACATCGGAGAAATAGTGGGCGTGGCTAAAATAGTGAAACATCGAAGTTCAGTAGCTGTTGTCAGCGTCTTAAATGTAATCTTGCAGCTAATACACGCTGACTATGCCTAGTATCCAGCCACCACCACTAGGGCGGCTTCTGCGGGCGAAGTATCTATGTGTTTTAGAAAAAAAAACTTTTGATCAGACGTAATAAAAGCATAGTGAAAAATAAAAAATAAAAAGTTTAAAGTTAAGCGTTAATTTTTAGTTTTGTCATCATAAATGTACTCTAACTCTAAACACACTTTTATATCTTAACTAGCTGACCCGCGCAACTTCGTCTGCGTAAATTTTCCCCATTTTTGCAAACATTTTTACTTGCTGCTCCGCTCCCATTAGTTGTAGCGCGATGTTTTATAGCCTATAGCATTCCTCGATAAATGGGCTATCTAAAAGTAAAATATTTTTTTCAATTTGAACCCGTAGTTTCTGAGATTATCGCGTTCAAACAAACAAACAAACTCTTCTCTCTCTTCTAATATTATAGTATATGTAGTTATAAATGTTAGGGGTGGATAACCCTTATCACTTAGGGGCATGAATAATAGATTGTAATTTTCCCTTTTTTCTTCCTTTTTTTGATGATGTTATAACCTATAGCCTTCCTCGATAAATGGGCTATCCAACAATAAAATAAATTTTTCAGTGCAGCCCAGTAGTTCCTGAGATTATCGCATTCAAACAAACAAACAAACTCTTAGGGGTATGAAAAATAGATGTTGGCCGATTCTCATAGATACCGGATAAGCACGAAAAAATTCATCAAAATCGGTCAAGCCGTTTCGGAGGAGTATGGCAACGAAAACTGTGACACGAGAATTTTATATATTAGATAATGTTTTAGTTCATCTAAAGGATAAACATTTGAAAATCTAATTTTGAATTTGGATTGTTCAATACTAGTTACTTTAAAGCCCAAACTGCCAAACTTTTTTAAGGATATGAACCTCTTTTTTATAAAACTATAACAAAAAGCAAGAAATAAAGAAGTGTTTACAAGATTTTTTTGATGAGAAGTGTATATTGCATTAATAATGTTTAACTAAATTGTAACGTGTATCATTTTGAGCAATCGGCGATGAATGATTGATTAGTTTGTCCGTTATAAATGTATCTATCTGGGGCATATTGATACGTGGTTATATAAAAACTGACGCTAACGCTCTGGGCGATTGAGTACGTGTCCGTGATAGCCCTATATGAATAGATCATGAGTTTAAATATAGTAGGTAAGTAGGTACGTGGGCCTGGCACCTACGCAGCCAGAAAATATTAAAATAGCATATTATAATACGTCCTCCCACGAGATCTAATTATATTTAGTCTTGAAAATATAATAGAAATGGATAACCCTCTCCCTTAGTTATTTGAAGTTGGTACCAATTATAGAAATAAATCGATATTATCTATAATTAAAAGTCACTCAAACTCAAAAGAAAGTTGATAACTTACAAATGAAAAGGGTAATGTAGAGTCAGATCCATTCCTTGCGTTTTGTGAAATTAGCTTTTGCTCGCGGCTTGACTGAATAACAAACAACCAAACTTTTTTATTTATGTAGTAGGATCACAAAAATTGATGCCATATCTACATAGGTACTTAAGCTACTAGCTTGCGTACTTTTAAATGTTTAGGGCTAATTGTTAGTTATCCTATGACGTATGGGCGCGTCAAGGTGACCGACGTGTACTAGTGACGTCAGATGACGTCGTGTATTTGCGTCTTATCGCTTATAGCCGTCACGTCATTTTCGCTTGACGAGGGTACCTATACACAGGTGGAAGAGTGCCCTGTCCTCCTATGTTCGAAGGGACGCCAGCGTGGTTTAATTTCGTAAATAATGTTGTAATTTGTAGGTATGTGGTCCGTGACACAGTGGCGACTTAACATACACCAATGAGATTTGCCGCTGTAACTGTATCTGTAAAACAGTACTTTATTACTGTTGTGGGTATAGTATCAGACCAGCGAACGTTTCTAGACAGTTTTCCGCGGTAACTGCAGGAGACGTAAGTACCGATGAAAGCTAATAACTTGTCGGTCTAAAAAACCACTGACAGACACGCAGACAGATAAGTAAACGAGTTTGAATGCGATTTGTTTACTAAGATAAGACCCCCCGTAGACTACAAACTTTTTGTCTGACGATAGTTTGGTCGGACTGTTCCACATGCTCATACTGATTAGTATGAGCATGTTGGAAGTGGGCACATAACACCAATTTGGTATCGACAGGTATTTGGTATAAAGCCCAACCCGATCAGCCTATCGGTCGATTAAAAAAAAAAGTGGTCTGCGGGCCTTAAAATCATTTAATCATAATGGTTTTTATTTACATAAAATGTATAAATTTGTTGTATTCACAGTTACCTGTTCAGAGATTATTATTTAGACATTTAAGTTAATCAACCTTTAGGTATAAGATCGCTCACGGAAGATGTTAATGCATGGATGGAAACATTATTTCACATCAGGTAGTGCCCAAATTCAATTACCGACTTTTTGTCAATCTGCCTGTAATATTGGATGGTTTTTGACGAAACTGACGGAACTATTTTCTTTGTCACTAACTCTAGTCTAACTTTGTCACTAACTTCTGATTTCAAAAATATTTATGGTTTATGGCGAGGCAAAAAGAAGCCTAAACTACGACGGTTTCACCGGAGGCTGAGAAGCAAGGTGTCTCTTACGCAGAGAATTTCTGCCAAGCGAGGGTGATCCTAAACGCCAACAAACTTGGCCCGGGTTCACCTTTCTCCACACCCAGACTGGGGCCAGGATTTTATAATGTCCCGGTCAAGACAGACGGCACGAAGGTGGCCGACCCCGGAGACGCTGCGGAGCTTGCTGCGGGCAGAGATGGCTTGAAAGTCGCTAGGCCCACGAATTGCGCGGAGCTGCGCATTTCGGGCCTGGACGACTCTATTACTGCGGAGGATGTCTGGTTGGCGTTTGAAAAGAAATCTTCGTCGTCTTGGATGAGTTTGTGATGCTCTCGGATCACCACTATATCCGATTTGAGCTCTCCCGGTCTTCCAAGATCCAGGGCCCTGGTAGGGGGTTTCCGTGGTTGGCTGTACATGCGTTGGAGACCTGCTGGAAGAAGCGGCCATGATTGCATTATGGTCGTTTCCGCCTCCGACCAAGGAGGTAGACGTCATGGCTGGTCGCATTCGCGATGCGTTCGCGCAGATCTGCGATGCAGTCATGCTCCGCTCACGACGTCGCCCTGTTCTCGACCGTGACCCCTAGGGCGCCCATATCAAGCGGCGCTAAACAAGCTCCGCTCGGCTGACTCTCCAGCCCAGTTTCCTTGCGGAAGTGGCTGAGGGCTTATTTCCGCTGCAGGCAGAACACATGTCCCCGACGATGGTCTCCGAGGAGGAAACCGCTGTCCGTGAGGCCGACACAACTGTGCTGCCTGTAACTGAAGCGGAGGTGAGCGTTTCCAAGAATACCGGCCCGGGCCGGGTGGGATTCCCGCCCGGGTATTGGCCCTGACCTTTGACCACATGGGGGACCGCCTCAGGGGACTGTTTGACATGTGTCTGGCGTCTGACTGCTGGAAGGTAGGGAAGCTGGTGCTCCTTCCGAAGCCGGGACGGCCTCCTGACTCAATTGCGTAGGGTAGCCCTTTCCAAGATGGGAGGCCTTATTATTCCATGGGCCCCGTCGCGGTTTACCTGGCGGCGCTATGATTGCCGTCAGCTCATTCCTTGTACAGGTTCGGGCCCAGATTAAGTATCTGGGCCTAGTGGCACATTTTGGCGCCTAAACTCGTGATTACTGTGTCAACACTGGGGAGGCTGTTGCTGAACCTTTCCGAGCACGGGTGCTTCGTGAAGTTGACAAGAAAACGAGTCTCGCCTGCCACCATTGCGACTGCGGTGAGTACTCGGCGCAGCACACTTTTCAGCATTATCCAGCTTAGGAGGGGCAAAGTCGCCTCTCCCCGCATTCTCACCTCAGTGGTTGGAAGTGACCTCCCGTTGATTGCACGACAGGAATAATTTAAGTAGTAGTATACAGCTCGAGGTTCTGTTTTACAAATCCAGTGATTCGTAAAACACAACCTCGTATTAGTTCATAGTCGGTTAACATGGACCCAATCAGTGCAGTGTGCAATGGCCCTAACATTTCGAGAAACAAATAAGTTAGGGTAGGTGAAGCTTCATCGGCCTTAGGGAGTCTCAACACCGCTGCGACCACGGCCGGTGCAACCTGGTCGAAACGTCAAGCAATTTTAAGGTAAATAATGCGCGTTAATTCCTGTATAATAAATAGTTATAATCATGCAACGCGAAAGTTCAAATATTCTGCCAGCCTAGCCAATTTAATAGTACTAGTAGTAGTTTAGTTTTTTGACTGCCTCTGCGACGCAACGGGGTTGCTTAGCGTGTAAGTTGAAGCCCACAGGGAACAGTTTTGAGATTCTTTGGTATTTTAGTAGGTTTATAAAGTCCCCTGCGTCACAGGGTTTATACCAGGGGTTATTTATTGAACATAACGACCAAGTGTGTGGTCAAACAAGTAGAGAGGGCACTTAGTACTCTTTCTATTTTAATCCAACAAGATGCTCGCCCAGGAAGGGAATCCGTCACTTCTGAAGAAATATCAGTAGCTACCTAGAAGACTGATGACTTATTATATTCCCGGAGGTATATTGTGACTTTATTTATCTATTCTATTATCTTTTTACTGCTAAACCGTTATTTAATTTTGTTATGGATGTAGTTTTGAGACCGGGGAAGAAATGCGACAACACACACAACGAAGGCGTTCTAGGCTTTACTTACTGAAATATTCATGTCTTGACGTACGGTGGCAGGGATATTCAGCTAGTGCATAGAAGCTAATTGGACTGCTCGGTTTGCTACCAGACTTGTTAATTTAGATTGTACATGGCCAGGTAATCTAGGTATGTAAACAGTTTAATACGTCCAATCATGGTGTACCCAATTCAGTTAGCCTTTATGATCAAATATGTAGTTTCTGTCATACATTCGGTATATCGGAAGAGAGGTATATCGGGTATGTAAACGGGCAATTTATACCTAAGATTACATTTTTTTCTAGGATTTAGGGAGATGTCTGATGTTTCTTTATGTGTCGACTAGAAAAAGATATTTTGTGAATTGACCGTGAAATCCAAGCCAAGTACAACTTCCTTATTACGCTGAGTAATATATACCGTTTCTAAAATTAAAGTAGGTCCCATTCCCAGTTTCAGTAATACATTAGGTCCATAAATCACTCCGCGGGACATTTGAAGAATGCGCCGCGGAATAAAATATACTGATCAGATTCTGCGCACGTACCGCCTGTTTTAGTATAGGCATTCGGGGAGACGAAACTGGTGTAAGTGTAGACATACACAGTAGGCTTAGGGAAAGGTCAGGGCATGCTAACAGCTAGTGTGGCGGCTTTTCGTTATTTTGACCATTTTGTGCAATGAAAAATGCGCAGTTTATTTGTTTAAGAAACTAGAACGGAGAACAGCTTGTTTTAACGCTTTCATCCGCGTGCATGTGGCACATTTTTAGAGACGACATTGAAGACTGTAGAGGACCATAAGTCCTCTACAGTCTTCAATGTCGTCTCTAAAAATTTCAGATAACCTTGATACTAAAATGTTATTAAATCACCCCAATAGTTACGAAGATTGCTACATAACTATCAGATTATTATCACAAACTTTACATAGATATATATATTTTTTTTAAAAATTACCTAAGTATTGTTAGAGATTTGAAATAATAAGAAAGTGCATGATTGAACTTCTTAATTATTTTATATAATATTATTTACTGCCACCGTACTTCGTACTAGCTTTTATACGTGTAAGGTTAAGTAGCTTACTATCGCAAACACCGACGTTTTATAGGTACTTGTTACCCTGAAAACTTTATTTTTTAAAGATGATTATTTACTACTTTTACTACAACCATATTTATTTAGTTACAATACGGGTCGTTCGTCATTCGGGACCCAAAAAGCGAATTATATTAAATTATTTATTTTGATTCGTCGTATGGGAGCACAAATGTAAACTAAAAGTTCTTGGCTCGAAAAAGTACAGTCGACACAAAAAATAAAGGGTCACAAAAATAAAACTAAAATGAACAAAATATTTATTTCAAAGAATTCACAGCACCTATCACATAAAAAAGTCTTGGTCTATAAAATAGTTTATTACTTTTGTATAATTTAAATTTAAGTGTTACGGTTATATATATGTGATATTGTTAAGGTTTCTAGAATTGTCTTTAGTAGATCACTAGCTTTCGCCCGCAGCTCCGTCCGAGTATTTGTCGGTTATCGCGATAAAAACCATCCTATGTCCTTTCCTGGGACTCAAACTATTTCCATTCCAAATTTCATCTAAATCGGTTTAGCTGTTTGAGTGTGAAAGCGTAACAGACAGATAAACAGAGTTACTTTCACTTTTATAATATTAGTATGGCTTCTATCTATTGCGATCACGTTTACTTGAAATGATTACGGATATGTCGTCCGCAAAGAGTACGCATTTGTGTTATATAATATTTGTGTTGCCATCGATGTATATCAAGAATAATAGTGGTCCCAAAACACTGCCCTGTGGTGCACCAAATTAGTTTAATCTATATTCTGATCTATAAGTTTCCGTATTTGAGTTGTTATTAATTTGAATAATCTCGACTCTCGACACGTTGTTTCCTATTTGACAGGTAGCTCAGTAACCACTCTAGGGTATGCCCTTTGATTCCCCATAGGAGCTGTGCAATAACGCATAATGTCTTTAAGCTATCTATAGTTCTGTACTAATATTATAAAGATTTATATTATTAGTACAGAACTATAGATAGCTTAAAGACATTATTCATTTTGTATTATTGTTTGTACCGAATAAACTTAAAAAGTTCTGGACCGATTTTAATTTTTTAATATTCATTCATTCATTAAAATTCTTTCACCATTTGAAAGCTACAATAACGGGGAGTAACATAGGCTACACTTTATTGTCTAAAAAATTAGAGATCCCTACGAAAATTCCAATAATGTAACTCAAGGTATAAAAAACTTCGATATGACAAACTGTGGACAAACCCGACCCGTGCAAAATAATGAAACAATGCCACTGGATAGATCTTCACGAAAACTTACAGTTTTGTTGTACATATATTGGGTGTATTGTTTGGAGTAGGTACTCTAACAGTTAATTACAAAACTTTCCAAGTCGAATGTCACGGTCTGTGTTCTTAGTCGAAGGTACGGTACCTGGTTTATTTTCTTTTCCTATTTAGTTTTTATAGTTCGGTTTGGTTTTTTTTATAATATATTTATATATTTTTGAAGCTGTTTTGTTGATAAAGATAATACATTCTTTTAAATACTCTCAATAAGTTATCTCAATAAATGAAATAAAAACTTAAAACACTGAATGTAATTATGGGAGCGGGCGGTGCCCGAATTTCCTCTAGCTTTATTTCGAGATGTGCATAAGAACTAGTTGTGCTCCATTATAATGATATCGCTAATTTAATACCTAAATGTGAAAGTTTGCGAGGATAATAATAATAATAATAATAATAATATCTTGGGACAACTCACACAACGCTATCTGATCCCAAACTAAGCAGAGCTTGTACTGCGCCACAGAGGCAGTCATGAATTATAGATGTATGTTTGTTACTAAAGTAACAAACATTTAATTTAATTGGATTTAAATTAAATTTCACGCAGTTTTTCAGCAATAACTCAATTACGGTATATCCGATCATGTCCGACATAATTTTAGTTTAAAAGTACTTGTTATGCGCTATCTTTGTGATTTTGTTCATATTTTTTGGTCTATCGGTTCAAAAGTTAAGCACAATTTATGCAACTTTCGGAGCTATTATTTCCAAAAATAATCACTACGAAAAAATTTTAGAAACCTTAAAAAGCGTTATACCTGTCGAATGATGTGCCACACGTTGATGTTTGCTGAAAAAAAACGTTCGGCTTCTGTTATATGTATGGAGTGCCCCCCCCCTAAAAATATTTATTTTTATTATTTAGCTATCTAACTAAGTAGCGGCTATTACATGACAACTTTTCACCAAATTTCATTAATATTTATTGAGTAGTTTTTGAGTAAAATACCTATGACATACGGACGGACAGACAGGTAGAAGGGTATGACGAAACTATAAGGGTTTCGTTTTTGCCATTTTGGCTACGGAACCCTAAAAAAGGGCGCAACTGCATATATTTTATGTGAGAGCAATGATTCCAAAAATAGTAAATCATCAATTCAATAAAATTTCTTACTTTATTTCTAGCTAGCTGCCTACCCCGGCTTCGCAGTGGTATATTATCATATCGTAGTTTTTTATACATTGAGTTACATTATTTCAATTTTCGTAGGAATCTTTAATTTTTTTGACAACAAGATATACTACTCCCCGATAATGTAGCTTTCTATTGGTGAAAGATTTTTTAAATCCGTCTAGTAGTTTCGGAACCTATACAATGCAAACATAAATCAAATCTTTCCTCTTGCAATATTAAATAGTAAAGATGCACATTTTGCAGTAACAATTTTTTTTTCTGATATTTAAAATAGATAAGTTTTGTCTTTGATATTTCGCAAATATTATGCTTAAGTTATGATATTAGACAGTAAGTGCGCGCTACTAAATTGGAGCGTCTATGTAACTTGGCTAAGAATCATCACTCTAACATCTACAGGGGGCAGTGGTGCATTTTGTCGAACTAACATAAACATACTAATTTACAAATTTACTACAATAATTATTATCTTTCGAATACAAAGTAGTCGAATAAACTATAAAAACAATGCTCTATTTGTGGGCTAAAATTTCCAAAACATTAGGAAAAACATAGGGGAACCCAAACGTGAGAGAAGCCTTTGGATTGAGGAAAAAATCCTTCTGGCACCCACGATTACTATAGTGCAATAGTAGTGACTATTGCACTATAGTAATCATGGGCATACCTAGGATTTTTTTTTCAGGGGAGTGCAACTGCATCTACACATATATAGTATAGCTGTCCCGCGCAACTTCATCTGCGTAAATTTTCCCCGTTATTGCAACATTTCTCATTGCTGCTCCGCTTCTATTTGTCGTAGCGTGATGTTATATAGCCTATAGTCTTTCTCGATAAATGGGCCATCTAATAGTGAAATATGTTTTTAATTCGGATTTGTAGTTCCTGAGATTACTGCTATAATATATATATCAGTATATAATGATAATATCAGTATAGATACGGGAAGTACGTTAAAACCACGTACTTATTCGTAAAAAATTGTGATATTCTTAATCTAATTATTATTTATATTTTTTTAAATCATTTTATACCCAAGAGACAGACTTATTTCCGATACAACAGTGGAAGTGCACCCCCTTGCACCCTGCTGCAAAATGTGAAATGGTTATGGGTTTGCGTGTTCGATGGATTGAATTACGAAATTTTGCATATCAAGGTCCAGAGGTGCCCAACTAACCGAACACCCTCAGTTGAAAAAACAGAACCAAGGATGGTTTCTCTTTTTTCTACTGGGGGTGTTCTGTCTGTCAATCTATTTATTTGGATTGTTGTATTGAGGGTATTTCTTGACTACTCCAATCGTTGGCATTCATACATTGAGGTGAGCGGTGGGTTTCCTCTTTTGAAACAAAGCGGTCCGACGTGATCCTTAATACCGTGTATATTATTATTTAATTAAATAAAAAACGACCCCCGCAGTAGGTTACAAGCCCTGTGTCACGAAGGACTTTACAAACATACAAGTCACGGACACAAAGTACACCCAGACTTGGAACAACAGTTTGTGGATCACACAAAGTAGTGCCCCGTGTGTAAATTGAACCCACGTCTTGCGTAGCAGTCGAACACACTCCTATCGCGCCACAGAGGCAGTCAACACACTAACAATTGTAATAACGTTGCTCGAGCATACATATTATGAAGCTTATCTTCTGTATTCTCAAATCAACACTCACTGCATATAGAGTCACATCCCTCCGTCCCTCGGCGAGCACCTTCTGCGCCTAATCTTGTCGGACTTTCTTTACATCCAACGATGAGAGTAAGGGAATGGAGCCTCGTGATTGCGATACACAGTCTTCCTTGTCGCCGCAGGGACTGAGATTGATTAGAATATTAGTATTTATTCCTAGGTGTTATGAATGTTATCTTGTTTTCTGCTTCTTTTACTTTAGGTACCTATTTAAAAAAAGCCAACCCTTTGCACAAGTTCTCAATCCATATCGATATGGCGTTCTCTACATTTTTTAACTGTTTCTGAATCAACAATAACAAAGGTTTTGTTTCTACAAATTGATAATATCTAAAACAATATAACCACATCAAACAGTACTGTATTGGTTTTTGTAACAGTGTACTGGCAAACCCTTTGTCGGACTTAGCGATGTCTTTTTATAAATTATACAATAAGCACAAATCATTGCAATAGCACGTAATACAAAAGGTGGCTATGACGGAGCGACATAGTCATAATGTGACAAAGCTCCTTAAATATAGATTAAAAAAAAAAAAAATATAACCACATCTAAAATCTAAAAGAGACCATGTTTTGTTTGTGTTCCTTGGTACCGAACTCAACGTGATATTGGCTGTCGCGCGCAGCAGTGGCGCCGTCCCACTAGCGTTTGAAACTATCTGCAATATTCCATACTCCTATCAAATATAAATACCAAGTGAAAAGTAAAAAGAGAGAAAATAAATATACCGTTTCGTATGGAGATAAACGAGATCATGCTCTACGTAGCTTCAATAGACACTTTGTGACCACGCACGGTGCGACACGGTTCTGGGAAAAAAATAAAAATAAGCTACGTAAGCGTATGTGCGACCTTTACTCAATTAAAACTGCAATTAAGGTTCCGCAGCCTTAAATAATTGCATCTGCAGAAGAGCGTATGTTCATGGCACTTACTCCCTTTTGTTGAGAAACGCAGTTTTTAGGCAATAACCAATGACGGTATATCCGATCATGTCCAAAATAATTTATTAAACGCTACCTTTGTGATTTTGTTCATATTTTTTGGTCATACGGTTCATAAGTTAAGGGGGGAACAATTTATGTAACTTTCGGAGCGATTATTTCCAAATATAATCACTCAATCAAAAAAGTTTATTAAAATTTTTAAAATGTTTTAAAATACTGTCTAATCATGTTCCACACGTTGATGTTAGTTGAAAAAAAAAACAGCTTCTGTTACATGTATGGAGAATATTTATTTTACTGTTTAGCTATCAAAGTAAGCTGCGGCTACTACAAGACACCTTTCTATCAAATTTCATCTAAATTCATTTAGGAGTCTTTAGGTAAAATGACTGTGACATACGGACGAACTTGGCTAGGGAACCCTAAAAATCGGAGATTGCGTGAAGCTGGAACTAACAAACAAACTAACATGCATGGTTTTTTGATTAACTAGTCGATCTAGGCTGAGGTTACGTACGTCGACAAATACAACTCGAAAGTTTGAAAGTTACAAACAAATCGTCTTATCATGAATTTTGATCGTAAATATTTAGTGAAATGCAAAACACCCAACTTACTTTTCGCAATCTGCCTGATGTTTATGAAAATTTCAACATTAAAACAACTAAAACAATTTACAAAGTTACGTAGTACAACACCACAAAGCCTGTTTCACACAAGGCAAGTTTTTCAGCGGTTAAGAATATGTTCTACCTACGAGTACCTTTCGCGCACTGGATAACCGCATGCGATTTTCTCGCCACTCAACCGCGAAGTAGACTGTCTCGCTGGCGCGGTGAAATTATAGCACAAAAGTTGTCGCGCAATCCACGGACACCGTATCATAATCTCGGACCATTGTGTTCCGAAGGTATTCCAAGCTATTCCGAATTTCGTGTCCATGAGCGATGTCTACGTGTGTGTTGCCGAGCTTCACAGGATCCATAAAATGGTACAGAATATGTCTGTTCAGAATGGTGCCTAGTCGTTTTTTTCTACTTACATAAAACATAGTTAGTAATACGGAAGTCACGTAGAGTCATCTCAAAGTATGTAGAGAATGGCCGTGATTCCCTACTCCGAGTATAAAACCATCCAACTATTACATTCCTCTGGACAAAGGGCGCACATGCCGCCCTAGTCGCTCTACCGCCATACCTTTGTATCTCTACCTAGAAACGAGTCTACCTCTCATCACAACCGTAATGTACAAGCTTTTGTTTCATTCAAAGCTTTGAAAGTCCTATATTAGGCAAACAAATTGCAGCTCACTATCAGCTTTACTTTCGAAAGTCAAAAACTCCCTGTCTTTTTTTAATACAGGGTGTCACAGAGACATAACAAACTAAAAATATAGTACACCCAGACTAGAAACAAAAACTTGTGGATCACAAAAAGGAACGTCCCGTGTGAGAATAGGACTCACGACCTAATGTACAGCAGGCTTAAATCTTCAGAAGTTGACCGAAGGCCGCCGTTGCTTTCGCTCTCATTATTCTGTACATTTATTTAGAATATATTTTGTTAACAGTAGTCGTTAGATTAATTAATTCCTTAACATTCTGCCCTTTACTTACAGTCAGTTATGCCGGAACTTCCCAATGATTCAATATTAACAGTTTGTATCGCGTGTAGATTACCAACAGAATTATTGCCACAGTTCCTTTGAACACGACTTGGGCAGAGCCGCTTAATGTAATCTCAAGCTTTGCGTTTGTCTCTATTCACGAGTCGAAGATCTGGAGGCTGTATTGACTGGTTGTGATGTGACATTCGTAGATGAAAGACGTCGGTGCCTTATGGCTTAGCACCCTCCAATTCTGAAATATAATTGGAGGGTGGTGTTCTATTATGTAGGTAAATGAAGAAACCTTATAACTAATGGCTTCAAACGCAATATTTGATTAAATTTGAGTACGGCGCGTACTAGTAGTAGTAGCGCTTTCCTGTGCAGGTGCTGTAATTCATAAGATTTCTTCGTCCCGTACTCCTTCTCATCTCCATTATATTGTAGAGGATACCACGCCCGAATTTCAACTTCGAGCTTAAATTCAGCGAAAATCTCAAGTAGGTGCAATATAATTATACCTTTATCAAATAAAATAATTTTGTTCCAACATACAGGTACTTGAAATCCCAGTGCGTACAAAGCATTGTGGCCCGCGCTGACCTGTATCAACCTAATTAAAAGGCCGTCATCTAATACAAGGATCCCAACCAAAATTAACAATTGATCTGTTTATATTTATATCAGACCAAAACCCTTATTAAAGCCTATTTCACAGAAACACCCGTCCTATTTACATTTGAACAATACGGCTTTCGTGAAGAGGAACTACAAAGGTGACTCTATAAATTAAATAAATTATAAAGATAAGGAAACAAGTATATGGAATTGACATCATTATATTTACCAAATACAATTTGTACTAAGGTTAGGTATATTTAAATGTACTTTTACATGACTGCCACAAAATATTGTAATGTGTAGGGTTTTTTTTATAGCCATGTAACTTCTAAACGCCTACAAGAGTGGGGTATTATTAGATATTATTCGTTTAATAACTCTAAAGCACCACATTTTTTTTTAAATATTAGTATATAGCTCTAATTGAGACAACCTTACATTTAGTGAGTTTGTTTTATGTATAAGTCGTGTTTTAATTTTGAAATTTTAAATATCTTCATTCGTAAAACCAAAATATTATAATTTGAAAACGTCAATCTAATACATACCAAAAGAATAATAAAATTATGATTTGTTTGAAAAAAAATTGAAATTAGGCGGCAGTCCAAGTGTAAAGCTCATGAGAAGAAGTTGCCAAGAAACTCATGGACCACTCTTTTAAAATCATCAAGTTTTTTTACTGTTATAATTTTATTAAACGAATCAGTGTATTTGGTAAATGTAATAATAATAGACTGGTGGTTGTACCAGGTGACCTGTATTACAGCTTACCAGCCTCTCCTAACTCTGGATTAGTAAAATTAACATATTACGCATCTTATGTTGTGCAATGCAGATAGTGTGTGTCGGTTTGGTGCACATATATGGTGATTATACAATAATATCGTCCCATGGAACTGTTCTGATGATGGAGCCGGAAGACGGCTAAAGGAACGTCTTAACTAAACAAGATAAGCCCATCGAGTTTGTGCTTGATTGATACATGATCTGATCGCTCTTTAGCTGTTGTCAGTAAAACACAAAATATCAATAGCTTTAGCATTCATAAAAAAATCCAATTCCAAGTCTTTTCACGTCATTCCTCTGATATTCTGATGCACCACGTTAATTTTAGTAATATTACTATTGTTCTGTTTTGATATAACACCATAGGTGGTGCACAAGTATGCGTGCAAGAGGTAGTCTCTACTGTCTTATAGTTTAATATATTTCATTCCATAAGTCAATATTATAATTATTATTAATACATATATTATCATTAATAATGTCAAGTCTTAAGCCAAATTGTTGGCTAAGTTAGAATTACCCTTTTACAGGTATTTTTAAGATAATATCTATCTTTTGTAAATTTAAAAATATTTAGTAACAATTATTGTTTTTAAACTTTCGCGATTTTTATACATATTAGACATATTTCGGGACGTAATCGCGTGAATTATTTATAGGTACAAACCTTTTATTTACCCGACGCGACGTTTCGTTTCGACGTTTTTATTTACCAGTTGACCCGTGACTACGATCGGTGCTATTTGATTGAAACGTCGGGTAAATAAAAGGTTCGTACCTTTAAATAATTCACGCGATTAAGTCCTAAAATACATCTAATTTGCTAACAAGTTGATTAGTGTCAATAAAATGAAATTTATTAAAAAAAGGTCCATTAATTTGGCAAGTGAGCTGATGCATAATGTTATTTAAATGATATGTAATAGTGTTTTCTTCCTCGGATAATCCATTAGTCATGGGAATCGAAGACATATAAATATATATATATATATATATATATATATATATATATATTTATTTTACATTTAAAATTTTGCTAATTATACCCTTGTTAGGTAATATTTGTATGTTAAGGCTGTAAAGGTACGAAGCAACTAGTGTACTCTCGACCGCGATGAAACAACTGGACATCGTAAATCAAAGAATGATTGTCACCAAAAGCGGTAAATAGGTAATAATAACTTCCTCAATAATGGTACGACTACTTCTTAAGGACTTATATAATGGTTATTAATGACCTAACCCTTGTCAATGCTGTCAAAAATAAAAGTTATATTTAAGTGCTACACAAATTAGTCTGTAGAAAAGAGTTTACCGATATAAGCATAGATACCTTCTAGGTTATTTCTGCACTAACTTTCGTCCGCGGCACTGCCTGTGTGAATATCCCGATAAAATAATACTATATCACTTACAAGGATAATATCCATCTCCTTGTCAAATTTCATTCAGATCTGTCCATGGGCGCCAGTAGCAGGGTCCAAGGGGGTCCCTATCGTAAAAATAAGCCATTTATTTCTTTTTATTATTATACTAAAAAAAAATGTGTGGCACTCGAGGACTGTCGCGGTAAAGCTATTGCATAGCATTTTTTATCAAGTTATGTAATTATATTTATTTATTTATTTTTTATTTATGCAGTATTTTTTTTCTTTTCTTTACATTTCGGAGCAGCTCGTCTCGATCCGTGTGAGCTTCGTACAGTCGTACCATATACATAATACATTAAGCGAACGCTCGGCCGGGCTACATGGTAGGCGGAGTGGGGGTTGTTAGGTTTATTTTTCGTTACGTAATTTCTTGATTCGGTCGCCGCGCTCAAAGCCCGCGATAAAAACTATACAATAGCATATTTATGAAAGAGAATAATTAATTCCAAAGGATTTTTTTTGAAGAGATTTTCTCACCGTGTAGTTTGGTGTGTAGATGCAGTTGCACTGCCCTCAAAGAAATCCTGGCGGCATCCTTTATATCAGTTTCGTTTCGAAACGTCGTGTCGTAAACCACCACCCAAGTGAAGCACGAGGAAGTACACAATTACAGGAATTGGGTACTTCCTCGTGCTTCACTTGGGTGGAGCATGAGGATTGATGTGTCCTCGTGCTGCAACTGATGATATTGTTGTACACTCATTGAAAGAAGTCATTACATACCAACCGTTCTCTTCTCTATACTACAGTTCTACCATAATTTTATAGACAACAAGCTTTTTTTTTCGACCATTTTGATCTCCGATTCCACTCAGAGAAGATAAATTTATTGAATTAAAATAAAAAAAAATATATTTTATTTATTTAAATTTTGACATAATTATATTGTATTAAGCTTATGTCAAATATCTCTAGTAGCCAAATTCATCGATAGATAGATTGTTGAGACCGGCCGTTAGTGATTATCCGTAGCCATTGTTCTGCCTTGCATCCCTACAGCTCTCAGCTCCCAAAAAATGGGGAAATAAATAGAGGACATAAGTTAAAGTGATATATATGCGGTTTATGTTAAAGTATTGGGAGTGACATGTTTATGGCGATGCTCGAATCTCCTCCGTGAGTCCCGCACGGGCGCACGGGAGCACGCGGGGAGACCGCGGATTACGTGACGAATATTTTCTACAACTGATTTACTACGATATCGATAGTATTTGAAGTTTGATTCCAAAAAGGGATTTAGCTGAACCGTGGGCCTTGAATTTTCCGTTTCTCGGTCTTTGGTGAAATAAAATATATAGTTTTGAAAAAGATTTTATATACAACTACTAACCAATATATAATGTTATGACATTCCATTATAAATGATGGAATGCCATTACAATAACAAAACGATTGCTGCGCTCTCCGAACAAAGAAGATACAGATAATTAGTAAGTTTCATTGTTTTCTAATGTGCTACATTGAAAAGCAAAAATATTTAATTAATATTTAGTTATATGGTATAATGTTTTATATAGAGGTATTAAACTAGTAATTGTATCCAGTTCCAAATCCAAAAGTAGGTATGATAAACAATTTGTATTTTGTTATATGTAAAACAACTTATTCGCTGAGTAAGAGTCCTTATGTTATGTACAAACATACCATTAATGAAGAGACGACCGTTCGCACAGCAGTTGTACACGCTCCCACGATCCGTCGAGTCAGTTAAAATGGCCGAGAAAGTCATAATATTTATCTATTACTACCTAGCTGACCCACGCAACTTCGTCTGCGTCAATATTCAATTCATACAAAAATCGCAATTTAAGAAGCCGGCCAAGTGCGAGTTCCCGGAGGGTTACGTATTAACTTAAAAATAAATATGTTTGATCATCACGGGAATCTATCTAGACGAAGCACTGCATCCACCAAGTTGTCAAAGGACGACTCAGCTACCGTGGCTACACGAAGCATTTTGGGCCATAGTTATGTACACATACCTAGTTAAAAAACTTACTTACCTATTTCTCTATTGAGTAGCAAATAACAAATTATTAAAAAATGGATTACGTCATGTACGAGTATGATAGGAACTATGTATGATTTTTAGAATTCTAATGGAACTTGATTTCCAGATCTCACTTCCTTTATAAGCGAAACATTGGGATATTATTACAGTTTTGTTATTAACGGAATCTCTGTAACAAAACAATATTGAAAGATTTAACTTATATCAGACAACTCACACAAGACCACCTGATCCCAATACACGAATTACAACAAAATATATCTAAGTTACTATAGGTGGGCCTTTAATATTTGAAGAGTTTCCTCGATTTCTCCAAGATCTCATCATCAGATCTGAACTTTGATGACAATGGGACCAATCTGGAAGTATACCCTTTCAATAATATAGATAATTTTTCCAGCCGTCTGCGAGTAATCCGATAACAAACATTTAAAAAAAACCTCTTTTTTGAAGTCGGTTGATAAAATGGTATCCAATTTAAACTATGACAATATTAACAAAATATTACGCCACCCCATACATGTAGGTATTTGTAGTAATGACTGTTTGTAAGGAATAGGTATCTAAAGCCGGCGAAAGGAACAAGGCAATAAAAACTCGCGATGACTCGCGGCCACTATTTTCAAATTGTTGTTTAAAGACTGTATATACGATTATGGAGGTTAGTCCCTGCCACCATTATATTATACACCATATTAGATGACTGGGGTACAAAGGCAATAAATAAAATAATATTTACAATAGAAGGCATGAGATTCAATATATCAACCTCAATGAGTCAAATAGTAGGAATCGAACCTAGCTTAGTAGTCAGGGTCACTAACCCCTAGACCTACAGGCCAGTCGATTTACCACGTTATTTTAACACCATAGACTTTTTTTCAAAATTGTAGGCTTAGTCATTTTAAAAATGGAGGGCGTCGATTTTCATGAACTTTCTTAAACAAAGCCTTTCATTCGTTTTCATGTCGTACTTGCTGCTTACATAACGATTTTAAAATTTATTGTGTTGCCCCTAATTAGAAGTTTGACTAAATGAAAGCCATTGTCTTTATGATCTAAAGCGATACTTCTAAATCTTCTAAAAGTACATAGGTAAGTAGTAAAGTAGAGGTATCTACCTATTTATCCTTTATCTGAACAAATACTTAATACCCACCTACCTACCTACAAAGGTAGGTAATAAGTATGGTAGGTAAAGAAACTTACCCGGATAACTTTACTACACTTTGAACTTTTGATATCCGTGTTATTTAATGCTTTATTCAAAGTATCCGTGGATAAAGGTTTTTTTTTATTTCATTCCATTTTGATAACCTTAACCTTTCAACCTCGCAATACACGCAAACTTTGCACGAGCAATATCGGTTTTTTTCAAACCGTTCCCTGGCACTGGACACGAGGTTTTTATATACGCATAGGAATTAAAATTTAATTCCAACTATTTTTCAACATTTATAATAAGATAATGTGTTGCAAGTGACACGTTACACTAAAATTAGATTTCTTATTAAAAAAGCCGCACCCATAATCTTCTATCCGTTTGGGCGTTGTGATGCTACTGACCGACGTATATATATAAATAATAATAATAATGTCTTGGGACAACTCACACAGGGCCATTTGATCCCGAACTGGACAGCCGCTGTACTAGAGCAACCAGACGACTGATAAACATACTTACCTGCACATAATATATCTAAATACTTACCATGCCACTCAGAAAGTTTTGCCAAAAAGTTTTTATGTTTATGGCACTGGCCACTTGTAAGTCTTTTAAAAAATATGGACCTTTCATGTGTCGACCGGTATATAGCGCCATATGTTTATCTGTCGAACCATATTATGGTTCGTGGACATACAGGGCGAATCGACCGCCCGTGTTTTGTTTTTCATCGTTTTACTCGTATTTTAATTGTAGTTGATGTTTATTTGTTATATCTAACTTATTTTTAAATAAATAAAGGTTATTATAATATTTTTTTTAAATTTCTGTTGTAATAAATTTCAGTCAAGATATGAGTTCAAAAAAATAGTACTGTACTGTGTACTTTTAATTTCTGAATAGCAATAAAACAATACAATATTTGCACCTTGTGTTTTATTTTATTTACTTATTAATATATAAAGGATAACATACAATAAAAACATCACATACCATAGTATTATATTTTTTCACTTTACCTGGATTTATCAAAGCGGGCCGCGCGGACCGCCGCCGTACATCAGTCAAAAAGCGGTGTCGTTTGTATTTTATGTACAATAAACTATTGTTATTATATACAAAAGTTTATTTTAAATAATATGTTCAGCTTATCAACTACACATAATAAAATCCGCACATCTGTTATTTGAATAGATTTTAAGTGATAAGGGAATAAAGAATGTACTCAAATTTGGGTCGAAAATCAGTCGGTTGGCTTTGAATTATTTTCAGGTAGAAATATTATTCCAGGTATAAAAACAATACATATAATAGGTTCTTTTCAAACCTAACTACCTATTATAATACTAATAACATGCATGTGTCTAAGAAATATTTTAAATAATGAGCTTTAAAAACCGCCATAAATTACCTACTTTACGTGCAAAAATTCCATACAAATCGCCTGTCTGTCAGGCGAACCATATTTAGGTTTTTCGGAGAACGCGAGTATTGTTTTATTGAAATATCTCGCTATTTATATAATTATACTCATGTTATATGGTATCTAATTAAAGGTAATACCTTAGGGCTTATTTTCAAAACAAATGTTAGTACTTTAATTAACGATTTAATTTAAATATGACCAAAATAAACTGGCGGACATCGTTTTTTTTGGGGTGTGGTCGCACTTCACGACTGTTTGTGAAAAAAATTGAAATTAATATTATATTATTTACATCAGAAATGAAACTATATTATATATACTTTGATATTTAACTACTTTCTTTGTCATAAATATCATCCAATTTAAATAAAACACGATCAAAATGTTCAAACTGCCTGCCGCCGAACGTCGTATTTTGAATGACGTTTTCGCTCGTTTTTTGTTCTGGATGTAGATGATGTAAGTTTTCATTCGGTTGCCGGTATTTTCATTCGAATTTTAAGCATAACAGAAAGAATCATGCTTAATAACCTTATTTAGGTTTCGAATCAGTTATCACATAACTGCTCACGAACCATATTATGGCTCGCTAACAGACAGCGACTTAGCTGTCAAAACCATAATATGGTTATTGGACATACGAGGGGATTTTAAAAGTAAAAATACCATTTAGAATTTCGAATTTCCTTCCACATTTTTTTGAAAGCCAAATTAAATTATCGGGTCTCAATTAAAAATGGATCTCCATCGAGAACATTTTCGTGCGATGATTTTCTTCAATTTTAAATGTGGCCTAAAAAAACTCATGGGTCATTTGATCGACACTAAATAGCTTTTAAGGATGAAGAGCTTTTAAAAGCAACCATCTACCGTTGGCATAACGAGTTCAAGCGCGGTCGTTTTACTTTGGGGGATGTGCTAAGGAGTGGTTGTCCTACGACGGCTGTCACAGAAGAAAGTGTGCTGGCAGTAAAAACAATAATTCAAGAAAACAGGCGACTCACATACGAAGAGATTCAGCATATACTGCAGATCGGTTTGGGAAGCGCTCACAAGATTCTACACGAGCACCTTTGGGTGCGGAGGATAGTTTCGCGCTGGGTGCCGCTCAACCTTACCGAAGTTTTGAAGCAGGCCCGTGGCCGTTGGTGCCCTGATATAATAAAAAAAATTGAAGCAGGCGCGTTTACGACATTGTGACAGGTGACGAATACTGGATTTATCGATACGATCCAAAAACAAAGTGCCTGTCGGCAGTTTGGTTGTTTCAAAACGAACCAGCGCCAACTAAAGTGAAGTGATCGAGAAGCGCAGGGCAAAATTTTTATGGCTAGTTTCTTCACTTTGACGGGGTATCTGGTTTCAATTCCATTACGAGACTAAAGCAGCATCATCGCTGAATGGTATACCATAAAATGCCTGCCAAAAGTTTGGTCTGCTTTAAGCAACAAGCGACCGAACACTGGGCTCTGCGGGGTACTGCTTCGTCATGGCAACGCGCCCGCGCACGCAGCGCTCAAAACAACTGACTTCCTGGACATAACACTGGTCAGAGTCTTGGGTCAAGGGTGACCCAAGACTCTGACCAGGACTGTAAGGAGGAGGGGGGGCCTTACAGTCCTGATCTGGCACCGTGTGACTTCTTTTTATCCTCTAAAATAAAAAGTTTTCATCGCCGGACGACGCTAGCAGCGTTCGAGAAAGCCGTGGAAAAGGTGTTTGCGGCGGACTGAAAAAAATGTTTCGAGAATTGGTTCAGACGCATGAAACTTTGTAAAGGGGCTGGTGTAGAGTTCTTTAAAAAGATTGAATTAATATATTTTATCCATAGAAGTTAGTTTTTCAGTTTCTCAAAACTTTCTGAGTATCCCACGTATTTTAGATAGATTACACCCAGACATAGAATAAAAACTAGTGTTCAGTACAAAAAAATAATATGCTGAATAGGAATCTAACACACGCACGTTAAAATAGAACTTTGCATCAAGATTTAAAACAATACAACGCCAGTAGGTGTTTATACCGTCCCAAGTGAACTTTGAAATAAATCATACAAATAAGATGTAGTGAGATGAGAGCTATCTCATTTAGCATATTATGTATATTAGTTTCAATAACACGTTGGAGAGCTTACATACAATTTACTATCCAAACATACCACTGCATACATGAATATATTAATTGGCTCATCAATTCTGCTTACTCGCTACTAACTAATAATAGACTTGGAATAAGATAAGCGTCTTAGATAAAAAAAATCAGACCCCACATTAACGCGCAACACGTCATCGATATGAATCTAATGACGTATAATTTATAAAAATCGATTAAACCCTTGAGGAGTTACGAGCGGACATAGGAACATTAAAAGGATACATAAATACATACATATTTATGCGTCATACACGGAACCCTCCTTTGCAGTCGGATGAAAAGTAAAAAGTCCTTCAAAGTTTCTAAAAATATTTACTATAATTAATTCCTTCTAGAGCAGCAATCAGTCGCTAATAAATAATTTTACAACACTCCTTCACAAAACACTTTACATCTAATACTCTGTGTTTCGGGCAAAATGCTAATTCAATTAATCCAATGAAACGAAATCATTTAATGTGAAATAATTATTATCGTTCATCAAATAATACTTGCGGTATTATTGGTACATTGCTTCTATATCCCACTTGAGAGAGAGATATTGGATTTTACATATTACATTTTGAGAGGTATATCCATTTCATTTTAACATTGAAATGGAAACATTCTCAAGTAAAATGCTTACCTTGGCTGTACAAGTTGTGTAATTGTAATTTATTGTGAAAGTAAGTTTGGACAGGAGATTAAAAAACGTAGCAAATATAACCATCGCTATTTTTCTTGTGCTAGAATTGTGCCTAAAGGATTTGCCTGTAATCTTGTGGGTCTGAAGTGCGGGGGGAGGGTGTCGTTTTTGACTATCTATCTATATATATATCGGTAATTTGACTGTAAGACGAATTCCTGCTACACACATCTAACATACTTATACTGCCATATTTTCTATTGTCGTATCATTAACTTATGGTAATAAAAAGCTATATATGTAATTTTTTACTTACCATGAAAAAAATAGTTAATACCTATTCAATGTTATAATTTCAGCATTGGGAGATTATTTTTTTCAAACAGACAAATTCTTAACCTTTATAATTGACTAGCTGACCCGCGCAACTTCGTCTGCGTAAATTTTCCACGTTTTTGCAACATTTTTCATTGCTGCTCCGTTCTAATTGGTCGTAGCGTGATGTTATATAGCCTATAGCCTTCTTTATAACTAATAGTATTTTTTTTCAATTCGGACCTGTACCTAGTTTCTGAGATTACCGCGTTCAAACAAATAAACAAACTGTTCAGCTTTATAATATTAGTATAGATTCTACAATATCGTTAATGGTTTTAAAATGATACTTCCCAAAGTAAATAGTTTCCCTAACTAATAGTCGAGAAACGGTTCAATAATATTGATAAAGGTTGAAATCGGTAGGGATCTGGGAGACAATACCTACTCAACTTACGCTAATGACGTGTCACGCGCACCGTGATAGCGTGACGGCGTGACGGCCATTCGCCGACACTGTGCGTATTGTATTGTATTGTATTGTATCTGGATAGAGGCCGGGATGTGTGGCCCTGAAGTCGCTGCGACCTAAAAGATCTACTGTGACGACCCTTTCTTCCTTAAAGGATATCTCCAAGGTTTAGCCTGACCATGAAGTCGACTATGCATCTTGGTGGAGTGGCCTTAAGGTCGTCAGTTGTGATTAAGTGCTCTCCAAGGTACTGGCTTCTAGTGTGATGAATTGCCTCGCAGCCACTGAGGATGTGTATAGGTGTTTCCTCATCCTTGTGGCAAAATTTGCAAACATTAGTATCGTTGAGACGCATCTTGTGCATGTGTTTGTTTAGTCTACAGTGCACAGTTAGGGTTCTGGTAAGAATTCTGATTTGATTCTTACTCACAGAAAGTGCCTCTTTTGTGAACTCAACCTTACATTGACGTCCACTAAAGCCCTTTGGAGTGCTTTTGACCTGGTGACTTTGGCCATAGCTTGATGATTTGGTTTAGCCCCATCTTTTGAGCGAGTTAGTTATGGAGCATTTGGGTATGCCGCAAAAAGGTTCAGGTCCCCATGCTCTCCCCTCTGCCCCAATTCTGGCTAGTTCTTCGGCTAATTCATTTCCTATCCAACTGTGCGTACGACACTGTGTTTGAGAAATAACGTCATTGCTCATTAATCTGATCTTAAACAATGGTACCTGGACAACCGAACTTGCTCGGTATTTTTTTAAACGACTTTTTGTCAAAATAAACCTAGCTACATCGATTTATCGCCCCCGAAACCCTCTGCTTACTTAATTTCAAGAAAATCGGTCGAGCCGTTGCCGAGTTTCCGAATTATAGATATACATTACAAGAATTGCTCGTATAAAGGAATCTGACTGACGACATTTCAACGCAGGGCTTAAAGTATAAGGGTTAGAAACTTGAAATTTTGCACAGGGGTTCACTAAGAAAAGATTTTTGAAAATTCACCTCCTAAGGAAACGTTGCCGTTAAAATATTTTTGTAACAATTTGGCATCCATATGTGGTAAGTACTAGCTTACAGCAGCAGCTCCGCCCTCGAGAATCCATTCTACTTGAGCTGCCTAGTGTGTCACTAGTCAAACGAAGATTAAGCTGTATCTGCCGCTTTACATAACTGAATTTGATTAAACTCGCATCATCTTCATTGCATAAATCTTTGTAATTAGTATTAAGACGTCGGTTTTATCCTTAGGTTTTACTTCAACGATATAATCGTATAATATCGTAAAAGTATGCGCACTTGCAAACGCTTCATTATCACCCCTCTGCGGTATGCAAGGGTTTAATCATTCTATCACACTTTGGCGCAATTTTATGTTCATTGATCTATAAAGGCTATAATTAATATCAATACATCATTTATTTAACAATTTTATACAATGTCAGGTGTTATAGCCAAACTGTTGGCTAAGTTATAAATAATTTCAAAGTTTTGTTGCTGAATAGAAGCAATTTGTTCAGCTAAATTCTCGTGCCAATGATCGGAGCAACCAACTCACTAAACTAGGTATTGTTTGACGTTACAACAACGGTTGTGTTTATTAGACTCAAGTTCAGATATTACATTGTAAGCTTGAAGTAGCTAACGTTTGAGAGTCTGGGTGTACTCGTTCATATAAAAATCAATGCTTTTATATAGTGCGTTGGGGTTTGGTTTTGGTTCCAACTTTACCATTTCATTTTTCAACCGTTCGTTCATATTTAGAACCTCTTTTTTCCTTATTGAGTTGGTCACAATTATTTTTGGATGCCTGTAATCACTGACCTGTATAGTGTAGTATAGAGGCCAGTTCTGTAATTCACTAAAAGTCATTTGCAGTTTTAACTGCTCCTGACAAACCAAGGCCTCGTGAGACATCATGATTACTGAGTAATTTTAAATATACAATTAAGAAAGGGAGTGCCATTATAAGATAAGAAACAATAAAGAGGTTATGCTTTTGATTTATATCAAGTAAAAGGGAAAAAAATATAATCAATATAAACGTTTCTATCACAAATAAAATATGCAAATATACCGTATCTTACAAGAGAATACAATAATTCACAAATATTTAATTTAATCAATACAAAAACACTGTTCAAAAATTTTGCCGATGTTCAACCGTCAATTCAAAAGTAATAAAAGTATATTTATTTTGATAATAAACTTATCACATCTTGATAATATACTGTGTGAGTTGTCTAAAGATCTTATTATTAATAAACAATTACTATTTCTTTTTTAATAAATTTCTATAAATTTGAATGAAATATTACCCAGTAACATTAAACTCACTTTATATTGTTACATTACATAATATACAAAATTTAGATTTAACCCATAACGTGAAAGGGAGACAGATGGAAAGGGAAACCGAAAAGTGTTGCGTTCTCAAACTCTTCGGTACTGTCCGCTTTGACGCATGTATAGAATACTATACATACATCATAGCGAGCAGGCTACTGTGACGTTTAAGGGCTGGGGGTAGGAACCCTACTAAGTGTCTGGCAATGGACGATTTGGTTTCTAATAATATTTCGACACCTACACCTTTACTACCTCCTGGCTGCCGAAGCCACCCTGATCCAGAAGTCTGGATCAGGATGGCAGTTGCAAATCTATTCTTACCCGTATTGGCACAGAAACTTACAGCTTTTATAAAATAAGGTATGTTCGGCTCTCATGGGCTCTAACTCTATCAGTTGACGGTCCCACATCTATATTCGTCTATGAATTAGTACGCACTGGGTTTTTCGTATCTAATGGCCCGGCTACACGCTCCATCCATTGACACTATACTATAGTGTTACGTCTTCTTTGTACAGTCATGACTGCAGTTTTTGATTAGGCAGGCCAGACGTAGCGTGTGGCCGGGCCTTTACATAAAGCAGACCTCTTACGGAAATAGGTCTGGTTGTAGTGGAGAGACTTCCGAGAGAGTGCGCGTAGCTCGAACGTTGCGGGACGGTGTGAAGCTTTTCTTCTTTACTGTCGTGTGTCGGTGTTTTGTGCTTGAACACATGTCGTCACTGGCTGAATGCGGGTAGAGCTAATAAGAAGCTAAGATCTAAGCATGCATTTATTATAAGTTTGTAGGCGTTATGATAACGTAATAAACTTCGTTTTGTTTCAAATTTTAAGTAATTAGTGGCATAGTAAATACTCGTATGTACCTATTATGTTATTATGCGAGTGTCTACAGGTGTGGCGTGTAAGCTTGTGATTATTATGAACTATTAGGTCTTGTGCCAGCTCTATTCTACCGTGGGTAGACTTCAATCTAAGATATCTTTCTGAGTCGGAACTGGTGGAAATCACAGCGATTAAAAAAGTATTTAATCTATAGAGTTTGTTTGTTTGTTTGAACGTGATATTCTCAGGAACCACTAGTCCGAAGTGAAAAATTATTTTAATGTTTGATAGCCCATTCTAGGCTATAGGTTATATAACATCACGCTACGACCAATAGGAGCGGAGTAGCAACAAAATATGTTGCAAAAACATATTTAAAACATTTTATAGCACACTTTAGATCGGCATACCTATCGATAACTATAGGAATCGCTTGTCATAGAAAAATAATGAAGCTTTCTACTCTCTGCACTCCTCCTTTGCATCAACCATGATGTCATTGCCTTCATTGCCTCGCTTCGGCGGGTTTGCATACGATTATAGTGCACGAAGTTGTCTTTATTCGATTCCCATACATATATTGATTTTAATTATTTACTGCATGTATTGATATTGTGTCCCAAAAATATTTAGTCTGCTAATAGTGCGCTGGTAAAGTACCCTGCGACGAAGGCTTGCGGGAATTTTCTATTAAGCAATAACACCCTAGCCGAGACCAGCAAGATTTAGAACATCTTTTTCTTTTTAAGTTGGTCACATTTCTTTTTGGATGTCTGTAATTCTTTGAAAGTCATTGCAATTTTAACTGCTCCTGACAAACAAAGGCCTCGTGAGTCATCATGATTACCGAGTAATTTTAAATATACAATTATGAATGTGGGTGCTAATAAAAGGTGAGACCAAACACTAAAGAAATTATGCTTTTGATATATCAAGTAAAAAGGGGAAAAAAACAATGTAAACGTTTCTATCACAAATAAAAAATAAATATACCGTATCTAACAAGAGAATACAATAATTCACAAATATTTAATTACATATAATTAATAAAAAAAAAAACACTGTTCACAAATTTTGCCATAATTACTAATTACACATTATCAGTAATATAATAATATCTTGGTCTCCTATCTTCAAGACAAACTCGCATCGCGACGTAGTTTTTTTATCTCTGATATTATTCATCATATCAACCCATATGATGGCCCACTGCTGGGCACGGGTCTCCCCAGTAGAACCTACTGGTTCGTAGATCCTGGGGGTAATTGCCATAATCGCCACGCTTGGCGAGCGGGTTGGCGATCGCAGTAAGGCTTTAAGTACGCAGAGGACGCTGCTGCCCGTCCTCCGGAGTGAAATCCCTTAGTCGCCTTGACGACACCCACGGGAAGAGATGGGGTGGTACTATTCTTAAGCCGGCACCACACGGCAATTGATGATATTATTAGCGACGTGGATAGTAGTATATGAGTTCATTATAAATAGGTTTCACATGTTGTAGAAACTACACATCGGCCATCTTTTGTTTTTACGGTTCGTACATATAAATACAGATTATGAATATAAATAAACAAAAAAAGTTAACATAATTAAAAAAGTTTAGGCTAAACATACACACATATAAAAAGTATTTTCTATAGTTATTACTATATATAAAACATTCAAATATATCCCTATACTGATATTTTATAAAAATAAACTGGTTAGTTACATAGTATATCATTAAAATTTAAAAAATATATACATTGACATACCTTTACCAAACTCTCGTAATTACTATACACTCGTCGAGCGGACGACGGGGTGGTCCTATGTCACGTTGTAATTAGCGTGCGATCGAAAACGCGTCGCACGATGCGCTATTTTTTCAAGTTATGAAGGTAAACAAAGAGAGGTAGGCGAATTTCGCGGTGGGGGGCGTAGTCGAGCGGACGTATGTTTAGTTATGTAGGGTTAAAATCATTATCATTAGGTATATGAATATTTAACAAACACTGTAGACGGTTCTCCCTGAATCATTTTAAGAACTTTAATATCCGTAATTTTTAGATTTTTAGAGTTGAAACCAAAAGAAATCGATGAAACTCATATCATTTATGTTATAAGGTAGGCCCTTCTTTTTGGCATTGCGAATAATAATCAATGCGTACTGACTGAGGACAAAAAAGAATGCATTTTTCTATTGTGGAATGCACCGCATCTCCTTCATTTTGCGTTTGCACAGTTATGAAGTATTTAAGTATTATTGACTTACATTTTTGGATACTTCTTTAACGCGTACGTACGTGTACATAGAAAATATAAACAACATTTTTTGGTGTCCACAACAATTGTCCGAAAAAAAAACGAATTGGAGTTTGGAGGTCTGCTTGTAAATCATACATAGCCACAATTTAATCGTAACTAGTATTTGTTTGTCATTTTCCTTGTCGAGTCTTCCCATTTTTTTCTTTAAATTGTGTTATTTATTTTTCGTTATGTCTTTTTTTACTAGAGTCATCTACATTTTAATAGCTGAGACAATTCACAACGATCTTTTTTAGGGACAAAAACGTATATTAAACTCGTTGTTGAAATTTTTTGCATACATTTGTGTGTGCTGCCCTATATACCTTGTTCCAAACAGAGTTTTTTATTTTCCTCAAGTGTAAATTTGTTATACCTTTACCGCATTGCCTCGCCTAAAATTCGATTCTTATGTTATTGAAAGTTTAAGTCACGTAGGTAGAGTAAAGTAGGTATAGCTTTATGGATGTCAATGGTGTGCTACATACCATCATAGTAGGAGCATAAAGCACATTTAGTACACACTATAGTATAGTATTGTACGTCGAACGCTGGACTGGCCACCACAATGACGTTTTACATTTAGACACCCCTTACAGCACCCTATTTTTCCAACTTAAATGCACTATGTAACTACCGCAGGTAATCCCAGTTACGCAGGCATCAACCAATATTACGACAGCATGTCTGTACTGCTTGTATAAAATAAATGCAAACACGAAGCTTACGAATAAAATGGTATCTGGCGTGCTTCGCATGTTGTCACTGCGCAGCGTCATACTTTCAAGAGCGAGATAAGCTGGGACAATATTGCACCAATTTATTTTAGAAAATAATTATTGTTTACTTCAATTTGTTTGATTTTATTTGGCTGGTTTATATTTTTCTGTATTATCAATTGTCAGATTTCTACGAAAGCTTTTTTAAATATCACGAATAAAACGTTTTTTGTATGAAAACCTCAATTGATACCCGGTCGTAAATGGATTTTTTCACGTAATACAATTACATATATCAATACATCGTATAAGAATTATGAAAAACACTCATATTAGCCTTGAAAAAATGTAGTATAATTTCCATTACATAAATATAATTCTTGGGCGTCTATTTTATTTATTTACTTAATGTTATAAAATTGCAGTAATAGGTAGTAGGAATTCACCCCATACACCCCTAGCTACGATGATGCACTTGCGCCAATTTCACACTATAAATACGTTATTTATACTGTGCCAATTTGACGCTCTCGCTTTATCTCAAAACCTCTATTTATGTCATTCTGGATTTTGTGTCGATACTCCTTCCCTGTAATTTTGTAGAAGTAATTCTGTATACGCAACTAGCTATAAGTATGTTATTTTACGTAACCATTTGATGGTGCAGTTTTGTTAGCATATAACACACGACTGCGGCGAATCCTCAAGCGTGTCGCAAAGCACACAACGGCTTACGCTGCGTCGCAGAAATTTTCTTTAAAAAAAATCGAGTCTGGGTTACGTGATTTCCAAATAAAAAATCGCTTCATCGAGAATCTACTTTTCTTTTCATTTATTGTTATAAATGAAAAAAAAATATGTTCTATTTTTATGAAATGTTTATTTGAAAATGTAAAATTCATGTCAATAAGTCGAAAAAATAACCACCTCTTCAGTTGATCACAATTGTGCTCGTTATACGATATTTCGAATTGTTGCTCGCTTCATCAATGTTAGCATTCAAAACGGTTCGAAAGGTTTGTGGTTTAATGTAGTAAATGGGAGGTTTAATCTCCTAAAGTCTCTAAGTGTGACGCCATTCCTGGGCGCCCAGTTCTAATATCCAAAACGGGACATCATTTGGCCCGGAAATGGGTATCTCAAAATCTCCATCGTTTCCTGAGCTATATGCGGGGTTGCTACGTACTTTTGACATTGCATACAATTTTATATATTCAAATAATTATTTTATGAAACATAACGTTTTTTTTTCGATTCTAACAAAATGGTAGCCAATTAAAATTATGACATTACTTTAACGCCTGCATTACTAAAATCACGATGAAAAGTATCATAGATCAATAATCATAGGATACTTTTTGCTGTCCTTCCCAAGATACCATCTATTTCCTTCATACATTTTGATATGATTGAAACCAATGGTAGGTAATAATATAGGTATACATAAATATACAGGCTAACTTTCACATTTGAATAGTAATAGTATGGAATTTTTGATTTTTAGGGTCTTGCTTTGTTTGTCAAAAATAATATTGGTCTATACTATTTATATCTATACTTCTATAACTATATCTATACTTCTATACTAATACTATAAAGATTTGATTGATTGTTAGTATTGAATAGGCTCCGAAACTACTGGACGGATTTGAAAAAATCTTTCATCATTGTGAAGCTACACTAACCCCGGGTGACATAGGCTATTTTTTATCCCTGTATTCCTACGAGAACGGGAACTACGCGGGTGAAACCGCGAGGCGTCCGCTAGTGATAAATAAAACATGAAGTGACCTCTAAACATCTGAATCGGACTCCCGAAGTAGCTGTTATTTAATTTTGTTATGTTCGTTAATTAATTTAAAAAATAAATATTGTTTTAAAATAAGTGGGCGGTTCAAGAATATAACGTTAGATGTTTTGTTAATAGCTTTATTTTTCTTGTTGATTCCAAGAATTAACGGAGGTATATTGTTTTTATTTACACGTGGATTTTAAACGTTTTATAGGAAGGTTTGTCACGCGTTGTAAATGTACAAATCCTAAGTTCACCAGACACATCTTATATCTTTAAACGAGCAATTCTTGTATATATATATAGGTATATATAAATAAATATAATCTGAATTTCGGCAACGGCTCCAGCGATTTTCTTAAAATTTAGTATGCAGGGTTTCGGGGCTGAAAAATCGATCTAGCTAGGTTTCATTTTTAAAAAACGTCGTTCTATCTGTATTTTTAATATCATTAGAATACGAAGGTAAATTTCGCCGCGGTATCCATCGTTTTAATAGCATACGTCGGAAACGGGCGATCCACGAAGCAGATGACCCCGGTTCGAATCCGAATGAAATATATATGTTTCTCCATTTTTATTTTTTTATTATTTTTTTTTCCTTTTTATTTTAATTTTTGATTTTTATTTTTTGATTTGGCTTATTATTTCATATTTTTTTATTATTATGTCGGTAAGATCGAAAAATATTATTCAAATTTTATTAGTATATAATTTCCAAAACAACACGATTTACCAAAAAAAGACCAGGTTAGGGTTCGTTCCGTAGGCAAAATGGCACAAACGGAATCCTTATAGTTTCGTCATGTCCGTCTGTCTGTCTGTCTGTCGATTAAATTTAGTGAAGGTGTCTTATTGTAGCCGCTAATATTAATGTTTATTGTTTAGCTATCAAACTAATTTGGTAGCTGAATAATAAACATTAATATTTGTAGGGGGGCATTTCATACATGTAACAGAAGCTGAAACATTTTTTTAGCAAACTTCAGCGTGTGGTACATCATTCGACAGGTATTTTAAAAACATGGGTTTCTAATAAAACTTTTATTACACATTGAAAGAAAATTGCAAAAATTGTGTTCTCCCCAGCCCCTTATCGATTGAACCGTGTCAAAAAATACGAAAAAAAACAAAAAGGTAGCGCTTAACCAATACTTTAAACAAAAAATATTTCCGATTTACCGTCATTGAGTTATCTATTGCCGAAAAACTGCGTTTCTCGGCAAAAGGGCGTAAGTACCATGAACATACGCTCTTTTGCTGGTGAAATTACGCAAATCGGATTTCTTCACACGGCTACGGCTCCGAAACTCTACACTGAGCATGGCACTTACGCCCTTTTCTTGTATGTCCGATAATGTCGAAAATAATTATTTTAGTTTAAAGTATTTATTAAGCGATTACCTTTATGATTTTTAATACAATTATTGCATTTTTTAATAAAATGGTTGGCAAAAAATGCCTATAAAATTTCTATTATTTTTTGGTCACACAATTCAAAAGATAAGGGGAGGGGATACAATTTATGTAACTTTCGGGGCAATTATTTCCAAAAACATTCAATCAATCAAAAAAGTTTATTTGAAACCTTACATGTTTTTTAAAGGCCTGTCGAATGATGCCACACGGTGATTTTTGCTAATTTTTTTTCAGCTTTTGTTAAATGTATGGAATGCCTAAAAATATTTATTTTTATTATTTAGCTATGAAACTAAGTAGCGGCTACTACAAGACGCCTTTTGATCAAATTTCATCAATATATTCATAGTGTAGTCTTTGAGTAAAATGCCTGTGACATACGGACAGACAAACAGACTATTAAACTATAAGCGTTCCGTTTTTGCCATTTTGGCTACGGAACCCTGAAAATACCGAGCAAAGCTCGGTCATCCAGGTACTGACAATAAAACTCAATTATCATAGCATTTTACTAAAAAAAATGCCAATAATAAGATATATCCAATCAAATACCGAAATTCACGAGTACACAAGAAGTTTTTGAAGTTGATTAAATAGCATACTGGATCAACATGAGCAAAGCTATCTAAATTTTATTGTCAACAAAGATATGACGATGCATGTAGCTCATTGTACAACACGCCATAAAGAACACTGTGTCTTTTAAACTAGATTATACGCGAGGCGGGTTGCACAACATATACTCGTACATTCTTGCCTCCTCGCCTCTACAGGGAATATTTTCCATTTTCTGTAACAATATGCGTTAACCCTATTTTTATAAAATTGTAAAGAAGCTGTGTTTTACATTAAAGATATTTCAACTTGTAGTAGTGTTTAGGTATGTTAGAATTTTAGCTTTAAAATGCAATTAAGTTACCACCATCAAACTGTACGGCTTTGCGTAAACCTTCATAAAAAAACCAACAAACAGGCATGAAAAAAGATCTATGATTCAATTTTCGCATACATACAGCTATTTTGGAATACCTAATAGAAATTGTTTAAATATCCACAGTTAAAAATACCGTGTGATAATTTACTTTTGAATAACGTACAAGTAAAAATATAAGCTCCGTGTATAAACAAAGCCGCAAATAAGGTTATCACCCAATTCGGTTACAGAACCGTTTGTCAGTCGGGAGTCGGGAGCTGCTGGGAGTCGGGAGCCGGGAGCTGCCACCAACGGCTCTTTACCGCACCTTTTATACAAATATCAAAGGGATTTTTAACAAGTAGCGCTAAGCTCATCACACAAATTACATTGAAATGGAAAAAGTTGGCAACAAATATTAAAGTACCCTTGCTTTATTTACATTTAGGGACAAATTCGTTGTTCCTTTATAAAGTATTATGGGCCTTGGACAGGGTCGCAATTCTTGTATTTTGTGAGTGATGTGTCGTAAGTTTAGAAATAACTACCACTTATTTGCTTCATCAAACTTAAACCCAAATATATTATTTTTTATAACCAAATTATTGAATTCCAAGTTCCAAGTGTAAACGAGAAGGTGCCAAATAACTCATGTGGTAGGTAGTCTTTAAAATCATTAACTTAAATAACAGTTATACGATTTTTTACAATCAACCAATGTTTTTGGTACATTATTCTTCTTCAACTACACAGGGATACTAATAATAACAAAAAAACTTTGAAACCATTTTAAACCGTATAGGTGCCGTAAAGAGTAAACACAGTAGTTCAGTTTTCATTTAACTATCAATAATTCTGGGGTAATTGGGATATCCTGTGAGAGAAAGCAATTTAATCCCTAGAGCCTCTTTTCCATTATAATAATTAATTGCATATTAGCTCCGTTATCGAGTTAATGACCTTACTTTAAATAAAGTAGTTAAATAATACTTTTATTCTTATTCTAGGAATAGCCCGAGAGCTGATGGTAATTTTCGGTTAGGTGTTTGAGGCACGCTGAAAACTTGTTTAATACTTGTTCAATGGTACCCGAACAGAGATCCGTAGACCTGACTGGTGGGAAAGCGGGACTAAATTAACTTTTATATTTAACTACGAGAAATTATCTGTATTTGTTAAACATTTATTCATAACTAGCTGTCCCGCGCAACTTCGTATGCGTAAATTTTCCCCGTTTTAGCAACATTTCACGTCGCTACTCCGCTCCTATTAGTCGTAGCGCGATGTTTTATAGCCTATAGCCTTCCTCGATAAATGGGCTATCCAACAAAAAAATATTTTTTCAAATCGGACCAGTAGTTCCTGAGATTAGCGCGTTTAAACAAACAAACAAACAAACAAAGCAAACAAACAAACTCTTCCGCTTTATAATATTAGTATAGATAATATAATATTCTACTTCAATTTCAGCGTGCCTCGAATATGTTTTTACAACAAAGAGAGAGATTTGCGAAATATTTTGCAAGCGCCTGGCTTGGTTTAAAATCTGACCAAATAATTTAGCTTATTCATTTTTCACTTTTTAAGTATTAAATTTTAAGTCACAAAAAATCAAAGTACCAAAGCATAATTACTTTGCAAAATAAGTACTTCTTTAAAAAAATATAATTGTTAATCGATTTACCTAACCCCGTTATCCCTCAGCCAGTTCCGTGGTTCTGTGCTGGGTATTATAAGACAGTTATTAGGCAAGCTTTCAGTCTGCCTCAAATACCTATCCAACAATTACCATCAGCTCTCCTACTAAAGGTAATTTTGAATTCAGCCGAAGAAAGCAAAACACTAGGTACTGTTAAATAATTAAGACACAAAGTTTAATCATTAAGAGAGTTTATATTTAAGTCAGCGCCTAATGGCAGCTTTAATTGGAATAGATTAGTACATTTATTATACATACTTCTGCTCTTTTTCTATTTCGACTGAAATTTTAGTGGGCTAATTACGTATGTTATTAAGAACTTTATAAATGATTTTAATAACCAATGTTCGTTATTACATATTGTAAGTACCTACAGTATATCTACGTTATAACTTGGTCGAAATAAATAATTATTTATTCCGACCAAGTTATAACGTAGTAGTATTTCTTACACACGAAAGGGAAAGCACAAAAAAATTGACAACTTAAAATCATTATTTTTATCCTTACGAAGAATACGACTGCTTTAACATCATTCTTTAAACCAAGATATATTATTTCTCCATAAAAAAGATTACTATCAAGTTCTAAACTTCTTGAACTTCTGCTTAATGAATACATGTTTTGCAAAAGAAAGAAAAGAATGGCCGTAATTTATCACGCAGAATCTTACTTTCAAAAGTAAATAGTTTTCTTTAACTAGTCCCTAAGTAACATTATCAAACTGTGACAACAATATTTACCTAAGTAAAATATGACGGCGCAACATATTGCAACACTTGACATTCACTGTCATTTACGTCGGAAAAGAATGAGGGTAGTTGATCATTCTTGCGGAACGTCACATGGACGTGATGGCGGGGCGGCCATCTTGTAGGCAGTTCGCCGACGAGAGCCGTTTGCGCACCACGTGCCCGACGAATCGCTAATTTCCGACCCGATCATTTTATTTTTTCTTATAGTGATATGTGGAATAAATTATTAGCTATTTAATTTAGACGCGTCTAGTATTATTTTGTTTATTAAATTATCTGTGGTGAAATTAAGATTTAAATTTAAATAATAATGGTAAAATCTAAACCTAGTGATCTCCCGGTGTTCGTGAACGATGGCAAGCTATAACCTGCGGCATCCTGAGTCTACAAATACAATAAACTATACAACAAAATACTTTATTAAATACATTAATTAATAGTATATAATAAATCTCGTAAGTTTCTTTAAACTATTATACAAAAAAACAATAATGTGTAGAAACTCAAGTATCTTTATTTCGTAAAGCCAAATTAATTATTGTTTGAAAACCAAAGAAAAGAAATATTAAGTTAGGCGGCAGTTCTGAGCGTAATGCTCAGGAGAAGAAGCTGCCAAGAGCTGCCAACAAACTCTTGGGCCACTCTTTTGAAATCATCAAGTTCTTCTTTACAGTAATAATTTTATTGAAATACGAAATCGTATCACAAATATTATACTATATCTTACAGCGCATTAATGGATCGGACGGGGTCTTTGTATACCATGTTATAAATCGATATTTTCCCGGGAAATACGTCGGACACTCAGAAAGTTTTGAGAAACTAAAAAACTAACTTCTATGTTAATTAAATCTTTTCAAAGAACTCTCTACCAGCCTCTATACCAAGTTTAATGCGTCTGAACCAATTTTCGAAACATTTCTTCCAGTACGCCGCAGACACCTCCTTTACGGCCTTCTCGAACGTTGCTAGCGCTTCTTCCGACGATGAAAACTGTATCCCTTTAAACTGACTTTATATTTTAGGGAATATAAATAAGTCACACGGTGCCAGATCAGGACTGTAAGAAGGGTGACCCAAGACTCTGACCGGTGTGGTGTCAAGGAAGTCGTTTTGAGCGCTGAGTGTGCGAGCAGGTTGTTATGGTGAAGAAGTACCTCGCGGAGCCTGGTGTTTGGTCGCTTGTTGCTCATTGCAGACAAAACTTCTGACAGGCAATTTCCAAAAATGACCATTCGGCGTTGATGCTGAGCCTCGTAATAGAATTAAAACTAGATACCCCGTCAAAGTGAAGAAACTAGCGATCACCATTTTTCTTGCGCTTCTCTTCAATTTCGTAGCGTTAGTTCGTTTTGGAACAGCAGATAAATCCAGGATTCGTATGCGCACCGAGACGAAACTGTTTAAATTATATCTCCACATGAACAGCTTGAGAGCTTCGGTGAGGTACTGCACCCAGCACGGAACTATCCTCATCAGGCGAAGGTGCTAGTGTCATGCATGGGTTATTCCATAATAATAATAATAATAATATCTTGGGACAACTCACACAACTATCTATATACTCTCAACTATATCCCAAACTAAGCAGAGCTTGTACTATGGAAACCAGACGACTGATAAACATACTTATATATTTCTAAATACATACATATTATAGATAAATAACACCCAGACACAGAATAAACCATCGTGCTCATCACACAAAGTTTTATCCTGGGTGGGGATCGAACCCATGACCTCTTGCGTAGCAGTCGGATACAGTCCCACCGCGCCACAGAGGCAGTCCGAAATAATGAAAATACCAACTGCTTGGTTTCTGATCATGATGAAAAATCAATAATGAATGAATAAAGGGTGCCTTAAAATGGGCATGTGGGCCGCCTGATAAAATCAGTTAATTATTTTTTTAATGTCATTTTCGAAAGAATTCCAAATATAGTACAATAAAACAACACTTTATTGCGTCCAGATATCATACAAAAAATAAAACCTAGGTTAAGAGAATCGAAGGTTTTCAAATTTGCTAAGATAAATAATAATAATTTAAAAAAAAACATAAGTAGGTACGTCTGAATTAAATGAAATTAACATCGTATTTTTTGAAAATTCCAGATTTTGTTAGTTGGCTCAAATGCCTATTTAAGGGCTAAAGAGGGTAATTTAAAAAATATATATACCATCTTCTATATAAATATAAATGTTATGTTGGTTTGTATACGCTTCAAAAACTCAAAAAGTTCTGCACCGATTGAGCTGAAATTTTAGCATGATATATAATCCGCATCAAGGATTGTTTCTATCTAATGTTTGCATCAGTCACATATCCGAGACCGCGAAAAAACAGTTTTTTTTAATGATCAGCTGTGTACCAATAACCGCGCCATCTGCCGGTAGCGAGGAAAACACTCGCTGACAACTGCAATAGTAATGGCGCAGTCAAATGAGAAACAATATTCGTTCCCAATTACAGAGTTCATTTACAAAAAAAATTGCATCTGATTCTGATTATTATACAATCTGAATTAAATATTCACTTAAATCAAGGAACTTTTGTGCGATCGTGTCGTGATCGAACTGCGCCTTTCACCAAATCGTAAATATAGGTTATATTTTATTGTTTTGTTTATCATTTCGCAACCATTTAATCACAATGTGCCACAGCGAAGCGTGGCAGGGTACAGCTAGTTTATAATATTTTTCTCAAATATTTCGGCAAGTTTGATACTAAAATCTACCGTTACTTCTACATTGGCTAGATACACCTAAACAGCACGATTGTTTTTAACGACACATTCGTTCGAATTTTAAAAAAAACGGCGTGTAATGAAAGGCTATAACTTATTTATTTCCTTGTTAATATCTGATTTACCAGAAGGTGGTCTCGAAAAAATCCTACTTGACTATAAGACATGACTATTGCTTTACTCTTTGCTAAGATATTTTTATTTTTTATTTTTATGCAATAAAGTATTATTGCACTGTATGGATTTTATTTCTAAAATATGATGACACTTTTGAGATTGAAGCCTAATTAAATATCATCTATTACATAAGCACTAGTAGCATAAAAAACTAACTTCCTACAGTAAATATTATTAGCAGAGAAGCTACCTGAAAATCATGAAAATCTACATTTTTTTACGAAAGTTTAATCGAAATGTAAATCTATACTAATATTATAAAGCTGACGAGTTTGTTTTTTCTTTTGTTTGTTTGTTTGAACGCGGTAATCTCAGGAACTATTTACTAATCTCTCTACTGGTCCAAATTGAAAAAATCTTTCACTGTTGGATAGCCCATTTATCGAGGAAGGCTATAGGCTAAATAACATCATCAGCGGAGCAGCAATGAGAAATGTTGCAAAAACGGGGAAAATTTACGCAGACGAAGTTGCGCGGGACAGCTAGTTATAAAATAATACAAAGAGTTATTTAAAGTTCATTAATTGGTCTGTACAATTTAGTAATAACGATCACTATTTGTGTAATAGAAAAAAACTGTAATCCATTAGAGGTGACCCTGAAATCGACTATTATCAAACTTTAGATGACTGTAAAAAAATAAGCTCTTGAAAAATATAATCTTGATGGTTTTTAGGTATTAGATACCTAGACAATAATCTTCTAAAATTTTTCATAAAAATCGGAAACCATGTGGCGCGCTTTTTAATTCAAATTTGGTGTTGACTGAGTTACGGCTGCAGATTCGCATCATTCATCGAGTATTGTAATAAAATCATGTTTTTATATACAATCATAAAAGGGGCTATATGTTATGGCCAGTCTGCCTATCAGATTTTGCCCGCTAGTATCTATTATTAATTAAATTAATATTAATCGACTTACTGGGAAAAAAAATCTCACTTGTTATTTCATTGAAATACACGCTACTTTATAAAAATAGACGTAGAGAACTTGAAAAGCGATAGGTGCCTTTGCGCACTTGCCCGCAACCCCTTCGCAGCCAGGTGTAACCAGGTAACATTTTGTTACGTTATTACGTTCATGGCGTATTTTCATAATTTATATATCAAATTAGAGCTATTTATTTTCTGTATATATAAAACTACCTCTGCCTATGCAAAAGTGCCCGCAGTCGGAGTTGCCAGCGATTAAATTTGTTTAGAGTGAGAAAGACTTATCGCTTTACACCATTCGTTAGACGAGGATGGCGATAGCTAGCTCTGCTGTTGTAACGAAGAATGCAGTAATTGATAAAAATTATTATTTTAGTTATTTGCTTGAAATAGCTACGTAATTTTCAATAATAACAAAAAAAAAACAAATTGGTAACTAAAATTGTATTAACATAAAATGCAGTAATTAGACCAAGTTGTTCACATTCATCAAGATGAACTGCAGTTGCCATTATTATAATAAACTAGCGGCCCACTTCGGCTTCGCACGGACTTTCTCCATCATCTATACGCATAATTGACCTTCCAGTTCATAAAATAGCTCCACAGTATTCCAGAGCATGGTCGCGTAGGTATCAAAGCTTAGAAGTCTAACTACGACGTCTAATTCGTGGTTTCCTATCTAATCCCTCACATTTATAGTACATATCACTAAATGTTCCGCCACCCATTAGACAGACACTCCGCCCCAGACAGCGCCCACTATTCTTCACGAAATATTCAAAATTACAGCCTCCTAGCACTAACAGTCTCGGCCGACATAGCGAAACTAAAAGGGTTCTGTTTTGCCATTTTGGCCACGGAACACTAAAAAAGCAGAACAGTAGCACATAAAATACAATGGTTGTAACCGTTTGAAGTAAAGTGTTGAAGTAGAAACCTATTACAGAGAGTAGGGCAGGCGCCACAATCAAATTTAATGAAACCCGCCGTGGCGCGCTGTTTGATTAAAGACAGTCTGCAGCTGCAGCACACAACCAAGCGCGGATATAATACAAACACTAGGTATTTGGAAAACGGTTTTTTGTTTAAAATTACCAACTATACGTAACAAAAGTACCAGTATCTATATGTAGGTATAATAAAATCGTAACGAACAAATGTCAATTCAAAGAATATATTCAAGAAAACATAATGTAGGAAGTTTTTGTAACAGCAGAAGAAGACAAAACAATACATTTAGAATGTTTGTCTATCTGTCTGTCGGTATAGGGGCATCATGCGAAAAATTTTGCATATAATCCGGTGCGGTCTAACTTAAAAGTGTTCCTCGACAGATGATAGGTCCTACAAATTTCATTTCTTTACAATATTTCGACATCCATGCGAACGAAGTCGCGGGCAATAGATTGTTATGAGTTTTCACGAGGACACAAACTAATCAGAGAGTCAATAAATTTTAATGAATCTTAACCTTAGCACAAATCTTCTTAATAGATTTCGCTCACAGCAGTCAATCTCACTCAAGCGACACCGATCCCACACAAACAGTTTTATAGTTCACAACACTAAAGTGCTCTCTTTATTCTTTCTCAAAGCCAAACGTACTATAGGTCACAAGCCATGACACCACGTAGCAGGTACGTTAAGGGCACAATACATCGAGAGTGCAGAATGCAGTTTGACTTAGCTTATGCAAAAATGCAGAAAATAAATAATTGGGAGGTGGTACTCGTACCTAGTTTTGTACTCGTAACTTATTTATTAGAATATTCTTACAATTTTCTTTACACGTTATAACTAATGCAAACAATACAAATGTAATAAATATATTATATGTCTAAAAAAATGAACAATTCCATTACGAGGCTAAAGCAGCATCAACGCCAAATAGTATACCACGAAATGCCTGCAAGAAGTTTTGTTTACAATGAGCAACAAGCGACCGAACACCGGACTCCGCGGGGTACTGCTTCATCATGACAACGCGCCCGCACACTCAGGGCTTAAAACGAGGGACACCAAACCGATCAGAGTCTTGGGCCACCCTCCTTACAGTCCTGATCTGGGAACGTGTGAATTCTTTTTATTCCCTTAAATTAAAAAAAAACAGCTGAAAGGGATACAGTTTTCATCGCCGGAAGACGCGCTAGCAACAGAAAGCCGTAGAAGAGGTGTCTGCGGCGGACTGGAAAAAATGTTTCGAAAATTGGTTCAGCCGCATGAAACTTTGTATAAAGGCTGGTGGAGAGTTCTTTGAAAAGATTTAATTTAAATATTTTATCCACAGAAGTTAGTTTTTTAGTTTCTCAAAGTGGCCCACGATTATATTATTGTGGCTATATGTTTGTTTTTGAGAGTTGTGTTGGAAATGTGAAACAAAATTATATAACGAAATCAAAAGACTAAGAAAACTACCACAGCTAAGTCGGCTTTGCAAATTTATGAGTTTTAACGGACCAAGTGAGAAGTAACAATATGTTTGTTTAAATGCCAATGAAATTTACTTCTTTCAACTTTGTTAGAAGGATGAAACAAAATCAACAGAAAACCCACTTGTTAGATTGCATTGTTGTGATAGGCAACTACGGACCCAACCTTGTGCTGCGTAGCACGCTGTTTTCTAGTATATATTAAGTAAAAATATTTATTAGCAAAGGTTTAATTAAGGTACGCCTTGTGTTACGTAATAGTAACTGAACTGTGATTCTGATTGCAATTTATTAATAATTCTCTTCTGAAGCGGCGATAGGTTTAAAATCCTGCCTATTATACTACCGACGTGAACAAACTCCTAACACAGGTAATTTAGCTTAGCTGGAGGGGTTAACAAGATTGCTAGTTATCTTTTAAAAACAATAGTTTAAGTGAATATTTATTTTGATAAGTGTCTTGAATAAGAATTTTAAATGATTCCTTAAAGTTTTCCACCGCAATCCACTGAACAAATGCAATGTTTTTGTTAACTGTACTTTGAATATGTTATGTAATGTGGGGCGAAACATGAAACAAATTTGAAATAGAACGAGTCATGACATTTTTGGAATGTAGGTTGTAATCGTGGGACAAACGACGCATAAATCAAATTGAAGAAAAAGGCTTCAGATATTATATCAAAGACTTACCAGGTGCCTAGTAATTAATATCTTTAATTTAATATCAGCAGCCTTTTTCACGTTAAACATTGTGAATGTGGTTGCTATTATTACAACAAAGCCAAACATCAGAATATGACAAATCTAATTCTCTAATCTAATTAACTACCTAATTGAAATCTATTCAATAGTGAATCATCTACCTAAGTGTGTAGTGTGTGCGTGTTTTAAAACCATTTTCTCTCTTTCTAATTGAAGTAATAAACCTACATATTAGGTACACACTATGAGTAAAAATATTTGTGATTTCTCTCGTCTGAACGGATGCCCAGATGTAGTCAAAAGAGTAGCAGCCAAAAGTCAAATATTATGACTTAGGTTAGTATTGTGTAGACTCTTTTTAAGTATAATAGATAAGAATGGCCGTCATGGCAAGAAGAAAAAGATCAAGTCTTGCTATAGGCAAGCGCCAAGTCCACATAAGTATCTAGTTCTCCAGAAACATAATTTATGGAGTTTGAAGTCAATGACCAAAACAAGGCAATAATAAACTCATGGTCACTCTTCAAACGCCAATGGAATCAAGTTAAACTTACAACGGTGGCAAATGGCTTGAAGCTTTGATTACAAATTCCTCAATAAGTCTACTGATCTATAAATAGATCATCTCTACCCAATTTACAAAGTAAATCAAAATTAAACCACTTCTGCAATGACAAAATTGAGTTAACCTCTGCACCTTGCCATCTCTAGAACGTCTCTAATTGGGCTCTAGCTCAGTTTACTCTCAAAATATCTCAGAGTTCAACGGTAATTGGATGACTACCGATTTAACTTGGACACCTAAATGCAGCTAATCTTACAAGTGGTCGCTTACCGAGAGAATCCTAAGTCAGCAATGTTGTACTAAATAATTTCTGTTACAATATCTCATTATCGATCAACTTACGCAGCAATTTAAGCCTCCATTGACGGAAATAAAAATAAATCGCTCTGCGAAAGTTGCGATATGAAGGTGTGACAACTCATCTGAGGGTTACCAAAAACCTTACCTTTCTTACCTATAACTTTTTTGGAAAGCCGTCCTGAAAGGAAACGAATATTCTTATAGAATCAATACGATTCAATTCGAAGTCCGGCCTATATTTCTACAAGTCCTTCAAATTAATCAAAACCTATAAGCTACTTTTATTAATCTAAAAGAAAACCGTTCATTTGAAAACGCGTAAGATTTGAGATTATTACGACGATTTTTTTCGCAATAAAACGTTAACCAACACAAGTGTTACATGTAACTTGGACAGATGACAATGTAAATCACTAAAAAATTGTGCAGTTTTGCTCGATTGAAAACCACTATGACTAAGACTTATGTACGATTTCCACCAAACGGGTGACGCAGGAGCGCAGCGCAGTGCTTTTCACATTGTGCTAGAGGAAATTCAGGCTTCTAATCTTAGCCATAAGTTTCATATTTACATGAAATTTAGATTTCTTGGAACTCGGTTAAACTCGCGCGTATGCCGCGTCATCCGATCGGATGCGCTCGGACGCAGCGGCAGCCAGTCGGTTCCTCGTGCACGCGGCTGTTAACGCATCCGGTGGGCTCCACTCTGCTACCCCCGCGCGTATCTCTAGTTGCTGAGAGCAAGCTAACGGATACAAAAGCACCCGTGCGCATACCCCGGGGTTCCGGCAGGTTGTAGCCGTCGGGCGGACGCGGTCGGTTGCTCGCGCGTCTTCGCGCATCTGCTGCGATGCGCCCGTGCATCGCCTGGTTGGTGGCTAAAGCGAAAACTTTAGCGTGACCCACAACAAGTTTCTTACTTCGAATTGAGCGACCGACCTCAACCCGATTAACAAATTGCGAGTTCACGAGACTGTGCTTTAAGTTGTCAAATGGGCAAATGGTACTGCCGGTACCATCCACTCTAACTCCACGCAATAATTTAAAAACCTCTAGATTTTCTCAAAACTCAGTCGGTAAAATACACAGAGACAGTATGTTGCCAAAATCTTCTATTGTGTCAAACTGCGGTTGTTTTATAGAAGAAAAAATAGCTCTCCTTATAATAAACTGTAGGAGCTATAGTACCTACTTGGCAAAAATATAGATGTTGTACTACTGATAGGTAGATTTGATACAGCCCTAACTAATGCAGCAAACTCGCAGAACTGTCAACAGATAACTTTTGGAATGTTGAATATTTCATGGCCTGTTTGTGTCTTCGGTATGCTAATTGTGCCTTTTGGTGCCCCGGGAACAGGTCTACTCACTCCTCCTCCTAAGTGAAGGAGCACAGTTTGTAAAAGTAGCTGGGAATTCTCTTGTTAGAACAAGCTAGAAAGGTTTCAAAGAATTCTGTAATGACACCTAAATTAGTTTTGAAGTAATCCAAGACGAAAGTTAGTGTGCAAATATTATTTGTAAAGCGTAAATTGCGTTTTGTGTCTCACTTTGTATTTTATTTTGCTTTTTATTTTCGCTGATGTCACGTGTATATGAATATTTCTCAAGATATTACAAACTGTCTGGCCGGCGATGGGCGAAAAGAGATCGCTACTCGCTTCCTCACCGTTGGTGGGACAGGTGCCTAAATATGGTGAACTTTGCACGGAACGATATTTTCATACATAGGTACTGTGCTTAAGCAAAGCGCAGAAATCTAAACGGACACGTAATTTTGAAACACCTCGGAGATTCTATGTTTGCGTTGCTCGAGCGCGTTTGTGTAAGTTTACCTTCTTTACTCTCGGTATTTAGTGATTGCGAGCTGATTCGTCGAACGTTAAAACTCATGTGTGCTCAACTTCCGCGCTCAGAATAAAAACCAAGTACATATTATTCTAAGGTCGCGTGTCGCCATCTTTGGCTGTCATCGTTATAGGTACTTACATTACATTACATAAATAAAAAGCAACGAAAAAGTTTAAAAATTATTAGGTGTATCTTTCTTTACAATGACTTTGGTTATATGGTTTATAAGCTTACATTTTCAAGCGTCCGATTCGTCCTTGATAGAAAGATTCGATTTTCTTGTTCGTTCATAATTCTTTAGAATTTTCTTTTAAAATATTTAATCAGTGTACAAATTTTATCCATTATGTAGGGATAATTATGCTAATGAGCAAACCTTTTAATTAATTACTCGGTGAGCGACGGCTCCTATGACCTCAACAATTAATGATTAGGGGCGGGTATTATCCGAACAACGAGAGTACTTGCACCATCAGGGTGGTTCACTTTATTATACCAAATAACATTCACTGTCAGACTTCAAGTTACATAAATAAGTTCCGAACCTCAAAAAGAAAAAAAGGGACCCTTGCAAAATCACTTCAGTGTATGACTGTCTGTAAAGATTTTTTTCTCAAGAATAAAAGAATACTGCCAGTGAAACTATCAAACTTGTAGTTGTAAGTCGGCGTAATCAAACGATCCGGTCATTTAAGCTGCATATTTTGACCTTCGCAGAGAAATGAAACCTACAGGTTACTTCCAGTTAACTTACGATCATAAAATTGGATAAGAGACAATCATAAAGCATAAGTAAACCTGAAAATCCGAAAACCGTAAATTTGTACTAAACCACAAATACAAATTTGTTAGTACGAAACCCTCGATGCGTGATTCCGACTCGCACTTGACCGAATTTTAATATATATTCTTGCTAGAGTCTACTAAGTTTGGTGTATCTGCTAATACAGTGTTCTGACTACCTCAGTGGCACAATGGAAGCATGTATCTACTACTGTGTAGAAGGTTGTGTGTTCGGATCCTCACTTGCGGTACAGAACTCTATGTGATCCATAAAATAAGTTGCTCCCGCTTGGAGTCTCCTTCGTGTCCTTGGAGTATATGTTTGTAAATTCCCCTGCTAGACGGCTAGAAACCTGGTACTTTTAAAAAATCAAGATAATGTTTACGCGTCTAAATCAGCGAGGTGTGTATATGAGATTATTTATTGTTTATTATATTATATGATATTATTTCTTCCTTAGTATGTATATGTTTTGGGTTTTTTAGTTTATTTTTTGTTATAATGCAACAATTTAAACAATATGCACCTCCCACTACCACTACTCACCACCACCCAAAGGTAGAGAATGTCTATGGCATTAAGTACGCCTTTTGCAATGTATTTGCAGTAAGTATTATATGTATAAATAAATAAATGAAAAACTTCAAAACTATCAAACGGATTTTTCTCAAACAAATATACGAACAATTCCGATTAAACTAGTTTTCTAATAATAAAAAACCCATTCAGATCCGTCCACCCGTTGAGGCGTTACGATGCCGCAGATATACGAGTACATACACGTTGTACTTGTAACACTACTTCTTCTTGTCTTGGGGTTTAATCAAAACATTAGGATCTTCAACCACACTATTCAATACTAGCAAAGTAACTTGTAGCGTATTTCAATAAAAAACACAATTAACACAATACAGAATTTCCTATAGTACTTCAAAAGAAAATTACACCAATTACAGTGCCATAATGAGCCATTCGTTGACAGACGCCGGACGAAATCTGAGCGTCGTTTTCTATTCAGACAAAAGCGTGCCCACGGCTCATCGGGCTGGAGTGAGGGGCTGCGGGCCGGAGCTCGGAGTATCGAGTTAACGTTTGAATTGAATATGACATGATTCAAATTGGTACGTGGTCATGAAAGGACATCGCTACGCTAATACGCGGCTCATGACATCGTGGCATCTGTAACCTATTTTATGAAATTACCTTGGCCCCGAATTATAATATTTATAATAGATAACCGATTTCGGTCAGAACAGTCGATCTTGATAGAGAAAGCCAACTAAGCAGGGAAATATTCTGATTGTTATTCGTAGCAATCTAGCCGCCTTTTCACTTTGACGAAGGTGTCCGCCCTTCTGCCCTGAAACAGGGCTATCAAATCAAAATCATTCTAACACATAGACTTAGGATATACTAGGGTGTTCTAACACGGGTGTAGCCGTGGACGGAGACTATTCAAAGAATCAAAATAATTATGTTGTAAACTTAGCTGTGATAGTTTTCCTTTTAATTCCACTATATATACTACTACCGTGATTTTTTTCACATACCCTACATCAACCATTTAGTTGACACTTGACTCTAACAAAAATTTCCATTTTAAAGCTTAATATTTCACAAATGGATCCCTAAATCGAACAATGGTCTTTACAATTCCTAAATGTTTTTAAAATACCTATCTAATGATATCCGTCACGATGGGGTAGGTAACAAAAAAAATTACATCCATACTTTACATATAGGGGAGGTACCCTAAAAATTTATTTTATACAAAATTTTATTCCTTTATATATGTGTATCCACGCAAAATTACTGCCTTCTAGCATTTACAGTCTCTGAGCTAAGCTGCGGACGGACGGACGGACGGATATGACGAAACTATAAGGGTTCCGTTTTGCCATTTTGGCTACGGAACCCTAAAAATATATAATATTCTTACTAGTTGTGAAAATACTTATAAAAAAGAATGATCAATAAAAACTACAAAATCGACCTGCAAAAATACATTAACAAGATACCCTATAAATTTAATATCATTCAGTCGGAGGCACGATGATCATTCAACAGAATTCAATAATGCCTCCGACTAGATGATATTATATTTGAAGGGTATCTTGTTTTTTTTTTGCAGGTTGTTTTTTTTGGTTTTTAAATGTATTTTTTTTATTTACTGCTTTTTAGTCATTGTAAGATAATTACAAGGTGATTTAATAAAAACTATTTGTTTTATTATTAACGTTGTTTGATGTGATAACGTCTTATAAATCGGTGACCAGCTGCACTCACGAAAAAGTGTGACGTCACCGGTTCCGTCCGTTCCGCCTGCTGTCACAGGCATGGTCGTTTATTACAATGTCATCAATGTTTTGGGGATTGCAGCGACTTGCGATACCATTGGAAATAAAAAAGGTGTCACAGGCATGGTTGTTGGTTCAATGTCATCAATGTTTTCTTATGACGTTATCACGTAAAATTATCGTCCGTAAACCGACTTTACAGACAACCATTTTTTTTCAATTATTTATAATAATATCTATAATAATAATATCTAACTCTAACTAACATTAAAGTGTATATTTAATGTGCGGCCCGAGAAAAAAAATATTTCGAAGACCCACAAGTTAAAGGCCATAAAAAGGCGAGTTCGAAAATATATATTATCCTTAAGTTTAAAAAGTTTGATCCGAAATTAAGATTTAATAAAATCTGTTCAGCCGTTGAGGACTTGTGAGTGATACATACACAGTCACAGGCCTACAGACGACAGGAAGCACCGCGGGAGTGAGCAGCTTTGAGTGTCGAGCGATACGGTTCACCATCACTAGAAACACGTGAGCGGGTTTCCCTGTAATGCCCTTGAAAATGACATTTTGACCCCCGAGTTGTTGTTTGGCACACAGTGCACACCTAGGATGCACACCCGACACAAGGTGTGGTGGTGCATAAAATTTTCATTAAGTCATAACTTGTAACTGACAGTATATTTTTTTTTCCTCTCTTATACAAAATTATTCTCATTTTAATGGACTATACACTCTTGGTCATTGTCTTTTAAACAAATATTAAGTACCCAATTCACGACGTCTGCAAAATTAAAAAATAATATCGTAACTATAACCTAACATGACTTTCTCGTCTAAAAATATTTTTGTGGTGTGCAGACCTGATGGCATTTTAAATGTTTTACCACAAAAACATCTACCATACGATTTTTCGTATGGTAGGTTTTTTTATTCACGTTCTGTAATCTTTTGATCCTATTTTACCGAATTAAAATTTTAACTAAATCCTTGCTAAACAATAATCCGAGACCACCTATTGGGTAATATGGTAAGGTGAAGGTAACACGTGTAGGTGTCCGATACTTGGTGTGCACGTGCACCGTCAGCACATTAGTGACGGTTCCATACGTGTATTGTGTAAAACGATACGTACCTTCACTTCCAATTAGTCTTTCTTGATACTTAGTATTTATAATTTTATATAGACTATTGCTTGACCGTCAGTTCTGCTTATTTTCGCTTTATTTTATTTAATAACTAGTTGCGGCCCGCGATTTGATGTGCATGAAATTTAAAATAATAGGTTTTATTTTGGAAATTTAATGTTATTCCTTAATATAAGTGCCTAGTCACTTTACCTATAAAGTTACAATGTATTTTAGAAACACATTATAAATATATACATCAATAGAAAAAGATAGATATTAAAAATAATACATAGAAATAATATAAATATATTTCAATGTTTTTAAAATTAAAACTTTAAACATTTTCATTATTTTCGACAGGAATCAGCGTAAGTGCTAAAAATATAAGCATTTCTTGCAGCGCCTGAAAAAGGTACTAAGTCCTGTTGTTTCTTACTTTAAGACCAAGTATGAAGATTGAATTTGTAAGTGAAAAAGGTTTGGGCTTATTTGATGTAGGTTCTTTATGCTAGTTATTATTGTGATTCGATCACTGGGGCAAAGCCACAGATGCTAGTTAATTATTAATTTGTGATCGACTTATTACTAGCGATGCATTAGGTGCTTTAATGACTGAAATATTTCGGAGGAATGTAATATAATAACATTTTAAATGTTAAGACAAACAAACAAACACGAGTCATTTAAATATAGTTAAGAATCAATCGCAATATAACATGTAATTCAATACAAACGTTAAACGTAAGCTTACAATTTCTCAAAACATTGTTACAGGACACCGAACTCTTTGGTGATTTAGTTTATACCTGCATATACCACAGACGTATAAACAGAAGTTATACACACGAGATAGCATGAGATACAAACACATACACACACAGTACAGGTACAATCACAGACTTACTGTCATGCTGTCATACTGCTCATTCGTGTCAAAGTCTAATTACGTAAATATAAAATATCAATACATAAAAAAGTTATTCTTATCGAGTTCTACGTAGCCTTTAAATAAAGTTTAATAACAACACTAACAAAATATTTGTGACTATTTAGTTTTATTCAGAACGCGAAAATAAATGCATATAATTTAATGTTACCTCTCAAAGTGACCGTATATTTGGTACCTACTTCGACACAAATCTGGGCACTGTTCCATGCACCGTCAGCGGCACAAGGAAATATAACTAATAAATATAAAATACGTCCGGGCCAACAAGCCTTCCGTGCGCTCCATTGAGCACCAGACTCTACGGTCCGGCCACGTCCCGGAGACGGCCTGCATGAGTGTGGATAGAACGTAAATCCCTCGTTCAAGCTAATGTCAGTTTCTACGTGTATTAGACTGGTTGTACTTTCAAGATCTAACGGATTCTTTATCTCACATGCTTGGTAAGTGAAATATCTCTTAATAACTGATTGAATCAGGCGACACGGTAGAAATCCATCATAGGTAGATAATTAGGGCGGGATCCCAGCAGCCACCCTCGATCTGTGAATCACCATGATTGAAATAGTAAGGGAATGCCCTTAAATCGCCTTTATCGAATTAGATTGACAGACTTTAATCGCCCTTAATCGAATTAGATTGACAGGCAACACTCAAAAAGAGATATCTGCAACAAAGAAAATTAGAGTCAATCTATTTCGATCGAAACTGGCCATGTTTTACTGCAATATGTGGCTGCACTATTTGTAACTAATTGCTCGCCCATCACAAAAATAACGTTGCAATATGTCTGCAATAATATGACCCATGATGCAGACTTCTAAACGGGCTACACAAACCGGCAACAATGGCTGACGAAATCACGCACAAAATCTATAACATAATAAGACTGGCAATACCGAGGCTTACAATTTAACAACAAATAACTGTTAAAAATATTTATTTTTACTGACATTTTTTTCCACTTTTATACTTATAATTTCGTTTGTGGATGTGTTTCTAATTTTTAACATTTATATAAAGTACTATCTGACTTGTGCCCACTTCGCTGGGCCTATGACACTCGAAAATTACGTGGCTGTCTAATAGTAAAAAAAATTTCAAAATTATTTCAGTAGAACGACACAAACCTCACTTCTTTGTAATATTAGTATAAAAGTATAGATAGTGCTCAGTTACCATATAGGTCATGACGTTATTTTTCAGTACAACCTTTTTGATATAACCTAAAACAACCTGACAACACAATTATCAGAATAATGTAATAAATCACGACGTCACTCACAGCAACCTTGAAAATGTCGCTTAAAAAAGGTTTCGCTATTGCTTGCAATGTTGCCGGCCACTGTTGAGTTCACATATTGCTGTAAAACATGGCCCGTTTAGAAGCCCCAAGGGCATTTCCTTACTACTTCAATCGTATTGATTCACAAATTGAGGGTGGGTGGTGGAATCCTCCCAAATAATCTACTTAGTTCTTAATGCCTTAGCCCTTATGTGAGTTGCCCCTATATATAATTAACTGTAGTAATGGTGATGATTATCGTATTATAACTACAACATCTCCTTTACAAAATGTTTACCCACTTTGCTTATTTGCAACTTTAACGCTGCAAGGTACAACCCTAAACATTTTGAAGTTACTAAAATACTTATCTCATAATATTCACTTCGCTTATGTGACATTTTTACTAATTACCTCATGAGAGTCATGAGCAGGGTCGTTAATAAAACCCTAAGTAATCTATCTCTGCCGTCATTTAAAAGGGTTCAAAGTACGGACACGAGGTCATATTCGCGAGACAGACAACCAGGGTTCCGTAGCCAAAATGGCAAAACGGAACCCTTATAGATTTTCCATGTCCATCTGTCCGTACGTCCGTCCGTCCGGAGCTTAGTCCAGAGACCGTTAGTGCTAGAAAGAAGGCTGTAATTTTGCATGGATACACATATTACTTACGCGAACAAAGTGAAAGAAAAATCATAAAAAATATCCACTTCTTAAGCCGCATTATTTGAATGGAGAAGGAGAATACGGAACCCTACATTGTGCGTGGGCCGACATGCACTTGCTCGGTTCCAACCAACACCGCGTGTTGCGTGTTGCGATCAGAAGTTCTAAGTAGCAAAACGTCCAACTCCGCGAAACGTCTAATGAGGAGCCAACATCAGTGTCTACGAGGGAACAGAAATCCCAGAGCTCGTTCGTAACTGGCGTAGGCGAAACGGATCCCACCAGAGTGTTATTGTAACTCAACATTTCACACGTTCCAATCTTCAGGTTCCACCTGTCCGGTGCCAGCTACCCGGCGGCGAAGACCGGCCTATTGTTCGCTTCCGAGATAAATGATCCCAGGATCTGGGATTTAATTTTGGTAGATTGACTCTGCCGAGGAACCCAATATTTTGGTTTAGAGCGTTCTATAATGAGAAAAGGTTTTATCAAGGAAACACAAACATACGATAAAGGATTTGGCCAGGAGCCAGGGCTTCAGTCTCTCAATACCTTAGCAAGCACTTCCCTTTCCTCTTCCCGCTGAATTCGCCAGTGATCATCACTAGTTTTTAGCTTTGTAAAGTTCAGTTTGTGAAACGACTTTCTCTTTAAATGAACAACGATACAAGATATCGAGGGCTGAGTTTTGTTCAAACTTTTGAGATACAGTCAACGAAAATAATCTTTCATTCTGCCAAAAGTTTGCAAAATTATTTTAAAACTTTGTTGAATCAATCTTTGTTGTTAAGCATGGTGTAAAATTTCAACGATTTCACAGTATCAAAACTCAACGGAGACTTATTGACTGCACAAGCCACGGAGGCATTGATATACAAGACCCTCACGGAGGGTACAGAAGGAGACCTTTATGCGTACCTCGCTTGGGCAACGCACGCCTTCGGAACAAAGTAAAATTTCGAAACGGCGACGGCGCGGTGTTCAAGGCGAGTGTATTCGACTGCTACGCAAGATGTCGTGGGTTCGATCCCCACCCAGGATAAAACTTTGTGTGATGATCACGATGGTTTATTCTACGCCTGGGTGTTATTTATTTATAATTAATGTAAGTATTTAGAAATATATAAGTATGTTTATCAGTTGTCTGGTTTCCATAGTAGGTACTAGGTCTGCTTAGTCTGGGATCAGATAGCGTTGTGTGATTTATCCCAAGATATTATTATTAATCGAGAGGTTGCCAGGTGAAATTCCACCTATTGACTGTACTGCCGTCGTCGTGAACCCACTGCTAACACTAGTAATTGAGCTTAGCTGAAGTTAACAAGTTTGCTAGTAATACGATATCCACATTGCTAGTTAACAGAAAAAGTGGTCTGAGCTGGTCCGAAATTCCGTGTCTGTGCGTTTCCCGAGCGCGTTTGTCTCAAGCTTACCTTCTTACTCCCTGTGTTTTGTACTTATTATAATTGTCGTAACACAGGATTGTTAAATTATAATTTGGCGTGGGAAAATAAGTCAAAATTAGTTTCCAACCTATCGTGAAATAATTATAGTCAAGTCACAATATAAGTTTATTAAATTGTATCTATTTAATATTAATGAAAATAGTATATAATTAATGCAAAGTTGGACATTTCAATTTTGTTACGTTGCCTCAGAGTCATTTTGTATAATAGTTCTAGAGGGGAGCGCATAAAAATGCGCGTAACTGTTTGATATGTAAGGTGGTCATGAAATATTAGGTACACTTTATACACAAATCAATGTCAGAATGAAGCATGGAAAACAAAAATAAAATCAGCGATCGTAAAGCGCTTATATTATTTATTTATTTATTTAAAACTTTATGCACAAAGTTGTACAAAGGTGGACTTAATGCTAAGAGCATTCTCTGCCAGTCTACCTTAGGGTGATGTAGAAATGGAATGTGTAGGTGCAGTAACCTAATTGTAAAATAAAAAAAACTTCCTATTATTCTTACATAATACACAAATAAAAATAGCTAGATAGAGAATATAAAATAAATACTAAAATACATACTTACAAAAATACATACATACATATATACCTACTTACATAACTATACAATAGTATACATACTTACAACAATACATACATACATACATACACAAATAAATACATAGATACAGACAAATATTTATGTTACTAATGTTGTGATGATTCAGCTGATCCATCAAGGTACAAAGTGCGTACCTTCCATTTAAAATTAAGGCGCTAATATTACGCTAATATTACACTACACTCAGTTAAGACAGGCTAAATCAATTTACATTGCTGGCTTGGTGTTACTTCATCCAATACCCTTACTCCAACCACCAATGTATATCGAATTTGTAGAGTTAGACTTAATTCAGTTTAGTGTAATAAGCGTTTAAAGTATTCCTCTTGATAACAGGGAGCCACAGGTACCTACCGACACTTTTATTATCTAACAAATACTTAATTGTAACATGTGATAGAGCTAATAATGCTGCTTATATAATGTCTTCAGCACGAGCTTATCTTTCAATCAATCTAATCGCATGGATATTGGGGAGATTGAGGAGTCTGGATGAGTATCTGAAGTAGCGAAACCATTATCGCGCTGGTTCATCGATACTTCGTTGTTTGCATCTATCGATAGTCCGTTTAGTCGTAATTACTTACGCGTGTAATAGGCTGTTAATTGTGTACTTAACTCGAGCCAGTGCTATATAAAATATAACATTTTGTATGCCATATTTTAACGCTGTAGTTGATTTAAACGGGATAACATAAATATAAATAGTAATGGTAATAATTGTGTGGTCTTTCCCAGGTGGAATCTGAAGGAGGCCCGGCATCTTCTTCCCCGGCACTGCCGCTGTGTCCCTCGGGCCGGCCTGACGCTGACGTGCAGCCGCTGCTCAGGCCTGACGGTAAGTGGAGAGATATTTGTCAGTTTAGATGAAAGTTTGTTCGATGCGTTACGTGATTGGCGCATCAGGCAATACCCATCGTGTTGGAGTTTAACGCGTCATTAGGCTAGTTAGACAGGAATGGTGATGTTAAGAATTAGCGTCTACGATGGTTGCTGATCGGCTCCGCCTCCCCCAGCACCGGCACTGACCGAAATGATGTCTTCTTTAATAAAATATAATTTGTAAATATTATTGAGGTCATCATAATCACAGTGTGTAAATTAATGATGATGGCATTGATGAGGAGCTTGTGAGTCAGACTGTGTGTAATACAGAGATACGTGCGAAACTAATAGTTCACATAAATTGGCTATCGGTATCGGTATAACATTCATGATTTAATGATGATTGGTGATAGACGTTCTTAGACAATATGTGAATATTAGTTAAATATTGAATAGTAAGTTTATTTAAAATTGGTAACTATAATCTCATGCATTAACTGACTAAGAACGAAATCTAAAAAACTTATTGAACTAAGAGATATAGCGGATAGGTAGTTCTTATGTAAACGCGCAGAATAAAATGAATTGTTTGAAAGTCCACCCGGACCAAACGAAGACCAAAGTACACAAGTAAATTACGAGTATATACCCATATTATTCCACTGAAATTCTACAAAAGATAATAAAGGTTTTTTTTAAATAGACGGCTTTCTGAAACAGAACCGAAAAAAGTAAATCTTGAAATTTTAATTGTATTTGGTCGGCTTTTTATCTTAAAAGCACTACTTTGTTTTAATTATGAGTCCCTGCAGGTTTGCCAGAGGCACTTAATATTAATGTAGGGCTGAACCTCGAGTGGACTGATGTACGCCTGGGCGCTGTGCCGCGCGCCGCGCGCCGCCGGTACCTTCACATTTGTTTCTTTTACAATGAAAACGTATTAACGTAGGCCGAGTCCAACACTGACTTTTAACTTTATAAAGATCATCTAGTAGTTTCTTTGACCATATTGATAGTAAATAATAGTACTCTTATGTTACTGTTCACAATCTTTCGTTCGACAGTTTACAATCTCGCGAGATAGTATATCTTATTATATACACTACTACCTACCCCAATCTTTTTCACATCTCCAAAAACAACTATTTAGCTGGCAGGGGGGGGGGGGGGGGAGGACACTTGACTAACAAATTATGCACTTTAAGGCTTAATATTTCACAAATGAATCCCTAAATCAAAAATGATCTGAACAACCCCAAAATATTTTTAAAAGACATATCTAAAGACAACCCGACCCACTATAATGGGGTAGTTAAAAAAAAACCATATCCCCACTTTACGTGTAGGTACTTTTTTTTAACCAATAGCTATCCAAGTCAAATTACAGCTTTCTAGAACTAAGGGTCTCTGAGCTAACCTGGAGACTGACAGACAAACGGACAGACGGACGGACGGACATAGCGAAACTATAAGGGTTCCGATTTCCCATTTTGGTTATGGAACCCTAAAAAAAATCTTGTTAGTAATTATCCTGAATTATATAAATTGGAAAATGACAGGGTGATCGGTCAAACTTGTGGTCGGTCTGGCGTCCCGGAGCCTCGCTTTGAATGTTTCATTCTTTACCTAAATATCTGTGCTATTGCTTGTGACATCAGCAGCACGGTAGATAAAGCATACAGTATGAAAACTACGTACAAATGTTTGAAACAGCACTCTCACACCGACGCGCACATATTATTATACAAAACATATGTTTACTGTGTCAGTACGTAGGTACAGTGCACTGCACCATTTGTAACGAAAACGATGGCAAATCGTAATAATAATATCTGTTGCGTGGACGGATATTGAAATATACAAAAGAACTCTAAGTTATCTTTTTTACATTATCACAAGAGTGTGAAAGGTAAAATTTTTACTATTTTTATACATAGTTTATTTGGCGATTACTATTAGTACTAATCACCTTCTTATTACAAAATAATCGTCGTGCATCCGTGACTTGCTTACCTACCTACCTATGATGAGTTCGTGCGAACTAAAAATGGTTCCGTACATACTTATTTTGAAACAACCATGTATTTATGTCGTGCTATTATTTTTGTGGCTACCTAGTTTATTTATTTTATAATAATAAAATGCGTTTAATGCTTGTGCTTGTAAGTACAAACAAAAAAATTGCCGACGTGTTATGAGCATTTAAACTATCGAGTTTGCGTACGTTTCAGAATACTTTTTATAAAAATGTTTACAAAATCATAGGTGCGCTGCATTTATTATATGTTCATAAATTACCCCACACTTAAATGATGCCAATATTTTTTCCCATTTTAAAGCTTTTATAAAAAAACATCTTTCTACGCGGCCATAAGGTACCCCCTGAAACCTTTACGAAGTATATCAAGGAGCTGGAAATGACATATTAAAATAATATTGAAGAAGTAATGACACAAAAGCCAGCAAAAACATTGTTATCGCTGTTGAAAAACAATAATTTGACTACACTATGGTGTACAGTCAGCGTCATATATAAAATAACAGTTAACATTACCAAATACTTAGACACATCTAATTGGATCATTAATATACAATCAGCCTGAGTAGCCTAATAATTCAGACCGTTCATCTTGCACAAAATTAACGGAGCAACAGCTTCTCAAATATACGAGCTCATCCTAATACCGCATATTACTGTAACAAACACAGTGCCGAAGGTTTCGCAGCATCCACAGTATCACAGATAATATAATACTATACTAGTACAGATACCTCATCCCATACAAAGAAATGCGATCGTCCTAACTCGGGCTCGTTTTCGGGCTCGTTTACGGAGACGCAAGATGGCATTAGCAGTGGTGCATAGCAAGCGACATCTAGTGATTCAGGCTACAGCTGATTGATTTTAATGGCCCTCCTTACTAAAGTCGCCAAAAGATGGCGGTAAAAACATCGAGGGATGAAAATTGAGGCCTCCGCTTGGTTTGTTCTAGGTCGTGCGTTTACTTGGAAATAAAGTTGGTTGCTATTTGCTTCTACGCGGTCCGTATTAATAGATGAAGCTCAGATTCGTTCTAAAGAACGATATCATCTCAGTTCCCTTCTAAGTGCGGTTAGCGTCTTGGGATCTGCACTAATTTATAAACATGTATTGTTAGCTTAAGAAAGATTAGAAAGAGCTTAAGAAAAAATATGAAAATCGCCTTAAATGACGTCATTCGAGTGCCAATATGTGTTGCAGACCTTAAAAATATTGTAATTTGACCCTAATAGGTGACGACACTACATAATTACATTAAACGAATTTGTTATTGCTAAAGTAACTCGTCGGTGTACATCTCAAAGTTGAACCTACTTCTATTATGATATAATGTTTGCGTAAGTTAAGTAACTTTACCACAGTCAGTGCATAGATGGGTGACCCTTGTCTAAAATGTTATACTTACATCAATCATCTTTTTGGTCTTGGTTTATTGTCAGAGAACATTTTTTTATACTTATTTAAATGTAATCGTGAAAAGATTATGCATAATTTCACAAAATCCACAATTTAGGATTAAAATTGACATAATCAACGACGATAAATATTATAGTATTATATTATCTGTGACGATATCAATGGCAAAAATATTATTATTTTGCCTTAATTTCTCTGTATTATGACTATGACTTATCTATTGAATAGAACGGAGTCTCGAACTCGTGTTCAAGGTCGATCTTACGTTTGAGATCGTTTTAATAATACGGGCCTTGAGAGTGTAACTGTCAGAGTCCTTAAATAATTTTATTGTAAATATTCATTAACGACTACATCGGGAGTAGGTATTTAACTCTTTTTAACCCTCGACAAAAATGACGAGTGTTATAAATTTAACGCGTATCTGCTTAATGATATATGAATGTATCTGTGTGCCTGTCTGTAGCAACGTAGCTTCCAAACGGATGAACCGATTTTGATTTAGTTTTTTTGATTGAAAGTTGACTTGATCGAGTGTTCTTAGCTAAAATTTATGAAAATCGGGATTTTCTACTTCATTTCAATTACTTACTTACCTAAGGACGAGGAACCCTTCTTAAGATTTCCTCGTCGTTCCGGTTTGTTAAGATCTTTGTGTCAAAACTTTACCTGACTTTATATTACGAACTATAAGGCGCAGACCCATCTTGTTTCTACTTAAACTTGTTGTTTTGACGAGATCTACGTGACCACGGGGTCAAAACTTTAAACGGCTATATTTTACGAACTATGGGGCGCAGACCCATCTTGTTTCTACTGAAACTTCTTGTTTTGATGAGATCTACGTAATTGCGGGGTCAAAACTTTGAACGCCTATATCTCACAAACTATAAGTCGTAGACCCACCATGTTTGTACTCAAACTTGATGTTTTGATGAGATCTATGTGATCACGGGGTCAAAACTTTAAACAGCTATATTTTACGAACTATGGGGCGCAGACCCAGCTTGTTTCTACTTAAACTTCTTGTTTTGACGAGATCTACGTGATCGCGGGGTCAAAACTTTGAGCTCCTATAACATACGAACTATAGGGCGTAAACCCACCATGTTTGTACTCAAACTTGATGTTTTGATGAGAGCTATGTGATCACGGGGTCAAAACTTTAAACAGCTATATTTTACGAACTATGGGGCGCAGACCCATCTTGTTTCTTCTTAAACTTCTTGTTTTGGTGAGATCTACGTGATCGCTGGGTCAAAACTTTGAACGCCTATACCTCACGAACTATAAGTCGTAAACCCACCATGTTTGTACTCAAACTTGATGTTTTGATGTGATCTATGTGATCACGGGGTCAAAACTTTAAACGCCTACATCTTATAAACTATGGGGCGTAGACCCACCTTGTTTGTATTCTAACTTCTTGTTTTGACGAGATCTACGTCATCGCGGGGTCAAAACTTAGAACGCCTATGTCACAAGAACTATAAGTCGTAATCGCATCTTGTTTGTACTCAAACTTCTTATTTTGATGAGATCTATGTGATCACGGGGTCAAAACTTTAAACGGCTATATTTTACGAACTATGGGGCGCAGATCCATCTTGTTTCTACTTAAACTTCTTGTTTTGACGAGATCTACGTGATCGCGGGGTCAAAACTTTGAACGCCTATACCTCACGAACTATAAGTCGTAGACCCACCATATTTGTACTCAAACTTGATGTTTTGATGAGATCTATGTGATCACGGGGTCAAAACTTTAAACGGCTATATTTTACGAACTATGAGGCGCAGACCCAGCTTGTTTCTACTTAAACTTCTTGTTTTGACGAGATCTACGTGATCGCGGGGTCAAAACTTTGAGCTCCTATAACATACGAACTATAGGGCGTAAACCCACCATGTTTGTACTCAAACTTGATGTTTTGATGAGATCTATGTGATCACGGGGTCAATACTTTAAACGCTTGTATCTTACGAACTATGGGGCGCAGACCCATCTTGTTTGTACTGAAACTTCTTGTTTTGACGAGATCTACGTGATGGCGGGGTCAAAACTTTTAACGCCTATATCTCACGAGCTATAAGTAGTAGACCCACCATGTTTGTACTCATACTTGATGTTTTGATGAGATCTATGTGATCACGGGGTCAAAACTTTAAACGGCTATATTTTACGAACTATGGGGCGCAGACCCAGCTTGTTTCTACTTAAACTTCTTGTTTTGACGAGATCTACGTGATCGCGGGGTCAAAACTTTGAGCTCCTATAACTTGGCCGTGTGGTACCGGCTTAAGAATAGTACCACCCCATCTCTTCCCGTGGGTGTCGTCAAGGCGACTAAGGGATTTCACACCGGAGGACGGGCAGCAGCGTCCTCTGCGTACTTAAGTCCTTCTGCAATCGCCAACCCGCTCGCCAAGCGTGGCGATTATGGCAATTACCCCCAGGATCTACATACTAGTAGGTTCTACTGGGGAGACCCGTGCCCAGCAGTGGGCCATCATATGGGTTGATATGTAACTTACGAACTATAGGGCGTAAACCTACCATGTTTGTACTCAAACTTGATGTTTTGATGAGATCTATGTGATCACGGGGTCAAAACTTTGAACGCCTATATCACACAAACTATAGGTCGTAGACCAACCTTATTTGTACTCAAACTCTTGTTTGAACGAGTAACAAAGTGTGAGAGAGAATCAAAGTAGATCGGCGCCCCATAGTTCGTGTGTCCCACACAACGCCATCTGATCCCAAACTAAGCAGAGCTTGTACTATGGAAACCAGACAACTGATAAACATATTTATTTATTTCTAAATACATACATACGAGTATTATAGACATATAACACCCAGACACAGAATAAACCATCGTGCTCATCACACAAAGTTTTATCCTGGGTGGGGATGGAACCCACGACCTCTTGCGTAGCAGTCGGATACACTCCCACCGCGCCACAGATATTTAGTTCGTGTGATATAGGAGTTCAAAGTTTTGACCCTGCAATCACGTAGATATAGTCAAAAAAAGAAGTTTGAGTACAAACAAGGTGGGCCCCATAGTTCGTAAGATATAGGTGTGCAAATTTTTGACCCTGTGATCACAGATCTCATCAAAACGAAAAGTTTTATTAAACAAGGTGGGTTTGCGCCCTATAGTTCGTAAGATATAGGGGTTCAAGGTTTTGACCTCGTGATCACATTGATCTTGTAGAAACCAGAAATTTGAGAACAAAAAGGTAGGTAGGTAGGTTTGCGCCCCATACTTCGTAAAATTTACACGTATAATAAATAAAAAAATAAATAATAAAAAAACAAAAACCCGCCTGCTTAAAAACACGGGGACCAAAATAATGTTGAATGTGTCTTTTTTTAATTTATTTTTTATTTAATATGATTTAGAAACCTCATCATGATTTTAAAATACCTACACGATGATACCCCACATGCAAGGACCGTTCGAATATTCGTTGAAAGGGTTTTTGATAGGGTTTCTGGAGCGCTTAAAAAAATATACCCGTTTATACGGCTTACACCTTGAAAGGGGCCAATAATACCCCTTCCGAATGGCTTAAAATACCATGTAACACGGTTTGAACGAGTAAGAGCCTGTCCGGCGACATTGTAACATAAAATCTTAGTAATTGACTTAAGTTTGAAAATTGCATATCTACGACTGCACGTCTCGCGGGGCCTCTTTGATGCATTGATTTGTAAATATCAAATATTATCTTGGCGCAAGACCGACTGGTCGATCGAGTTCTTTTTCGGTCATTTCGATTTTGATGGATTTTAGTCCTGAGTTCTGCAGGACTGTGATTAGGCGCAGGACCAATTGGGGCGATCCTGCGCCTATTCCCTCTTCGGTCATGTCGATTGTAATGCATTTTCGTAGGTACTGTAGGACTATGATTAGGCGCAGGTCCGATTGGTCAATCATGCGCCTATTCCCTCTTCGGTCATGTCGATTGTAATGCATTTTCGTACTGCAGGACTGTGACTAGGCGCAGGACATGTCGATTGTAATGCATGAGCTGAGCAGGACTGTGGTACTAGGCGCAGTCTGTCTGTCTTTTAGATGCACATACTTGCACTTGCACCAATACTAGATAATGTATGGGACAAAGTATAAAATCGCTGTTTGAGCGAATTTATAAAAAAGGGACACTGTTTTTTTATGAATTTGCTCATATCTCGAAAACAGTGCCTTCAATCAAAAAAATAATAAAAGTTAATACATTGTTCAGCTTTGATGCAAGTATTTTTCGATTTTTCGCATTAATGTCCTTTTTTTATAAATTTGCGCATAACTCGGAAACGAACCACACTGTTGGACCGAAAATGGCATAAACTCGTAGGTTGGGTAGATTGCTATCAACTCAAATATAAAAAACAATATAGTCTAGTCCCATTATAATTAGTATATTTACGTATTTACTATTTGTAAGATAACCTTGACCGATCCGAAAGTTAGTTCCTCGGGTAAACAATACGAAAAATAATAAAAAAGTAATGTCTATTAAAACAACATTATTACTTAACAATCAGGTTTTTAGTAGGCTCATTCAAATAGAAACAAATTTTAAGTTGTGTCGTATAACCGTTAGGGTAGTGTAGCAATGCGTCGGCATTACTGGTTTAAGCGCCCGACCGCCCGACTGGCCCTACCGACAGCGGTATAAAATAACGACACTACAGAAGGCATGATTCATACAATGCATGCTTTACGTACTTTAGACTGCATAGACATCGTTCACGGGCATTGCTTTTTTGGAATATTATTATATAATTGGCTAACCGTGCATTCGTCTAAGTTATTTTCGGTTACTTTGTAATATAGGTATGGCATTCAATATAAATTAATTCATTATTAGCTTTAGCAACCATATCTAAAACAAACTACAAAAAGGTGTGTTTTACTTATTGTATAACCCAAAGTTTATTGACTTAGCGCGACCGCCCGCGCGTCTACTGTAGGTATAAATAATGAAATAAAATATTATGAGCTAACTTTCTCTAGTCTCGGCATTTTGTGACATCGGTCGGTACATTTGATCGGAAGCCGGCGTCTTTGAAAACACCGCTGGCACGTGTAAGTACGTACCTATTTATAACCTGACCTTGATAATTATTTTTAAAATGCATTTTTATTTCAACTAATTTGTTTCGTTCGCAAAAACATGGACTTCGGCTGTCCGGTTGGTTTTGGTAATTTGAAGAAGGATTTGACGCAGGATCGATGTGTCATAAATGTGTCAATCTATACTAATATTATAAAGCGGAAGAGTTTGTTTGTTTGTTTGTTTGTTTAAACGCGCTAATCTCAGGAACTACTGGTCCGATTTGAAAAAATCTTTTTTTGTTGGATAGCCCATTTATCGAGGAAGGCTATAGGCTATATAACATCGCGCTACGACTAATAGGAGCGAAGAAGCGACGAGAAGTATTTCAAAAACGGGGAAAAATTACGCATACGAAGTTGCGCGGGACAGCTAGTAAATCATAAAATTTGAGTGGGACAAGGCGCAGGATCGACGAGTAGTCTTGTCCCTAGTTATAGCCCGATAGAAGTTAATGGAGTCATAGGGCAGAAACCCATCAAAACCGACACCACCGACGAGCGACTAGGCGCAAGACCAACGAGTCAGTCTTGAGTCTTTGTTTAGTAGTTTGTTGACTTTAATTTTTTTCTTTATCACAAATTGGCGTCTGGCTGTCGCCATTTTGAATTTCGATTGCTGTCATGTCTTTACAAGATTAATACGAATCGATCGACGTATGAATCATCAAAATTGATCAAAATCACATACATACACATACATACATACACGTCAAACACATTACCCTCCGTAGTCGGGTAAACATACACATTCAATAGCGGGTCCTGCCTAAGGCGTTGAGGGGAAGTGTATGATTATGTACTTATTATTAACCCCCCCCCCCTCGCCACATCGCGTGAACTAACTTACTCTTAGCCCTTTCGGAACGCTCCAATACAATTGTGCGGGTCACAAAATCGAGTATAGCTCTTAAGTTTTACGTTGGCAACGGACGGGCTTAGTATCGTACGATTGTGCGGGAAGCGAACTTTCAGCTCCCGCGCAAATTTTGTCCGACGCGCAGTCGGCGAGCAGGTTTCAACCTGTCCAGTTCGTGAATCATTGCGCTCCCCGACTTGGCGAAAGTAAGTACCTACTATTGTTTTATTTTGTTAGTGTAATAACATACGAGTTATTGATTAGAAAAATAGTTAAACATAGGATGTTTTTGTGATAACGGCGACTGTTGGCAAGCAAACGCTTTTACGTAACGGCTTAACGAACTTTATTGACACAATTGTATCAACGTGGGCCCTACATTACCTCATGCGTATTTTAAGTTTCTAATGATTATTCATTTTTTACAGTTTCCGCACCATGTTTCCAGTCCTAAACGACGATGCTATCGCAGCGATGCTCGATGACTCTGGGGACGAAGGCGATGACAATGACGGAATCGATTTAGACAACTTTATTGAAGAAAATCCCGAATATTTAAGTTCCTCTTCATCTGATGAAGGCGAAGAAAGTGATGATGATAACATACCCCTGAGTATGCTAGCAGAATGGCAGAAGAGGCCCTTCAATGGCAAACCTCTTCCAGAAGACCCTGTTCGTGATCCAGTAGAAATTAAAACTCCTTACGAATATTTTGAGTGCTATTTTACTATCGAGCTCATGGAACAGATGGCTTTGACAACAAGTCAATATTATATGGCCAATACTGGTATACAAATAAAGCCTGTTTGTACTTTACTAGATATAAAGAAGCTTTTTGGAATACATGCCATTATTCGGTGTATAAAATTTCCAAGACTGAAGATGATTTGGAGCGAAAAATACAGGTATGACCCGATCGCAAATGCAATGTCTAGGGAACGATTTTTCCTTCTCAGGACAAACTTGCATTGTGTAGATGTTACAGCGGTGAATCAGGCTGAAGAACAAGCCAAAAATAGATTATGGAGGGTACAGCCTGTTATCGACGCCGTCCGAAATAGGTGCCTGCAGTTGCCGAGAGATGCTGGTAACTATTCAATCGACGAACAAATGATACCTTTTGAAGGTCGGTGCGATTTGAAGGTAGTCGTAAAAAACAAACCTCGTCCAGCGGGATTGAAAAATTTCATGCTAACTACCTACAAGGGACAAGTCCTAGACTTCGAAATTTATCAAGGCTCTACTACAAACTTACCTGATTCGGAGAATTTTGGTGTTGGTGCTGCTGTTGTATTACGCTTGGCCAATACACTCCCAGAAGGCAGTTTTCTTTATTTTGATCGATATTTTTCCTCAATGCCGTTGATGAAAGAGTTAGTTAAAAAAAAAATTGAAGGAACGGGAACTTTAATGGAAAATCGATTTAATACCAAGAAGAAAACGCTGTATGAATTCAAGAAAGATAATAGGATGACTAGAGGAGAAGATGAAGAGGTTGTCAACAGGGAAAACACCTTGAGCATCGTAAAATGGAAGGACAACAAAGGAGTACTCATGGTCTCAACTGCTTTTGGAGCAGAGCCCCGAACCCAGGTATCAAGATGGGATAAAAAAAGGAAACGATACATTGAGGTCTCATGTCCAGCCATTGTTAAAAATTACAACACTTTCATGGGTGGGGTTGATGTTTGCGACCAGATGATGGAGGCTTATCGAACATGGCGTAAAACCAGAAAGTGGCCTGTAAAGGTGATCATCCACATGTTTGACCTGGCTATAGTAAACTCTTGGTTTGAGTATCGTGCTGACTGCAAAGCCAATAATCGCAGATCTAAAGACATCATGGATTTACTGACATTCCGATTGTCTATTAGTGACCACCTTCTGAATGGTCCTCCAAGAAAGAGATCAAGAGAAGATCTGGAATTTGCTAATATGCCTACCTCTTCCAAATACAGAGTTAAGTCTCTTCCCACAGTCGACCGACAGTACGACGGATTTAACCATTGGCCAGTCTTTGACACTCTGAAGCAGCCTCGTTGCTGTCGTGCTCCTGACTGCACAAGTCGTAGTCGTTGTCGTTGCTCAAAGTGCGATATTTACTTGTGCCTTAACAAAGACCGAAATTGTTTTTTTGATTTTCACAACAAAGACTGAATCGAATTAATACTTATTGTTAAATTTTAAGAAAATTGATCTCATTTCATGTAAAAGTTGATCTCATATATAGTATTTGTTGACTATTATTAATGTAAAATTAGTACAATGTTGTGTTTGTGATTTCCAATAAAGATTTTTGTAATTTTTATGTTCATTTCATTCATGGTCTCTTTTCAGTAAAACGTAAAAAAGGAGGTGTTGGGCCCAATTTGATACAATTGTGACACTCACGATTGTACGTAGGAAATGATTGACCCAGTATGATACAATTGTTGGTATACGAATTTTCCAAGATGGCGGCGGAAAATCTGGAAAATTATAGCAGATTCGTAATCGGCGGCCCCAAATTACCTAACATTCATGTTCAAAATTACAAATTTCTTTATAGTTTAAGCGCCGGTCCGAAAGGGTTAGCCGGTGTTACCCCCTCCCCCTAGAACAAGACGGGCAATGGAACAGGAGTCTAGTTCTTTTATGGGGTTTAAAAGCCTCCAATTCTTTTATCTCTAGTTGTAATTTACTACAACTTTATGTCACTCTTCTCTTCTCGTCGAAAAATAAGTAAAATATATCAACAAAATGAGTCAGGTCAGAATCGGAATTCCCAAATAGTGCCATCTATTGTTAGATTGAACCAGTTTAATGTTTAAGTTGTGCCTATTACAACGTAGTACAAATAAATTTCCGCTAGAGTTATGACTTCATTAGAAACTTTGTAAAGTTATGGAAATTTGATTTAGGGACCTATTATTTTACAACCCCTTGTATAGCTTAATAATAAAAATAAAAAAATACACATTTCTAGTACCTATCTTCTGATATTCCAAGTTTTAAAAAACTTCAATATCAAATCGATACTTATAACGCCATCTGTTGATATTTATTTGACCTACATTTCTGTTTCTTCGTGATGAGACCCCGTGACAGTATTCATAAATATAGAACACAGTAGGAAAATAAACTTTACCGAAATATATTTAAAATACTATTTCGTATATCAAATAATATGCCAATACGTCATACAAAAAATCGAAGATAAGTATAAGTCGTTGTCCTTTTCATTTCATGCATGACGTCACTGGCACGTCTTTTGTTTCAATAATAAATTTCCTATTTTTTATTTAATCGTGAGCGAAATATGTAAGATAATCTCATTTATAAAATACCAACCATTTTTTTTTTCTATAGGTACTCATTGACAAATGAGGTTTAGTTACATTCTTTTAAAGTATATTTTTTTCTTCTATCTGTTCAGAAAGTGATTGACTCTGATTGTTAAAGTGCAAAAGCAGAAACACGTAGTCTAACGGCGTGTTTAAATATACAAAATGCATTTCATTAAATGTAAAATTTCAAAGCACTCCCTTTATTTAAAATACTACGTTATTTATGAAAGAAATAATCCCTATGCCTGATACTTTAGATTGGTGTTATACAAATGCAGAATGGTGCTTTCTCACATTAAGCGGGTTCGATTCCCGGAAAAATCTTTGAACGCCGTTCGAATTATTTATAAATCAAAAGGAAGTCTTCTTTCAGTAAAATGTTCTATCTATAATACTTATGGTAATTTCCCTCCGTGTGGCATAGTTTTGGGCATAATTTTATTTAGGCAGCTATTTAAAAATTAAGCATTAATGATGAAATTAACAAAGATAGAGTTCCTGTAAAAAAATATCAACAAGTTAGCTTCTCCTTACTTATATTAAGTATCATTTGTATGGTATTTCATAGTCAAATCAGTCAGCAACGATGGCAACTACAAACCGCTGAAGTATCTAGGTCGACTTAACCTGTAACCCCTGTAGGTATTTTCAAAAAATCGTTGATTTCGTTTAACGATATAAAAATATTGGAGTTTGAATTTCTCTCACTTTAGTTACTTTTACTTTATAACTGTAATAAAGAGATTTTATAAAAAAAAACATTTATTCTACAAAAAAAAAATCTAGTCTTTATTTTTTATTTTTTTTGTTTATTTATTTAAGGATTGCCAACAGTCAAGACTTACAAGCTAAATGCATAACCTATTACAGGCAAACACCGCATGCAAAAAAAGACTAGCAAAATGTTATTTACTTTTGTATTTTTACTGTCTTATATACAATCAAGAAATTATCAAGTCTTATTTAATGGTAAAGTAAAATCTTCTTATAGGTCTAATACTCTTTGGTGATAAAACAAGAATCATGACTTTACTTGGCATTACATTGCGGTTCAAAAATCAATATTATCACGAATAAATTCCTATTGTAATTTATATTTTCGAATTTGTTCTTGCTCTGAACACCCTCCAAAACAAAAAAAAATCTGCCTGAATATTTTTATATTTTTTATAACCTTGACGTTTAGGTAACCAAATTTATAAGATCTTCAATCGAAAAAATGGGTGCTTCTTATGCAAATATTAACAGCAAAGAACATAATGAGAAACACTTAAACAACACATTAACATCAAAAGATACAGTATTTTTTAACTAACCACGGATATAATTTACTTGATGTTATCACCTTTCCATTAACGTAAAACATTAAGAGCGGAAGGTTTGCTTTTTACAGAGATGTTCTATGATATGTTATAGTATACATAATTATATTAAAATAAATAGGTCACATACTTATCCGTATTTCTAATCACACGATTTTGATAGAATCAACTTTTGAACCGCAGTGCATTGTGACGATTTATTCTGATGACATTCCAAATGTAACTCTATGATGTTTGGCATAAAGTTTATTATCCTACTGTGTTTTACATTTATGAATACTGTGGATGCTGCGAAACCTGAGAGGGATTAGGATGAGCTCGTACATTTGAAACTGTTGTTCCGTTATATTTGTGCAAGATGAACGGTCTGAATTATTGGGCTACTTTTGGTGATTGTAAATTAGTGCGCAATTAGGATGTATCTAAGTAATTGATAATGTTAACTCTTATTTTGTATATGACGCTGACTGTACATACTTTCCGTCAGAATATTTATTAAAATTATAAATATTAATAACATATTACATATTGCACAATAATTCACCCAATAATAAAACGACCAAGGATAAAACGTTTATCCTGTGTCTGGGTGCTATTATCAATAAATATGTATGTATTTAAAAATATATAAGTATCTTTATCAGTTGTCTGGTTACCATAGTGCAAACTCAGCTTAGTTTGGGATCAGATGATGTTGTGTGAGTTTGTCCCAAGATATTATTATTAATAATAGCTAATATTTTTAAACACATAGGTACATTGTAAAATAAATAAAATAAAATAAAATAAAAATGTTTTATTCAATAACGTAAAGTATACATTTTTTGTATTAGGACAGAGGTATCCTTTTAAGTATAGATATACCTGTGCTAGGATACCCCCCTCTTTCATAACAAGGTTACATTAAATTATGTTTCCGTGGTAGTAAACATTTTATACTTATTAAAGACAATAAGACAAGAAAAAAAGAAAAAGAAAAAGAAAAATCATTATCAGCTAAAATATGTACGAAGATGGTGTGTTTATTTGTGTGTGTGTGTATGTGTGTGTGTGTGTGTGTGAATTACGTTAACTGGAGCCGGAGGTTGCAGAGAAAGTCTATACATCTTAAATAAATTTAATTATAAATTACATTAAACTAAAATCTAAAACTAGTGATAAATGGTCGATGTATGTACCAAGAATGAATCGTTCTTTATTAAAATCTAAAACTACAACTATGGAAAGACGGTTGCGAAATCGAAGTGGCGAGATGTGGAAATCACGTAGCGCTGACTCGACGCCTCGTGCCGGTCCGCAACTGCACTGCTTCGATAAATGGTGTCAACGGTCCGCCTCTTACACCAAAGCGTAGATAAATGGTGTCGACGGTCCGTCTATAACACCGACGCGTAACACCTCCCCCCGAAGAACAGCAACTATTTGTCAAGCGGAGTGGCAAATATTGCTGCCAGACCACTGGTGTTCATCTTACTTCTTCTGGTCGGATGTTCCGTCTGGGTTCAATAAGTGTATAGTTGGCCCCTCTGCAGTATCGATGTCTGGATACGCCTCTGGCTTCAGCTTCCGAAGATCCGGATATTCGTTGAAGGTGCTTGGAAACCACCCGGGTGACTCGCGAACGCGGATATCGATTTGAGATATTCCTAATTATCGCGAACCGGCCCGCGAATATCCTACCGACTGCGCCAATTACGTTAACTGGAGCCGGAGGTTGCAGAGAAAGTCTATACATCTTAAATAAATTTAATTATAAATTACATTAAACTAAAATCTAAAACTAGTGATAAATGGTCGATGTATGTACCAAGAATGAATCGTTCTTTATTAAAATCTAAAACTACAACTATGGAAAGACGGTTGCGAAATCGAAGTGGCGAGATGTGGAAATCACGTAGCGCTGACTCGACGCCTCGTGCCGGTCCGCAACTGCACTGCTTCGATAAATGGTGTCAACGGTCCGCCTCTTACACCAAAGCGTAGATAAATGGTGTCGACGGTCCGTCTATAACACCGACGCGTAACATGTGTGTGTGTGTCTGTGTGTGTGTGTTTGTGTGTGCATGTGTTTGTTTGTTTGTGTATGTGCATTCATTTATGGAATGCGGTTATGTAAAGACGTTCACTAGAGCCTCAATATCGTCGTAATTTTTAGTTTTTAACCATGATTGCAGTGCCTTTCTACAGTCGCGGAGGTTCATTCGATAAATTTGAGTATGTTTATTAATAATGTTGTATAAATGTGTTGATTGTCTATCTAATTGTCTTTTGGCAAAAGTACTTTTTACTGAGGGAACTGGGGCGGCAGAATATGTTCGTCTTCTATTAAGTATATTAGGGTTATAAATTAGTGACTTGTGTAACTTTAACACAGTCTTTAGAATATATAATTTTCTAACAGAAAGCAGTTCACTAATGGAATACAATTCAGTGGTGGGAAATTTATAAGGTTTAGAGTACATGACCTTAATTAGGGATCTTTGCGCTCGTTCCAGTTCTAGCGATTTCATTTTAGTTGCTCCACCCCATATAGGGATGCAGTAGGCTAGGACTGACTGTGCTAATGAAATATAAACTCTGTTTAACAGGCTTGTCGAGGCAACATTCCTAAGAGCTTTAAAGGTCCATATTAATTTTCGGGTTCTTGAAACCATCATTTCAAGGTGACTGTGCCAAGACAACCGTTGATCCAACATAACTCCCAGGTACTTGGTGTTAGTAACTTTCGTTATAGTGTTACAGGTACAATTGCTTTGGCTATTGGTGTTGCATGTGTGTATTTTTATCTGGAAATCAGATGGCGGTTGAGTCGTGTTATATTTAGTGAATGTAATGTAATTTGTCTTAGTGATATTTAATGTAAGCAAATTAGCATTAAGCCAGCTAGCTATCTTGGAGAGACCCTGCTCAGCAGTTTCCTTTACAGCAGCCCAGGTTGCACCAATGAAAACCACTGCTGTATCATCCGCATAGGAGAATACCTGCCCCTCAATGTCTTTCATGTCACAGAGACTGTTTATGTACACTAGGAACAATGTAGGGCCAAGAACGCTACCTTGTGGCACGCCGTAGGTAATAGTTACCTCATCACTAAGGTAGTTTCCGATTTTTGTCCGTTGTTTACGATCTTTTAGGTAGTCAGATAGTAATGCCAGCGGTACGCCTCTTATTCCAGCGTTTTCTAGCCTGTTTACAAGGATATTGGTAGAGATGGTATCAAAAGCCTTTTTTATATCTAGGAACACTGTTAAACACTTCTTATTTGAATCGACTTGCTTGACAATGAGGGATGTGAGTGCTGTTACAGCATCTTCAGTCGACCTTTTGCGTCTAAATCCGTATTGTGAATCAGAGAGTATGTTAAATTTATCAAGATAATTTAGTAAGCGATTATTAATAAGTTTTTCGAGGATTTTAGAGATTGCTGGTAGTACGGAGATAGGCCTATAGTTAGAGGGTACATCTTTACCGCCTCCCTTGTACACAGGCGTGACAATAGCTTGTTTAAGTGAAGGCGGGACTTTGCCCTGGTTAAAGCAAAGGTTTGCTAAATGAGCAACCACAGGAGCAACAAATTCCGCAGCAAGTTTCAGGAATTTGGTGGGGATGTTATCGCAGCCTGGGGCACTGTCTGTCTTTAGCTGATTTAGCAAGGAGTAAACTTCTCGACAATCAGTGTCCATAAGCACAAAAGACGACAATTGCAAGTTTTGGTGGGTAGTATAAGTATGTAGTGGCGAGCTATTTAAAACTATTTCTTCAGCCAAAGATTTTCCAATACTGGAGAAGTAGTTGTTAACAAAATTCAGTGACTTTTCAGGAGAATTTTCCACATCCAATAGTTCTATACAATGACTTTTATTTGTTTTTCTATGGGTCAAATTATTTATCGTGGTCCATAATTTTTTAGGATTTTTACAAGTATTATTTAATTGTTCTCTATCATATTTCCGTTTAAGTTTCTTTATAAGGTTGTTACAATGATTTCGGTACCTTCTATATGTGATTTTTAATATTTGATTATCAGGTTCAGTTCTTAATTTCTTTTGCATGTCATTTCTATTCTTAATACATCGTAGAATGCCTAATGTTATCCAGGGCTTAATTATACGCTGGCTCCTTGGAACAAGTGATACAATAGTATTTTGCAGTAAGCAAATAATATTTGTAAACGTTTAGTTAGAGTGTTTTGTTTGTTTTAATTTTCTGACTGATACTCGTAAGTTGATAACCCTAACACTCGGAGTTTGTGGCGGCGCGGCGGTATGGTCGTAACATAAGGCGGATCCTACGTAATGCTGTTGGCTACTTAAACGGCGGCTTTCTTTTAGATCAAAGGAGTGCAAGTTCTGTACGTAGTACTATTATTTATTCTGTAGTACTGTGTTGAAAGGCAATCAATGCACTCAAAGAACAATAATATGTAGGCATCGGTTTGAATTTCAGTAGGCAGTATCCTAATGTGTAGACGGGGGCATCAACCTACAAAGAAATGTTAAAAACAAAATGCTGTTAAACTTTTTCACATTTGCATAATCATTCCCAAGAGAAAAAGTAATTCTGTAACCCTATTATGACGACAAACGACTCCTACTTACACTTATCTTTTACGTCAAAACCCTTAGATAAAAACAGAATAGCGGAAGATAGATAACGCGCCTCTAGCGCATGGACCGCATGGAGCCCCGGTCATAGTTCCCGTCGCCTAATTGACCTCAGCATTCGGCAGTGGCCAACGACCATACAGATGGTCGTCGGCAGTGGCACAAGAGCGCGCGTGACGTCAAGGAACAAAAGAGAAATTCTTTTATTATTTTAAGCGGGATAAAGGTTATCAAAATGCCTTCATGTGCTTATAAGCGTTGTACAAACCATTCAAAAAGCAAAAACATGATAAAGATAATTATCAAGTCTCATGGAATCATTTTATTTCTTATTATCCGAATAAATGCAACCTATTTTTCTTAAATATTCTGCTGACTGATGCATCTTGATTGTCACGACTCGACCCGAAGTATTCCGATGCCGCACGACAATAAGACTTGCTTGTCTCGCTCGCTCTACTGTCGAAACAAATAAGTTTGTCTTTGTCGTTCGATAAACACAAACTCATTCAACGTTAAATATAATCACAGTAGAGTTAGAGTTACATACTTACATTAAAACTAGATTATATAACCTACGAGTTAAATAAATTAAAAATAAAACTAAAATTAACTAATTATTAACAACTTATCAGAAAAACTACAAAAAGGGGTTACATAAAAAGCCTCCCCTTTTTCACAACCATTTTAGGCGTCAAAGAATTTCCTCCCCATCGATGTCAAGCGATGCGCCCAGAACGCTAGCAGCATTGCCGCGTTGTATGGCAATGCAACGCGGCATTGTCGCACCCCATGGCCCTAGAGTTGTGCCTCAAACGGCTCAAATATGTAATCACCGACTAAATAACTATATTTGCGCCATTTGAGAGTCTCAGCAGAAGCCGCAGCAGTGCAGACACAGCTTGTCTGCACCCTGTCTGCCCATCTTGCAAGGTAGTAAAGACATACCACCCGGTCTCTTGCCATCGCTGCGCATCACAGTTGTGTGAGTGTGTGTGCATGTAGTCGTGCATCATGCATACTTTTAGTTGAGGTACCCCAGCTTCCGCTATTTTGTTTTCATCTAAGTACACAATTCATAACATAAAATATGTAGGCAGACGAAGCGCTGACGGCCGCTAGTACAATATAAGGATGTAATTAGATGTAAGTTGCACACATTGTACGTGAGGCCACATTACTCACAAGACTAATAAACCCGTCGCAACTTGTCTCCGTCAATATATATTATGGCTCTTTAGTATTCTCCGAGAACGACACGACGAGGAACGTCAATCAGACTGAGGATTAGGTGACAAATGTCTTGTCCGGTGCCCGGCGCGCGTCGCCCGCTGCGTTAGGGCAGGTGTGGACTGTCCATCACTGGCTAATGTACACATAAAAACACTAGGGTAGTCGTTAACTGTAGGTACCCATTAATTCAACCCTCCGCCTGTCTCATATGATCGCCTCGAACAGTTCTGAAACAATATAATAATAATAATAAATAAATAATAAATCTTGGGACAACTCACACAAAGCTATCTGATCCCAAACTAAGCAGAGCTTGTACTATGGAAACCAGACAACGGATAAACATACTTATATATTTCTAAATACATACATAATGTAGATAAATAACACCCAGACACAGAATAAACCCTCGTATATCCTGGGTGGGGATTGAACCAGCAAATAGTAACACTCACACTGCCAACGTTATCATCGATAGTTTTTCAATTAATAACCTTCATCAATTAAACTCAATTACTAACGCCAACGGACGTATCCTAGACCTTATACTTTGTAACAATCCCACCAGTACCGCCCGTACCAGTAGTTAGTCAGCATCCCGCACTAAACATAACATTAAAAATTCATAACATTACAAATAACATATCGACCAAATAAACAAAAGAGACACAAAATTAGCAGGCTTTGTCAACAGGCTACTAAGATCTTTAAAGACCCGGAAATTCCCATATTTATTTTTAACTGCTACGTCCGCAGCATATTAGAATATTGCAGCCTAATTTCAAAAGATTTTTTTGTACCATCTTACATAATGCTATTAATCTCTGCCGCAAATTAAACACATACGAATTTAGGCTCGACCACTTTAAAATGGTTCCCCTTGCTCTTAGACGCAAAACACATAAAATCTTACACGGGAACGTAGACAGCCTGAGATACTCTCAAAACTACAACTTAGCGTACCTCGAAATATAAGTAGTCTTCAAAACCGCAAATCTTAATTTTCAAAAAACCTTATATTTCAATTTTTAATCCCCTTTTTATTGACTGTCTTTTTTTTACTGTGACATTGACAATGACGTTATAAACTATATTATTACATGTTGTGTTCGCACCTAGAAGGGCGTTCAGCTACGTCTTTTATTCCCTCTGGTACTGAAGTACAACTATGTAGTTCAACTAGTTGTACAAACGATACACTGCTGTAGCGTTTGTACAACCAAAATATACGCTGGGTGTCACTTATTATATTAGTTTATCTGGTTGTACAAAAAATACACCACAAAAGCGTGTTTGTACAATTTAAAAATGCGTTTTCTTGAAAAAAAAAATAGTTATATAACTTATTGGGTACAGTGTTATTCGGTTGCCGGGACAACCCAGGAAGCATGTTGTAATGCTTGTGTTGGGTGGTCCCGCTCCTCCTTAGGTCTACATAATAGTATAACATGTATAATTATAGTTAATTAATGACATTAAACAATTTCAAGTAGCTTGTTTAGAGAAGTACAAGATTAAAACAATAAAACTTAAATACACTTTGAACATAAATAACTGAGAGAAACAACTCTGAAAATGTTAACCATTATTAAAATAAAAAAAAAACACCCAGTTTTTTATCCTATTTACGCAGCTTTTCTAGAAATAAAGGAATACCTATATCTGCATTAATCAGCTGCATTTGAATATTTTGAATGTAGTTGTTTCTTTCGATAACATTCTTGGATCGTTTTTTTGCCGGTTCATATGTGATTGCGTTTACAGCATTAAACGCTGCATCCTCTTTCAGATATTTCAATAGATGTAGAACGGTAGGTCTCTTTTTAAAACTTTTATTAAACTGTCCGTTCCAGCCTTCACACACGTTCGTTGTGCGGTGCCGCTGGCCAAAAATACACCACATATATTTTTTGGGCATCCAATAATTTTGAACATATGATAGAAATGTTGTCAGGTTTTTGTTTTCACCTAAAAGTTTACTCTCTTTTATTATGTAACTAAAGCCTTCTTCTATTTTATTTTCAGGGAGAAGGGGTAAGACCATGCACAGACTTACAATTTTGTTTAAATTATTTCTGTCCTTGTTTTTAATAATGGCTAGACGTTTTGCTTTCCTCTTTAGTTTATCTTGATAATGAAAAAAGCACCCGTGGTGTGAAATCTGAGGAAAAGTTATTTTCATGGCTGTAATGGCAGCATATTCAAAGTCAGTAATAAATTTTTGGGGTTCCCATTCTGGAATTCGGCTCTAAATGATATCGAATAATATTGAATATGATTTTTTTAATTTATTTGGCATAAGTGCGTAAATTACCGGAACCACATTATTTTTGACTGAACTACTACCTAAATCACAAAATATTACGTACAGTTGTTTAAATGGTTTAGGGCATCTCTTAAAAGTTCCATCAGCTATAAATGTTTTACCGACTTTTAGAAGTTCTCGTGCTTCATGAGATGTAAAAATAAGTATGCGATTGTTTTCTTTATTATCATTGTAATCTCCGAGGAGAAAATCGTTGAAAGCTGGGGGTATTTCAACCTTTTTCAAATCTGTAAACACTAAAGAAGATAATTTTGTCATTTTTTTCCGTCTATTGTTAGCAATACTACGGTAATTATCGTATGCCGGCAATTTCTCAACGAGATCCAGACCTTTATCCATCATGGATGCGACTGTTTTTTTATAAATGGAAAATACAGTTTCTTCTATATTTGATGCTGCCGTTTCTATACTTGAGCATATTATCGAAGAAACAATGTTTTTATTTTCATTAGGAAAACACACTGAAGAATGTGAAGTCCTTTTAAGTACTTTTGACTGATTCTGAAAAAAGGATGTAAGCAGGTAAAAAACATATGATCACCGGGAAAACAAATGAGAAACAGAAAATATGCGATATCCTCACCTCTGCAACAGTTATACTCCCACTACATTTTTTTAATCTGTAATCTTTGCACCTCCAAATAGTAGCAAGATTTTTATATGTTTTTATTAAATAATACTGATAACCATTATTAAGTAACACTTTCCCACGACCGCGTTTTACAATTTCTATTTCACCGAAACAATTAGCCGAAGATGAATCTACCATTTTTAAATATTGTTTATTAAATAAACCACCAAATAGCTTTATCAATAATCAAACTACTGGTGACATTGTCATTTATTAACATTTATAATCACTAAGGACTCTAAGGAGGTAAGTAGGCACTTACTTCAATATTTTCAAGTGGCCAGTATAAATAAGCATGGTTGTACAAATAACCCTTCAACAAGGTTGGCTGATGACTAGTACAACTGGTTGTACAAACGCTACAGCAGTGTATCGTCGTAACTAGTTGAACTACATAGTTGTACTTCAGTACCAGAGGGCTTTTATTGTATATCTTTGTTGTGTGCATTAATTTTGCTGTAACGTCCTGTTTGCGAACCAAATTATAAAAAATGTGCATAATATCACGAGTTTTAGATATATCAATAATCTCAAAACCAACGTACGATAACTGATGATTTAGGTATATGATTGACATTGTAAAGGGGTCTTAAGAGTTAAGGTTGGCTTTCAAGCATTATGCGACGTTTTTTTCCCACAAGTTATATCTATAGGTACTAATATCTATTTAACAAAGCTAAACAGTTTGCATGCTTTTTTACGCTAATCGACGAAACCGGCAATAGCTGGCAAAGCGTTTTTGACTCGATACACTTATTTATTAGGTACTGCATGTACTGCCTGTACTGCTTGTACTGCCTGTACTGCTTGTACTGCCTAATTAAGTATTACGTATCTACTTAACTAAGTCTACAGACACAGTGGTGTTATATACGCGATAAAACGAATCAGTTGCACTAATCAATCACTGTACACTTGCATTACAAAGTCTCATTCTAACGTTAACAGCCACTGAAATGAAGTCTTAAAAACTGTTTTAAAAGTAAAATGTTGAGAAAGTGAACGATTTTTTTATTGTAAACCTTAGAAAAACGCAATTAGGTAAAATAAAATTTCTTACAATAACACAAAAATAGGCAAGCGGAAACCGAAATCAGAGGCAGAGACGGCATTGGCGACATTAGGTAGTCATATAAATTAACTTTAAAATTAAATAAAATACTCACATCACAAGTAAACCGCTAAATACCGAGAGCACAGAAAGGAAAAACCTTGATGTGTACTACGCCGAAGCAACGCAGACATCAACAATGTTCACGGATACTGAATATCGGAACAACCTCGGTACAAATTTCAATGCTGATCTGATATTACATGTCTGTGTGCGTTGCACGGCCGCGCGTTCTAGCGAGTATAGCTTTCCTCCTGTCTATTGCAAACTCCACAACCAATATAAACTTTTTATACGTACACACAACGTCACGCAAGTGATTTCGGCAAAAGTTTAGAATTAATTCTGTAGACTTATCGCTGCTATGAGTATACGAAACTGTGCGTACGGCTCTTGTTGTAACTCGTTAAAACTTTGTGCTGATTAAGCGGTCCCTAATTTCGGTGCTAACAACATTTGTCGCTAGTAAAAGTGATTAATTGAATTATTTTTTAAACCTCTTGTCATCTCATATTGGTGGCTCACTCGTTTATTAAGAAGCTTCAACTGTTTGCACCCGCGCTTAATCATTGACTGCTCTCATACACTGTATTCCTCCGTTTTAATCAGTCTTTTGTGAATCTGCTGCAATGGAATATTCAAATTATAGGTAGCATAGTGCTAATTACCAATATGAGACAGAATGTGAACGTATAGTCCGTAGCAAATGAGTTAGGCAAGCCAGCCATTCGATGAAATATCGGAGGCGCGTCCAATCGGTATCCGGCCGACTGCCGTCGTAAGCCCTATTACGGAAGCACTCGTCGTGTTGCCGTTTATACAGGAAATTAAAACGTTGTGCTTAAACATATTTAACTTCTTATTATTTTTCAATACAGTCTTCATCTCCGGACGTTTATTTAGTAGACAAGTTCGAAAGCTGAAGATTGTAACACCCATCATCCATATTTGTTTGTGAAATTAATGATATATTGTTAACTATTGCTGGTGGTATCTTTTGTTATGGTTTAGCAAAGAGCCTCCTGTCTACTCTTTATATTTAATTAGGTACACCGACAATTCTCTTGATTTGCAATTGCATTAAGAAAATGAATGAAGAGAATACCTATTTATCTCAAATATATTCTTGTCACAAGACCTCAAAACTCCTTTATTATTGAAAAATATAACATAGAAAATACCAAAAAGTTACTGAAAAAAATGTTTAGGTACCCAAACCTCGGGTGACCGATATATAACGAATAACAAACTTATAGCAATTCGACGACCTCCAGGCCTGGCAAGGAATCCAAACTTTGCATGAGAGATATAATACAAATTTGAATATTTTTTACCAAAAGCCAATTTCAAATCTGCAAACACTCGGATGTTATAATATTGCACCATCTCAAAAGCTTGAACTTTCCAACTCCCATTTAGACGCCTTAAACACGACAGTATTGCTCTCTCTGAGAAATGAGCATCACATTCAAAAGGCTCTCTAAAAACAAAATGAAACGAACAACAAAAATATACAACATGTATTGTAGAAAGTTAACTTTCTACAATACATGTTGTATATTTTTTAAATTAGATTCTTATAAAAGTTGTACAGTAGATATTTTATTCTACTCATTGGAAAATAGATTGCAGTGATATAAATTGCATGAAGCCTTTCTACTAAGACGGACATACGAGCGCCTAAGCGGCTTAGTGTTTCTAAGTCGACTAAGATTTATATACCCAGTGGACTACATCTTACACTTTTATAAGTCTTTAACTATCGTGAAGATCAGCTTACTACTACCATTCCATGTAGGTAATATTCGATAATACAATGACGGTCAGACAATATTTAGTGTTTAGGAAGCGATCCCAGCTTTTTTACTAAACTTAATGTGTTCGTATTTCAATATGTTTTCAAACAGAATGAAAGTCTAGTGTCCAGTATGAAATATATCTAGTTGAGTACCATTCACCCACTAGTTACATACCTAGGTACTTACAACAAACAAAGAATGAGACTCTAAGTTGTGAAACAATTAGCACCAATGAAGCCGTTACAATAAATTTATTCAACTAACCTAATAGCCAATTTCAACTACTATTTGCCCCCAATATTACCTATTCCGTAATTGTAAGCCAGGTAAAATGTCCAAATTGATTTAGGATTGTTTCAGATAGGTTTCATTTAATGGTACATATATCTCAGCTTCCACAGTAATACCTTCTATTGTTACGTGCACGAGGATACACGCATTTAGGTTTAATAGCCAACCTACTAATTGCTATAAAATAAGGGCAGATTATTTTGATATAGACATTTTACATCAAAGTACAATAAAGTCCAGATTGTAAGACATTCTCTGTAATCAACAAACCATTTTAATACCGAGAGGGAATAATCGCAAGAAGGAAAAATGTGAACTCTGAACGCTTGAAGCACTCAGCCGGGAATATGAAGGAACGAGGGAAGAGAAATGGAGCAATATTTACATTGCTAATTGGGCGAACATCTCGAAATGTACAGACGGAAAAAATCTGGGATTAAAATAAATAAAAATATAATGAAATGCGTTTATTTCAGGTAACTTAGCTCATACAAAGACAATATTTTAGCATCAAATTATAATAAATTAAAATTAAAACATGTCAAAAATAAAATAAAAATTAAAACTAAAAAAATATGTAAATAAAAATTTTAATTTTATTTTATTTAACATTTAGGTAGGTACCTACTTTACTCCATTATCCTACGACTTAGACACATGTCTGGCACAACAATGTCTAATATATGTATAACGCTTCTGCAAACATTCCTGACACACTGCAGAAGCGGGGCAGACCCAACACGGCCCTGGACGCATTATTATACTGGACCCCGATGGCACTATACGCGGCTCGCTTGTACCATATCCATAGGCTGCATGTGTATAAAGATGTACAAAACGCTGTAAGTAGTGTTATATTAACTTGCTTGGAACAACGTGCAAACCTACGGGTAAAAACCAGCGAAAGGAAAATTGTTTACACAGACGTCATTAATGTGGCAGCCAGCTTGTTCACTGCTAAGTGCGACAATTAGTGCATCCACGTACAAATTGAACAAAGTGAGTGAAGTTAACGCATTTAAGTTTGTTGGGTCTGATAGTGCATCATCACGCGCCCGCCTGACATAGTTGACCTGCTGTGTGTATCAAACACACAGCAGGTCAACTATGTCAGGCGGTACTTTATTAACATATATCAATATTTTATGTTTTAAGTTAAGGCATGATTATACTCTTAAGCTTTTGCCAGAACACTCACACACATAGGTCGAGGAAGCATGCGTATACATGCTTGAGACACAGTATTGCACTATCCGTACTTAATTTGGGTCTAAACCCGAACTGATTATCATGCAGTTCTACATAATTATTATAAGACGAGACTTGAACACCCTCCTACTTAACACATTTCTTCATAGATGTTACCGTGATTAGGATTACCACACAATATCCACTTATTAAATTTACTTCTGGCCAATCGGTGAACCTCGCTGACGTTCTTGTTCCACCCTATCACACTCGAGCCCCCCCCCCTCCCCACCGCCTTACTACTGACGGATTGATGCCAAATTTACCATTGTGATTTTTTTTTTCAATATTTTATTAATTACATAATGAGCGCATCACTATTCGGCGTCGGCTGAAATAATATTTAGCGTAAAATTCGGTGAATCGGATCAAAGATTGTTCACAGTCTAGCGTTCAGAAGAAATTGCTGTGACTAAATTTTTAAACACTTTTTCGCCTGTTACGTTTCTAATGGTTGTAGGTTAAATTAATAGTAGCCCTGGACTTGTGGCTGATTAGTATTTGATGTGAACGGTTACTATTATCTATTCATCCACTTGGAAGACAAAGACATTTGCACAAAACATTGTAAATGATAAACGAATAGACAAGTCGGGGTTTAATAGTGTGATCATAAATATTCATGACACGCAACACCGAGGCTGCGGCCGGCATCACATCTACGAGCTGCTGACGAACAGAATCATTCTAGAAAATAGAACGTGTCTGAGATTTCTATGGAAATTACATCTCGGAAGAGTATTTTCGTACTAAGTTCTGATTTCTTTGTTATGTTGTGGGTACGTTGATTGTTATTATGTAATTTTTTTTTTCTGTTAAAAATCGGGATAAGACGGATAAATGAAACGACAGCTAACTCATAAACGCACACATTTATTTTACAAAAGTAACGGTCACATATTTTTGCCACTGGTATATTTTAGCGCGGGAAAGCCTTCCTGCACTAAAATATATTCCTATATCACTGATAACACATATTATGACAAATATTTTTATTTATTTTTATTTATTTTTTTATTTTTTATTTATTTATTCAAATATAGACACACAACTATTATCACAGGTATAACCTAATTCAATAGCGTGGTAAACAGACAGAAACTTATGTTTAAATTAACTACAAACTACAAATAACACAATAGGCGGTTCGTATGAATTCGCTCAACGTGCAATGAAATAAGTCTATCCGGTCGGACACTGCATTGAGCGCACGCAGCGCACGCGCGAGCGGCGCTCGCTGCTGCAGGTTGGTGCGCGCGCGGGGCACCGACAGCAATGGTGGTCTCCGCCGCCGTCCTACGTACTCGTCCGGGACACACAAGTCGAGAGTCTGCAAAATGCCTGGATTATGGATCTTACCGCGGATTACCTTAAACAAATACGTGACAAGAGCTACCTCCCTTCTAACCTCTAGTCTGTAATATCCTACCATGCCGAGAACGAACAAAGTAGGATACAGAAGTGGATAACCTGGGTACACCCCGTACTGCTTCAGATAAAGGAACCTGACGAATTTATTTTGAATTTTTTCTAACATTAACTTGTATTTATCTTCGTGAGGTGACCATATCACTGCATTACACTCCAAGTGGCTCTTTACGAGTGCCTCGTATAGTGCTTTCAGAGCCCCCATGTTTGAAAAACTATTGGCTTGGCGTAAAACCATGCCCAAATTCCGGTATGCTTTTTTGCAAACATCTGTGATATGTTGCCGAAATTGTAGGTCAGGAGTAAAGCGTACACCTAAGTCTTTAACCTCAGTGAGGCGCTGTAGCGGCGTCCCGTCCATAAGGTATTGGTAATGGCTCGGGGCGCGCGCGCGGCTGAACGATAGTACGGAACACTTAGCCACATTGAAGTACAGCCGGTTTTCTTGGCTCCACCTTACTACATTATCTATGTCCTGCTGTAGTATAGTATGATTTGTGTTGTGTTTTATATCCAGAACCAGTTTTAAATCGTCGGCAAATAGAAGGGGAGTACAATTTGTAACCACGGTTGGTAAGTCATTAATCGTCAGTATAAACAAGAGGGGCCCTAAATTACTACCCTGATTTACCCCAGATCTCGTCGGGTAAGGATCCGAAAGTTGTCCACCACAGTCAACGTATTGACATCTGTCTCGCAGGTAACTGGCAAAGAATGTGAGTGTGTGTGGGGTGCAACCCACACCGGCCAACTTGGAAAGCAGAATGTCATTATCGACTGTGTCGAACGCCCTTCGGAAATCAAAGTAAGCAACGTCTGCTTGCAGCCCAGCATCCACCGCAGGCACCAGGTGAGTCATCAGATCAAGCAAATTCCCCGTTGTCCCCCGCCCAGGGCGGAATCCATGCTGCGCGTCAGACAACTGGGCGCTTACCTGCGAATAAAGAGAACCATGGATGGCCGCCTCGAACACCTTAGCAGGAGTACAAAGAACAGCCACAGGTCTGTAATCGGTGGTCGCCGACCCTCCTCTTCCTTTCAGCACCGGCACAACACGGGTGAGTTTCCATCTGTCCGGAAATGTCGCGGTCTCGATGCAAATGTTAAATATATGAAGCAAAGGTTCCACAAATGCAGATCCACAATCTCTAAATACAAATGCAGGGATACCGTCCGGTCCCGCTGAGCGCTTGGGCGCACAGCGAGCGAGCGCGCGGCGCACGTCCGCGGCATCGAGGCGCCCGAGGTGCACGCGCGCGCTCGGCGCCGCCGCCGCCGCCGCGCTCGCGCTGGCCGCCGCCACGCTCAGCACGGCCGGTTCCAGATTGTACACAGACTCGAAGTACCGGGCGAACTCTCCGGCACACTCAAACTCGGACAGTACCTTACCGTCCTTAATTAGTTTGCGATTGGACGAGTTACCTGTTTTAGACCTTACGAAATTCCAAAACGCACATGGTTCCCTTGCCAGGTGACTTTGTACTCGGTTCCGGTGTTCGTCGTGAGCTCGCACAATGTCAGCTTTCACTTTCGCCCTACACCGCGAAAACGCCTCATAGTCTAGCCTAGATTTAGTTGATTTATATTTTTTATGCAATAGGTATTTACGTTTAATATCTCTGATAATTTCACCTGTATACCATACCGGATAAATATACTTATTACTAACCGAATTTGATTTCTTTAAAGGCACAGACATGTTTAAAACTTCATATATTTTATCGTAAAATAGACGTAATATGAAGTCCAGGTCACTAGAACAATATATTTCACTCCAGTCTATTGAGCCTAATGAGTAATATAGATTACCGAAGTCGGCTTTATTAAAATTCCATTTGAATCGGGTTAGGGCCGCTTGTGATTGTCGTACGCACGGCTCAGTAGCATCAGCAGACAGCGGGCAAGACAACGCAGGCGCAGAGGGCGCGAGGGGCGCGCCCAGCTGTAAGCACACATGCAGCGGCGGGTGGTATCCGTCCACGGGCTGCAGCGCCTCATCCGCGGCGCTCACCGAGACGTCGCCACAGCCCGCGCCGCGCGCGCTCAACACGAGATCCAACTGTCTGCCGTTACAGTTCGGTATTTCGTTGCACTGAACGAATTCACAGAACGCCATAAAATATTCAAAATAGTTAACAATATTACTATTGCTAGAAAACAAGTTAAAGTCACCTATAACTACAACCTTATTTCTATACTTTACACATAATTTTTCTAATAAACTAAACAATACAGAATACTCATTCTCATCCGTCTGCGGAGGAATGTATACCGTACAACACGTAAATAAATACCTATTTCTCTTATACACATTAGCACACACCAATTCGAACTTACGATCGTCAATATTAATGTCACATGGAGTCGCCACTTGACGTAACTCAAATCGCGGTGTGGCCACTAAAAGCGCTCCTCCCTGTTTGCGCCCATCTGCTCGGTCGCATCGTAATATTTGGTATCCTGGCACCATAAACTCGGAACTGGGAAATGCTTTACTAAGCCCGGTTTCTGTTATAGCAAATAAATCACAACCCGAGGATTCCAAGAAAGAAAAAAATTGCATAGTTTTAGTTCGAAGCCCTCTTGCGTTTTGATAAAATATATTAAAATTCATGTTAGGTTTGCACTCGGTTTGGTTTGGTTGGGCGACGAAAAAAGGTCCATTCACAAATTTCGGCATTCACTGGCCATAAATTTGGGTCACAAAGCTTGACAAAGTTGCTTACAGTCACACCAACTTTGAACGACGCATAGTTACGCTCCGTTTTGGGTTTTAATTTTTCGACAGACACCTGCTCATTTCCCAATACTCCTTCTATATATTCCTTTAAATTATCTTCTGTGGTGCTCTTATCCAACCTCCAAATATGTAAATATTTCCTGCGTTCAACTGTTTTCAGTAATACAACTGAAGTATTACCACCTTTTATTACCGGTTTTTTTCTTCTCTTATTATTTTCCACTTCTATCCACGGGTTTTTATTCTGTCCTTCACCAGGCGGAGAACCCGCTGCCGGCGTGGCCACCGACGCGTAGCTGACCTCGCGTTTCGACGGCGGCACGGGCTCGCGGGCGTTCGCGGATACGCGCTCTGACGCCCGCGCGCCATTCCCGCCATTTTTGCCTAATGCTATGGACTCGATACTCGTGCCTGGTGAACTTATGGATTGTTGTTGGCTCTGACAGCTAGCGTCATCAGTTTCCTTATTGAACGTCTGTTTCGTGGTTTCCATGCAAGCAATTTGCCGCTCATAAGAACTACATCTTTTATTAGCTTCATTTAATTCCTTTCTTAATTCACTATTTTCTACAGCCAAAACAGTAACCATTGTCTTCAGTTCTTCCATAATTTGTGTTTCGAAAGCACAAAGTTTCGCCACAATAACGTTACTCATCTTTTCCATGATTGCTTCCATATTGGCAGCCTCTTTCAATGCTGGCGATTTTACGGACTTCTGGCAGTCTTTACCATCAAGTTCATCCAATCCATCCATAAGCAACAAGCTACTATCAGTAGACCGCACACGTTGGGTCACATTGGAACAAGAAGTACACTTGAAAGTACGTTTCAATTGTGCCTGTCCCTCCTTGTAGGCAGCCGGAGTGATGTTCACACATTTATAATGGTAGTTCAGCTTACATCCGATACATTTAAGAACCTCCCCCACATTAATTTTCGTATTACAAATTAAGCAGTTCATTTTAAAGTACCAAAACTATAAAATTGCGCCAGAGCGAGATAGTGCAATACGCAGCTGTATACGAGTGACAGAGCGCGTTCCACTGCTACCGGCTAACGATTTCGCGCCACCCGCAAACGCAATAATAATAGTCAATGCACTTGTTTATCCGCAAAATAATGTCTTAATTAGTTCGAAATACACAAATTTAGCACTGTACTCCATATTCACTGGGTCCATTAACGTTAAAAGTTCAATTTAGTAACATTTCTATCACTATAAAGTTGGAATTAACTAATTTTAGAAAATAAATTCCGGGAGCGGTCGAATAACGACTGCATTCGCGTACCCGCAACACAACACCACCATAATATCTATCCCACCAAAAACATTTTCATGTAAATTGGCGCCAAGACGAGTAGGTTCATTTGTTACCACTGTAAAAAAAATATCAGATCATATGGAAAGCCAAACTCCTAACTCTACACGCCCTAACTTAATACTCTTTAAATCTCATCATGATGTATAGCAAGTACATATAATAAGTTCTCTACAAACCCTACACCGTAGTCAAAATCTGTGGCTTGGCTCTTTCGTTTCTAAAATATAAGTAGTAAACTAAGTAGTAATTAGTGTTCATTTTGTGCCCTATTGGTACAAAATGAACACTACTTACTACTTAGTTAATATTTTCTGTTTATAAGCCCACAGGAGTGTCCACGTCGCTCATCTATTTTTTTCCAATCTTTGGAGCCTATCGATTTCCCCATTTTGATGTTCACGCCAACAATATTTTTCAGTGTAGACATTGCAATAGTTGTTAGGTCTGTGCGTTTGTTTCTTTTAGTTCAGGGATGCCTTGAATCAGTATGTTGTTCCTTGGCTATTACTTTCAAAATTTAACATTTTGTTGTTTAAACTCTCGATTTATTTTTTTTAATTTTTCATGTTCTTCGTTTGATTTTTTATTTTATCGTCCAGGTTTTGGTATAACGACTTCCGTGATTTTTTCAGTTATGACAGCTGTTTGTAAATTAAGTTGTTCCGTCATTCTCGATAAAAGCAGTGACATTTCAGGTGACAACTCTGCCGCCACGTTGTTGTGCTAACTTTCGATTAAGTTTTGATTTTATATGAAGATATTCGGCACAAAGGCAGCTGTTTTGTTATAACCTCAAAACTTGCAACGAAATTTATTTCTTAAATATTTCACTTGGATGAGTATTTTTAGCGTTTTAGTTATGGTATTTCGAAGCGTATTGGTAAAATAAGTATTTAGTATTGGTTGGGAGCATTTGCCAAAGTGACTTATTTGTTACTCACCGGAACCAGAAGTAAAACTATAATATACATATTAGAATCGGATCAACAACTTGTCTTACAAGTGTTGCTTTTACAACCTAACCTAAGTAAATAAAGAATGTTGAGCGTGAGTTTGAGTTAGATGCTTGTGAATTAATCTAGTAGAAATGTAAAACATTAACAGAATGTTTTCAATTATTAATATAATATCAAGAATCTATGGATAAAATTCACATTTTTAATAAAATTTGCCCTACACTCGATTTCATCTCGAAGTTAAATCCAAGTGCCAACAGCACTCAGGGTCTAAATTAATTGAAATTAAATTTTCTATCAAGGTTCGAGTGTACTTTTTATCATCGCCGGCACTTGTCACAAATTGACTCTTGGCCCGGCACCATCGAGCCACTCACTAAACTTTATTGTCACTCAAAAGTAGAGCCAGGCCGATTTCAGAGCCACGACCGTTGGCCGGTACTACATTAACTGTCATCATATTTTTTACTCGTCTACGGGATATCCAAAAGGTAGGGTTATTTACCTATGCAGGTTTTAGTTTTGTTTTTACGTATGTTTCACCGTAGTGTCTAAATTAATCATAAATTAATAAATGAGGTATAAACAATTTTTTTTTATGACCGAGTTACATAAGGTACATTTTTCCACAGTCGTGTTACAGTTTTCAGTATGAATAGTTTATCAGATTATTATTTATTTGGCGACTTCATTCTTGAGATTATAAAGTGATTTAATCATCACGAAATATAAAGCCTCAGATCATTATAACTTCTAACTTCCCCCAAGACAAGACAGCGAAAGCGCGGGACGCTACTTACCTTTTCTCGAAGCATTTCGTTGTATTTTTGGACTTTATAGCACTGTTCAGGCAAAATCTATAGGAGTACACTGATTTTTCCTGAACCACTGTTCAGGAAAAATCAGTGTAGAAAGTACAAATTCTCAGGATATGAGAGGATGCTAAGTTTCAAAGGTATAACTATTATACTTTATAAATTATTTATATTTAAAATACCTAGATATCGTCCCTAACTCACTCACTGATAAAAAGCAAAGCCGTTAGTCCAGAAGTCATAGAAAGCTTAAATTTGGTGTGAAAGCTGGGATTAGCACACAAATAACATATATTACCCCCTATCCCTTAAAATAGGTGAATTAAAGTTTCTATGGAAAGCTAGGTATCAATATTCCGCGGAAAGAACCTTGAGGAGTACCACCAGAAGAAAAGTGGCGCTCATACAACAGCTGCATTAAATTACTCTGGACTTGTACTGAAAACGCAATTATTCTCAAAGGCACCGATATTTTAAGTTTAACATTTTTACCTATCCCAAAAAGTGCACAACGACGCTAAATAAGTATCCCTTAAAATAAAATTACACTAACAAAATAGAGAATGAGAAGAGGAGAAGCTCTGAAACCCTAAGTCCGGGCAACCGAAATTCATCTACTTGAAAGGTACAGAAGAAAGAACGAAATCAAGCTTTTCAAAAAGACACCCTTTAAAAAATGCCTTTCAGTACATTTCAAGTACTCGGAGAAAAATGCATATAGAAACAACCTATTACCGCAGTTACTAGAAAAAGAGAAGACAGAAGACAAACAAAAAAATGAAATTATCTTATGACCAAAAATCAAGAAAAGGATGATTTTATAATATTTCACAAAAGTGAAACTAGTGGTCAAAGAGGTAAATAATTTCCAAGTGCCCAAGCAGAAGCTCGTCAAAACAAAGGTGAATATGTACTGGGAAATTTGGCCACGGCAAAACTAATAGACAAAGACTAATAAACCTTCTATTAGAAAACAACCTAACCATCGTAAATAACATCTTTAAAAAGAATCAGAATAACAAGTGGACTTGAATGTCCTCAGATGGAAAGTACCGAAATGAAATGGATTATATTATAAGCAGTCACCCGATCGCTCATTGGGGACACATCAGTAATATCAAGACTAAACTTTCAGGTCAGATCATCACTCAGGACAAAGCCACCTAGGCCACACAGAAAATACACCACCATACCCAGCAAACTATTTAGTTATGACACAGAAATCAACTCAATAGCCAGGCAAAAAACCAACTTAAATGCACTAAAAACAGGAAAGAAAAGAAGCCAAAGTACATCTTATGCGACTGGGCAAGAAAAATAAAAAAATATATAAGCAATATAACTGAGTTAGGTAAGAAGATCAGGAAAGGTATACGAAAGGATCGGAAATTCGAGAGAATACGAACACTGAACAAACACATCCTAGCGACAAAAGGAACCAAAAAAGCGCTTTAAAGAACTTTGAGAAACAACCCTTTCGATACCTAACAAACCAAAACAGCATTACAAACCGAAAGAGCATAATTCAATCTTCATTTAAATTCTATCGGAAACTCTACTCAAACTAAGACAACAGATAGTTTTCACAGTGTTCTTTTGAGGTTAACTACATACTTCCTAAAGAGTTCTGAAGGGACCAAAACAGGTATAAATCTGATGAACCAAGATCAGGGCTATATCCCAGCCAAGACCTGTCAATTTTTGCTGAGTGATCAATCGTTTAAGAAATGGATCGGTATTGTTACGTTTCAACAAAGAATCGCAAATGGAAACAAGTTGCATTAAGTTTCTCTCAGTGAGATTATGTGGTACCCACATATCGAGTGTTTTCACACAAGTCAAACCCAGACTTGTGTAAATGAAGTAAAACTGTTTAGTGATCAATATTCAGTTCTTCAGCAATATCATAACTACAAATATGTCAATCTTGCTCCAATTTTTCAAAGATGGCATTGATTTTATCTGTGACAGGGCGTCCAGAGCGAGCCTCATCTTCACACTAAAATTTCCAGACTTTAAACGCTTGAACGACATTTTCGCTACTCGTATTGATACCGCATTAGGTCCGTAAACCGCACAAATTTTATTTTTTTACTAGCTGACCCGCGCAACTTCGTCTGCGTAAATTTTCCCTTTTTTCTTTTTTTTCCTTTTTTTTGCAACATTTTTCATTGCTGCTCCGCTCCTATTGGTCGTAGTGTGATGTTATAACCTATAGCCTTCCTCGATAAATGAGCAATCCAACAATAAAATATTTTTTCAATGCGGCCCAGTAGTTCCTGAGATTATCGCGTATGGGAACGAACATTGTGACACGAGAATTATATATATTAGATTACGAATTTTTACCTTTTATAATAAAACTTTAAAATGTTACTGTTGTTGTTAAACTTTAAATTTCTTCGTCACATACGTTCATTTTGCTTGCTTAAAAAAACAATTGAAAAATGGCGGGATATAGTTTTTTATTTATTTATTGCATCTTCAGAAAATTCGATAAGCAAAGAAACACCTCCATAAGAGCGAGGACAAGAGTATCAGTTATTCACACAGTTATTGATTAAATGAAGTGGAGATGGGCATGACATATGCTGCGGAGCCCTCAGGAGAAATGGACCAAAATCTTGATAGTGTGGTACCCAAGGGATGGCAAAAGAAGTATGGGAAGTCAAAGGAAACGATGGGAGAACGACCTGAAACTCACAGCAGGCCCAAACTGGAGAAGAGTTGCCAGGTATCGCAAACAGTGGAAATCGTTGGAGGAGGCCTTTTACAAGAGGCACACTGAACTTCGTGATAAGATGCAATAATAACAACCCAAAAACGAAATAAGGAAGCTACTGATTGATTGAATTTTACTTTTATTATTACGTAATGAGCACGAGGAATTATATGTCCTCGTGCTCCAACTGATGATATTGTTGTACACTCGTTGAAAGAAGTCAGTACATAACCGTAATCTCTATACTACAATTCTACAACAGTTTTCTAAACAACATGCATTTTTTACCGTTTGGACCTCTGAATCCACTCAGAGAAGATAATTATTAAATAAAAAGGGTATTTTCTCGTGCTCCACCTGATGCCTACCTGGGTGGAGCACGGGGAATCGTATGTCATCTTTTTTCACTTAACAGTACTTGACCTGTCAGTAGTAGTAGTACTGGTGAAGTAGGTACTGTTGAGTGAAAAAGTTATTCTATCTAATGTGCTCCTCCTGCGTAGAAGTTGAATGTCGCAAAAGTAAATGGATGATAAACAATTAGGTACAAAAACTTCGGATGACACCTATCAAAATTTTTATTTAAAAAAAACTTTTACTTTTTTTCATCGTGTTACTCTGTACTTGAGTGACAACAATATTTTTAAAATGACCGCCAGAAGAATGATACACTTAGCCAGTCTATTATTCGGAATAATACATACCCAGAAGCCCAACTACTTGTTTTCTAAACTGATTTAGAGGCATGAGCATTCATAGGATATAAGATAAGAAAGTATAAAGACTTCTGTGTACCCTCTGATTATCCCAAAAAATCGAACTGCAGCCTTTAGAAGTAGTTTCAAATATGATGCCACACACTGCTGGAACAACCTTCCGCCTCCAATACGCAGCTTGGTCTTTTGTCTTTGTCATGAGGCATATTCCACAATATTTTTGTTTCCTTTCACACACAAATACACAAAATTGAGTTAATTTTCTGCTAAAAACTTAAATAAAAATCTAAAATATAATTAAGCCAGTTACTACGAGTTACGAGTACACTCCATCAGGATTTGTGCTGTTACTTTGCAAAACGGATGATGACTACGTGTAGCAGTGAGTGTCTCCACAGTACCTATGACAATAAATTTCGCTAGGTTTGTTATATATTTTAAGTTCTTCATGTTCCCCAAAGAGAGCTGTTTAAATTATACCAATATTATATTAACTGAAAGCTTTAACTGGTATTAACAAACCGATCCAAACACTGGTTTAATTAAGTCTGTCATCGAAATGAAGGTAAATTAATACATTACAAAAGTTAATGTTACCTTTGTTATAATTTCAATTATTTATTTAGGATAACCGTTGGAGTTTTATTGAATTATTTATACGGCCTATTTGTTCGAAAGCTTGCTCGCTAAATATAAATAATCGCGATAGCCGTGCGTTATTTTTATTTTTGGTAAAGTACCTATATTTTAAAATACACTATCCGTGATATTTGAGGTGTCTGTTGAAATGATTGCGATAATATTTTGTAAACGGGCAGTTGCATTGCATTCTCAATAATTGTGAAGTGTATCGTGAAATTACTAAAATAAATATATTTTATACAAATAAAATATGGAAAGATGGTTTACCGCCATGAAAATATGAAAGCAATAGTAAAAAATAAATTTTAAAGTGCGAGTAGTACAAAGAAAGTATAAATCAAAGAATATAAAAGTGTTGTACTGAACAAAACATCAGAGTGTAAAAAAATTAAAAACGTAGCAGTCAATCAACTAATAGGTTTTCTTGCCTCCATACGTTGTCACATCTGCGTATAATATAGTATCACACTACATTACATCCATAATTCAACTATAAACGATATACGTAATCCTTATAATGATTAATTACCGCTCGCTAACTATAATAATTAAAGTATCGTCAGCGAGTCTCACCAGGCTAATCGGTGGGCAATTAGCAGAATTGGCCGGGCGTCAAGTTTACGAATTAATCTGTAAGTCAAACAATTGTAATGACTGCGGCTGCCCAATATTATTGTTACCGAGGTTCCTTTACCACTTCACTCTGATTTAGGCCTCGTCATTTACTTTTTGGTAAGAATCTTACCATAGTTAACTTTGAAACGTGCTCAAAAATATTTCACCTTTAAGCGAAAGTATTCCACCTTTATTTGGAACTTTTCATCGATGTCTTACAGTTGAGTTGTGTACCTATTGATGTAATCCCATTTTGCAAGCTGTTTCGAACCAATCCCTTTAATGGTTTTAATTATGTGGTGTTGGTAGATCAGTCAGTTAGTCACGGTTTTCTTTTATTATATACTAGCTTTTGCCCACGGCTTCGCCCGCGCCAATTTTGTTCACCTCCTTAGAGCTCGAGTTGCCGAAAATTCTTTCTCATCTCTTGTTTTATCACAAAGAAAACCTCTTACTAAGTGAAGAGCTTCTTGGCTGGATATTAATGAGTGAATGAATGACAGGACGGTCCCGGCTACGCCTACGTGTAACTATATTTGACACGTTATAATTTGGCCAATTAACGCAATATTTTTATAATTTTTATTATAGCCTATATGTTATTCTGATGTATAAGCTACATTATTGTTGAGTTTCATTAAAATCTATTCAGCAGTTTTTACGTGAAAGAGTAACAAACATACATTCTCACAAACTTTCAAATTGATAATATAAGAAGAGATTTTAAAAATTAATAGTACATAAGTTGAAAACGACCGTTACTTCTAACGGCCGTTTTCAATTTTCTATCTATCAACCGATTTGGCTACTAGAGATACCTCTTATATTTGACAATAGTTCCATACAAAATATGTTAAAATTCTATCTATAGTAGCAAATCCATCGATGGACAGATTATTGAAAACGGTGCTAAGTAGGTCTCTGGTGAATAAAAGCTAACTCAATCACGCCATACCACCCTGTACTTAGCATATTACGTGTTACATTATTAAAACTCTTCAAATTCGAGTGAAGATTACACTCTTTTGGATTTTCGGTTTGAAAATAAATAAGTACGATATATTGTGAAGCGGCGCTGTTTCCAGGGCCGCGCCGCTCGGCGCCGTGTAATAGCCCAGTAATTATGTTTATTATTCGCTAACTGAGTTGGTGTCGTCACTCGGCGACGAGCCACTTCTTTTTGTTCATTTACACCTGCTTTTGTTCCATCTTGACTCTTTCTAAATAAGAATTTATTTTTATATTTAGTAAGTAAATTATTGTGATATTTGTCACTTGCTGTATTATATTTGCTATATTTTAACAAACAAGTTGTCTTTACTTATTAATTTTAAAGTTATGAGCTAATCTTTATAAAAAAGCGATGGCATGATCGGTCAGTTGCGCTGTCTTCTAGCAGATTCAAAGTCAAGTCAAGGGCGATGATGACTGAATCATGCAAATTGAGAGACCTAGTACACAGAGCTTGTTGGCAATACTAGATAAGTAACAGTTTACAAACAGAAACAACAAGTAGATCTTTTATTATCTCCCTCTTCACCAAACTTAATCTACTTTGTTGTGTAACTCCATCTTGTTCTGACTAAGCGGTTCATCAGCCTCAAGTCCAAACTATCTTTGCTCACCGACCTTGTGGTGTTGCCCCAGATTAGGAACAATAGTCCCTTTTATCCTTTGTTTTGTCGTATATAAATAGAATAAGTTATTTAAAGGATTGTACAATTAAAGTTTGACCTTGTTCAAGTCGGCTTTAGAGTATTTTTCTTTATCGGATCGAAAGATATTTGACGCTGGACTCGCGGGGGGAAATCGGATTTGTTGAAAGACTTGGCACCAGGCGGTGCGGTAACGTTGACCAGCTACCAGCAAGAACAACTTCGCTACGTTTAATAACACCTATCTACTTACTCTAAAGGAAATCTTCAAATTGTGCATTTTGGATAACTTATTTAGTCGGTTTGACAAGGTTTTTTAAATTATTATAGGTACAAATTATAACTTAACAATATTATTTTAAAGAAAATCAAACTAGACGCTCTTGGATTTTTTTTTTTTTTTTTTTTAATATTTATTATAAACTGTTTCGAAAATAATTCATGTTCTTAGTGAAACTAAACTAAAAGCGTACGTTTTAGTAGAATTAATAAATCGAAGGTAAGTGGCAAAGAAAAATATGAGTGAGAAAACTGTGTAAAAACAAGTAAAAGAAAGTAAAACTATCGAAATTAAACTCGGTAGGTAAAGGTGAAGTTGGGCAAGTTTCACCGAAGGTTCGGCCGCGGTCCGCCTCCGGAGTACCCACTTACTTAGTTTGACTACACCAGAGAGAGATCATTTTAGTTTACTAATTAGTTACTTTGTTTTAAATTAATAAAAGTAGTTTACCAAAACCCAGATAATTATAAAATCGGTTTACTATTTTTCTTGTAAGGAGAAATATATTCAATCATACATAATTTCATTAAAATCCGTTCTGTAGTTTGAGCGGGAAAGAGCAACAAACATGCATTCATCCATCTACCGTACATAACTTACCCTCTGCTATAGAAGGCATATTGGTAATACCTCACATTTTAAATAGGGATGTACTATAAGTAGATACATTAGGTATATTGCAGTAGGTTTACCTTGAGCAAGACTTACCTTGGGACTAATAAATTGTGTAACAAAGAACACCACAATAACTACATAGTTTTAAAATATGTAAGTACTACTACTATATTTGTATAATGATCAATGTAGGTAGGTACTAATTTATACCAAGAATTTAGTGTATTTAAATGAAAACTAAAAGCTCAAAATGGTTAATTAAATGTCGTAAAATAAAATAAAAGCGAACATCACACGAAACACTAATTAAGATAGTGTACAGTTTGATCCTCAAACTTTGAAAGTTAAAGTCAAGAGCAAACAAAATCAGATTATTGAATTTGCGGACTTGTATCAAAAGTGAAATATAAGCAGGAGTACCTCAAGGAGCGTACTGGGACCACAAGCGATCCGAACCAGACCGCAGTGGGAGTCGGCGTGTGCAAACTTTGTTTATTATGAATGGAATGGAAATTAACCTATAGAATAATAATTTGAAGCTTAGATGTGAGGACTTGGTCGTGTTTTGAGTAAACACACAACCGAACTACTGACTAAACTTATCTATGATCGAACAAATTTTATTTACTATCTACATGTGGCGATGGGTTTATATAGAGCTCATAATATTTAACTTTAATCCGTTAGTATCCGCTACCCGCCTAAGCAAACAGAAGAGAAAATATTATACTAGGCAAACAGTTGAAACGAATAGCAGTAAGCTAATAGCGAATAGCTAATAACGTTTTTATAATAAATATTGATCTGATTTATGCTAACACCGTGTTCAGTAGGTATATATATATATTTCAATTTGTTTACCCTAGCTTGTTTGATGTCCTCGGATTCGCTCGGGTTAAATGTATTTCCCCCATCCCTCTCTGCCAGATCTCTAATTTCCTGGACGACATTACAAAAGGAACCTCTTTGCAAAATTTCAGTTCTCTAAGTTCAAGGTTTTGGGTTAGGCATTGATTACTGAATGAATAAGTCAGGACATCAGAATAATAGAAATAAAGAGAGAGATCCTTACTATCATTTTTGTATAAATACAAGGTGACCCGTGCAACTTCGTCTGCGTCAAGTTGCCCCATTTCGCAACAATTTTCATTGGTGCTTTTTATATTTTTTTTTCATTCAATAGCCCATTTAAAGATAAATGGCTATTTAATTTGAAGCAATAATGCTTTAAGTCGTGAAAAGGTGTAGAAATGTTACAAGCGCTCACCAAGCGATCCCTTGAAAACTAGACAATTGACCAAGTATTTGTATGTCGGTATCGCATCACCGGCGTCACACGTCATGAAATATGTTTTACAAGAAGGTTTAATTTAGGTAGATGCAGTCATACTTCACCTTGGTAACGCATGTAAATAAATAAAAAAAACTGGTTTAAAACATTTTATATATTGTTGTTATTGAAGACATACCGCAATATATGCATTTAAAATGGGAATAATATAAAATTAAATTAACTAATCATATAAACTAGTAGAATTTCTAAATAATCAGTACAATACAATAATAATTAAATCAAAATGTATTGTATTATAATATATATTTGTAATGTATCAAAAATATAGGAACATACTGTGTCAGAAACTTGAAAGTATTGATTTTGGTATTTTATTAGGTATTTTTTCTGATAAGTATATTTATTTAAGGTCACCCAGTTAACTGAAAAGTAACTCATCGGCCGGCGCGCGGCGGCGCCGAAACAAACAAACTGGATTTGAATAAACACACGTAATTGAATCCGTGTCACGTGTCAATCCGTGCTGTATTTTATATATTATTTTACAATTTTATTACTTTCCCGTTTGTTTGGTAGGTACCTACAATTGTTATTTATGTGTATCTAACCAATACCAAAACAATTTACTTTAGCAAACAAAACAATTATTTACCTAAGCAAACAATGGAAGGTTAATTGTCATGTATCTCGTACAGGAACTTCTAAGTTCTAGAATATACACAGGATGACTTGATGACTGCTACATATAATGCAGTTGACTTGGCCACGTTCTAGACCACCACTATAAAATACATTTTATTTGTTTTTAGTTATATTGTGTGCTGTCAACATGCTATGACGAAAAAGTGAGAGCTAAATACAACATTAACTTCTTCGCCTGTAAATATCATAGCGAGGTTGCTTTTCAACAAAAGAAGTGCCTTTGTAAAAAATCAATGCGCTACAATCTGCCTTTTAGAGTGTGTTGATAATTTCAGCATTTATAAAATCTTTCTAAGATCTATCAAATAAGGACATTTATTTACCACCTATTTCTACTGGTAGATGGAACAAGGAATTTGCATAATATTTCTTCCCACTGGGTAGACTTTCCCAGTATACACCGGAGGATTTTACATCACCGTTTTCCTATTTATAGAACTTCTTAGTAGATGATTTGTACATAACAGTTTTTCCGTTGGTAGTAGACGTGGGCGCCGATGGCTTTTTGACCGGCGGCGGCGGACGGCTATATCGTCGCCGGGGGACGGCTATATCGTCGCCGGCGGACGGCTATATCGTCGCCGGCGGGGGCGTAATCGGCGTGGGTGGTGTAAATATAAGAAACCATAAAAAATACCAAGTCTTCTTAGTACCACCACTACATTTATTAAAACAACAAGACTTACAAATTTTATTTTCTGATTGAGGAGTTCGGAAAGTTATTAGTTATATTTCGGGACTTAATCGCGATCAAATTGCACCGATCGAAACGTCGGGTAAATAAAAGGTTCGTACCTTTAAATAATTCATTTGGATTAAGTCCCAAAATATAACTAATATGTATAAAAATCGCGAAAGTTTAAAAACAATAAGTTCGGAAAGTTGTGTTAAGTTTTTTTAGTTTACGAATACTGACATAAAGAAAAATGAAAGGCATACCTATATTCATTTGGGTATATTTTGTTGTAATTCGTGCATTTACTCACAAAAACTCCATTTAGTGGAACTGATGTTGAAAACCGTAGATATCCAGCGGAACTACCAATTACTCGAAGACGGCGGACCGATTGAAAAAAATATTTTTGTGTTTGAAAAGGTATACTTTAAGAATATATTTATATAATTAAGTAAGTAGGTAGTTTTACTCGTCTTTTAAAAATATTTATTTATTTTTTGTACCTATATTATTTTGTGCTTTTTAGTTACCTTGTATTCCTTTTTGAAGACTGTTTATTAATTTTGTGTAAAAAAGTTATTTAATATTAAAAAAAAAATCCCACGTGTTAATTTGATCTAAAATAATTTGATTTAAAAACGCTGGTAAGGTTATTACACCTTTAGTCCAAATTTCAGCTTAGTCGTTGAGGCTGTGCGTTGACTAATCGGCCAAAATAAACTATTTTAGAAGTAGACAATAAACAATATTATAAGTAGTAAAAGGGCACGAGAGTTTAGCTAACTATACATGTATGCAACTATACATGTTCATGTAACCTCATGAGCTATGTCTGTGGCCAGAAATTCAGAGTTCAGATGCAAAAACAGGGCTCGAAAATGTCCCTGGAGTAATTATTAACCACCTTTTATGGTAACAGCTTATAATTATATAATTCAGGTATTCGTTTAAAATTGTTTTTAAAAATGTAAACATTATATTTTGGCACCACGCCGATGACGCAGATTAGATTAACCGGCGGCGGCGACGAGGCTTAAACCATCGGCGGCGTGCGATACGCCGATCGGCGCCCACTCTCGTCGGTAGACCTACCTATACTAAATCCGAAATGGATGTAAAATGTTTAATTACTCAGTTGTTTAGCAACTATTTAAGCTCTAATACATTTGTCAATGGTTGCTAAGCAACTTTGTTATTAAAAATGTTACGTCCTTATCGGTTTTTGTATAACAGTTGTACCAGTAAATTTTTGTATCACAGTTTTCCATAGTATCTAATTAATTAAAACCCTTGCATATTTATAAGTGTACGAGATTGGCAATATGAGGCGAACACTGTTATGCCCTTCCTGTTCACCAGCTCCGGTCGGTTTTTCTCAATGGCTTCTTTTAACCTCATCAGTTGTTGACAGTAGAGGTCAGAATCGATGGTTTTACCCGGCGGCAAAAGCTCATAGTGGGCGATTCCTTTCCAATCTCACCATACACATAGCATCACTTTGATCCGAGTCAGGCCGGGCTTTGCCACGGTCTGTGGGGCTTGTCCATGCTTCGACTACCGTCTTTTTCGGACATTTTTATCGTGAGTGACCCATTTTGCATCATCATTGCATTAAGTTTTTTTCAGTTATTTTGCTTGCTTAAAAACAATTGAAAATGCACAACATTGAAAAAAACATGCAAACAATTGAAAATTTAATAGTATTAAAACCAGTCAGTTACATTCAGTACAACGAAAGAGGTTTGATTACTATTCATTCAAAATTCTTAAATACTTTTGGCCCTACCTATTATTTAAACGACTAAAAATAACATTTATTTTCATTCAACAGTTGTAGAGTAATTTTCATTATTTTAATTCAATAAGCATCTGGATTGCTACTTGTTACTAACTTCAGCACGCCTAGATTGTAATGCCGAGGAATGTGTATGTATACATTGCTAGAAATAAAAATTGCCTCTAAAATATTAGGTAATTCAGTTTACGGCAGAGAGGTGCACAAACACCGCGACCCGCGTATACCATGCATGTCATTGTACAGTGTAGGTATCCACGTGGCGGGTAGGTTCCAGCCCGGGCCCCGCACTAAACACGACGAACTGTGGCTTTGTTCTCAGGACCCATGTTATCGTAACGTATAGTTATTATTAGTACGTCGTTAGCCAAGGCTGTTCAATCTCTACACGAGAAATATGTAATTACAGCCGCCAGATATTTGTACCTCGCCTGTTTGTGTTTCTAACAACAGTGATGGTGGAAATTCTAAATGAAGACCTTTATTTTGTGATATTATATCCACATTTCGCACGATAGCTCTAGGCTTCGACGAAGTTTAACTGTGATGTGTAGTGCTAGATGTGTATACGGCGGTACTAGGGGCAACCGTTTGCTTAGCTAAGTGTATCTCTAGCGCGGGCCGAAGTTTTGATGCACTTTTTATTTTTCTTTTTGCTACGTGTCGATAACATCCAAGTTGATGAGGTGCTTTTTCTCCTAGTTTATTATTACAGTAACATTTTTTTTCTGTGGAGTAGATGTGAAGATAATAAACACATACTAGGTCTTCTACTATGACTGACACCTGTATGTGCTAATACGAACTCGAACGCGTGATTGTGGCGAAATTTACGCCTTTGCTTTTAATTCGAAAATGCGTTGATTTTAATTGATGCTGCGTGATTCCTTTGTAAACTATCCCACGTACTATTTGTCCGATAACCCTTGTTAAGGTCGTAGACTATAGCTCATTTAGTGATAACGAGCTTTAGACACTACACCGGAGGCTGTCTAGGCAGCCATTGGCTTAAATTACAGCTTTCTAAAAAAATGCCTAAAAATGTCGGTCCGCTGCTTAACATAGGTCTCTCCTAACTTCTTTCCTTTCCTAATTATATTTGGTCATTCGCCTTTAACATCCAATTCATTTGCCCAACCGTAAGTGTCCACGTCTCGGCACAGTAGTACATAACAGGTAGGACGCACTGGTTAAATACCTAGGTCTTCAGACAGTGCCGCAGAGGTAAAAAGAAACACATTCGGATCCTCCTGTCGACTTCTTTCTCGAAGTTGTTGTCTGAATGATAATTGATAAAAATAAAAATTCAACTCTAGTTGAAATAATATATTTTAGTTGTAGACTTGGCGTCAGTACAGAATCCCAATACCAGCAGATTCCTTGCCATAATGATTAACTTATGCTTATGAAGGCCAATAAAGCAACTCCCTGTTATAACCGGGCACAACTTACATCTACACAATTTAATTCTCCTTGAAGTAATTTTTATAGGCTTTTCTTGCCAATTACTTTACAAATACAATAATTTTACATTTATGAAAGATAGAAATATTTTTTTGAAGTCCAGACCAGGAATCGAACCCGAGACTTCCGTAGCCAAACCGGGGCCAAAAGCGAACCACCTATCTGGACTATGTTACTAGACCTCAAATTTTTCTATCCCTTCTATCCCTCGCGTGCGCCATCTAGTCGGTAGTTAAAGAACTATCACGGCTTATTGCTTCGTTACAGAGAGCATTTTAACAAATTATGATGTCGCAGGCCGAATATGGAAGTAATTTTTATAAGCATTTCTTGCCAATTACTTTACAAATACAATAATTGCATTTTTGAAATTCAAAAATGCAATTATTGTATATTAATTCTCCTTCTTCCCTCTCATGCTTGTCATGTATCTTTTAATAATTGTGCTCTAACCATAGCAGCGATTTTCGATCTTCTAACAATTTGCTTCTCCTATGACCTGCTCATTCTACTGGATTTTTCGGATCCTCTTTCCAAGTTCAATCTGTCTTACTCTGGAATGCACTGCCCGTCGAAATTAGGGTGGCACCTAACCGCTTCAACTTTATGGCGAAGGTTTAAAGTTGAAGCGGTTAGGTGCCATCCTAATTCTCTATATTTAACTTTATTCTTTAAAGAATTAGTTGATTTATTACGTTAGTATGACAATATGTAATTATATGGTATGTATGTTTGTAATACATACCTACATAAATACATATAAACATATATATGTAATATATGTTTATATAAATACATATAAACATATATATGTTTATATGTATTTATGTAGGTATGTATATTTATTTGTATGTTTGTGTGTAGGTACCTATATAATTATATCGTTGTCATGTATTGTTTATTAATAAATACTTTAGCTGCCAACAAGTTTAATGTAACTACTTCTAATTTTATTTCTACATCACCCAAAGCTTGACTGGTACAAAATTAAATAATCGTGGTCTTCAAAGTTATCTTCGGTCTAATAAACTCAGTGGATACCTATCACTTAACAATTAACCGACAAAATCCCTTAGGATCAAGACGATAATCGTTTCTATACTTGGATTAACTCTCGTCAATTAGGACGTCGAAAAGCACGGTGAGTCCCTGCGGGTGTCAATGATAGCGGCGCGGGCGTGTCGCGTCCTACCGGTCCCTCGAGACGAGCCCGCGTCTGAGACCCGAGCACCGGGACGTAATTACATCTGTGAGCTGCACTTTGTCCGCTCATTTGAGAAGGTAGTGAGATTAGTGGACGCTTTGTCTTGTGTTTCACTTTCGTTCTACACTCTCTGATGAGATATTTGCCACGTTTTTGTGGTTGTAATGGTGCCGGTGATGGTGGTAGTGATGGTTATATAGAAAGAAAAAAACTAAGCCACTTACGTAACGATCGTCTATTAGAATTAACATCTCTTTTTTTGTCATCGAATCCAGCTGTCTGCAAACCATATTTGATATCATTTTGATACACATACCAGGTCACTAAATGATTTTCTACGATTTTAGGTTTAAAGACATTTAATTCTCTTAAGAACATACATAGTTCACTTAAAATGAGATACATAGTAAATACTTATAATCTATTGAATAATTAATCTATTTAATAATCTATTACAATCTCTCTATCTATTATAATCTTATAATCTATTGAATATAATCTATAGAATGATTCTAACAAAGTAAAATAAAGAAGGAAGGTAAGAAAAAACAAAATAAAATAATAAAATGTTGGTATGCGTATGCCTGTGTCGCGCCTCGCGCGCAGTCAGTGACAACTTTAAGCAACGGTTCTATAGTAGTGTAAGTGGGTATTAGTTATAATTAAATACCCATACTGTGTCAATAGTGATAACACAACAAAGAAAGAGTAACTACGAACAGACAGCGCGTCGCACGGCAATGCGACGTCAATACATGGCAGTGATAATGTTTGCAATGTTCCTTACAGTGATTAGTTTTACTTTAACATAATGTGTTCCCTAAGTTTCTTTATAAAAATAATTAAATTTATTATTGATATTATTTTAAATGTGGTCTAAAACCTGATAAGTCATTTGATCGACTTCAAAGAGCTTTTAAGGATAAAATACCTTCAAAACAACCATATACGGTTGTCACAGCGAGTTCAAGAGCGGTCGCCTTACTTTGGGGGTGAACAAAGGAGTCGTCGTCCCACGACGGCTATCAGGGAAGAAAGTGTGCTGGCAGTAAAATAATAATTTAAGAAAACAGGCGATTCCCATACGAAGAGATTCAGTATACACTGCAGATTGGTTCAGGAATGGTTCACAAGATTCTACCCGAGCACTTTCACGTCCGGAGCATAGTTTGGCGCTGGGTGCTGCACAACCTCACCGAAGGTTAAGGAGGCCCGTCCCAGAGTGGAGTGGTGCCGTGATATGATCCGTTTTTCCGTTTTTTATTATCCGTTATGTATCGGCGCGTTTACGACATTGTGACAGGTGACCAATCCTGGATTTATCAATACGATCCAGCAAAAAGCATCAGTCGACAGATTGGCTGTTTCAAAACGAACCAACGCCTACGAAAGTGAAGCGATCGAGAAACGCAGGGAAAATTTTGATCGCTAGTTTCTTCACTTTGACGGGGTATCTGGTTTCAATTTCATTACGAAAACAAAGCAGCATCAACACCGAATGGTACACCATAAAATGCCGGCCAGAAATTTTGTCTGCAATGAGCAATAAGCGATTTATTCAAAATTAAAATACCTCTGATAGATGAACTTGTTTGATTTCTTTTTAGCAGTTTCTGTATTCTTTATTAAATTATTATTTTTTTTCTATTGCTTAATTGTATGTTTTTTATGCCCTTCAAGTTTTAGCCTGGCATTATAAACGTCAAACCATTCATTGAATGTTTTTTAAACTTGTGATAGGTGAAACCAGTTTTTATCTGGCAAAAACCCTTTTTGACCACACCATTTTACGGCTAAAACAGTTGTGTTCGAGAAAAGTTGAGCCTTTTGTGTTCTAATTCTGTGGCCTCAGTTTGTATGCTAATTTAAGGTCGTGTTGAGAAACTACATTTTTTTTTCTATCGTATCTTAGATCAATGACTTGTTTGCATACTGAAAACCAAAATCTATAAAATGGTTTCTGGCCAATTTCAATAGATGCGGTACATCAATAAACACGTGAAGTTTTAAATTTGTTTGATGGATGTTTTAACTAAGTTTTTTTGGTCTTTTTCAACGCCAATGTTAAGATTTCTTAGTAGCCCCTGATTACTGGGCTCCATATCATACGCTATTGAAACGACAATGAAATTATAGTTACAATATTTTTATCATTTATACATAAGTATATTTGATACATATTTTTATTAAATTTATAAAAAATGGGTTGTTTGCATTTTCCGCATAAGCTACGAGCCATGGGTCATGTCGCATTGGCAAGTATTATGAAGTCCAACTTTTTGCTATTTTTTTCTATCGATTTCTACTTTATTCGACATATAAATTTGGTTCCATCCATTGAGAATCCTGGCAGTGGAATCCCGACAACATTATTCATCATGTAGCCCTTAGAACTTATACTTCTGTATGTGATTGCAGCAGCAATATCATCGGCGGACCATCGAATTCGACGCTTATCGGATCAAGTTAAGCTACGAATTTGACCTGGAGTGATAATTTGTTGCAAGTTTTCATTTATGACTAGGTTCTTTTTTTTAATTGTTATTAAATCTATCTCTAAATATTTTCTGAAGCAAGTATGGTTGCGGTGTTTTCTGCAAATATTATTTAAAATATTACCATATTTCTATTTTTTGGTTTCTGTACCGCGGGTTGCTATTTGGATTGTTTGTGTTGGTACAGAGCATGTGGTTTCTGAATGATTAGTTAGCTCTATACAGACAGTAATAGGTACATCAGGATGTATATAATTTGTAACATTATCCGAACTGAAACAAATAAAATAAACATTTGACAACATTCAGATAGATTTAAAAAATCAAATAAGTCACAGTCACGTCATACTTGACATAAAAGAACAAGTTTAAAAATCACTGTATCTTGTAGATATGCAAACACAAAAAGCATAATCAATAATTTGCCTTCTGCCTATTATTGGTTTAGCGCATGACGAAGGTTGAGCGATTGAGCGATTGAATATACTTATGTGCTAAGAAGGTACGGCGCCCGATTTAACTTCCTACATTTTCATGGCGACTCGTTCGTCATAATATGCCTCAATGGCTTATATTAGTATTATAGATAGTCAAATGATAAAAAATGAACTGAACACACGCTACCTAAAAGTTAAAAAATAATCATATAGACATTAGAAAGTTAAGTTAAAAGAAACCATAGAAGCCATTGTAGTCAGTCAATAGAGAAACGAAAAAGTTCAAAAGTTCAAACTCTATCATGATGTATTTTGTGTCTACGGGGACCCGAAAAACACTGAGTAACATTTCAGATGAGGTCAAAAGATTTTTAATGGTCCCGACTATTATGGTCACTACGTTTGGACATCTTGACTAGATTTTTTCTTTTTAGTTGTTTGGAGTCGGTATTTTTTTCTTTTTATATTAATTTGTTTCACTTCACACTGTTTTAGTTTTAAATTATTATTTTTATTCTATGATTAATAAGCATTATACCAATATTATAAAGAGGAAAGATTTAATTGTTTGTTTGCATTGAATATGCTCCGAAACTACTGCACCGATTTTAAAAATTCTTCATGAATTTTTCACCATTAGAAAGCAAGGTACATTATTGGAGAGTAACATAGGCTTTATTTTATTGTCAAAAATATAGAGATCCCTACAAAAATTACAATAATATAACTCAAAGTATAAAAAAACTACGATATGACACCCGCGCAAAGCCGGGGCAGGCAGCTAGTGATGTATATTTTTAAAATCCTTACAATTGTAATGGCCCTTGAATTTCATACCCATATTGTTATATTCGATTTTTTATTTTTGACCTCACACGATGGCTTCTGGAAGCCGCCATATTGTTTTTTTTTATTTTGATATTCTCAGTCTCACTCTCACAGTAAATACGAATCTAACAACACCTCTTAAACTAAAATCCATCGAGCCTTTCCTTGGCCTGTCCTTAAAAAAAAACAAAAAAATGTGTGGCACTCGGGGACTGCCGCGGTAAAGCTATTGCTTAATATTTTTATCAACTTAAGCAATTAAAAAAATATATATATATTTTTAAGTGTTTTTTTTTTAATTATAAAAAAACAATGTTTGAATTTTTCTTTTCTTTAAAAGAAGTTGTTTTTTTTTTTAATTTAAAAAAGCAATTTAAATATATTTTTTTTTTAGTCTTTAAAAAAGTATTTTTTTTTAAATTAAAAAAAAAATCATTAAAAGTTGATAGATGGCAAAAGTAAAAAGTATCACCGCTGTGCCCGTCGGAGTGGGGAGCGTGAGGTTTTTTCGTTACGGAATTACTGGATTCGGTCCCCGCGCGCAAGGCCCGCGATAGAAGCTATGCAATAGCTTAATAAACCTACAACACAAATTTTGTAAAATAAAGTCACCCGTCGCGTCTGTCTGTCTGTCTGATCGCGATAAAATGGACCTACTTAATTTAGTTCACGATGAAAACCTAAAAGAACACAATTAACTAGCCTAAAACAAGTAAAAAACTAGTTAGGTTCGGTTATGTTCGGGCGTACAACTGAATTGGCACAACTGTGCTTTATATGGAATTTACAACGCATAGATAAATTAAATAATATGCAATATGGTACATACCAGTTCTTATTATTGTTGGTCTACAATATTGAAAAAAGATAAAAACCTTATTACACCGCCTTTTTACGCGACTGCAAGAAAGGTTTTTACAGTTTATTAAGGAACAATTAACAACTTTTTTTTTGCATCTGTAGACGTACTTATCTGTGTATTTACCGTCGGCTTCGTCAGAATACGTATCGCAAAAGCAGCCACCTAAAAAACCAATCAATTTATTTATGACCATTTATTTTACGCACGCACCCAATAAGCATATAGTCTCGTATTTATATCGCAGACACGGGGTGTACGTGATGATGCATAACTTCCAGTACGTTCCGTCGATACATCCATCGACGTATGGGATTTCATTCTGTTTGGTTAGTATTTTCAGATGGGAAAAAACCCCGGCCTATCAATATTCATAGTGAGATGAAAGGTTTTGTGTTTGTTTGTGTAAAAGCCTTAAACAAATAATATTTTCCCTCAACTTCGCTGTCTACAGTTCAGATTTATGGCGGGACTTGTGTTTATGTAATGTGCTGGAATACTGTGCAGATCCAAAACAAGTTATACTTACGCGTTTTGAAAAATTCTATCAGAGTCAGCACAGATTACTTAACGTACCTACAGATGCAAAGCTTCATACAAAACCATCTTGACGCGCGCACACATATAAATCCTGTCTGCGCGTGTCACAGACGCGGAGCACAGCGCGGAAACTCGAACGTTAGTTGTTCCGAGCTCGAACAATTAGGATGTTGACTACATTAAAAATCAATTAATTTTCACTTACAATAGTACGTCTTAACATAAGAATAAATGTAATATTCCACAATTTAACGTGTGTAAGAATTTATAATCATCAAAATAAGTACTAAAATTAATGATGTTACGATCCCAAGTTGTGACGTCACGCCTCAGTATTGCAAATTTCTGAAGAGTGTCGTTTTGACATTTCTTATAAGATACTGATTTGACTTGACAGTCCACATCCCCATTGGGACCAGAGACACTACAGAGCTAACGCCACGCTCGCGCGTTGCGGATGCTTTTATTGTGCTCTCGTAAATAATGAGTAATTTACTAAATTATTCTAATTGTTACGAAGTGTTTCAAATCAAGTTTAAACTGTGATTTAGCATTTTTAGATTGCCCAAAAACTCAAAAAGGTAAGTAGATTCTTACTTGTGTGAAAAGTTGTTAAAAGCGAAATTAGGGTAGGCACTTAGTTCTTTTTTGAACTTGGTGGTTATGGTGGTTGTGATGATGGTGATGGTGGTGATGATGGTGGTGGTTGGTGGTAGTGGGGATTCTTTACATTTCCAAATTTTCATGGTGGAGAAAAGTCCGTATGAAGCCGGAGCGGACCGCCAGTTGGAAATAAATTACAATTTATTCCCAATTTAATTACAGAACAATTAAAATTGGGCTCAAGTGTCGTACGGCCATATTTCCATGTAATATAATTATGAAAAGGTCAACTGATATTTATGTATCGAATTACTTCTATAATATGGCTGGCCTCTCTGTCTAGTGTTTAGTGACGCAAACTGCTATGCCGTGGATAGTGGGTTCGATTCCCAAGTCATTGTGTAATAAGCATGATTGTTTATTATGTGTCTGGTTGTAATTTATCTATAAATATGTAGGTATTTAGAAAAATATAAATATATTTATCAGTCCTGTTGTCATAACACAGTTCACGGCTTGTGCTATCACAACTGTGGAAGAGTTTGCCCCAAGATAAAAAAATACTAGCCACCGACTGGGTTTTTCTTAATCGATAAATATAAAAATTCTGCTACCTTTAGAGCACTTTTAGCCTAAGGTATCCTATCTGAAATTATTTAATGCCAAATCGAAAGAGTTGGTACATTTATCATGTGTTTTTTTTCCAAATATCAGGCCTTATTCTTATATGATATTATCTACATAGCATTTTTATAAAGATTAATCCATTAGATCCAGTGACCGGAACGTGTGAAAGCTACCGTACATCGCCTTACACTTTGCGTCGGGTAACCGGTCGCTGGGTAACCGGCGCCCGGATTCAAACCGGAACGTGTGAAAAGGACCTTAGAATAATAATACCTTCTTTAAGTTTTTTTTTTATTACTGAACTAGACGCTGAAAACTAAGTCAGGCAGTGTGTCTGGGCTTTTCTTATTATAAATGTCGAAGCGTCAGGGTGGCCTTGTGAGCTATTAACAGCTTAATATTCGAATTAACATTATGGAATATGATCATATGAACGCAGATACCTCGAGCAAGGTAAAGTCCGCCAACTGTTCTAATCATTTCGATTACACAAATGCCACTGCATCACTGACACTTTGCACACACAACTATAAAAATAGCGATGTCTATCGGAAGACGTGTTGTCGCTACGACCGCTCGACTGAGACTGCCAAATTAGACTCACTGCCCCACTACCGGCACTTCAAATATAAACGTCAAACTAAAGTCATGCCATCTTGCGGCGGCCATGTTTCAATAGTCAATAGACTTACAGATGTAAAGTAAACGGATATAATTCTCCGACATATATAAGTTTGAGATTGTAATTAAGTACATAACCTACGAATTGCGAAAGTTTAAACATTACATAAATATAAAGCAGACCACATTCTACAAACACAAACACCAATAGATACCAATAATTATAAACTTTTTAGTTTCATACTGATAGGTACTACATAACCGTAACGTAACCGATTGCGTCCCCTGTAAGATTACTAACTGCTTACACCTATGTATTATCATCATGTTTTATCTTTTGATATTAATTCAAATATATTTCTAAATACTAAGTGTAAAAATATGCGAGCGAGATGAGGTATTTCTTTTTAAATAAAAAGTCAACTCCTGCACTAGGGTAGAAGCCTTACGTCACGGGACTCATGGGGACTTTACAAGCATACAATTAACGGACACAAAGTACTGCCTGATTCGTAACCAACTTTTATGTTGGTATAATTTGATCACACCAAGCTTAGTCCCGTTTAGGTGATTCCTATTTCCACAACCTCTTCTTGCACAGCAGCCGTACCCATTCCCGCTGCGTTACTGAGGCTGTGTAGATTTCATAACTTTCAAAGAAAAATGAGATTCTGCTGAAGACACTTCACAACGTCAGTAAGGTTAGCGCTTAAACTGTTGCCAAATTCCTACAAAACATTAAACAAAACCTCCCCAGCGCGGTAGTCCCACGTCTATGTAAACTGTTACCCTTGACCCTTTCTTCCTCACCGAGGTGTTAATTGGAATTCCTTTGTTAACCATTTTCTGACGCAATCAGTCAACTTACAAATATAGTTATGGTTTAGGGATAATAACGTGTAGGCTCACTGTCCGCTTAGAAACAATTCTTGGTGCTATCTCTAACTTTGATGTTGACGATTCGTCCCAGCGACAAAGCTGCGTGTCCTTGTAGAATGGTCCCATCGGCACTCTTTCTGTGTCTAATAAATCGATCTACATTGTAGTGATGTTTGCAATGGGGTAAGTGCTCAACAGTAGAATCCATTAGAATGAAACAATAACAGTTGTTAATTGACTTTAGCTATGACCGACCACCAGTCCTTTCGGTTAACAGATGACAGTGAAGTCGCTCTGACATTCGACGTTCCATAACAACGACCACGTTTTGCGCAATATAGCTTAAAACGAGTCATCTCAAATACCTAACACCCGTTGACAAGCATGACGCATATTCCATGTATTCCCTAAATCAACAGGTTCCTATCACTCCTATTTATTTATGATCTGCAGCTAGTTGCCACTTACTAGTTCGCACATAAAATGCGCTACCAACACAGAGAGTACAGAAGGTAAGCTTACTTCTTGCACGGCGCCCTCGAGCAATGCACATATAGACATCGCGGACTCTCGGAAGGGAGGAGGTGAACTTTAGTCCGAAGGGATTTCGAGATGCCGTGTCCGTGAACGATTTTTAACGAACATTCTGGGAAGTTTGCGGTTTCGGTGTAACGCTCCATTTTGCTAATAAATTGATAATTGAAACTTGCACAAAAACAAAACAGCACTTTTAAAAGCAGGTTATAAATATAAAGCTAATGTTCTGTACTCGCAGTGTCTCGTGTCTCGTGTCTCGACTGTGGGTAACACTCGCGTTTCTCGCACGTTTCCGATGTGTTATCGCAAGTTTACGATGCCTCGTCGCGTTACGCCAGATGATGTTAATGCTCGCTGATATCTTGTGAGCTTTACCTTAGTTTCGGGGTTATGGAGATTGAGTTACGGTTTACTTGAAGTAGCTTTATGATAAAAATGAAGAAACGACGTTTTACATCACAAGATTAATCGAACAAAAGCTCCTTAACGATCATTATATAGGTACCTTAATCAAATAAATCACTGTTACTTAATGAAATCATTTTTAGGGTTCCGTAGACATTATGGCATAAAGGAACTCTAATAGTTACTCCATGTCCGTCCATCCGTAGTGCTAGAAGGCTGTAATTTTATATGGATACACATATTACTTACGCCTGCAAACTGAAAGGATAAAATCTAGAACAACATTTTTTTGAGGGTACTACCCCTGTGTGTAAAGTGGGGATGTGATTTTATTTCTCACTCACTTACTCTTTTAGGGGCCAGGAGCTTCAAAGTGATTTTTTTTTTTGTTAGAGTCCCCCCCTGACATACGCGTAGGCTTTTGAGTAACACCTGATCAAATAAAACGTAACAAAATTTTCGTACAAATTCTTGAAAATTAATAAAAAGTAGGCATGACATTGTAAGTATGAAACAAAAACAACAGAAAAGCCACTTCTTAAGCCACATTATTCGGATGGGGGGGGGGGAGTACATTGTGCGCCCGATAATGGATAATATGTTATAATATAACGTGTGTGACTGAATGTTTGACTTCAGTGCCCAAGCGGATGGACTTTCGACGAGCCGCCCAGTGCGTTGTCTTGAATTTAATGAAACTTTTACATCAAGTGTTGGCTTTCATTTTGTAATATGAAGCACTAATCTTTAAGTATATTAGCTTTAGAGAGCTCAAGTTTCCTAAAACTTTTTGTTATCCATTGTGTACCTACATTGGAAGATTAAAATCTCGGCAAAATTACAATTTTCTACAGTTGTGTACAGGTTTACGGGGAATGACCGCATGTCATTCATTTTTTTAATAATAATAAAACATTTTTAAAATTATTAGCCTGAACTACATATTTATGTGTGTGTGTGTGTGTGTGTGTGTGTGTGAATGGTTATTATAATAATATGTTTGCAAAGGCTCACTTTCTATAGGCACCAACGCAACGAGATTGTCACTAATACATTTTAATAAATCTCGATCACAAATCACGCGAGGCCTACTATCGTAAACATTATCAGTAACATGTACCGCACCGGCAATGTTTACTGCGGTAATTTATTAGTAGCTAAATATGCGCCATTTTACCTGCCTCATTCATTTTGTTTAGTGTCATATTATTAAAATGTGTGACGATAAGCATAGAAAATATTAGGTAAGAATAATAACTCTTGTTTATGTGATTACTATTTAACCTAACCTAACCTAGTTAGGTTAACATATTAGGTACGCGGCTGATGACACTGCCACGTTCGCCCTAAATGGTTACAGTGTGGTTGGCGCTTTTAAGATTGCACTTGAACAACCCGAGACTCCCGAGACAGTTCAACCGTCAAATAATGAGTGTAACTGGGACATGATTAACCTTGCATCTAAGAGAGTGTAGGAGACACGCTAGCACAATCTGTCTGGAGCGGGAGAGACGTTTTAAGTTTGATGGTTATTTTTATTTATATAGATAACTGTCGCATATTACTAGCAATATTGCTGACAGCTGCAGATAAGCTAAATAACTACGAGTTAGGAGTGGATTCAAGGCTATAGTATAATTTGAACTATGGCTTAACCATTTTTAGGGTTCCGTTGCCATAATGGTAAAACAGGACCCTTATAGTTTTGTCATGTCCTTCCATCCGTTTGTCTGTCTATCTTTCCGTATGTCACAGGAATATAATCAAGAACTACACAATGTATGCAGATGAAACTTGGAGTATTCTTGGCGTAGTCTTGTAGAAGCTGCTACTTATTTCGATAGTTATTTAATAAAATAAATATTTTTAAAGGGGCCCCATACATGTAAAAGGATTTAAAAAAAAACAGCAAACACCTGCATGTGACATTTCATTCGGTTTCTATTTTTTTTTTTGAATAAGTGAATATTTTTGATAATAATTGCCGGAAAGTAGCAAAAAAATATTTTCGCCTCTCCATTACCTTTTCAAAAAATATGAAAAAATATAAAAGTAACGCTTAATAAACACTTTCAATTAAAATTATTTTCAACATTATCGGATATACCGTCTTTGAGTCATTGGCATGAAGATACGCCCTTTTGCTGGTGCAATTTTTCAGATCGTATTTTTTCATATGTAGTGCATTTCTTTATAGAAACAGCTGCGGGACCTCACATGGAGCATGGTCCGAATTGATCTTGCCCGTTAATTTGCAAGTTTTTTTGCCTTGTTCTTTTTTCCAGCTTTACCTATTGCTTGCGAACAGCCATTACATGTACCTACATGTAGAATCATTACTTTTATAAGTGTAGTTTTTTATTAGGCTAGCACTGCCGCTTGGGATCTTAGCCCTTAACTCATCTAAACTATTCACTGTTATTTAGAAAGAAACCCTGAACGTTTTCGCAACATTATATATCAAAAAGTGTAAAAACGTTGTTGAAAGATGCCAGGGCGAGTCGCTAGTCAATTACAAATATTACACAAATTAAGAGGGAACTTACTTTTTTACAAGCCAATGAAAGTCACGAACAGAACCGGTCGTTTCGAAGGAAACACAAAAGTAATGTCAAGAATTTACCTCAAAGTTAACATTTGTTCAGTTTTGTACAAACATTTAGAATTTGTTAAGGAAAGGGTTTTCAGCGAGAATGTTTAAGGGTTTCCTGGAAACGTTTTAGCTAATGTAATTACAAATAATACCTACTGAAGTCTTCGATTGGGTCTTTTTGAACGACCTCGATCTTTAAGTGGGTTGGATCGCGAGAAATAGCCAATAACCTGTGACCTGTGATCCTCCTCAAGCTTCAAGCTACCTCCATACAATAAGTTTAATCTGAATCGGACCAGTATCTTTGGTAATTACCGCATTCAGACTCTTAAATTAGTCTAAATAAATAGGTACCTAAGAATGACACCAAGCTAGATTCATTACTCTTAATGTTTCTTTTTAAATAAAAAGTATAAAGTGATGTTTCATGTGGGAATCGAACCTTTACCTTCTGCGCAGCTGTCGCGCTTCCCTTCAGTACCCACAGTATGTTACACCGTAGTGAGTATTTACACTCGTGACCTATTACACGTACGTCGCTACACAACCCCACAAAGACACACTTTTATAGTTCCGTATACTCAAGGAGGACTCGTTTACCTAATTTTATTTTATTTGTGAGGAGAGGAGGGCGTCGTAAAGGCTTGATTGACGCGAGACTTCTGTGGGGAAAGAGCGATGATAATTCTTTTATTTGACGGTGGATGTATTGGTGCTTGTGTTTTATGAAGCGGGTTAAAGGGGTCAGGGTCTGCAGGTCAGATCGTTTGAACACCTAGATGTGATAAAAAGGATCAATGAGTGATGCGTGACTTTGCAGATTTCTGTAGCACAAGGACTTTAGCATTTTTCAAATCATTTAACCTGTTATTTTTAGAGCCTACCCATATAGCTTCCACTACAGCCACATGTTTAGATAATATATTTACAGATATTAATATAGATAACAAGAAAGTAATTAATCAGTTGATTTGAGAGTATCAAAAGCCGATTCATTTGTAACCCTCCTCTGTTGAACGATGACAGTGATCCTAACATTCTTTAATAAATTTTGCTATAATTTAGAATCGGTTTTCACTCTCAAAACGCTTATAGTAAAAGGTAATGTAACTTTTAGTGAGTGTGCTACTGTTGGTCTATATAACAGTAGAAAGAGGTTTTATGAGATATATGATAAACGAAATTACGAGTAGATAATTTGAGCTATATGATAAATTAAATATGCCTAAATCACTATAGGTGTGCCTTTAATATTTGAAGAGTGCCCTCGATTTATTCGGAATCTCATCATCAGGTACTGATCTGAAAACAATGAGACCAACTTGGAAGTATATGTTTCAAATCAGTCCAGCCGTCTTCGCGTAATCGGTTAACAAACATACCAAAACATAAAACGGTCGAATTGAGAACCTCCTCCTTTTTTGAAGTCGGTTGAAAATACAACCATTACACAATAGGGTCGGCCACATCCAAACTTAATAGATACGTCACGTCGTACAATTGAGCACTATGAAGTGCTCAATTGTACGACGTGACGTATCTATTAAGTTTATAAATAGATCCTGGTCTTAATACGTCTAGCTATCCCTGTCATCTTTGTGTCTGTCTAATATTACAATTTTGGGGGTACCTACGCGTTTTTCTTTGATACCTTCAATATCTAACATCATATTGTCCATCGTCCGTACAATACACAGAGAGGGGGAGGCGGGGGAGTGGGACCGAGGGCCGAGAGGAGGTAATATGAATAGTATTCAAAGCGGATATTGCGAACGGTGCAAGGCCTTTTTTGTTGTCCCACAGACATTTTATCAGATTTTTTTAATGAATGTTGCACGGTGAAGCTTCGCGATGTCAAAAGAAGGAGATGATTCTGCGTTGTAACGAGAGCGTTTTATTCACCCTTTGGAGGTGTCGACGTCGTACAGATTCAGTTTGTAAATACGTTAGGAGTAAGTACAAGCCTTCTTCTTCTTAGCGTCTTCGATGTCTTCGACAGTATACATTGAAAGGGAAGTTAAATTATATTATGTTATTGTGGCCCAGAACGTTGCCACTAACGTGGCATTATCTAAGACAGCCATCAAATCAAATCAAAATCTTGTGTGCAAGTGGCTGACCACTTGGCACACAGGACACGATGTAAGGTGGGCCATTGTTTGTATTGTCCCCTACAAGCAACTCGGTTCGTACTCGCTGAGAATCCCCACCTATGCCGACCTGCGTCCGAAGTCTGTTTAGACTTTTCCAATTATGTCCAGGAACTATCGGCAGGTCCTCACAAATATTTTTGGCAAGGCTACTCCGTCTCTCTCACTGATTACATCTCGCCCTTGATGACTCCGATGTCAGAGGGCTATCACTCCTGATAAACCCTTGCAGCTCAAAGTACAAGTAAGGCGCAACTAGTTCTTCGTTGCATTTAGCGTAACAAGTTCATGGCGATATTATATGTAAGGACATAAGGCGAAGATTTGACTTGTTTGGTAGTTTACTTTGAGTCTGGCTCTTTATCCTCTAGTATATTTTTACGGGCTTCATATTAAAGCAACAGGACAGATTCTGTTGCGATAATCTAATAGGTCTAGATTAAAACTTAGGCTATAAGGAAGTCTCGCAATTCAAACTTTAAAGGAAAGGGGACAGACGGACGTATTACAAATTATATAAATTATAATAACGTCCTTTCTATTTGGTCTGATATACGCAATCCAATTAAATGCAGTGTCACAAGTTTGGACCCAGGTTAAGATAATAATTGTAGCATGAATGTCGTACTCTGCAAATGAGTTTGTCGCAAGAGTTCGGTAAGACGCAATAATAAAAATGCACGCTATGTATGACTAGGCACATTAAGTACCTAAACGTTTTGATTTGATCTGGAAAGCTAGGTATTGTAACAACTTGTACCAACAGCAACAGCTCTGCTGAAAGGGGTGCGTAGTGCCAGGGCCAAATTCCACGTAGACAAATGAAACTAGTATTCCTATTCCCTTTTTAAGCTGTGTATATTCCAATGCACACCTATTTAATTATATTTTTGTAATTATTACATAAATCGACTTATTCGCCTATCGGCTCTGATGGTACTCTCCTTTTATTCCTTGTTTTCTTCTCACTTTTTCAAAGTTCAAAATCAGACTTTTACAATTTACATCAATGTACAATCTGTATGAAATTAAATTTCAAATTCTCCATCCACCTGCCACAGTATTTAGCACTTTTTACATCGATGTACGTCTGCCAAAAGAGACACTTCATTTAGGCTCAGTAGAAAAAGCAATTAGACTGTGATTTATATGATTGTGACTGGTATATAAAGTGATATAGGTTTTAGTCTCTATTTACACCTACATTTTCTGGAAGCATTTCGTGGTATTTTTGTACCCTTACAGATTTTGCCTGAACAGTGCGAGCAAGTCCAAATTCTCAAGATATGATATCAATACAGTACTTATTGAACATACCAAGTTTCAGAGGTATAACGTTATTATACTTGTTATTATACTTTATAAATTATTTATATCTAAAATACCTAGATTTCGTCCCTGACTCACTCTCTGATAAAAAGCAAAGCCGTTAGTCTACGTCCAGAAGTCATAGAGAGCTGAAATTTGGTGTGAAAGCTGGGATTAGCACATAAATAACATAATAATTAAGAAATCTGTACATTCCCCCCTATCCCTTAAAATAGGGGAATTAGAGTTTCTATGGAAATATTCTTGAGTGGATACGTCTCACCCTCAAACATAAATATGGCGATTATATACGCCTCATGTATCTATACAACACTTCATCTTTCTATATGTGTTCTTTCTATATAACAGCTGTATTCAATCATTCTGTATTTGTACTGAAGTCACAATTATTCTAAAAAGCGCCGATTTTATTTATGTATTTAAAACATAGTTTAAGACTCTACAATTCCCGGAACAATTCAATAATATCATTTATACGTTTTATTTTTACTAAATAAATATTCTAAATAGTTATTTTGCCAAATGTGAAAAGTACTAATACGAGTATAATTTTAAATAATGAGGTGATTAGCTTTGTCGACTCGACAGTTTTTTTGGGAATTACATTAGACAATAGGTTACAGTGGGGCACCCAAATATCATGTCTCGCAGGAAAACTCAGTTCTGCAGCGTATGCTGTCAGCAAAGTTAGACAGCTTACGAACGTAGAAACAGCTCGACTAGTATATTTTGGTTATTTTCACAGCGTCATGTCCTACGGTATATTGCTTTGGGGCAAGGCGGCTGATATACAAACTATTTTTATTCTTCAAAAACGTGCAGTGCGTGCGATATATCAACTAGGAGCACGAGTTTCCCTTAGAGAAAAGTTTAAAGAGATAGGCATTTTGACAGTTGCATCACAATATATATATGCAAACGTTATGTTTGTAAAGCAAAACTTACATTTATATAACAAAAATAGTGATATTCACTCTGTGAATACAAGAAATAAGCACAAATTGGTAGGTCGATATCATAGGCTTCATAAAACTCGTAACTCATTCATGGGACTAGGTGTTAAATTTTTCAATAAAATCCCAGTCAGCATATCGAGTCTACCAGTAAATAAATTTAAGAATGTAGTCAAGAGACATCTTATACAAAGAGCTTACTATTCAATCGATGATTATTTAACTGATAAAGATAAATGGATGTAGTTCGTTGCTCCCTATTAATGTATTGGGTTGTATAGTTTATTGCATTTTACTAGGTGAATATTGTTGTCACAGTTTGATAATGTTACTTAGGTAGGTACTAGTTAAGAAAACGATTTACTTTTGTAAGTAAAGATTCTGCGTGATAAATTACGGCCATTCTTTTCTTTCCTTTGAAAAACATGTATACTTATTCATTAAGTAGCAGTAAATTGGCCAATATTTAAGCACATAAAGTTTTTACATCGTAAGTGGATGCTCCTACTATGTTGTGCCCATTGAGGCTGATGTATCCGATCTCGTGTACTCTTCTAATATTAATGACCTCTTTTTTTGCATCAGTCCTCTAATATATGGTGTATAATATAATGGTGGCAGCACCTTACCTGCATAAACAGTTTATAAACAGAGAAACATTGTAAACATTGGCAATTTGAAAAGAGTGGCCACGAGTTTTTATTGCCTGTTCTTTTCTCGGGCTTTACCTATTGTTTGCGAACAGGCATTACCAGTAAATGTAGAATCGACTTTTCACAAGTGTAGTATTTTGCTTCCTAAGTGAATAAATGATTTTTATTATTATTATTATTATTATTATTAATACATATTTATAAGTAATATCGTGATTAATAAAAGAATATGTTTACTGTATCATTTTAAATTCATATTAGTTTATTATTTTGTCAGAATATTTAAATTAAAAAAATATATTAGTAACGAAACGCATTTCGCAATTCTTGATTTAACTTATGATAAACCTCTATTTTAACGAACTTAGGTTGTTATTTCTTGCACATCAACAGTAAATTTTTTCATAGCCCACTATCTCTCTTTACCTTTTAACTTACACGCCTACCTAATGCCAGTACCTACACAGGGTTTGCATGACGATCATAACCTTACAAGCTTAACCAACGTGCGTAACGGAGTTATAATGTACAGATAACTGTACAAAATATATAGCATGTGTGCCGGGATTCGGTAGGCGAATATGTTAAAAAGCAAAGATGCAGAGATCAAGCTATGAAAAAATGTACTACTGATGTGCAAGATATTGTTATTTCTTGCACATCAGCAATTTCTTTTTCTTTGGTTAGGTTGTTACCTATCCAACGAAAAATATATTGGGAACTCCTTTCACACGTATATTTTTGAGAGTCCCGTACATTTACTGTAATGGAATTGTACTTAACATAAATTGTACCAATGTTAGATTGTCACAACATTTAGTCACATGTGTTTAAATAGGCGTACATAATTTGAGTGGACAGTTCCCACAATAACAAATCGATGCGTAGATTTATGTCACTAACAGCGAAACAATACAAGACTCGAGATGGATGCTTGTCTTTATTTGTCTTCTGAGTTGTTCAACAAGTATTTGGTATTATTATAATACATCTACATAATAATTTGCTTAGTTTAGGTATATTAAAAATTAAAAACTAATTTTCGAAGGTTAGGTACGATTTGTGTTTATCCTAAAATCTACACATTTTTTTTTTATTGTTCTGAGCTTCCCCATCCTATCGAAGGCGACGTTAAATTTTGCGAATTTAATAAAGACTATGAAAAAAAGACATCGACATACCTAATAGCTTGCGATGAACGGAGGTGCAGTACGTGGCGTTGTGACTTAAGACGCCGCGCACTGCCAAAATATTGACTAAATACTTAAGTATGTCGATCCTCGACCTCGGATGTCGTTTATACGAGTAGAATGCTAGATTTCATTGTTCTAACCTAATAACTTCAATCTTTGTTTCCGAATGCTGCTGTCACGTCTACAGCGTTAAAACGACTTTTTAATTTAAAAAATGAATATATTTATGCCGCTGTCATTTCAAATGAACCAGAGGTCGGTTCGTGCCGCGGACAGTGGAAGGAGACTGGAATGTAACCTACATGTAACGAACAGTCCATTTGCAATTTTGTTAGCTCTTGACGTATGCCTTTGTTTGCTGGAAATACAGGTTGACATTTTATAAATAGGTTGCGGAAAATTGAATGCAAAGCCGGTGTTGCGGTTAGAGTTCGAGCTCAATGTTCTATATTGAATCCTGATGGCCTGCTAATTGATTTATGGTTTATTTCACCTGCGTGTATGTAGACAGATTTATACAAATACGAATTCTGTTTACGTCGATTATTAATATTTTAGAAGAAATTTACGTTTTTGTATTAATGTATTTCTAATTTATACAGGTAAATTTTAATTATGTGGACAAAATTATAAAGTAAACCGGCGTGTAGTAATAAAAATACATTTCAAAGTAATAAAAAATACATTTTTTTGCTATGTCCTTACCTACATATTTATTTATGACTAGCTGTCGCCCGCAGTTTCGCCCGCGCATTTTACCCCTTGAATTTTACCTCGAGTTTCCTTATTTACAGCCACTTAGCCAAATACAAAATTTCCCAGATCTAACTTCAAAACTGACGGAGTTCTATATATTTTGCAACCCCTATTACAACCCCTTTTGAGTAGATTTTCCTAAAACCCTGAAACTTGTGTTTCATTATTTTAAACGAAAAAGACAAGTTCGAAATTTCACACATCTAATTACAAAACTGCCGAAGTCTATACAATATTATGACGGAGTTTTACATAAACCTGCAACCCCTATTTTACCTCGGTAGGGGCTGATTTTTCAAAAACGCTGAAACATGTGTTTTTTTATTTTATATCAAAAAGCCGAGTACCAAATTTCACAGATCTAACTTCAAAATAATACCACATATACTTGCGACCCTTATTTTACCCTTTTAGGGGTTGATTTTTCAAAAACACAGAAACACGTGTTTATTTATTTTAAACGAAAAAGCAAAATATGAAATTTCGTGGACTGTTTTGTACATAGTTTGAAATTTATCCGGAAGGTCATTCAAAAGGCTAGGAATTATAAATTCATCAATTCTTTCGAAATATGGGTCATAAGTAATGTATTTTTAAATTCTATTGTTCATAAGTAATTCGGTCTTATTTTAAAATTCTCAAAATGTGATAAATTCATTTTTTTATAAATATTCATTACCTACATTACAATTTCTAATAAGTTCAATTTCGTTATCTTTACATATTTTTTTACATGTTTGGGCACTATAATTTTTAATAGTATTAGTGTAAGGGATTTATCTCATTCAAATATGTAGTAGATATTCTACCGTAGCTGCTTAGTCTACAACGGAGATCAAAGTCCGCTAGCGCCATATATAACATCCTGAGTACCTTGTATGGAAGTTGATTTCGTAATATGGTAAACTTGCCAATAAGGGACCTCAATTTATTACATACTAGCTGCCTGCCCCAGCTTCGCACGGGTGTCATATCGTAGTTTTTATACCTTGAGTTACATTATTGTAACTTTCATAGGAATCTTTAATTTTTATCACAATAAGTTTCTATGTTACTCCCCGATATTGTAGCTTTCTAATGGTGAAATAATTTTTCAAATTGGTCAAGTAGTTTCGAAGCCTCTTCAATGCAAACAAACAATCAAATCTTTCCTCTTTATAATATTAGTTACATGTATAATCTTTATGTGGACCCCAGCAAAGTCGGCTGTCAATGATAAGACCAATGTACAATGTACATATGTTTGTCGGCAACTTTTAGTGTTGAACATTTACAGCTATTACTAGCAGTCTTATGCAAGCCGTCAAGCTCGTGGGCCACGGTAGTAGGTTTGGCGGCTACTCCTATTTACAAAAGATCGGGATATAATATGCCAGTCTTCACGCAACTATTTATTATGTGTGTAATGACCGGTATGAGATGGTCCGATACATATAAAATGTCTTGGCTCGAATTTCAGCATACGGCTTTTTTACGATGTATATGTTCGATAATATAATTATTTCACTTGTTCCTTTATGTTATGCTGGTTTTACTCTTATCGATCTAAGTGTATAAGTTGGATCTAAAATATTACTGTTACAAAAGTTACTAATAGTTTTAGTATTTTTATCAAGTTCTGCAGCAAATATATTTGATAAAGTAACAGGATTAATTTTAAAAAATTTTAACAATAAATCTTTTACGCATTGCTTATTTTTACCTGTTGAATTATTTACTATACACCACAATTTTCTAGTACTGCCAAAATTTTCAGAGACTTCGGATATATTTTTTTTATTTTTATAACTTAACTATATTTATTTGTCTTATTTCATAAATATATATCATCAGCCCAATTACAAGATTTTTTTTATTGGGTCTAATTTTACAACTTATTTTACTTTTATTGTATATTTTAGCAAATTTTGTATACATATAATTTACAATTTCAATTGGGTCGTTATGCTGCAATAATGTTTGCCAGTCCACACTGCTCAGTTCACTGCACACCATTCGTTCATTAACATTCATTACAATCGTAATCGCGTGATTCTTAGGATTTACACGTAGGTACTCGCACCAAGGCCCAAGCGCACTTATGAGCGCGCAGCCGGTGATGTAGTGGTCGGCCGGTGCACTGCGAACTACCGCCGCCGCCGTCGTAAAAATATGAGAACTTACGCTTCGGATAAACATATGATCGATACATGATTCGGTTATGCGGTTCCCATATTTTCGCTGCGTGTGTATGAGTTTATTCCGCTTATAAAACCAAGGGCGCACAATGAATCCAAATAGCGTTTTGTAGTGGTGTTCATATTTTTTATGTCAATATTAATAATTTGTGCAATTCTAAGACAAAGCTAGATTTAATTAATTTGTTAGGTATTATACGCTTGACAAAAATAATAAAACGTTCATATTTTCCATTTCATTGGCAAGCTTTAAAAATAAAACGATTGTATTACAGGTAGGTACTGAATTTCCACTATCAACTTGTCGACTGATTACAAAGTCAACCTGTATTGTGTAATGATGTGGCGCGCTAAGCAGTTACCCACCTCAGGTTGTAATCTCTTAAAAGAGTAAAGCTATCATTTCCCCGCTAAGTTTTATAGATAGTGGGAACTTAGGTGCCTAGCATTCTTATGAAGACCTCATTAAACAAAGGTCGCGATACACGGAAGTGAACTACGACTACAAATAACCAGTTCCAATAACAAGTAGGTACTTACCTACAATTAGAGCGTTAATGAGGTATATTTAGTAAGGTGGTACACGAGTCGACGCCCACCTCTCCGTATTTTCGTTCGAGATAATAATTATAACAAAGACTATCGAATGGTTTGTTTAGCCTTTATTAAATTTTAATAAACGAAGGAATTGGGTTATTATAATGTTAATAACATAATGTTAACATTATGGTACCTCTGTGTACGAGTAGGTGTACACAATGTTTCCTCGCTGCCGGTGCCAACGCTCGGTTATATAAATATGTAATAAGTAGACACACATATACATACATAATATGATGTTCGGTTAATAAATTTAATTCAAAATTATCTATCGATAAATGGTGTATAATTACCTAGTTGAAGTTATATTACCACCAGAAAAATCGAGAATCGTGTCATCGGTCCTGCGCCTTATCTCTCTCCGGTCGATTTACATAAATGCACTTTCTATTCCCTCACTCATCATTTATATCTCCTGCGTAGTTAGCTAGTGTCTAAAGACATTGACCGCCGGAACTCACCTCGGTTAAGAGATTACAGTGGTCAAACTCGGCTGTTTCATTTAACATTCATGTATCCATTTGTGTCTCATTAATACCTCTGTCGATTGATATTTTATCATAGAATGTGACAGTCTTTATTTTAATACTTGCGCATAGGCGCACGACATTATGCCTATAACTCACGACAGTTATAGGTATACTTAGTGCCTGTAGGTACTCGACTCGTGCACTCTATCGCTTGCGATTAACCGATTAGATGGACGTCATTATTATATCTGTCATTATTGAGGTGTTGTTGTCGTGTTGCCCACAGCGGAGCAGGGCGAGGGCGGCGCGGGAAGCGCCAGCGCCGAACACGGCGAGGGCGAGGAGGACTGTATGCAGAACTGCGCCAACTCCTGCCCGCCGCCGCTTAAGATGCTTTGCGCATCCAACAGATTCGACAATTTGCATGTGAGTATTTAGAGGACTATCTTTACACACGTATGCACTGTCGTGCCTTCACGGATGCACCAATCGGCGGTCCCTACCGGCTATTCGACAGTCTGTTCGTGAGACAACTACAATATAAAGAAAGCCGTGGCCAGCAGTGGGACATACCCATTATCGGTTGATATGTTATATATAATGTAACCTACAGATAGAGTTTAGGAACTATTAATCTCATAAATCGGATTGTACGAAAAAGGTGTAACATAAAGGTGTGGTTAAATTTTAGCAGCGAATAGGGTATGTTATCAGTGTATGGTGCTATAGCTGGTTGCATTATTATTAAATAGTTATAGCATATTCTTTTTGTCAAAATTCAGCAGTGAAAGGCGTATGGCATAAGAAATACCTATACCTCCCCTGGTACAAAATTCGATTGGTTATTTCTTTTTAAAGACGACTCCCGCAGTAGGGTACAAATACAAGTCACGGATACAAACTACACCCAGACTCGGGACAATAATTTGTGAATCACACAAAGTGGTGTCCCGTGTGGGAATCGAACCCACGACTCTTGCGTAGCAGTCGGACACACTCCCACCGCACCACCAAGGCAGTCGGATTAGGCATTAAACTTTTTAAGTCATACTTTTTTAAATTAATAACTTTTTCATTATTAAATAAACGAATGAAAAAATGAACATACCTACCCTTGAATATGACCACACCTTTCTGTTATACCTTGTATACCTTTAACTTAAAGAAAGTAAAGGTTCATCTAGAAACCGAGTTGTTGGATCTTTACTTAAACATTAACTTACAATTGAAAACAAATTCTGTTAAACTACTGTTGCCTTAAAGTGTATGTATAAAATACTAACAGTATTTTAGTGCCCCCAGTCACACGATCCCTCGTTATAGCAGCTAATATTGGTATCTTGTAACAAAATATACTTATTTATATAATATTCATAACCAGTTGGCGCATAATATTGCTAAAATTAGAATTCAACATCAGAACCAGAGACAATAAACTACCTAAATGCCTTTGCGAAGGTATGTACGTCAAATGTAATTTAAAACTTGAAGAGATCAAGTTGTACTCATCTTAACTATGTCTTTAGCCGTACATATTTTACTGCTATTTCCAAATTTCAAGCATTAATTTTAAAAAGGTTACCTATCTTTGTTACGACCATCCACGACAGTGGAAGTAGAGGAGAGTAACCGATATTGAACAGGCGCTTAAATTGTACTTGATGTTAATTTCGCTTGTGTTGTGGAACGTGACGTGACATTCATAAGAGACTATATTATATTGTGATTTAAATACGATTGAATGTAGTAGCTATGGTTTTAAATTTTATGACGAAATGTAAATCAACTATGGGCCGGACCACTTCAGAATTTATTGAACTATAGCTACATAAATTATCTACACCAAAAACATTGTGATAATTCATTTTCATTTAATAATTTTTTTTTTGTTTACAATTACTTAACCATTTGTAACATAGCCTATGATGGTGTGTTCATGTTGATTAGACAGTTACCAAAGTAGCATGATAAACAGTACCTACCTTTCTAAAATACTTTTTGAATATACTACAAAATTAAAAGATGAGCAGGTCGTGCCGTGATGGTAAGTGACACTAACTTGTACCGACCAAGACGGCATTTTGCGTAGACTTACCACTAGTTCTATATTAATACACTAGCTGTCCCGCGCAACTTCGTATGCGTAATTTCTCCCCGTTTTTGAAACATTTCTCGTCGCTTCTCCGCTCCTATTAGTCGTAGCGCAATGTTATATAGCCTATAGCCCTCCTCGATAGATGGGCTATCCAACAAAAAAAAAAATTCAAATCGGACCCGTAGATCCTGAGATTAGCGCGTTTAAACAAACAAACAAACAAACAAACTCTTCCGCTTTATAATATTAGTATATAATACATTAAATATATATATATATTAATCAAGATCTTAAAGTGTATACAGTTTTATTGTTGTGATTTGTAGGATCGGTACAATTCAGGGTTCTTTTTTATGGTACCGGTTGCGTAAATTGAAGTGAATGACAACCTTAAATAAATATGAATTATCTTTCATGCATCTATCTTAAAAGGATCAAAAGTGGTCCAATATGGGTAACTCTCCTCTAGGTTTTGTTTATAAGATCAAAATGAATAAATTTCCATTGACCTTCTATATCCCAGTTATTTCGTTTTGTTTGCTTAACATAGTAAATGTAGATATTAATAGCGAACAGTCCTGTGGACACACTGCTTTTAGCGGTTTAATGAAACGTCACCAAACAGTAGAGGCGACCGCGTCGAGTGTACAGTTTACACTGACATTTCGAATACGGCGGTTTAATTAATGGCTCAATGCAAATAACGTGGTCGATCGTGAAAATTAGGTCCGGTCTGCGCTTGTCACCGTATCTCACCTGTATAGTTTTGGTTACATTGCCTGCTAGTGCGTTAACATTCGTTTGTGAAGTACCTATGGCCCAGTGCGCAGTGGCGCTGCTGTCACACCTTTATATGAGACTAGCTGACCCGCGCAACTTCGTCTGCGTACATTTTTTCCGTTTTTAAAACATTTTTTATTGCTGCTCCGCTCCTATTGGTCGTAGCGTGATGTTATATAGCCTTCCTCCTTCAATAAAATAATTTTACAATTCGGACTAATAGTTCCTGAAATTATCGCGTTCAAACGAACAAACATACAAACTCTTCAGCCTTATAATATTAGTATAGATTTACACTATCTGTCAGTACTTGTAGATAAATTTAGGAAAATGTTAGTGTAGATGATACTTCAAAAAAGCCTACTGAAGTCGATAGCTCTTAGATTTTCGAGACTTTTAGGAGGCAACTTAACAACGGCAAGACTCTCGATTGTATTTGTAGCCATTCAGCGTTTTTTAACGTATTCAAGGCTCTATGATGTTCAACGTTTATTATCCTTTGAAGTGCCAGCAATAAAGAGCCATTTTCGGTAATGATGGGTTGCCTGAAAAACTCACGTACCTACCTGAATCTAGTTAGAAACATACAATTTTGCACAGATTTCTTTAATAGCGTGAGCATTGAGTAGGAGTTAAGTTTTGTAAACTCATCGTCTAAGGGAGTAAAATAGACAGGATACTGTACACACCGGCGAAGCCAAGAGTTCGTTTAACGACATTAGTTCATTCATCGTGACTCCTAGTAAGTAGGCGGTGTGCTCTTACCCCGTCAGTTCCGCGACAAGAGTTTGACAAGAGACCCCGTCGTCACTTCCTTGACAAATATTGAACAAATCTTATCTCACGTACTCTACTTATCTCTTAAAGTTACAAAATCATCAAGCCTAACTTGTGACAAATTAAATCAAGCTCCGTCACGCGACGTCGCCCCAATTATACATATATCAATTAGAGTGGAGGGAGCGTAATGTGCTCACAGTTATATTTGATTGAAACACGGGACTTTACGAATTACGTACAACTTTGAAGGTTTTCAATAACGTGTCATACGACTATTTTAAATTGTACTGAATGGTTTTATACCAAAAGCCTTGGTTACCTATAAAATCATTTGATGGTTGAAATGACGTAGGTAGTTGAATCGGTGTTCGATAACAACTACAAGGATAACAGTAAAACCATTACTAAACTGACAAAACTCACAATCTGTGGCTTGGCTGTTCCGTTCCGTATTGGCACAAAATTAACTCAGTTTTTTAAGTTTATAAGCCTATAGGAGTAGGAGTATCCACGTCGACTACGGTGTAGGGTTTGTAGAGAAATTATGACTAAGATTCACGCAAAACGCTATACGTCATGATGAGAATTAAAGAGTATTAGTTTAGGGCGTGTAAAGTTAGGAGTTTGGCTTTCTTTAGTAACAAACGAACCTACTCGTCTAGGCGTCAATTTACATGAACATGTTGTGGATGGATATCAATGAATATTTTGGTGGGATATCATTTCTTTTTGTAAGTTACACAATTGTCGCAGTTGTTATTACTCATTATGATTATTTTCTTTTCTTTTTCTTAGGTTAGGTTGTTATTTCTTGCACATCAACAGTTCCTTTTTATATCTTTGCCTTTTAACTTAACACGCCTACCTAATGCCGACCACATACGCTAGGGTTACATATTATAAACAAGTTATAAAGCACAAAAAAATATCCTGTAAAGCAATGGTAACGATTTAAAATTGTTGTGAAAATTCGTCGTTGCTAATGTTTGAGTGCGCTCAACCCAGACATTGTAGTTCATACATAGGTACTTTAAAAGGCTCTGTAAAGATAATTGTTTTAGAATATAGCATCTTTATCGGAAAATATGTTTATCTTTAGCAACATTAGCAACATCTGACTAATATGTAATTTTCATTGACTTAGATGCATAGATAATTTTTTTATGGCCCAGAAGTAGAAGTTCATCAAATTAGAGGTTTATCATAAGTTAAATCAAGAAATGCGTTTCGTTACTAATAGATTTCTTTTATTTCAATATTCTAACAAAATATTAAAGTAATAAAGGTATTAATTAAAATGATTCAGTAAGCACATAATTCTAATAATCACGATGATTTATAAATAGATATTACTTATGAATATCTATAATGTAGGATTAATTCAGTAAAAAAAAACGTATAAATGACATTATTTACGTACCACATAAATAATGTCAAATCAGTCTCTTTTTATGCAATGTCAAAACGACAAGTTCTATAGAAAGGTGTATGGAATAACAACCTATGACGTCATATGTTCCTAACGTCAAATAATTACTTTTAGCATTCGTTTTAATACTTTTAAATTCAAAAACATGTTAAATTGTAAAATAACACTTATTTTCAGAGCATTTCAAGATCTGCTATTTGATTAGTATAAAATAATTAACTTTTATTGTAGTCAGCTACCCAATTATTATGGAATGGCAGACTATTAAACTATCTTTTAAATACATGAATAATATCGGTGCCTTCGAGAATAATGTTGTGTTCAGTACAAATCCAGAATTTTTAAATGCAGCTGTTATATAATCGCCACTTTTCTGTTGGTGGGTGAGATGTACTCCTCAAAGTTCTGTTCACGGAACATTGATACCTGTCCATAGAAACTTTAATTCCCCTATTTTAAGGGATAGGAAGGGAACGTACAGATTTCTTAATTATTACGTTATTTGTGTGCTAATCTCAGCTTTCACACCAAATTTCAGCTTTCAATGATTTCTGAAAGTAGACTAACGGTTTTTCTTATTATTAGTCAATGAGTCAAGGACGATATCTAGGTATTTTCGATATAAATAATTTACAAAGTATAATAACAAGTATAATAACGTTATACCTCTGAAACTTGGCGTGTTCAATAAGTACTGTATTGGTATCATATCTTGAGAATTTGGACTATCTCGCACTGTTCAGGCAAAATCTATAGGGGTACAAAAATACGACGAAATGGTTCGAGCTAAAGTAGCTAGCGGTAGGCGAAGGCACTACCATACTCCCTGATACTCACCTTTAGGTTTCAATTCGTTTTTTCAAAAATGTATTTTGAAAACGCTAGATTATTTTAGCAAGTAGGTTGACCGCCAGGTATTTCGGATCTAGAATAGTATCCGTTCGTGGTATTATGCAAGTATCGCAGGTACGCACCGCTGACTCATGCGTTTCCGAGTAAACTCGCATAAAACACCAGACACGAGGTACACAAACAGAACCGCGTGCAAACACTAACATTTAGATGTCGATAATTCGCACTTGATGATATTTATACGGTAATAACAATGTCTAAGTAAATAGGTAATACGGCCGTACCAATAATATTGTACATATCGGTCTGTTTGTTGTTGTTGCCAACACAAGCGCTGCTGCCCGACGCGCGACGGGGAGAAACAGTACATACTAACAGAGTCGAATGGTTGATTTTATTTAGAAAAATGTTGGAAAAATAAATGTCGGTGGAATGATTTAAAAGATATTTATATTGGCGAGTAAAAGGTACATAAATCTTAGTCTGTTACACAACTGTTTGATATATTATAGTTATGCTAACAGTGAAACAGACAATCATCTGCCCACACGCACTTTAAACACTCTGCTATCAATACGCAATCACAATGTAACACTACAGAAGCATTCAACGTGTCAACACGACCGCTGTCAATGATTAATTAGTTCGCTCAATACTCTAATATATTGTTATTTGTCAAAGGCTGGAAATCTGTACCTATATACAAAAGAAAACCGTGTCCGTGCCTGACTGACTGATAATCAGTAAACGAACTGCAAGTAATGAAACCACTCAATAGTTTAGGTTCAAATTAAGTTTAGCAAATTTGACATGTACTAGCAAAGAGGTGTAATATAAAGAAGCGTTTTAATAAAACTGCACTAAAAATGTTTTTCATAATTCTTATAGTATTAATGTTATTTTATTAGATAAAAAAAGCTATTTACTTAAGACCAGGTATCAATTGAGGATTTCATACAAGAAACGTTTATTTACACTATCTATGCATCTCGCTCTTAAACGTATGACGCAGCGCATTGACAACAAGCAATTTAAAATATACTATAGAACAACATATGCGCATGCAATGATACGTTTCTGTTATCCTACGCTGTTGCATTGTAATTATTGCATCTTCGAAGCACGCCAGATGGCATTTTATTTGTATACTTCGAGTTTGCATTTATTTTACGAAAGTAGTACGGACATGCTATCGTGATTCTGGTTGATGCCTCACTAACTGGGATTACGGTAGTCACCTTGCATTTAAGATGCCAAAAAAAGGGTGTTTATTTATTTTAAACTGCAACAACACGATAAAACGTTTAATTATTTTAAACTAAATAGCCAAATACTAAATTTCACAGATCTAACTTCAAACCTGATAGAGTTCCATACAAACTTGCAACCACTACTCTACCCCTTTAGGGGTTGATTTTTCAAAAACTCTAAACGACATTTTTTTTTTTAAATTTCGAACCAAAAAATTAAATCCAAAATCTAACAGATTTAACTTCATAACTAAGAGAACTTCCTTTGTTATGAAGTGAGACAACTTTGTATTAATAATTTTGTATGAAACTTCATTCAAAGTTGCAACCCCTGGAAAATTAACCCCTTAGGGAGTTAATTTGAAATGGAGAAACCGTATTTCTTTATTTTAAACCCAAAAATATAGTACAATACGTTATACAATCTTGTGACGGCACAGGCGTTCACACTGGCGGTGCCGCAACAGACTGTTGGACGTTCAGTCTGTTAATAAAATGCGCCGTTCCTACTGTCGCGCAAACTGCTGCAACAACTGCTTACAGCACTCCCCGCCTCGTCTTGGTCCGGCGTGCGAGCGGGTAATACGCGGGGCCGCGCCGCCCGGCCCGTGGGGCATAGATTTTGATATACAGGGCACCGCAGCCGCACCGCTTAGGCGTCGCACCGTCACCGTACCGCGCCGTGTGATATGGCTTCTGGTTCATTTCCGTGAAATGAACCTTTAGAGGACATTTTTTTTTAATTCTTCAAACTACCAAATTTTTAGGTTTGTAGCCCGAGCGGCTTAACCTCTGCGTTGATGAATCAGTCAGTCAGTCAGAACAAATAATTATATATGTATATAGATAAATTTTAATTTTATCGAATTTCATAACTAATTGTTCACTACCGAAAGTACTCTATTAATATGCTCAGATACTACTGGCGGACGTCCCTAGAATACAATTATTTTCGATGTTCCTTTGGTTTCTAGTTACTAAATACTTACTGGGTGACTTTGAAATCAGTCGACAATTTGATAAGGGAGGTTTAGATACATTCGTTTTACATTGAAATATTGCCAATTAAAATTGTCAAAAAACAAATATTTTTTATTGTCTATCGATAACAATGTAAAAAACCGGGCAAGAGCATGTTGGACCATGCTCAGTGGAGGTTTCCGCAGCCTTGAATAGGCAGAAGAGCGTATGTTCATGGCATAGCATGGCCCTTTTGTTGAGAAACGCAGTTTTTCGGCAATAACTTAATGACGGTATATGCGATTAAATCCGAAATAGTTTTAGTATAAAGTATTTATTAAGCACTACCTTTGTGATTTTTTTCATATTTTTTAGTCACACGGTTCAAAAGTTGAGGGACACAATTTATGTAACTTTCGGAGCGATTATTTCCAAAAATGTTCACTTAAAAAAAGTATTAAAAACCTTAAAATGTTTTTTAAAGACCTGTCGAATGATGTGCCACACGTTGATGTTTGCAATAAAAATATGTTTCAGCTTCTGTTACATGTATAAAAATAAATGTATAAAAATAAATAAAAATAATCATAAAAATCTTTATTTTTATTATTTAAGTAGCGGCTACTACAGACACCTTTTCACCAAATTTCATCAATATTCATTTGGTAGTCTTAGAGTAACGGACGGACAGATAGACAGACAGACAGACAGACGGATATGACGAAACTTGAAGGTTCCGTTTTTGCCATTTCGGCTACGCAACCCTAAAAAGCCATTGAAGGGGTTTAATTTTATTTTGTCAAGCGTATAATACCTAAACAAATAAATTATAGTCAAATTATACATTTTGTGTGGTGCACATGCGATAAAAAAATCAAAATGATGAAACAATATTTGATATATTTTTTTATTACCTTGACTACACGTGTGTTAACCCTTGAAGTTTGTCGACTGAAATAAAACAAAATACCTCGCGTATCTATCGTATCACCATCTATTGGAATATCAATATAGCAATATATTTTACAGCTGCTTGTTAATTTTAGCTTGAGATTTAATGAACTAGATTCCAAACACAACTTGATTGGCCTGTTGGTCTAGTGGTTAGTGACCCTGAGTACTAAGCCGGAGGTCGTGGGTTCGATCCCCACCCAAGATAAAACTTTGTGTGATGAGCACGAAGGTTTGAGTTGTCAAGATATTATTATAAAAAAACACCTCAAATGTTTGGAACATCAATGCTGAGCGTCCTTAAGGGTAGCTGAAGCTTAACTTAAGTAAAACTTTACAAAAGACGTTTTTTAAAGTTTTAACGAATTTTCTATTAGGTGTAGCACTCAAAACGACTAAGAGGAAAAAAATGTTGAAATATTTAAAAACAAACCGTGTCTATCTTTACAAGCGTTAAATCACGCTCAGGTGAGGTCGTTCAAAAATAGAGCGAGTCGGGCACGGCGCCGTGACGTCACGCGCACGCCGCACGCGCGCCGTGACGTGTGTGCAGCTCGCCGTGTGTTGTCATAGGCTCGGCCCGTTCTGTACACAATCACGTGTGCGCCAAGTAAACAGATTATTATAAGGTACCCTATCACTTAGGTCAAGCGACGTTTTACCTAGAAATACAGTGAATTTTATTGTCTTTGCCGGTACATCACTTGGTGTCGTTTGCTTAGCTGGTCAGTAACGACAAAAGTGTGATTTGTTTGCATCGTGATCGGTTTCCTTGAAAGTCGCCCAATATAATAACACTAATATTCAATTTCCTGCGCTTATATTGGCTTAAGTTCGACAAACATGAAACAAGCTCTTGCTGGTTTAACACAAATGAATCTTATATCTAGTTGCTTGGGTGAATTTTGTTGTCACTTCGTTTTAATTGTCACATTGATAAGAGAATGATTTGATTTTTGTAATACTAATATAGTAGTAATAGTATACTAGTGGCAGCACCTTACCCCTACATTAAGTTTATAAACATTCAAACATTGTAAAATTGGCAATATAAAAAGAGTGGCCGCGAGTTTTTATTGCTAGGTTCTTTTATCTAGCTTTACCTATTGTTTAGGAACTTATTACTTCCGGCATTACATGTATATGCACAACGCGAATTGTATCCTTGCCCATAGATCATTATACAAGAACAATAGACACGATAACAAGTGGGACAATGTCTCTATATCTGTATCGCACTCAATTCGTGCTGCCGTTTGTTCAATAAAGCCCCACTTGAGTTGGTAAGCGTGACACAGGGAGCGCCTCGCCCCATAATTGTTACGCCTCTGAGCACAGCGCCTCTTTCGAGATTATGAAGGATTTTCCGATAACTACGGCTCTCGACATGCGGATTAGTGTTCGCAGTAACATGTTACGATATACGGATGGATGCTCTGTTATCTTTTCGAACAATGAAAAAGAGAAAGAAAGGTACAACGTAACTAATGGGAATAATAAATATTCACATTTAATCGATTATTGTTCCGTGGAACTATTATGAAAAAAATCCTATTAATTTGGCGACGGAACTTCCACGGAACTACTGGGAATAAAGGATCAAAAACATGTTCGTATTAGACAAATGAATTAACTCATAATATGACGAACCTACTTGAGATGATGTCTAGACGGGAAAATAATAAAGTGCATTTTCGGAGATTTCTATTGTTTATAACTTTTATGTAGCTATGGTCATTTCAGGTAACATTTTGACGTAATTCAGTTTAGTATAAACGTACCGTTGTGTGCAAAGTGTTAGTGTGGTTATAGGGACAGTGATGCAGTGACATTTATATAATCGAAATGATTAAAACAGTTGGCGGACTTTACCTTGCACACTTTACCTCCGCATTCGTATGATCGATTAACATTACCGCAATTTTGATTTGAAAATAGAGCCGCTAACAGCTCTATCAATAAGCCAAATACGAAATTCCACACATCTAACTTCAAAACTGGCGGAGTTACGTATGAACCTACAACCACTAATTTATAATGTGGTATGAATTTTTGAAAATCCCTTTTTATCGGATTGTATTGTCATCGGTTCTTGTTTAGCGTGCGAAGTTTCAATTAAATCCATCCGACGCTCTGAAGGGGGTGAAAAACATGTTGAAAGATTCCGTTACATACTAACATACGTATGAAGCTAATAAAAGCTTTTAAATGTAAAAATTATAAAGCACATGCTTGATACTTATTTCCTTAACGGCGGTTCATTTTTCTTAATAAAGTTATTTCATAAACATATTAATCAAAATTCGAATCCGAAGATTCGCGCTTCAACCTGCTGTAACGGTTCCCGCACTTCAACGTGTGACCTTGTTCTTTACCGAGCGAAAAGAGTTGTTATTTATCAACCAGGTATACTCATCAAACAAAGTGGTGTCCCGTGTGGTGGGTGGGTTATGTGTCATGATCTGATCAATTTGAATTGTTTCACTAAATTGGTACCCTGTATACATGTATTACAAATTAAAATGTGTGAGTAGATGCCGAAAGTTTGCTTTCGTTGCCGCAACTAAGTCGCCGTCAATAGTTGCTATTGTTCATAAATAGTTAAAATAGATATTTTTGTATAGGGTGCCGGATTTGTCAGTCGAATCCTAGTAGGAAGGTGATCAGACCATGATATAGGGTCATGGTCTGTTTATGTAGTAGTATTTGACTATTTTTTTAACCCCCTTGTAAGGAAATATAAGACATGGTCGACACCCCTCCCCCGATAAATCGTCTCATGTAATAAATAAATAATTATTTCGATGTTATAAAACATTTATTACGATAAAATGTTTTATAACAATAACAATGTGGTTATTCGTTTATGCTTAATACTCGAGTAATCATTACATTCGAATGATCGATTTTTTTAATTTTTATGGGTAACATCCGTACTGTTTATAGGCTACGTCAAACAGCGGACGGGGTGGGACGGCGCGGCGGCGACGAGGGCGCCTTTCATTCATTTATTACATAAGACGATTTTGACCAGATTTTGACCTCCTCACCCCTCTTTGTAAGAAAAATATAAGAATAGGCCGACCCGCTCTCCCCCTGTATAATATTTATTACGTAAGAATTTAAAAGAAAATTAAATTTACGTTTGGTTTGTTTTATTTTTTAATTGACTTCAAAAAGGAGGAGGTTCTCAATTCGGAACATCCGAATTGAGAACCTCCGGACGGATTTTAAAAACTATATTTTTGTTTGAAAGAGATTTATTCACAGAAAGAGTCCCTCCCACCCCCTTGTAAGGAAATATAAGACATGGTCGACACCCCGCCTTAAATCGTCTCATGTCATAAATGAATGGCGCCAATGTTTAATTAATATAGAAAAAGTCACACAGAGACGTCGCGTTCGACACTCGACTAGCGGTCGCGTCACGACGCCACTATTTCTTCACGATGCCTTCTTTAGTTATTATAACAATCTACCTATATATTATATGGCAACTCAAAAATTTTAAGCAATTGTTCAGTTCTAGCTTTGAAGAAAATAATAATATCGTGTGCCCGCCGTTACAAGGTTACGTTGTAAAATTTTAATGAACTGTCAAATGTGATCTATTATATTGGCCCTGCTATAAATCAAATAAAACAAACCTTTTTTTAATTTTTCGTGGGCGATCCCACACGGGACTCCACTTTGTTTGGTGAGTATATCTAGTTCAGTGGCGAGGTACCAACATGTATTATTTTGAGAAAAAAAACACTCTTTTCGCTCGGTAATGAACAAAGTCACAACTTATAGTACGGTAACTGGAGTAGCGAGTTTAAGAGCGAATCATCGGATTCGAATTTGAATTATAATTTCTATTAAAAAAAATTAAGGCATTTTTTATAAACCCTTAAAAGTTTATAGAAGAACAAGGAAATAATGTGTTACAAATAATTATGATTTTAACGATGGTTTGAAATAATCGTCAATGGCACCATCTTCCATCAGGATAAACCCAAACGTTTGGGTTTGCCGCAACATTAAACTGACACCAAGATCACAAGTTATTGATCTTTAAATATCCGACGTAAGCGATCGGGAACAACCTTCTTAGCAATCAAGGGAAAAATAAAACAATTTTATTTTTATGTGAGCCTTTTGATTTTTTAACTGAGATATGTTGGAGATGGTCGTAGACAGGCTGCGGTTGCTTGTTGCTATCCGACTGATACTCACTCTGACGCTCTGTTGCATAACTTTTTTAAGAAAACTGAACCGACTTCAGGAAAAAAATAATATCACTCCTTTTTTAACGTTTTGTACACTTAAAACCTTCCTAGAAAAATATGCAATCGAATAGTGAAAACCGCATCAAAATCAGTTCCGTAGTTTCTGAGAGAAAGTCGCGAACATGCATACATACCTATCTACGGGGCAAACAGAGAACCACCTTTTTTGAAGGCAGACATTGTCCTCTGTGACTGCGCTCGTTTTGCAAGGTAGCAGGTCGGATACACAAATTGTATGTCTGTATACAAGAATAGTCAAGTGTACCAGCGTGTAGTCAGTGTTCCATTTGAAATTGAATTTAGCGAAACTAATCTTTAACTTAATCTTTGAATTTTCATACAAAATGACCCAGATCATTTCTTTGGATTTACTTGCTACTAACCTACAATATAAATAAAATAATACAATAAATAATACCTACAGTATGCAAACACTTTTGGGGGTCAATTCACGTATTTAAAGCAGTGCAGTTGCAGTTACGTTTCGATTACAACGGCCATTTTTGTATTCTTGTAACTTTGGGATCGATCTCAAATATGCTTGCGTCAAGTATGCGTCTCAAGAGCGCAATAACGACATTCTAGTACGGTGCGCAAGCGTTTTTAAGATCGATCCCAATGTTACATGAATACGAAAACGGCCGTTTTAATCGAAACTTAACTGCTACTGAACTGCAACTGCACTGCTTTAAATACGTGAATTACAGAAATACAGACAGACCTCAATAAGAGTAAATGTAGATATAGTAAACGCGCTCAAAGTTTACATTTTTGACAATTCATCATTAATGTTTTTTTTTTTTTTATTTAGGACTTTGTTTATTTGACTTTATGTAGTTAAGCCAGCTCCATCGTACCCATAACCTATACATTAATTACATATAATTTCTTAGATTAACCTTATCTACTATTTTATAAATAGAGGTAGACTTCAGGCAAACAAAGACTCAGATAAGATACTACGAATGCCTCAACATTCATCATAGGTAATTTAAAAGTACTAATAGTATTTCTTAACACCTTGGTTCTGACACATTTCACCAATTCCTCTGGAGTGCCGTACTCTGTGCAGTTCGGGCTGCCACTCTTCCCCATGAGATGACGAAACCTACCGCGTGGGGGTGTCCAGAACGAGGTCTACTATCTATTATTTCCTACCAAGCGTAGTATTGGCAAACCATGGGATGTTCATTAAAGTACTCTTTCCATTCCCTTTTATATTCCGTCTTGTATTTAGATAATAGTTCAAAATGACTTGGGGCTTCATTCATACTACTTCCTTCCGAAATAGCTCTTTTGTCAAGTGATCCACCTCCTCATTTCCCCCCCCCCCGAAAGGTAATGTTATAGGCTAATTATGATCGCAATCAGATCCACGTGGGCGGAGCCACATATACAAGCTAGTCTTAAAATAAGTAGGCAGTAGAAGCACATTTTGTAAAAGAACAAAATATAGTAATATCTATCACAAACTAAGCAGAGCTTGTATTATGAACACCAGGCAACTGATAAACATACTTATATATTATTACACAAAGTTTTATCCTGGGTAGGTATCGAACCCACGACCTCCAGCTTAGCAGTCAGGGTCACTAACCACTAAAGCAACAGGCCAGTCGAAATATAAAATAGGATATTATAGAATTTAATAAGCTACGGGTGTTAATCGCGTAAATATTTTATTTTAAAATACCTTTGTCTTGTAAGTTCTATAATGTAGCTACAAATCGCGAAAGTTTACGAACATATATAAAATAGGTTACTACTTACATAACGTAAAACATCACTTATCTTCAATCCCATCGTGAACTTATTGTCACTCAATAGCAGTTCCGTTTCCGCGCATAAAATTAGGCCCTTTCTTACAACCACCCGCCCCCACTCGGCACCACCCCCGCCGCTCCCTCCACCCCCTCCACTCGAGGATACAAAGATGTTTGCTGACGCTACAAGCTTTGAAAACACTTACTGAAATTACCCATAATAGTCTAATAAACATGGCCCCTTACAATTTTCAACAGTGCGCCTGTGTAGGTAGTAGACACTACAATCTTTTGTGTTAAAGTTACGTACCAAATGGTTACTGTCTTGCTATTTCTTTAGAACTGAGATCGTCTGACTATTTGATCGTATTTGTGAAATGTAAGATAGTGTGCCACGGCCACGACGACTGTTTCAACTCCCGTGTCCTTGGTGTGCTCGCATGTGGCTCGTCTTTGTCCTCGCACATTGCGAGCATATGAGCGCTGCTATTAATTGTATTGTGAAGTCATTAAGTAATAGAAGTAATAAGCACACCAACAACCATTCAGGTGACAGGTGCAGGTCCAGGGGAGGTTGGGGCTTCACGCCGCTCTAAAACTATTTGAATTCAACTATTAACATAAGTTTTTTATTAGTGTTTAATATTGTAATAATTACGGAGTCAAAACTCCCCCGAAACCGAAATCCTAGATAGCTACGCGATGTGAAGCTCTGAGAGCCGACACCTTGGCTCCAACACTACATTGTGACATTGTATTCCAGCCGCACCTGCAGACTTGCCGTCTGTCTGAGTTATAATAACTGTATATAATGGTACAGTGTCAAGGGAGTGTACAGATGTCAAATATTGTGTGTCGCGACTGAAAATAGTTAATTTTATCTTTGTGAAGGTTTAGCACGAACGATGCGCTTAGATTTTCCTTTTTTCCTCCAAGAAAACGCAGGGTTTTAGACAATAAAATTTAAATGTTTTTAGGTGAAACAGTACAGAAACATCGAGAGTTATGTTTATACTGGTTACTTGTTTGATTTGCAGACAGCTGAAGACAAACAATACGGACTATTTGTGTACTAAATTAGGATATGCAATATTGCAGGGATAGGGAACAGATAGAACTAAGTCATAGGTATCAAATAACATTCATTCACGTCACGATCACTACGCCTTCGTCTGCCATTGCTAGTTGCCTTATCATCAGTTACCGATTTTTACTAGGGTTCCGTAGCCGAAATGGCAAAAACGGAACCCTTATAGTTTCGTCATGTCCATCTGTCTGACTGTCCGTCCGTATGTCACAGGCATTTTACCCAATGACTACACAAAGAATATTGATTAAATTTGGTGTCTGTAGTAGTAGTAATTAAAAATGCTTTTTCGTCATTGAGTTATTGCCGAAAAACTGCGTTTCTCAACAAAAATGCTTAATTGCCATGATTTTTTTATACGACAACTGCTCCGGAACCCTACACTAAGCATGGTCCGACACGCTCTTGGCCGGTTTTTACAAATGCCAACATGTATTAGTTAAATGAATAATTAAAATATATCCATTGTTTCAAGTAGGTAGCGAATGTTAAAAAAGAATTAGGCAAGAGGATGTCGGACCATGCTCAGTGTAGGGTATAATAAGTACCATTTGAAATAAAACACGTAAGCCTTCTACTCAGCTCGAAGTACAATCGTCGCGTGAGGACGTGCGAAAGCTTCACACACAACTGATTAAATCTTCGCATACATTATTATGGATTATTATACGAGTAATATCCTCAAAGTATCAACATGTAACCGTCGATCAGTAATCTAGGGGATTACATTGAAATAATCCTCCTAATGTATTATGTAGTAATATTTGATCTGCGTCAATGAGGTTTTACTGCACGACTTAAACTAAATTTAACCCCAGTTTGTAACCAAATAGAAACATCACAGCTATTTATAGCGGCCTATTTAGCCAATGTCCACGAAGTTCATCCACGGTTTTGAGACCAAATTAAAATGTCGATCGACCGCAGCAGCTCAGTCCGTCGTCAATGGAGGCTCGCCGCGTGTCCGCAAAATATACTACAAAATTTATCAACAAGCTTTTAGATAAAGATTGCATACTATTTATCGAATTTTTGAAGCAGCCGTTAAACGAGCTCTCGTGATAACACATTCGAAAGTACGGGAAAGGGATCGGATCTGTAATTTCTGCTTACTAAAGTAAGTAACTGGTATTATCAGTTTATGTAAAAAATATTCCAGGTTCCTCGCGGCCTTCCCTGCGTTGTAGGTATCTGATGAATAGTTAAACAACATTTCTGTAAGGCATTATCAAAATCCGTTGATGATGAAAGAGCAACAAGCACCCGTCCATCCTTGCAAACTTTAACAATTATAATATAAGAAGGATTTTTGAAACGACCAAATACTTCGCTTTTACTGAGTAGCAAGTCTGACAAATAAACAAAATTTGTACATCATTACATGGACATTTTCCTTAATCGTTAAACCTAAGTAATGACCGTACCAAAGATGATCTCCCGGTACATTTTGACAGTGACAAAGCGGATTTCTGTCAAGAAATCACTTATCTCGAAAAATTTATACAGTTTTTACTGTGACTTTAGATACAATTAGAATCGTCTTACTTGACTTTTTTTACGGAAGAGACAGGGCTGAAGCGTGATAAGCTTCAAACAAAACTGAGAAGTAATTAGTCCTACAATGCTGCTCTATCTGAACAATTTCAGTCACGGCGGTCATCAGAAACTAACCAATTACGAGATATTATAGTGTACCAGTGTATGCGCAGTTTATGTGCTCTTTGTATACCATCATTCTTATAGTATGATGGAAAGGAAGTCCGACATAACAGACCGGCGGGCGGCTTAAAGAGAGATCTAATATCGATTTCCCTATTTCCTTTAGTCACGAGATATCTAAAGAACGAATTTACCGATTTCATTCGTTCTTTTTTTTAGTTTTCTAATACTCTCTAGAAGGATCTTACTTAACGGGGCGGTACGAAGTTCACCGGGACAGCTAGTTTTTTTTTATAAAAACGTTATTCATCTATAAAACGACAGTGGTAACGTTGCTTGTCCTCGCAGATCTATTGATCTGCTCAATCCCCACTGAGTCACGGATCTCTCAAAATAAAACTAAATATTACCTCACCGTAATCTCTGCCACGATGACAGGGGCAGGGAAAGGGAATGATAGGATCGAAACTTAGGTATAAACACATACGAATATATTCCAACCCCAAAATGTCTTCGTTCACCACTACGGCAGGTAACACTTGAGCCAGCTTCCATCCGACAATAATAGCAATCTGTGGTCGGTATTGTCTCAACGCTGAACGGTTTGCGGCGACCGGCGACCGACGCGCGCCGGCACTGACGAGTCGCAATAATTTAGTGGCGACGAGTAACAGGAAACTGTTGCTCACTTTATTTGTTTGGTCGGCTTTTCAGGTCGCAGATTTAGTGCGAATTATGTCTACCGTCTACTACTTACATAGTACATAGTGGTAACACTATGTAACGTCACCTTCGAATGTAGGTATATGAATTAAACTTTTACGTGGACACACGTGTCCTTTAGCAGAATTACAAGGTACTGGTGAAAATTTACATGTAAAAGTTTAAATTTCACAAACATACATATTTGGTGATTGTGGTTTAAACAATGTTGCAATGGCATACCTATTTAATAGTTGAGGAATATGGATAACCTCCGTCTTTATCATTATAATAATAATATGGTAAGGGACAGTCGTGTAATGCAATGTACCTCATCGATGTAATGGTTCAAGAAACCTAAACGTATCACTGTTTCCATTGTTGTCATACCTTATGGTGCGCTTAGACGCATGGCAAGCAGTCCGGCAAGAAGCTCGGCAAGCAGCCGGTACGAACAACGCATACGAGACACCAGTCAGTGCCAGAATGGTGGATACAGGGGATGACAATATTGTGGCGGTTATTATTTTATTGCTGTGAAACGTCTTTCAGTTCGGTAGTATGGTATCACTCGCTAAAACCACTTGCAACAAAAACATGTCGCGTAGTTACAGTGCTACAGCCTCGGCGAAGGCTGTAGCTCTGTAACTACGCGCTGAATGCAGTTAATTTATATTTCGTTAGATAGAGCAAAGTAGCCATTACATAAATCCTCTTGAATAATTTGTGCCCCAGTGTCGTGCAAATCACTACGCAGTTTGAGCTAAAAATTCTCGCTTTTAAGGATTTTAATTGATTGCCTTTGCTTATCAATACTAACATTGGATTTAACTTCAATATCATAGAAAATTTGAGTTTTTGAGACAGCGAAAAGTGGCTTAAGAGCGAAGAAACCCCGAGGTTTGGGCGTGAGGCAACAGACAGGCAAGGTGGCTAGAGAGCGTTTTAGTAATTTGTTTATAAACATCGAGTTCGGCTACAAGTGAGGGATTAATTATTGATAGATTGAATGTTGTAAATGTTCCGGTGGCCCAATTCTTAAATAATGCGTTTCTTGGTGTAAATACGGTTCAGTTATAACGGAACGGCTCCAATGTGTACAGACAGCAACATTCATCATGAACCACTAAGTACCTGGTCTTCAATCTGCTGAGCGTTCAAGAGTTTGCCGACAGGGCACTACCTCTAGCGACATTTACCACGGACGGCACACGATACTACTACCTGATTCTACACGCCGCTCGAATCATTGCATAATTATTGTAACGCCACCCGATAGAATGGATGAATGACTTCAGCTTAGAACAACGCAATAGAGTCGCTTATATAGTTTAGCACTCCATATAAATTCATGCTAGGTCCGACCAAACATCCGAATGTTGCCTCGACGTCTAAGAATAATAAATGTTTCAGGCCAAACCACGGGCTTAATACCCCGACACAGCTCCATCAGCTTTTATCTACATTTTCACCAGCTTTTATTTAACTCGCAATGTTTGTGTGTTCGGTATGAATCTTGGAAGCTAAATTAAAACCGATTCCCGACGTCCGATTAGACTTAAATTGTTGTCCATATGTATGTTTAGTGGCAAAACAATAGGTAATATGGTAACCATGGACCTGTTCTGATGATGGAGGCGGAAGACGGCCACAGGAACTTCTTAACTAAATAATATGTAAGATAACCCATTGAATTTGAGCTCATTCGTTTTGTCTTAGTAAGTACTTTAGTGACATGAATGGACACTATGCTCTTAAAAAGAAGGTTGATCTCTTTTAAAGACGAAGAAGATAATCCCTGGGCACTGTTCTGTATTTTGGGTTCGATCTCCATTCTTGGTTCCGACTGATTCCGACCAAAGCCTTGAAGAACATATTTTTTGTCGGTGGTTATATGTCTAATGTCACTGATAAAGATTAAGTAACGAAAAAATTGAGAAGGTACATTGGTTAAAACGAGTCAGTTTTCATAGAAGGAAGGAATCCTAACTAGATTTTTTTTCTGTTGCCTATTTACGTCTAAATGGCTGCTTAATAAATAATTGGCAAGAAGAAAGATGGTATCCTGGGGTATACGAGTAAACTTATTAATTGTTTTACAAAGTAATATTTCTTAATTAGATAATAATTTTAATTTAGATACACACATCAACACAATCAAGGGGGATTGCATTTAACCTAAACTATTAAGAATGTATTCAAGACAAATTCTTTAAACATTTTCGATAGAATTTAAGTAAGATGATCGTGCAGGGCAATCCAAAACTCGAACAACATGTCTCGGAAGGCAGTCAACACTAGAATCCAAACATTCCAAAGTTATTAGAAGACCTGGTACTAGATCTTGTAGAGCTGGTACCAGGTCAGAGAGATTTCCCCGAACAAACACAAAGTTAATTATTAGCTACTAAATTAACACATTAATAAAATCCTTTTGGACTACAATGTTGAATTGGCAAAATGTTGATTCGTTAAAAGTTGAATTTTCTGGATCCATAGTAAAACATATATTAATACGACCCGAATCGGTCGGTCATGAAACTCTTAGTCCCAGACTGTATTTTATTTTCTTCTATTCTAATATACTTACTCAAAGTAAATCTCCAAGTGAGTTTCCTAACACAAAGGTTACATCATAGTAAGTTTATAATGTGATTTTTTTTAACTCCTTTTTTTATTAACATTCAACATAGAAAAATCCTGGCTACGGACTCTAGCCTATTCCAAAGATGAAAAATTCTTCCCCCTTTGTTCTTCTCTTTGTTAGAGACATCGCGCATGTGTACAATCTCTCTTAAGAGAAAAATAACAACAAATAGAAACCATCGCGCCTATGAATCTAACCTCTACTTGACAGCTGCATGATTAGGTTGTACAAAACCTTTGGATAAAAGTTACAACCTAGAAGAAAATAACTTCCATACTGTTAGATTAATCAAACTAACAGTCTCACAAAACAGAATAGACGGCTAACTTAAGTTCATGCGCCTGACAAATGGGTGCGGACATTTTCTTAATAACCTCACTGATTAACTAATAAATTTTAACAATGTTGAGTAAAAATAACCCTAGGGTATGTTTAGAGGTTCGGAGACAGGGAGACCCCACTGTGACTTGATGACGATCATTTATTGCGCGGCTCTCGGCTTACTAAACATTGTCGATGTCATGGTTGGCTCGTAGAATCAAACCTTTCGTACACGTACATGTTACACATTAACAAAAACATATTACAAACAACAACTAGCACTGACAATCATTATTAACCTTTATGTCAATCGGTTAAAGTTTCGGTTAATCAAAAAAAAAATGACAGTTGTCATTTGACTGTCATGAAATTCCATTATACTTTAATGCTGTTTCGGCCTTTGAATTAATTTTTTACGGACCTTCTTTATTACAAAATACTTGTGATCTTATAAAATTGATTTAAATCATTAAAACTATCAACCTTATAAAACAACAATTCTTTTAAGAAGACAAAGTTTTACTATATTGTCTGTTACATAAATATATACACGAAATCATCAAAAGAGAAATGACCTTTGATGTGATAAGGTTAAGGTGACCTGCACTCACAAAAAAGTGTCACGTTTTTGATTGGTTGCAAGCAACAGCGAATGGCGATTGCAGCGACATGCAATACAATTGGAACTAAACCTATTACAGGCATGGTTGGTTTTGACAATGTCATCAATGTTTTCTTATGACGTTATCACGTAAAATTATCGTCCATAAACGACTTTGACGAGAACCATTATTTTTCTTTACTCAATACATTTCGTACTACAACCTCTAATTAATAAAGTCTACCATACATATTTTTCCTTCAGTAAAAATATTTTGACACTTGTCAGTATTGTTACTTAAGTCTTTTTTTTTAATTTACACATTTACACGTAACGTATCTACAGAAATAATATATTCCAATTTTATAATATGCGAAACCTTTACATCCGTATCAGCGTTCTCTGCATTTAGACTATCGATGTGAGATTTCAAATAATTTTCCGTAAATAAAGACATCTCCCCATTTGAAAGCCAAAACGTATACATACAATATAAACTAAGGAATTATATTTACAAAGAAAACTACGCCATAATATACATACCTTAAATATAATGAATACCTTAAAAAATACCTTTGAATTTAATTACTACAATCCCTCAGTAAGCCTATAAAAAAGCTACTATTTTTGACGTTTGACACTCGTTGAATGAAATGTTTTTTTTTAAGACTAGTAGTATTGCCTAGTACTATTTTTCCCTGTTTATGTGGAAAAAAAAGTACTTTTAATAATAAAGTAGGAATTAAATCAAGTATTTTTTATTACTGCATTTATGATTAACAAAATAAAAAACTTTTTAAATTATTTACATAAATACTATTTTAGCGGATTGCTTTTATAATCGTTGTCATAAAGTGGATGTGACTATCTTGAGGAAACTCGAAAATCGGAAAATTTCGAATTACCTTAGTTAATATAAGTATATCATATTCAACCATGCTCATGGTTTTTTCTTATTATTAATTAAATGAAACACATGACTAAATAAAATATAAAATTGAATTTAAAATTAAGATACCGCAAAGCGAAATATATTGGGCCTTAATTTATTATCATTTTATAAATAGATTAGATTACAATATACTTAATATGTAAATGTATTAAATGCGATTCATTAATGTGGCGGAGTACCAAATTATACCCGTTGAAAATGTAATTTCCCAGCTTTAATAACAGATTAATTTCACGAAATAGTAGGATATTTAATTTTATTGTAATGGCACACTGAGCAAAATAGCGCGCTAGAATAACTATGGCTAGAACATCTGCTGGAGTCTTTTTACTTCTCAAAAAGTACGTCCATTTGACCCTACTTTTTGACAGTTCTTTGCTTCCATTTTAGATAGATGAGGAATCTAGACATTATTCAAAGATGTTGCGTAGATTGTGCACCACGAGAATGTCCACTCCATACTGCGTGTCCTCGCGTGAATAATTTACGAGACCTTTGACAGCCACCAACAACATCGTGTCGTCCTCTGCTTTTAACGACTTAACGGATTATCTTTTATTTTTAAAGATAACTAGCAATGTGAGATTGTGGTCCCACATTACTAGCAATCCTATTAACCCCTCCAGCTAAGCTCAATGGCTTGTGTTAGAAGTGGGTTCACGTCAGGAGTATAAGTGGTAGGATTCGAACCCGTGACCTCACTCAATTTGTGATTGTCCTTGTACCTTGAACAGTTATGGTAAGAATTCGTATTGTTATATGTATATGGGCTAGGTCTGATCCGCCATGATAAATACGATGACTGAGAATAAGAAGATTCTAATGGCTTGACATTTTCAATCTTAACGCTTAGGTTATTTTTTTCTCCGTCATTCTTTGCACCACAAATTGTATGTAGCTATACTACAGTTTTCTTTAAATCATATCTGTTTTTATTTATTTCTTAAAGACGACCACCGCAGTAGGTTACAAGTCCTGTGTCGCGGGGGACTTTACAAACAATTCACGGACACACCTAGACTCTGAACAACAATTCGTGGATCACACAATGAGGTGTCCCGTGTGGGAATCAAACCAACGACCTCTTTCGTAGCAGTCGGAAACACTCCCACCGCGCCACAGAGGCAGTCATCGAAAAAACTATTGCTACTAGCTTATCCTTATAAAAATGATTGCATTTCTAATGAATAATCATTTGTAATATTGTCTTTCGTGGCGATGTAAGATAGCTCATAATAAAAAAATAAACAATCTTCTCCTCTGGCCCTTGCTTCCTGTTAAAAAAACTTGGATACATAGTCAATAGTATTTGAAAACTCTAATTCCGATTTTTCTATCAAACTGTCAAAGCTCTCACAATCTTTTAATATAGCCTTATAAAAACATAGTGCTGGAACCAATAAATGTACTGCTATGAATATTGTTTTCTCTTCGTCGCTTGATATCATAACAAGATTAGACATGTAACTTCAAATTGTTATGAAAAATCTTTGATGAACTCAGCCAATCTACTAAATGAATGCATTTTAGTGGTTTTAATACTTTTCTTAAAAATGTACACACAATGTTAACTGTCTTCGAATACCTAAACAACTCAACTCGTTTTACGCTTAAACAAAGGTTTCCTTGTAAGCGAACGAACGCCGTCATTTTACGGCTCGTTCATGCGCCTGACAAATGGGTGCGGACATTTTCTTAATAACCTTACTGATTAACTAATAAATTTTAACAACGTTGAGTAAAAATAACCCTCGGGTATGTTTAGAGGTTCGGTGACAGGGAGACCCCACTGTGACTTGATGACGATCATTTATTGCGCGGCTCTCGGCTTACTAAACATTGTCGATGTCATGGTTGGCTCAACCATATCATATGGCACAATAAGCACTGGTCACATCATGATGTGGTCTGATTAGATCGATAAATACTCAGCGTTTGATGATGTCGATGTCTGAGTGTAATCTCTCTACAATGCCGATATAATCGTCATTGTAGAGAGAGACAACAGAACTAACGTAACTTAAATTGTTAGCAACGCAAATAAATATGTCAATCATTTAATCCCATCGTTACATCGGTAGATTAAGGATGTAAAGTAGATAAATAATGATTAAACTTTGGAAAATAGATTAGGTTGACAATGATAGATAGTAATTTTTAGCTTAGTTACATAGTTTGTCATCTAAATGAGCTTAGTTATTCAACTGCACAAATACCTCACTTAGCAGGCAGCACACACTTGTTCCCAAAATATATATAACATTTTAGGTCATCGGGAAGTTATAAAAACACATAGCTTTTATTGCACAATTTAAAAGTGTAATGTAATGGGTAAATTTGAAAATGAAAATGCTTTTCATTACCTACAATTTTTTTTTATTTATTTGCCTTTTTTTTCAATAAAATATGAGGAATCAATTTAAGCATAACTTTTAAACTATATTTATGAAATAAAATACAATGTCAGAGTTTAAATTAAGATGGAACACAATATTTAAACACATGATAAAATTTGGTCGTTATATTTTACTTTCACAAAATTTGTTTCCCTCAAAGATCGTTGAAGTTAGCGACCGGCGCCCGGCGACCGGCAACCGGCGACCGGGACACGGTGTTCATTATTCTCAAGTTTAGCGTCAACTGACAACTTTTAATGACGCCTCGATCATTCCTCTCTCATAATTGTATATTTCTTACTACTTAAAATATTTAATTTATTTTGTAAAGGAATAACGATAATGATATTCTATCGCTTACAATAGGGTATTTGACTAAAGTCAAATCAGTCTCTTTTTAAGAAACGTCAAAAACGACCCGCTCTGTACAAATTTGTATGGAATGCTAGCATATGACGTCACGTTTTCTATGGTCAAATTATTTACTTTCAGTGTTTCTCTTTATGATTATAAATTAAGTAACACATTAAATTAATGAATGAACACATTTTTTAGAACACTTCATGACATATTTTTACCTGGTTATTTTAAATATTTTATTTTGATAGTAATCAAATACCCTATTGCATCTAAACCTATTTGCAAACATCAGTAAATGTTTAAGAGTACCTAAGCATCTTTGATGTTATACATTCCTATACGATTTGTAGAGATAATGATGTTACGGTCGCGGTGGCGCGTCTCATCGGAGACTAGCGAACAACACAGGAGATATTATGTACGATTTCCACCAAGCGGGCCTCGCTCATCATTTCATTATAATTCTCTTTAACCCTATCTAATGTTTTATTTCATTCCAATATCTCGTTTGCGCTGTCGCCACGAAGTTTTAGAGCCATTATAATGGTTAACTATCAGCTAACGATTTTAAGAAAGTAGATATTTTGTGATTTAACAATGTAAAAGACCAACAGGTAAAGTTCTGTGTAGAGTGGTCACCCCCCACAGTGACACCCAAAACGATATTTAATATTTGTGTTTAATTACAAGTGATGTAAGGTGATATTTACCATGTTTACGAGAGGCACCGCTCACGGCCGGCTTACAAATATTATACCCATCCGGTCGTTTTTGTTCTATCTATTTTATCTCCTCTGTATTTTTGATTTACTAGTAATGTTATTTATTTTGATACATTGGTATCTTTCATTTAAATAGTCTACTAAAAGTTTTAGTTGTGTCTCTCTTATGTCTAGAGACTCCAACTTGTTTAGGAGAATGAGAACAGAAATTGTGTCAAAAGCTTTAGCGAGGTCAAGGAAGATACCCAGGACTTGGTTCCCTTTGCTGAGCTCTTGTGAAATATAATCTGTTAAAGTATGAGTCGTGTCAGCTGTAGACAATTTAGCTCTGAAACCATACTGTGTCGGATCTATGGATAGGAACTGGTTGTTTTCTAGGTAATTAATATTTTTTTCTAGTATTTTCGATATTGAGGGATATTGGGAGATCGGTCGGTAATTGGATACAAGTTTTTTATTTCCTTATTTAAAGAGAGGAATAACCACTGCCTTTTCAGGCATTGAGGAAAAATCCCATCAGAAAGGCAAAGTCGAAAAATATATAATAGAGGAGGAACTAAAATATGTTTAAAAATTTAAGAATTTTAATTCTAATGTTGTCTGAACCAGTAGCACAGCTATTCTTCTGATCAGAAATAATTCGAGCTACCTCGAATGTTGTTCGTCAGTGTCAAGCATAACGAAAGATTGGAGACTCAAGTTGCCGACAAATTGAATGCGCTCTCGCAGATTGTTTACTGGTTGCCAAATTATTTCATTAGAACCAAAAACCGGCCAATTGCGAGTGGGACACGCGCACTTATGGTTCCGTGTTAACTTATAAATTTATAAATAGTTCGATCATCACGAGAATCTATCTAGACACACGGTACTATATCAACAAAGTTGCAATAATGCAACGTCATGTAGGAGCTATGTATTTTTTATAGAATCGCTTAACAACTAGATTTCCAGTTAGATCTCACTTTTGTTATTAGCGAAACCTTGGCACATATTCACATTTTTTGTATTTAACGAGATATCTGTAACAAAACAACATTGAAAGATTTAACTTTTATCAGACAACTCACACAAGACCATCTGATCCCAATCTGAGGAGAACCTCTACTATAAGCACCCAGACAACTGATATTTGTAAACATACTTATATAATTCAAAATACATATACAATTCAATCAATCAAAAATTATTTATTTACTTATGAAGCAAAAAACTACACTTGTGAAACGTAATAATGATGATTCTACATGTACATGTAATGCTTGTTTGCTAGCTGTAGATAAAGCCGGCGCGGCGGCGATAGAAATACTTACAATGTTTGTTTGTTGCCACCATTATATTATACACCATATTAGATGCCTGGTGCAAAGACAAGAGACAAAATTATATTAAAAAAGAAGACTTGAGATTCAATATACTTAATATCAACCTTAATGGGTCAAATAGTAAGATATACTTATCCTAGATATGAATTGAACCAACAACCTCTAGCTTAGCATTCAGGCTCACTAACCACTAGACCGCCAGTCGTAATACCATATTATTTTCACACAATAGACTTTTTTTCAAAATTGAAGGCTCAGCAATTACAAAGAGGCAGGGGAGGTGGATTTTTATGAAATTTCATAAATAACTTAAAAAAGACGTATTTGAAACCCTTTTACCAAGACTTTCATTTGTTTTCAAGTTACACTATACTGTTTTCATAACGGTTTTTACGGTTCCGTAGCCAAAATGGCAAAAACGGAACCCTTATAGTTACATCATGTCCGTCTGTCTGTCTGTCCGTATGTCACGGGCATTTTACTCAAAGACTACATACTACTATAAGGGTTTCGTTTTGCTGTTTTGGCTACGGAACCCTAAAAAAGGGGAATGTTTCCTGCTTTTTTCAAAGCTACATATTGCATGGACTAGAACGTCGACAGGCCTCCGGTGCTCTCTGCTGTCTCGTTAGGCCCGGCAGCCGAATGGTTCACTTTTATGGTATTTTGTAAAATTAAAAGCCCTCATCTCCCGTGACGCACTACATCTGTCTCACTCGCACACTCGGTACACTTGGTAGGTATCTGGTGCCCTGAGAAACAGCAGCTGTCATAATAACGCCTTGTTTAGGGGACCGATCCCCGCTTTTATTATACGAGTAATTATAAATAGTTTACTTGGACAACTCGCCAGCCATATTACAAAAAAATCTATTTTTATCAAAAACATTTATAATTTAATATAATATTGGTGTTTGAAGGTACAAAAATCGTTCCATATTCGTTTTATATTTTTCTTCTTAGTATTGACGAGTATTTTCAACGCTACGAGTTCATTATCGCGCTCAATAGAAACCGTCCTTGTTTATCGGCAAATAGTGTTGAAATTGACGTACGAATTGAGTGTTTTCGTCGCTCAGCTCGGGGCTCGAGAGTTCGCTTGCATTCCATTCAATTAATTACTAGTTTGAACTTCAGATCGCTTCTGGCTCAGTCACAAGGTATTGGAGCAATTTAATCATTGTTTACGCGAATTGTCCTATGGTTTGAAAAGGTCTTTTTAACTATTTTCACACAATAATTGTTACTGCTAAGATAGTATCGTAGTCACTAGTAGGTATGATTTGTGAAACATTACTTTATATTTCATATAATTTCATAGCTCTTGCGTCCTCTTTTCGTTCTCAGTCGCCCTCCAAAGGTAGGCGAGCTACTAACGCTTTGCTTACAGTCAATATTTTTGTTTCCCAGTTCGAGGGCCGAAGTTTTGTTAATTTTAACTTGAGACTTGAAAACGTTTTATTATTAATGTGAAGCAAAGTTAGGGTACGGCGGCCCGCCGAATTATTGTTTCAACAAATGAATAACATTCATTTACGAGGCTACAATAATATTTGAAGCTATGTTGTGTTATTTGCTAGGTTACTTGACTTATTATATTAAAGAAACATTTGGTTTGGTTGTCACCAGGTGGAGATGCTATACCAGCGCTACTTCTTGCGCATGAACCAAACGAACATGACGCACCTGTTAGGTCTGCTGCTCGCCGTGGCGGTGGGCCTGATGGTGGTACAGCTGCGGACGCTGCTCATCGCACAAAACTTCTTAAACAGCATTTTCCATCAAGCCAACAATTCATCAGTTGCTGATTTCGATCCACGAATCAGGTAATAATGAAATCTCAGGTAATAATAGTAAATAATATTATCACTGTCGCCGCAACTTTTTTTGTAAGTAACTAATAATTTCACTTTTCACATTATAATTCTAACTTTCAACCTCGAATTATATAATACTATTTGTGACCTACATATATCTAAAAGTCATTTACATAAAAAGTTACGCGAGATGGATATAAATAAAGGAGTGGTTTTGATGGGATGTCCCCCATTTTTATAAGCTTTAGTGCTAGCGCGCTGGTGACGCCTATTTTAATCATATTCAACCAATCTTTGCGAGAAGGTACATTTCCTGATCTAGATCTCAGGAATTGTGCCTTCTAAATAAGACTACCTACTAACTATATAGCTAAAATAACGCCGATATTCAAATCGGGTTATAAAACGGGTAAACGGGTTATATATATAATATCACTAATTACCGCCCAATTTGTATACTGGATTGGTTCTCCAAAATCTTTGAGGGTTTCATTTATGATCATATTTACAACCATCTGAACCATCTTTTAAGTCATGTCCAACATGGTTTTGTTACAAGTAGGTCGACTAATGCAAATCTTTTAAGTTGTATCACATATGTATATGACAATCCTGTAATAATAAAGTAGACTCTATTTAAACATATTTCTCGAAGGCATTTGACGAGAGGATTACTTAAAATTACTAAAGAAGGTTCATCACATTGTGACAATTTGTATATATGGCTTACATCTTAATTAGCCCAGCCTGTGGAACTTAGTGGTAACGAATCTATTGCCTTTTTGGCAACTTCAGGCAACCCACAAGGCCCCCTTGTTGTTTCTGTTATTTATTAATGATTTTCTCAGTAAAATTTTCTTGAAAACACACTGCCTGTCTGGTATATAGGTAAAAATAACAGAATTTGTTTGGATAGCTAATGCAATGACGATTTATGTAAAACGTCAATGGACTAATGTGTGTTTAATGACACCTCCTAATGTGTGTTAAAGCCGGCATTATTATTTAGTTAACTTTCTTGCAACTGACCGTTAAAGCCGGCATTATTATTAATTAACTTTCTTGCAACTGACCATAAAAAGGTGTATTAAGACGACCCTGGAATGGATGAGATGGATGTCTGGCCCATGCATTCTTAATAAAACCGTGAATAGCTCCTGGGATAGCGCACTTGGTGAACAGCTTAGTTTTATGGTACGATACAATAGGTACTCGATCTGTACGTATTCAACAACTCTTTGTAGTACCAACTAGCAATAATAATGTCTCCCAAAATAGTCCGATTAAAGTCTTACGGTCAGTTGCAAAAAAGTTCATAAAATAATAATGCCGGCTTTAAAAATGTAATGCCGTATTAAAATCCTTTCGGTCAAGTTGCAAGAAAGTGTCTTTAGGTCTCCATTTACTTATCCTTTATTGAAGTTAATGCTTCTGTTAAATTATAAGGTGTTGCACAAAGCCACATTAGCTTTCCAGTCCACAATAATTAAGTAATGCTTTGATAATGGAATGGTTTCAGTAAAGAATGAATGATTTTAGTTGGTTGGGTTTTGTTTCAAGAATTTATCGAGCTTTTGATATAAACCTAATTATTAAGATAAAAAACAAAACGTTAATACAAAACCAAAAGACGTTATTAACTTGTCTGTCAACATTAAACCAGCTGTCTACGTCACCGACCGCTATTCATTATACTCACGTATTTAATATTCAGTTTTAATTAATAACAACAACAATACGCACGACGCAACTCTAATTATTATATAAGGTCGGGGCAAAAGTATTTTCGTATTTTTCATACAAAGAAAAAAAAATAGCTGTAAAAAATTGAGATTTTTGATCAAAAATATCTGACAGGTAGTTTTCAGTGTTCTTTTGAGGTTAACTTCATACTTCCTAAAGAGTTCTGAAGTGACCGAAATTCTTAAATCTGATGGTGCAATATCAGTGCTACGGAGGATGCATCAACACATCACAGCTGAGCTTTTTGCTGAGTGGCTATAGACGAGTGTGTTAGAAAATAGAACGTAGAATCTGTATATATTGTAGCGAGTTCTACGAGTTTCTAACATAATATTATAATAAACTTTCAATGTATGATAATCTAGAACTGCTACGACTACTATTTAAAAAAAACTACATTTTGTTATTAGGTCAGGATATATAACTACTTTAATATCTGGATATACAACCACTTCATCAGGATGTATATAAGTCAGTGACTTGATTATCTGTTAACTCAGAATGCTAACTAAATGTGATCTTAAACTTGTTACCAATATGCTTGGTATTGAAAGGTAGTCTAACACAACCAGGGTGGTAAATAATACAAAGAAATAAATGGCAATTATCATATATTCTCAAACTTGTTCGGTCTGGTTGTATCAAGGATTTAGGAAGAGGTAGGTATAGTAATGTTAGTTCAAAGAGGACCTATTGGCTAGGAAAAGAAGCCAACAAGAAACTAGCCCGTCTCCTAATAAATATTTGCCATACAACATTTCAAATATTACAACTACATTACAATTAAGTATAATTACCATTACACCATAAAGATACCATGTAACATATTTCAATACACAAAAACACTAATACTATACTGCTGTACACAACACTACAATAGTACCACGAGGTACTATAAGAAACTCGGAAATATATTCAGGACAATTCATCATTTCGTATGTTATAACTACGTACTATTACTATTACTACGTTAGGTATAATTATTATATACCACAAACATACTTTGTAAATGCAATACACTTAAACAGTAATTACTATAATGCTATACACAGCACTACAACAGTACCATAAGGTACTATAAGAAACTCAGTAATATACTCATTACAACGTTCAACCATTTCACTGTAAAGCAGTTGATAAGAATCAAACAATACAATATTCATCAAATCATATTGCAATACCCTGTTATCAGTCAATATACACAGACAGTAATACTATAATATTACAAACAATATTACAATAGTACCACAAAGTACTATAGTGTGGTTAAGAATCTTTTTAATGAGTAGGTATATCCTCATGACAACATAATTGCAATGTTAACCATATCACTGTAAAACAGTTGTTATGAACCACACAAGACAATATTAATCGAATCACATTGCAATATCTTGCTATCAGTCAATATACACAATCCACAACCACATTAATATTACAACAGTTTCACAATTAAGCAACTTTAAAAGATCGTACCTGTCCGTTTAGAAGATGGTGTCAGAATATCTTTGATCTAAGTCTAACGGTCCTTTTATAAAACAAATTCTCAAAATATAATGGTGGGTATTATAATATTATTTTACTTCCTATATTTTAACCCATAAAATAATTCAACACATAGAACCTTGAAGTAATTTTTATAGGCATTTCTTGCCAAAGACTTTACAAATACAATACAATAACACATAGAACCTTGTTAATTAAATTATTATTTTTTATTAGAATGGTTCTACCAACAATACACACCACCGCTGTAATTAATTTCGATATAAGAAGAAACCAACCTCAACAACATTACATATTTGACATCTCATAATCAGTATAATTTAAACTGTGATGTGATTATTGTTTTAATTCATTAACAAACTACAGTGCTTCTAAAATGTGTTATAGTCATCTCAAGTCATTTACATGTGAATTACAACATAACCTGTAAGTGTTTATACTTTGTCATAACCTATTTCATGATACAATTATTGTTCACATTACTTAGAACACAATTAAGCTACGGACATGGCTACTTGCATAGCCATGTCTGTTATTATAATATAAACTGTACCCAAGTACCTACTTCTATAATATCAATTTATTCTGTCTTAAACCATTCTGTGTTACAAACTTTTTTCGCGTTACTTAGGACACAATTATTACTTACAGATATGTCTACTTATGTAGCCATATCTCTCAAGTGTGGTCTGGCGTTGTCATGATGGAACACCACGCCCTTCCTGTTCACCAGCTCCGGCTGGTTTTTCTCAATGGTTTCTTTTAACCTCGTCAGTTGCTGACATTTGGAAACTTGACTTGAACAAAAATTTGCATTTTAAAGCTTAATATTTTTAAAACGGATTCCTAAATCTAAAAATAGTCTTCACAACTCCTAAACGTTTTTATAAGACCTATCGAATGATACCCCACACGATGGGGTAGGTGAGAAAAAAAAACCACATCACCACTTTACATATCAAAAAAACAGTTTATCAAGATTTTTTTCTTTCACTTTGTCGGCGTAAGTAGTATAAGTATAAATTACAGCCTTTACAGCACTAACAGTCTCTGAGCTAAGCTGTAGATGGACGGACGGACGGATGGACGATCATGGCGAAACTATAAGGGTCCCATTATGCCATTTTGACTGCGGATCCCTAAAAATTAATCTAATCCATATTTCCCTTGGTTAGGAGAAAACTAGAAAACGACTTTACCGATTTAATTCCGTAGCCAAAATGACAAAAACGAAACCCATATAGTTTTGTCATGTTCGTTTGTATGTCTGTCCGGCCGTGTGTCACAGGCATTTTACTCAAAGACTACCCACTGAATATTGATTAAATTTGGTAAAAAGGTGTTTTGTAGTAGCCGCTACTTAATTTGATAGCTAAATAATAAAAATAATTTTTTTTAGGGGGGCATATATGGAACAAAAAAAAATGTTTTTGTTGAAAAAAAAAAGAGCGTGAACGTGTGTATTCGACAGGTCTTTTAAAAACATGTTAGGTTTTTTTTTTCTTTAAATTAATATTTTTATAAATAATCGCTCCCAAAGTGTCCGCATAAGTTGTGTCTCGTCCCTCTTATCTTATGAACCGTATGACCAAAAACATGAAAATTCAAAAAACAAATACGCTTTTTTAATACATGTCTCAAAAGCACTGTGAAAACTGAAGCTAAAGTATATTTATTTTTCATATTTTACTAAACTGTTTAAACAGTATCCGGCTATCATATAAAAGACTTGCGTACAAAATATTGCGTTAATTTTAAAGCTGAAAGTAAATACAACTTTGTGCGTTAAGTTTAAAATAAATACATTATTAATACACCACGTATTAATAATTTATTTATTTAAAACTTTATGCACAAAGTTGTACAGAATCGGTCTTAATGCTAAAAGCATTCTATGTCAGTCTATCTAAGGATGATATAGGAATGGAAGGTGTAGGTGCAGTAAACTAATTGGAAAATAAAAACTTTTTTTTTTCATAAATAACACCCAAAAAAATTTTTTACAAAAAATTATCACCGACTTCTAAAATAAATACAAGGCAACTAAAAAGTAATAAATAATGTACCTGGAATAACAAAAACAAATTAAACATTTTGAAGTTGGTGCCAGGAAATAGTAGTCCTTATGTTTTATTCGGCACCAACTTTTTAGTGGGTTGGTTTGTAATTCACTTAAGTTACAATAGGCTTATGTCAACTGCTGAAATCCTTTTACAAAATATTGCTTACCCCGATGCAGGGCCGTTAATTGTTGAGGAGTTCACTATCAGCTCTATTACATTGTAGTAGTAGTATAGCGAGAATAAAGTGCTACTGAATACCATATTAAAGTAACTGAATCGCAAACTGTGAAATATTAAATAGGTCTGCTCGTCATTTGTGGTCTTCATCATCAGTTCCACTTCACCAATTGGTATTTTTTAAGAGTAAATGCACGAATCACTATGAAATATACCTAAATCACTGGGTGTGTCTTTAATATTTTAAGAGTTCCCTCGATTTCTCCAAGATCCCATCATCAGATCGTGATCTGATGACAATGGGACCAACTTGAAAGTATACCCTTTCACACACAAAAACAATTTTTCAAATCGGTCCAGCCGTCTTTGCGTATTCGGTGAACAAACATACAAAAAAAAAAAAACAAAAAAAAAAACATACAGACGAACCTCCTCCTTTTTGAAGTCGGTTGAAAACAAATAGCTACTTGAGAATATAACTTTGTACATAAAAAAGAAATCAATATAAATCACATCATTCATAATATAAACTAAAAAAATTGTCACAGCATTGCGCTCGGAGAATTTCTAGAAATCGTGAATGCGTTTGTTGCATCGCGATTTATAGAAATTATGATAATAATTAAGTTTTTGGTTTAAAATTAATGAAATATTATATTTTTACAAATCAGAAACTAAATAGTTACAATTACGCTTTGTGAAATTAAAAAAAAACATCGTAAACTGGAGTCATTTTTCGCAAAAAATTATTCGAAAGACTGATTGAATTGAAAGGAACTCTTTGTTTTTACACAATTTAATGTGATTATTTTTTTAATTCTGATACATTATGTGTCAACAAATTTATATATCTGAATTTTTGGTAACTTTTTACAGTCCGTTTATAAAGTATAAATGAAAGATTTAAGCGTTTAAAAATAGCACTATGAGCACTTTTATTTAAAACGAGACCAAGCAATCTACAAAAGAAACAAAGCAATATTTGTAAATGTGGTACATTAACTGTCAATACGAAAGATTGCTCTAATCTGGGCTTGTATTTAATAGGGTAACAGTCTTTCATAATATGGTAAATTAAGCGCTTAAGGTTTCAGATTACTCGCAAATAGCGGTGAAAATAAAATAAATAAAAATATATGTGAGATATTTTTAATTTTAAGTAGTTAAATGTGTGTGCCGTGTGTGTTTACAAAAAATTGTTTTTACAGTCACAATAATTTTGAAATAATAATCATGATTATATTTATCCCTGATAGCAATGGTACCATCGAGCTGATATACGACCTAAACAAGACGGCGACGATGTCCAACGAAGCGCCACAACTGAATGCGACGATGTTACTTCGCCGTGAATACTACGAGAAGGAGCGCGTGGCGCACATCGTGAACGCCATTATCCTCGGAATTACTGCTCTGGTCTACGCCTGTGAGTATTTAACCCAATATCAGCTATTTCTGTTTCCACCTAGACGTGTTCAATAAGGAGTCCATCCGAACTTAACAAAACTGTCGTACCTACTTCTGAACCCAATATTGTTCTTTTTGTAACTAACGTAACTTGTAACTTTACATTAGCGAGTTAGAAACTGAGTACTTTGATTTTATTGCTTAAAATGTGTCCTATAAGTAGTGAATGTACGTTTATTCGAAATGATTACACATGAATGAGCAGTGAGTATAGTGGTCCCAGTATGTCACCTTGTGGAACCACCGGGCCTAATTAGCGTTTTAACTGGGCGCTTGGAACATTAAGCCAGTAAATCAAAGTCAATTGAGCTGTCACTCGCTTGATGACAGTTTGGTAAGTTAATTTTCCATTATGAGAGCAAGGCGTGCGATCTGCGACGGCTTTGTTTATGCTCGTATAGTTTGTGTAATACACATAATTATTCATCAAAGGCAGTCGAAATGTTAGTAACTCATAGTTAGTTATCTTATATTTAAAACTGTATTTTTGTGACCTAGGTTTGCTGGCGTGCCTGAGCCGCCCGGCCATGAACGAAATATACCTACTCACCATCTCCTACGTTGTCTTTGTCACCTTTCTACTGATTGAGTTGGCTCTCGCCGGCACCGCTGTGTTGCGGTGAGTATTGCAGTATACTATCATTTCTTCTGTATAATGGGGTCATTCTGAGAGTCACATGTAAATAAATGGAAACAAAATAGTAAAGGTTCTCTAGCTTTTTGTCGTTAAAAGAAGACTTCACTTTATTACATCTTCCTAAGCAATGTCATTGAATGGGGTACCGGTCTGTCGGACCCACAACAGTCGAGCAAACACAAGTTACTTTGAAGCGAACAAAAGTCATCACAATGGGGGACGACGACGTCACCCAACTTGTGTTAAACTGAAAGTAAAATTTTCCGCTCGAACCGCAGCTCGACTCGAAACAAAGCCACAAGGCAAGGGTCCATTTGTTTACGACACATTTTCAAAACTGTTTCAAATGTTAGTACGAATGGGAGCTTTGTAAGTCCGTCACAAACGAAGTTTGCCGGCCGATACCTGTTTGTACCGAGTTTAGATCAAAGCGAGACGCCTTTTTATAGCCGCCTTTATTGTTAGAACATTTTATAGCGAGTGTTATTGGGTAGTGCATTACGCGGCCAATATTCGGGCAAATTTGCCAGTCGTTAAAGGTGTTATTGTTTCATTTTTAACGGTCCAGAGCTCGGGGCTCGGGGAATGGGGGGGGGGCGGTCGCCGAGCCGAGGGCGGGCGTTTACGAGCTCCGGAAAGTGCTCGTTCAAGCTAATGCTGCTGAGAGCCGGAAGATGTTGGCGCGGTTGACTCTACCGCTCTTTAGCATACAATATTTTCATTAGCGATTGTTCTCTTACATTTTACTTACCTAAACACTTTTCACGGTCTGGTAACAATAATATAGAATCATACGGGGAGTAGAATGCATAGAATAGTTACGGTTATATTTAAATCCGCCAAAAATGGACTGCGTGAGGATCTTCTGCAGTCAACTACAAAGTTTAAGCAAAAGTAATTTGTAATATACTACTCGTAATAACCTCGCACTCATGGCCTTTTTTCATCACACTATATAACTTTGTAATATCAGGTTAAACAAAATATTTACTATGTTAACCCTAAACCACCTATCATCTAGTTTTGGAGTTATATACTTTAACCACCTATAGACTACTTTACAGGAACTAAATCGTTGTAAATGGTAAGGTTTATGCCTTAAACCCTACAAAAGACAAAATTTTGCTCCGTACCAATGGTAGTTAAGGGTTAATAAATTAAATATTTTTGAAACTGACTTCATAACAGATATTATAAAGTTGTTTAGTGCAATGTAAGAAAGCCACAAATGGAAGGTTATTAGTATATTATTACAAATCATATAACTGAACATCGGGTGGGCTTCATAAGCTTTGATTTGTAAGATTTGTCTTCGTCCCGAATACTGAATAACTATAAAACATAGGAAATATTCGGAAAAATAATCACGGGCGGTACGAAGCTCGCCGGGACAGCTAGTTTATTAATATTCGCTGCAAATGAGCACATTGCTTTGTTCAACGGTACCTGACAGATTGTAGAAGTACCGTACCCACGACCACAGCCGTTGCAATATGGTCGAAACGTCGGGCCATGAAACAGAGGTATTTAACCTTAAAATAAAATATAAGGTCGGGGCAAAAGTATTTTCGTAGTTTTCATACAAAGAAACGTTTTTTAGGTATATACATATATGTGCCGCTTTGATCGATGACTTGTTTCCATCTTGTGGGTAGTGCCATCGCTATAAAAAAAATTGTGATTTTTGATCAAAAAAATCTGACTGGTAGTTTTCACAGTGTTCAGTTGAGGTTAAGTTTATGCTTCCTAAAGAGTTCTGAAGTGACCGAAACAGGCGGAAATCTGATGAAGCAAGATCAAGCTATACGAAGGATGTTTTGACAAATCAATTTTTGAGCTAAGCTTTCTCAATTTTTTAGTGGCTATAGATAAGTGCGGCCTGGCGCTGTCATGATGGAACACCACGCCCTTCCTGTTCACCAGCTCCGGCTGGTTTTTCACAATGGCTTCTTTTAACCTCATCGTAGAGGTCGGAATCGATAGTTTTACCCGGCTGCAAAAGCTCATAGTGGACGATTCCTTTCCAATCCCACCATACACACAGCATTACTTTGGTCCGAGTCAGGCCGAGCTTTGCCACGGTCTGTGACATTCTTATCATAAGTGACTCATTTTTTATCATACGTAATCAACCGTTTAAGAAATGGGTCGGAATTGTTACGTATCAATAAATAATCGCAAATGAAAACACGTTGCATTAAGTTTCTCTTAGTTAGATCATGTGGTACCCAAATATCAAGTTTTTTCTTGTACCCAGACTTTTGTAAATGACGTAAAACTGTTTTGTGACCAACATCCAGTTCTTCAGCAATATCGTACCTACTAATATGTCGTTCTTGCTCCACTTTTTCAAAGATGGCACTGATTAGCAACATCCTTCACACTAAAATTTCCAGACTTGAAAAGCTTGAACCATATTTGTACTACTTGTATTGATACCGCATTAGATTGGTAAACCGCACAAATTTTATTCGCGGCGTTCGTCGCATTTTTACCTTTTTTTATTAAAACTTTAAAATGAACCGATATTTTTTTGTCACATACGTTCATTTTGCTTGCTTGAAAAACAATTGAAAAATGGCTGTTTTTATATTTATTGCATCTTCAGAATGTCAAAATTTAATGGTATTAAAACTAGCCAGTTACATTCGGGTACAACCAAAGAGGTTTGATTACTAACAATACATTCAAAATACGAAAACACTTTTGCCTACTTATTATTTACGCGATTAAGACCCGTAGCTTATAAAATTGTATAATGTGTACAAATCGCGAAAGTTTACGAACATAGATTGTAAAAGATTGTTGATGTTTGTACAGTTCGGTGGGAGTGAGCGCGGGCGTGTGCGCGCTGTTCACCTACGCGACGTACGCGACGCTGCCCGTGCGCCTGCACGAGGCCACCATCGGCGGGCTGGTGCTCGCCGCCGTCAACATCGGAGCGCATCTCAGCCTGGATAAGAGCACCGATCTGCAGGTTGGCTTCAATCACATTCATGACTACATGGTATCATATGCCAAGAACTTCGTTGCACTAATTTTTACCTGGGAAAAAGGTGTAAAAATTATAAATTACTGTTCTATACTGATTAAGAAATTTTATGTCAATAGAAAGGTAATGATACTAACTGCTGAACTAACATTCAAAACAGGGGGGTTGTAATCTCCAGCTTCACAACTGGGCAGCATCATAAACCTTTTAATAAATGCTAATAACTGATCTATTTTATTTGCTGACATTTTGATATTATGTGACTTAGAGGTATTAGGTGGCTTCATTGCATATAATAATAATAAATTCTTTATTTGCACAAAAGTTGGTACATCTGTGGTCTTATAAATTATTAAGTTCTTACAACTTCAGTCAATAGTGACATGCAAATTTTATTTAATTTAAATAAGATTTCTGCTGAATTAGTTTCTTATTACCTTATGCATAATACGAAAAAATTACATTATTTTTTAAAATTAATTACACAATATGAATAATTGTTCTATAAAATTACAAATTGGTAGGTCCATTTATCACATTTATGTCAAGAAATAAAAATTATAATAATACTAAAAATTAATAAAAAAATAAAACATGTCAAAGAGTTATAATTTTGTTACATTACATATCATTCAGAAAATCATTTATTGAATAGAATGATTTCATTAATAGCCATTGCTTAAGTTTCCTGATGAATATTTTAATTGGCAAGTATTTTATCTCATTAGGGATTTTATTGTAAATCCGTCCGCACATGGCATAACAATTTTTCTGTAACAATGTGGTTTTGGACATATTTTATCATTCGAAATAATAAAAGGAAGATAGGATGGCATTGTTGAGGAAAAAGAGTTGACAGTGCCCAATGACAGGTTTTGTGTGGTTGCGCAGATCCTGTGCAGCGTGGCGACGCTGGTCGCGTGCAACGTGTCGGGCATCATGACGCACTACCCGCGCGAGCTGGCGCAGCGCCGCGCCTTCCTCGAGACGCGCGACTGCGTCGAGGCGCGCCTTGTCACCCAGCGAGAGAACCAGCAACAGGTGATTTATCAACATTTGCATTAATTATTTTTAAAAGGGGCAGGCTAACGGTTTACAATACGGCAATAAAAATGAAGTAAGGTTTGGCTGAAAAAAAACAGCGATTTCGCTAGCCGTACTTGAGCTTGGTGCCTTTTCTGAGCGAAGACTATTTTGATTAAAACTGATTTCCCTGTAACTTTCACATCCCCATATCAACACTACATTCTATACTAATATTATAAAGAGGAAAGATGTGATTGATTGTTTTATTATTTGTTTGTATTGAATAGGCTCCGAAAGTACTGGACGGATTTGAAATTGTTGTGATGCTACACTAACCCCGGGTGACATAGGCTATTTTTTATCCCTGTATTCCCGCGGGAACGGGAACTACGCGGGTGAAACCGCGAAGCGTCTGCTAGTATTATATATTTTCGTAATTGTATATTTGTTTTTAGTGTAGAAAGTATTTAGTTTTGCTAAAGAGAATATCAGCGTTTTAATTGTCACAGACTACAACTATTGCTGATCCATATTTGTCCAGCGCCTTCATTGAATTAGCTACTTGTATTTTGTGCTATGTCTTGTGATAAATAAAAATTATTTTCTTTTTTTAAATAAATAGACACCTAACAGCAAAAAAAACTGAATCAGAGCGTTCTATAAGATAACTCTAATTAAAAAATATATATATTCGACAATATCTTAGCCAATTTCATCACATAAAGAAATATGAAACATTTTGATATTAAAGAGTTGTTCGCGTCGCGGCTAGTCCCTCGGTGAAAGTTTTCACTGATGAATTGTTGAAAGTTTTCACTGAGCCGGATAAACGGAAAAGATTATGAAAAACAGGATAGCATTGCGTGACGGTTGGGAAGTTTCACAAATAACTGCGGTTTGCTCGACGGCGCTGGGCTGGACGGTCGCTTTGTTTTGTGGCGACTACCTACACTGCCGTACCGTGGCGCGTCGCTCGTAACGGAGAAACTAGGCTACTTTTCCTTTAAGAAGCACTTAACATAATCTCAGTCTGTAGTCAGACTAATGATGTTGCAAATCCGTGGAAGGTCCGTGTCTCAATGGCGACTGAGCAGAACGAGACGTAAGCGAGGTTAAGCAACTCTGCCACTCCAACCATCGTCCATAGACGGGTAACCGTTTTCGGAAAGATTTCGCACCCGCATCTCGATTCTCGCCATGTTTCGGAGAGAACGTTAAGCCGTCAGTCCAATGTGTATCAATCTAAGGTTTCCGGTTGTGTCGGTTTTACCTCTCATGCGGCTATGAGTGCGCTCGTGCCTGTTGTTTTTAAACTTTCGCGATTCGTATATATATTAGATATATTTCGGAACTTAATCGCGTGAATTATTTAAAGGTCCTACCTTTTATTTACCCGATGTTTCGATCGAATTTCTCCGATCATGGTCACGGGTCGACTGATGGCAGCTTAGAGATGTCTCCTTGAGGCGCGGGGTTTTTCAAGTACCATCCTCCCTTCGCGGCGGTGGCAGCCTCGATCACCTCGGCGGTGGTGAGGAGGCCCATTCCAGTCTCAAGCGTGCGCGGGTAGGTAGGCGTGGCGATGGTGGTAAAAGCGTCGCGCCGCGTTTACGGTTTGTGCACCAGGGGTCACATAAGACGTGTGTGTGGTACCGAAGGAATTCGGGGGCGTCCTAACAGTGCCGCCGAGGTGGGTATTTGCGAGGAGCTCATCCTCGAATCTTTGACGCTCGACCGCTTCGCGCAGGTGCTCCTCTTCGTTCATTGCTGCGGCCTACCGGGTACTACCTACGACTCTACGCTTAGTCTACAAACTACGTAATATCACGAACTCGCCTGCGAACGATCAATACGGCGAACTAATTCTCGAACAGACCGGAAAATTTTAAAGTTCCAAAATAGCGGAAAATCACGAAAAACTACCTAAGACACATGAACACACGTTCAGTGGGGACCATTATTGGCTCAACTGGCCAAGTGTGAGTTGTGCGCATGACAGGGGGGGGGGGGTCGTTATATTCAAAATCGGTACACCAACCACCACCGCCGAGGGGAGGGTGGGATAGGAATATGCCTGTCGAATGATATCAGTCCAGTGTCAAAATTTTCATCAATCAAATCTGTTGGGAGGCGAGTCAAGTACCATAAGCCTTTATGGAATTATGTGCGAGGTGAGCGGTTATGTGGTCACCGTACCATGTCAAGCCGGTAGCTCCGCGAGGCAAGCCGCGCAGCATGCTCCCTATGGGACGGTTGTGTCCACCAAACTATTTTTTTAATGTGTTTTGCAAGATACTATAATAATACTTTTATTTATTATTTAATTTAAAAAATATATATGTATTAATATTTTACTATAAAATACGAAGTACGCCAGACAAATACCTATTTAATATTATTTTATGTCTACATTTTTTTTTAAACGCCCAGAGTATCGTATCGTAGCCACCCAGCGTTCCTCTATTATTCCTGTTTGGAATAATAGAGGAACGACACATTTACCGATCATAGCGTGGTGAACCTACTTTAAAATAGCCTATCGTCGATGAGATTGCCAATTTCGTTAAGGGTATTTTATGATTTTTTTTTGCAGATTTTGCTTTAAAAATAAATATTGCGTCTAATAAAAAACCCGTATTCGCAAAATCAGTTCGGATCAAGATTCGACAATACACTTTTGTGATTTTAACCCAAAAAAATAATTACACATGTGCACATGAAAGCACATATGAGTTTTTGTTTTCTAAGAATTTATAATGAATTGATAACCACCGAGTGACAGTTGCGACAATTGCTCAGTACGCCTGTGAACTTCGTTCGAAGAATATTAATTCGTTAGTTTTTTTTGGATTTGGGTAAGTAAAACTTATTATTTTAACTTGAAAGTTTATTATAAAGTGATGATTTTGTCTATTTATATTGCTTGATGTTTCTTGGTATTGATAAGTTTTCTTGCAATGCTTCCTTTGTATGTAGTAAACTAATAGTTAATAACAAGCGAACTTTGCAATACAGTAGGCAGCTACACTCAGTCCTTTAATGAACAGCAAGATGTATTTAGTAACAATGATGATGACTCTGTGGTTTAAAGCAAATGAAAAAGTAGAGGTTTTAATAAGAACCAGAGAGTATACCGGTAGAAAACGAGTAAAGGACGTAAATGGACATTGCATTTATGAGTTCTTTGAAACCAGTCCAAAAAAAGATAACTCTTGTTGCCACGGTGCTGCAATAAAAACGGATGGAAGTTTCCTTTGTGGTACGGATAGAAGGTTCAACGGGAGAGCATTTATCAATACTTTTGGTGCCTAGATTCGTGGGATAGTAAAAGGCATATTAACTTTGGTTAGTAGTACGGCGAAGAAAATAATCACGAAAGGAGTCTACAAAACAAATTGGATATGACTACAAATTGTTTAATGAAAATAATGAGTTGGTCAGGGTGTGCAAGAAGTTCTTCATCAGTACTTTGGATATTAATTACGACACTTTATCTGATTGGTTTAAAAGCTTTAAACTCGAAACGTTTTGAGACCGAAAATGTGGTGATAAAAACAAGTAGAAAACAAAATGTGTCTACCCAAAGGCAATTGGTGAATCAAAAGTCGTGTGTTGTAAAAGAATGGCTGGATTGCCCTAAGTACCGAGCCAATATTGTTGAAACTCATTTAAATTAATTCAAGAAATTCCATCTTTATCGTGCTTACATAAAATTATGCCTTCAACATGAAAAATCTCCAGCACATCGCACGCATTTCTGTAGTGTTCTCAGATCTGTAAAAAATATCAATTTTTAAACCAAGAAAAGATCAATTTAACACTTGTACAGTACTCCCAAATTAATAATGCACATGCAGATCTTCGCTAATTGTCGTATTCCCGGAAACACTCGAATCATGGAATCGTAAGAGCCCTAAACAAGGCATTTGCATTTTGCACCTTGTTTAAAAGAGATAGGAGTCAATATCATGTGTGCACAATCGAAAACAAATCGGGCGTTCGGCAGCTGTCGCCGGTCAGCGAAATGTCTGTCAGTCGTCTTTATATATTGGTAGTGACTGCACGTGTTCTCTATTTGTGGAAATATATAGAGCTGCTATTACACACCCTTCTTGGTAAATATAATTTCAACATTAATTAGCTTATTCAGATTTAAATAGTATATTTTGAAAAAAGGAAAATAAATAACATATTTCACGTTTTTTTAATATTAAAAAAATAAAATACCTACATTAAATACATATTAAGTACTAGAAAAACATTTAAAAAATGAGATTTATTTAAATTAAATAAATAGATAAACATGCATAAAAAATATATACCTAACTCTGCCCATGCCATTTTCTTTCAGACGAATTCTTCCAAAATGGATAAATTTAAACGTGGAAAACCGCTTAATTCACAAGCACGGCAAATGGTATTTAATGTGTACCTTTATTTCTTAAATGAAGCCAATGTTTTCAACAGAGACCATGATGGTTATTTTAAAAAAATTCAAGACCGTGTTACAAAAGCTACAGGAATTTCGCGACGAACTTTGAGTAATATCTTAAACGAAAAAAAACATAATCAATCAAAGAAATTTTCTACACCGAAAAAAGGAAGACCTAAAAGTAGATTTCGGCTGGTACTTGATGATTTCGACTACTGTGTTATTCGTAATATGATATACAATTTTCAATTGACGCTGAAAGAACTCCCAACTGTAAATAATTTAAGAATAAAGTTGATCGAAGCTATTAATTTCAAAGGCTGTGCCGAGACTTTAAGGTTGATCTTGAAAGACATGGGGTTTAGGTTTCTGAAAACTGATAATAACAGACAATTACTTATGGAAAAACATGATATACGCCTAAAAAGGATCAAATATCTCAGAGAAATACAACAGCTGAGGAGTTCTGGTAGAAACATAGTATTTATGGACGAGTCGTATGTGCACACATCACATACTAAGGGTAAAACTTGGCAAGATAGCAACAAAAAAGGTATCAAACAACCCATTTCCAAAGGAGAGCGAATAATTATTGTACACGCAGGCAATGAAAAAGGCTTCGTCCCAGGGGCTCTAATGTTACATAAATGTGTCGACTCAGAAGGTGACTATCATAAAGAAATAAACGCGGAACGTTATCAAACTTGGCTACGCAATCAATTGATTCCCAACTTGCCTCCTAATAGTGTGTTGGTAATAGACAACGCCCCAAATCATAATAAGCTGTCTGTGAAACCACCAAACTCAAACACATCTAAACCACAAATGACAGCTTGGTTACAACAACACAACATTCCGCATGACCCAAAGAAACTGAAACCCGATTTGTATAAAATTATACAAAGATACAAAGAAAATTACACAGAATTTGCCATTGACCGTATAATGGAGGAACATGGGCATAAAATTATACGATTGCCACCATATCATCCCGATTTTAACCCTATTGAAAATATTTGGTCCCAAATAAAGCAACACGTGGCCAAGAGAAATATTGCAATGACTGTGACGTCAGTTAAAGATGCTATATTAGAAAAAATCAATAAAATAGGACCAGAAGAATGGAAAAAAGTTTCTGATCATGCGGTTCAATGCGAAGATGAATATAGAAAATTTGAGCCAAGAATCGATAGTTATTCCGATGAACTGATTATTTACACAGGTGATAGCAGTGAGGAAAGTGTAAATGAACAAGAGCATAATGAAACTTCTGATGAATCTGCGATGTCGGGAATAGAGGTCTTCCTCGATTCTGATTATTTTTTTTATAATTGTATTATTTTTCTGGAATGATTAGTGCTGTAAACAAATTTGAACTGAGATTTTGATTATATTTTATGTAAACCTCTATTTGAAAACGTTTTTTTCTCCTTCTAATAAAACCTTATGTTATTTAAACCTTTTCCTCCATAATTACACCAACTTCGGTAAGACACTTGAAAACTAATCACTCCAACAATGATTGTAGCGTTTTCGCTATTTACTTACATGGAATTATCGAATCAAATTTCGTTACAGGTAAATCAAATCTGTTTTAGCACAAAACACTTAATATATAAAATTAGGCATAGAGAAATTGCTCTTAACCACTCTATATAAATATCGTCTTTCGACGCTCGGGTAATACGACCGTTGCCGAACAATGACGAAGATTTCCGAAGATTTCTATGCGCATTATTACTTTTGGAGTACTGTACTGCTTTTAAAGAGAAAAATATTACCGAGGCAAAATTTAAAATACACATTGATAAGAAAGATGAAGCCTATGCAGCCAAGAGACTGGCGCTGACTATGTGCTCTCCTGAAGTTCTTGTTAAAAGTATCTTGTCAATATTATAAACAAAAACTCCAATCTTCACAATTTCACTATCTACTGTAATACTGTACTGTAAACGATAAGAAGGTACAATTATATGTATGACATGAAGGTAACGGTGGAGTTGCTGCGAATGAATTTACCTCTTGTCTGATTCATTTTCTCAGAATGAAAATTCTCGTGAGATATAAGAAAATCATGCTCATATCAGACGGATGCTTATACCAGAATAGAAATGAAATGTTGTCATCAGTACTATTAAATTTGTCTACAAAAGCAAACGTCGAGCTTGAACAACTGATACTTGAAAAAGGTCATACAATGATGTAGGTTGACAGTGTGCACTCTACCTTAGAGGGTCTTTTTAATGCTCCTATTTGTACGACTAATGATTACGTGAATATAATAAGACACGCAAGCCTTAAAAAACCGTTTAACGTCTATCACTTAGATTATAACTTTTTCAAAATCATGCAAAAATATGCCAACTTTCTTTAATCAGGCGAGGGAAAAAACTGGTGATGCGGTAGTAACAGAAATAAGAGGTCATCTTTACAACAATGGAGCCATCTATTACAAGTTGCGACATCTAGAAGAATGGAAACCTCTCCCCGAAAGTCAACGCACAAACTGTAATGAATTATCAAATCTGTACGACTAGGAACTGCATAGAAAATGTCTTTCGTTAATAAAATTTTGGTGTTTGTCGCTGTCATTTTCGCTATGACTATGGTAAGTTACAATCATTTTGTAAGTACTATTTAATTATATTAGTAACAACGTAAAAGGCCCCTCCCTTTACGTTGCCGTGTTGTGCCGGCTTAAGAATAGTACCACCCCATCTCTTCCCGTGGGTGTTGTCAAGGCGAATAAGGGATTTCACACCGGAGGACGGGCAGCAGCGCCCTCTGCGTCCTTAAAGCCTTACTGCGATCACCAACCCGCTCGCCAAGCGTGGTGATTATGGCAATTACCCCCAGGATCTACATACTAGTAGGTTCTACTGGGGAGACCCGTGCCCAGCAGTGGGCCATCATATGGGTTGATATGTAAGCACAAAAAATTAAAAATCTAAATTTAAAGTCCTTTAAAAGATACATGCATAGGGATCACCATCACTTTTATGACAATCTCCATCGTAACTGATATTTTAATTTATATATTTTTAAAGACTGATTATCTTATGGAATCAAAGACTGATTCTATATTTTTATAATATTATTGTTGTTACATAATGGTAAGCATTTAATTAGGTCTGTTGTTTTATTCTGCTTCTGTGGTGGGAATTTACAATATTTTCATTTTCTATGTACATTATTTTCTGTATGGTCCTAGAATGTGTTTTTTAATAATGTTTTTTTTTTAATACAAGTGAATGATCTCAGATTATTGTTGTTTTATTTATAAAAAAAACAGATAACTTTTTTTAATGATCCATAAATAAATATGAATTAAAATCCCTATGTGCATGACTTACATATATGTGTGATAGTAAGAGCAAAACCTATTCCCACATGTGTATGAATTCTAACATATTTCTTGATTTTTTTAACACTATTTTAAATAAAATACATGAATCGGTGTGACCGTATTCATATGGAGTACATCCGGTTGTATTTTAAGATTATATTTTATTACTAACATAGTCTTTAGGGTAATATTGTTTTATTAACACTAAATGGATCAGTGGTCTGAATAAATGATGTTGTTATTATTATTAAAATATATTTAAGATTATTTTTTGACTAATTATTTCATAAATCGGTTTTTGTCTCTCCTGGAAAGTTGGTAAAATGCACATAGACGAACTGGCAATCTCACCGACGCTATGTTATACTCTTAACCCATTACAGACAAGCAAACAATGTTTTCCCCTGGTTTCTTCTGCGTGATTTTAAATTAGCATTGAAGGTACCAAATTTTATCAAACTTTGTTCAATTGTTCTCAAGTGATTCGTGAATAAAACAAAGAAAGTTTCAGCTCCTTTAGGATTGTATTGTAGGTGCCCAACTGCCCACTCACTGTCTGTCTCTGCCTAGCTCACTCTCAACTAGCCCTCTCATGTGACGCGAACGAAGTTGCGAGGATCATCTATCTGTGCATTTAAGAGGCATAAGAAGGAACTGTGATTGACTGATATATCAACACACAGCACACACTTCTGAATGTATTGGGTTGAATTATGGTATACAGATAGTTGTTATGATGTAGGCATCCGCTACAAAGCCTAAAGAAAATCTTTAAAGGGGTGAAATGGCAGTCCAAACTTAACGCGGACGAAGCCGCGGGCGGAAGCTAGTTCTGGAATAATAGTAGCGATCGGTGGAAAATACCTGTGGTTTATGCAATTCGATCGAAACGTCGGGTAAATAATAATAATAATATTTTGGGACGACTCACACAACGCTATCCGATCCCAAACTAAGCAGAGCTTGTACTGTGGAAACCAGACAACTGATACATATATATTATATATAAATCACACACAGACACAGAATAAACCATTGTGCTCATCACACAAAGTTTTATCCTGGGTGGGGATCGAACCCATGATCTCCGGCTTAGCAGTCAGGATCACTAATCACTAGACCAACAGGCCAGTCGAAAATTTAAAAATAAAATAAATTATTCGTGAATCGAACTAAATGGTGTCCCGTGCAGGAATCGAACCCATGTCCTTTTGCACAACAATCATATGCACTAACACAGCGCCACTGAGACACACAACATGTTTAAATAAAGCTAACAACATGAATTCAATCCATTCGTTTATGAAATTATCCATTAAATCCAGTTTAACAAGATTACTAGTAATGTGGGATTGCGGATCCCACATTACTAGTAATCTTGTTAACCCCTCCAGGCAAGGTGAATTGCTTGCGTTAGGAGTGGAATCACGTCGGTAGTTTATAAGGTAGGATTTGAACCCGCGACTCATGCTTGCGAGTCTGATACCTTAACCATTAGGCTACCGCTGCTTTTAATAGTGTCTAGTTTTGATAGTAACTTGCTTTCCCGCGCAACTTCGTCTGCGTAAATTTTCCCCGTTTTTGTAACATTTCTCATTGCTGCTCCGCTCCTGTTGGTCGTAGCGTGATGATATATAGCCTACAGCCTTCCTCGATAAATGGACTATCCAACAGTGAAATAGTTTCACTCAATTCGGATCAGTAGTTCCTGAGATTACCGCGTTCAAACAAACAAACAAACAAACTCTTCATCTTTATAATATTATATCTCCTTGTTGGCTAGTGGGCTGGTTCCTCATGAGATTTGCCACCGTGATCCAGGTCTGATTTAAGAAGGAGATTATTTTGATTTTAGTGTAGTTAGTTAGTGTGTAGTAACGTTGGTGCGTTGTGTCCAGGAGCGGCTGCTGCTGTCGGTGCTGCCGCGGCACGTCGCCATGGAGATGAAGGCTGACATCGCCTCGCAGCCGCGCCAGGAACAGTTCCACAAGATCTACATCCAGCGCTACGAGAACGTCAGGTAATATTAATATATTTTAATTTCTTGTAACAACTCACACCAAAACTAGGCATAGTATCTAGTACTGAGGTCACTAAACAACTTATCCACTGATAAATATACTGATATATTTCTTATTCCTAAATATAATATACTTATATTACACCCAGACACAGAATAAATTTATCCTGAGCGAAAATCGAACCCACGACCTTAGCAGTCAGGGTCACCACTAGAGCAGCAGGCCAGTCACATCGACCACTATTTGGGTAAACAATTTATGGCAAGGTTAAAATTGACCTACTTGAATGTTTTGATGAACATGACTTTCCAATGTCAACTGTGCAGTCAAGCAAAATAATATTATTTCTTAATGAAAACTTTTTGTCGACTGATCGAGTGATAAACATCGTACCGACTGATAGAGATATAAAGACGTACTTGTTAACTTCGGCACAAAATGAGTTTGCATGCTCTTTCGGTGAACTCGTAAAGTCTTAAGTTTGCTATTAGGTTGCCTGTCCGCCGAAGCGTAGACCGCAGTGCCGAGTCTTTTACCTCGCTTCATATTAAAAACTCTACCCTGCTTTAGTGGACAGGGATTAGCGAACTAGTTTAAAATAGCTTTACGAACAAGTTTTATGCAGTTCTATAGATTGAAATTGATACAGCTCCGCTCCTCGCTTCGGCAGATTGGCTCCGAGAGCTCTGCCTATATCCAACTTATTCGTCTGGTAACAAACCTACGCGATTGTAAATTGAAAACTGTTATCTAAATTCAATATTTTGCTGAATATTTTTTGCTGTGAGGCATCATAATCTCTAGATCACAATTTTGATTACTTTTAGTTAAAAGCTGAAAATGTTGAGGAAAATATTTATATAGCAGTAAATAATAAAACTTATAGCGAGTGGCACTACAAGATGGCGCTTATAAGCCAGAATAAAATTATATATATCTTATTTCAAGCGCCGGTAAAGGGATAACTTTACATAATAGCCTTAAGTAACAATAAAAAGTACAATAAACTTCTTGCATAGAAACAAAGTTGTAGCTTCTAACACGAACTTGTGCGCTAGACACATTGTGTCAGTCAGACAGATCTAGTACTTACATACCTATGTTTAGAAAACCGGGCAAGAGCATGTCGGACCATGCTCAGTGTAGGGTTCCGGAGCCGTTGCTGTATGAAAAACTCCGATTTGAATAATTGCACCAGCAGAAGAGCGTATGTTCATGGTTCATCACCTTAAGTTGAGAAACGCAGTTTATCGGCAATAACTCAATGACGGTATATCCGATCATGTCAGATATAATTTTAGTATAAAGAATTTCTACCTTTTGATTATTTTCATATTTTTTGGTCACACGGTGTAAAAGGTATTTTGGTCAATAAAAGACGACTCCCGCAGTAGGGTACGAGTCCTGTGTCGCAGGGGACTTTACAAACATAAAAGTCACGGACACAAAGTTCCCCCCGACTCGGAACAACAATTTGTGGATCACACAAAGTGGATGTCCAAAAAATATTTTCAGCTTCTATTACATGTATGCTTATCAAACTAAGTAGCGGCTACTACAAGACACCTTTTGAACAATTTCATTCAATATATTTTTATTAAGTGGTCTTTAAGCAAAATGCCTGAGACATACAGACGGACAGACAGACAGATAAACAGGCAAACGGACATGACGATGCTATAAGGGTACCGGTTTTGTTATTTTGGCTACGAAACCCTAAACATCATGTAAGCTGAGTAATAAATAAATATAACAAAGTTGCTGAAGTAAGCTCAATTTGCAATACATGTCATGTTTCATACAAACTGGATCATTGTCAGGCCCCAGTCGCGGAGCCCCAGACTGACGAACATTACTTATTATTATTAATTAGCGCGTTACGTTACAGTTTGTACGCACTAGGTACAATAACAAAATTTCACTTTACATGTCAATCAATGTTCAAGAATAATCTTAAAGTGAACGATACAATACTGATATTTGATTTGCGACCTAAAAGTCAATATAAACTTCCAAATAATAAAGTAAAGTTTTATAATAACGATTTACCTAACCCTCTACAACAGTATTGACCCATATTTCACAATTTTGTTGACATGGTAGACTCGTGGACACCAATTTGACGTGTTATATTTGCAGTTAAATTACAAAAAAAAGTTAAAATTGATATTATTATCACAAATCGACGAAGAAAAGTAACACCTATAAATAAAAATATCCGAAAATAAATCTGCGTGACTATTTAACAGTCGTGGTAGTCTATCAGAAACTGACGTAGTAGATTGGTAGACCACTGCAGAGACGTTTAAGTGCTTGTGGCTGGTGTATACCGATACACCAGCCACAAGCACTTACGGCTTACTGGCCGGCGAACACACGTAAATTATGAAAGTACTGAAGGCACGAGTAACGTATTTTTAAAATGATCATCGTAATACATGTTTTTGTGATATGCGATGTCCAGTGGACTACCACGATAGTTGCAGAAGGTTAATTCATATAGATTACAAAACCGGACACGTGCATGACGGGCCACGCACAATGTATTCAACATTCAATGGGTTCAACACAATAATGTGGCATAAGAAGTGGGTTTTCGGTTGTTTTTTATTTCATACTAACAATAATCATTGAAATATTCCATTGAAAAATCTTATAACGTTATATAAGATTTTTCGATGGAATTTGAACAAAAATTTTGTTACTTCTCATTTGATCAGCTGTTACTCGTAAACTTGTAAAGCCTACTTACCTGTGATAGTTTTCTTTTAATTTCATTATTTAAACAACTACCCTGATTTTTTCCATGCCTGCAAAATCAATCACTTAGCAGAGCAGGCTAAGGGGCGGTGGTACACTTGACGCTATCAAAAATTTTCATTTAAAGGCTTAATATTTCACAAACGGATCTCTAAATCTAAAAGTGATATTCACTACCCAACTCCTAAATATTTATAAAAGACTTATCTAACTAAATATTTAAAAATTGTTATTGGTAGTTTTGTTGTGGATCTAAAGAAAAACAATAACCGAGAAATACCTAAACTAGTGAAAATTACCAAATAAAGTTACTACACAAGATTGCTGATACAAAAGATAAAAGCAATAGTAATAAGGAAAAAACCCGGGCAAGAGCATATCGGACCATTCTCAGTGTAGGGTTCCACAGCCTTGAAATAATTGCATTAGCAAAAGAGCGTATGTTAATGACACTTACGCCCTTTTGTTTACCTTTCAACTAAGTAGCGGCTACTACATGACACTTTTTTACCAAATTTCATCATTATTCATTGAGTAGTCTTTGAGTAAAATGCCTGTGACAGACAGACGGACATAACGAAGCTGTAAGGGTTCCGTTTTGCCATTTTGGCTACGGGTATTATTAGCAACATAAAAAATATCTTAATATATTATATTGTCGAGACCCAGAACGTGGCTACGTCAACTGCATTGTCTGCGGCAGTCATCAAGTCCTCCTTTGTGCACACAGGACACGTAAGGTGGGCCACTGTCTGTACTGCACCGCATATACAACTCAGATTGGAACCTACTGTGAATCCCGACCTCAGCATGTCACCAAGCAAACAACGCTTAAATACTAAACCGGGGTCTTTCGGATCACGACATAGCACAGGTATTACGTTTACCAATTAAAGACCAAATCTGTAATTTTTCTAAGTATTAATACCTCTATTAATAATCTAAGTAATAAACGGGATTTTTCTCTTGGAAATATTACAAAATTTAGACATCCTTTTAATTTCACTATATATACTACTACTAATACTAATACTAATGGAGCTTATCCTTTAGTAAGTATAATGAATCAGATGTAAATAAAGCTTTTTATTTTTTTTACGATTAATTTTGTTTCTTAAAAAAAAAAAAATTTCAACTTTACGGAAGAATATTTTATTTCAACACAGTATTAAATGGAATGAAAATACCAAAGGACTACGGCCAAGCTGTAAAACAAAGCGAAAATTGCGTTTTAATTCTTATAAAAACCGTACATTGGACAGCAAAACAAAACCTAAAAGCGCAGTATATCTAAATCGCAATAGATTTATAACAATAATATAATAGATAGTTCCAAAAGTAATGTCGAGCTGCTTGGAATATTATAATTGAGAATACAGGATACAGTTGGGATGATGACTGGAATGAAAATAAATTAATTTTCAGTAATCAGGCAACGGTTATTGTTATTCGAACATTTAACATCTGTAAGAATTAATAATCAATAAAACAAAAACTAAAAGACCAGTTGCTACAAGATCCTGCGCAATGGCTAATGCATATAATAACCACCTTACACAACTCACTACAGTCCGTCAAATCTAAGAAGTACCGTTTGACAGTTCTGACAATTGAATGATAGGGATGGGATGAAAAAATCGATTACTATAATATCCGAACTTTAAGAGATCGATTACTATAATATCCGAATTTTAAGAAATCAATTGTTATAATTAAATAAAAGAAATGTTTAGGATATTTTTTTATTCACTACTAGTACTAGTATCGTCGTCTTCGTCATCATCGTCATTTAAATTAATGACCAGTTGATTGTCCATTACATTATCAAAGTGTACGTCTCTTTCGAAGTCGTCCATTATTATTTTCTTTGTTTTTTGTACTACTTTACTCCAATCTTCCTGTGTAACTTGGGCACATGCTTCCTTTAATAAACCTTCCATTTTCTTGACACTGAAGGGTGGTTTTGTGTTGTGTCTTGCTGCATAACCTGTAAAACAATAATGTAACTATTTGATAGCAGACGAAAACCATTGTTTAAATTATAAATGTTAGAAGTACTCGTGTTATTATTATAATATTATAAAATATTACCTTTAACTTGGGCCCAAATCAGTTCAATGGCATTATATTGGCAATGGTACGGAGGAAGTCGTATGACTTTGTGCCCGTGCTCTTCGGCCAATTGGTCAATTACATATGTCGGTTTTGGTGGTTTATGCAATTTCACTAACTGTAATAATTCAGCTTTTAATAGTGACATGTCGGCATCCACTCCTTTTCTTTGCAGCCATGCCACCAAATCTGCTTTCTTATTGGCTGACGTAGGTGCTTTATCAATTTGCACAGAGTGGTATGGGGCATTATCCATTATAATTGTGCTGTTAGGAGGGATATTCTGTAATAAATTTAAGAACCACTCTCGGAACCTTACTGCGTCCATTTCTTCATGATACTCTTTAGTGCTTTTGGATTGGAAAGCTAATAAAGAGTTTTCCACGAAGCCTGTAGACGCTGACCCAGCATGGCATATTATGAGGCGTCCACCTTTTCCTATCGGCACCTTCGAGCACGAAGCTTCAGAATCATCAGTCCATGTTTTCGGCACAGAATGGTTGGAATTTAGCCAGGTTTCGTCCAAAAATATTACATTATCCCAGTTTATAATTTGTTTAACTTCGCGCAGGAATGTTAGTCGCTGCATAATTATGTCATGTCGCTCCATAACAATTTTTCGTTTGTCAACTTTTTTGTATCTGAAGCCAATTCCTGTTATTACCGTTCTCAACGACTCTATGCTTCCCTTATACAGCCCGGCATCTTTTAAAGTTGCACATAACTTTGCCAATGTTGGAAATTCGCCTCTTGTAAAATACCCGTATATATGGTTTCTAATAGCATGACTATCGAATTCATCGATGCCTGTCACAGGTTTATTTCTTTTTCGTTTTTTCGGTGTGTGAAGTACGTTACTGTCACTCCCCGAAGGCCCATATTTTTCACTTAATATTTTGCCAACGGTGCGGCTACCAATACCGAGAGCTTCACCGACGCGATCCCGAACTTGTGTAACTGGCAGTAGAAGTCCACCATTTTGAGATTCTCGCTCAAAATACTCGTGTAATTTCACCACCAATTCACGAGCCTGGCTGTTCAAAGTACGTCCTCTTTTCGACATTATTAATAAACACTTGCTTAGTTCGGAGTCCAGTATAAATATTGCCAAGGTAAACGGATAAAGAATGATCAGTCCAGAAAAGTAATAGCCAAGTCACAAATTGTAAAACACAAACGAGAAAGCAAGTACGCGCACAGTCAGCTTCCAAGATGGCGAGAGACTGCTGACGCCGAACCGACCGAGCGGACCGCGTGCGCTTGTAGTTGGCAGTGTTGCCAGAAAAAAAAAATTGTAGAGACTTGGACACCTGCGATTTTGCCTATTGACCTAAAAATAATTAAATTAATTTATTTTAGGGTATCTGTGTATTCAGTGCATTATGCGGTCGCGCAGTAACGTCGTTAATTTATAACATCAGGCAACAACATTTTTGTGAATGGGTTCTACATACCTTATTTTTATTAGTTTTAGACGTAGAAATAAGACTTAGAAGAAAAAATTGTAATTGTAAAATCAATGGATGTGCTTGTTAAAAATTTGTTTATTTCTCTGTAATATGCAAACCCATACTATCATACACAAAAATAAATGTAAAAAACACTATCCCTGACTCCATTTACTATTTCGACAGCGTTAGCGCGAGAAACCCCGACTTATTTGGGCGCGAAAATCAAAAATCGACAAATCGCTTTCGACAACTTTTTAAAGAAGCAAATATATTTGATTTATAAATACGTATTTTTGGTGAATGGGTTTTATCTCATATTTTACGATTACATAACTATTTAGTTATGTAATCGTAATATGTGAGATAAATCCCATTCACATGAAAAAATATTTGTTTGGTTGTCAAGTGTAATTTGTAAATAATACATTCGATTTTTCGTATATGTAAACGATTTTTTTGCATACAAGTGTATCCCAAGAGTCGCAACACTACGTGCAGTGACCTAACTACGTAACTTTGTAATGAGGTCAAGAATATAACTATTAGAAATTATTTACTGTGTAAATATGTGTTATTTTGCTTTGTTTGAAAGTTTTCAATTACATTTAGATATTAAGAATTGTACATTTTTAGATACAATAATGAAATCTTTCTAAATTCATGGTTTTATGAAAAAGGTTATCGAAACTGAATAATGTACGTATGAACAAAGTTGTTTCGGTTTGAAAAATATGAAACGTCAAACGGTACCTCTTAGATTTGATGGACTGTAACAAAGACTGACAATACGCGCAACACAAACAAAGGAGACGGAAACAATTACATACAATTTTGGGCCTGAATGTACCGAGCTGCAAATAGCGTCAGTTAATAAACTCAGATTTATCAGTTTCTCACTGAAAATTCAGTACGTTTTGACAATCTGAAAGCCGAGTTAATAGAGATTTAACAAAACTAAGGTTAAGTTATATTTCTTAATTAACAGCTGTTTCCTGAAGTGCAAAATATATATTTTAAACACTAACGTTTATTAAATTAAGGCTAGGCATTACTATTTCATGGCACCAACTTCAAAATGTTTTATATTTTGTGGTGTTATACCAATATTATATTCATTTATATAAAAAAAAACGTTTCTACGGTATAAATAGGGCCTGTCAGAACTCAACTTGTTAGAGAAGGTTATATATTTTTCTTACAGATTGTGCAAAGCCTTTGCCGAATAACTCACAAAATAGCTTCATCGTTTAAGGGTCGTCTGCCTAGTGTATTGCAGTAATTAGTCACTATTCCACAATCCGCACAGCGATCTATAGTTAAAATATCCATTTCACAAGCTGGCTGGTAAAATCCAAAATCACAATTCCAAGTCAAACGGTAAACAAAAACAAACAAGTGAGTTACAGATTATAATATCAGACATAGTCAAGTTCAATTTCGGTGTTTTAATCGATATGAAATCGAGAAACGGTCTTTATTGATTTGATTTCATTTCAATTAGTTTTTATATTTAAATATAATTAAAATTTAAATATAATATATAACATTTGAATGATATTTAATTATAAATGCACTTAAAATTATTTAAAACGATATGGTGTATTCAATTATAGTCATGTTAATATTTTTTTAATTAATTTCTTTGGGATAGTTATTATCCAAAATTAATTAATTAAAAAAAATGCAATGGTTAACATAACGCCTTTTTTGGTGTAGGCATCCACTAACAAAGGATTTTAAAAAAATCGTCTCTTTCGCTTAAAATAATGAAACACGTGTTTCAATGTTTTTGAAAATCAAACCCTAAGGGAGTAAACTAGGGATTGCAAGTATGTGTGAAACTACGTCAGTTTTAAAGTTAGGTCAGTAATAATTTTACTGACCTAACTTTACTTTTTAGTATAAAATAAAGAATCGAGATTTTAGAAAATCGTCCCCTAAGGGGGTAAGGGCTGCAAGTTTGTGAGAAACTCCGTGGCAAGATAGTGTAAAGCTCCGGCAGTTTAAAAGTTCGGTCTATGAAATTTCGTATTTGGCTTTTTAATTAAAACACGTCTTTCATGGTTTTTGGAACATCAACCCTTAAGGGGATAAACTAGGGTTTGCGAGAAAGTATATTTTTGAAGTATGTATTTTCGTTAAAACTCACCTAAATCTGTTTTTTTAAACCAATAATATATGTACCCAAGAAACGCACGACGTGGACAATGACTAGTGTCAGATATTGCTTCTATAGCAGCCATGTTTCAAAAAAATTGCGAAAGTGCGTTTTGTTACCTCATCACGAGTAGTTACGACTTTCCAGAACGGAACGGATAAAATTTTGCAAAGAGATAGATGGTATCCTGGGGAAGACGTGGAAACCACGAGTAAAAGCTAGTACAATTTAAAAATAATGTAAACTTAAACATTACAGCACCATAAAACAGTGTTCTCAGCAGTGTCTCTTGCAACTCAATGACAAACAAATTGAGTTTCAAGTATAACTACTACCGCTACATAAGAGAATGCTCCACTCTCGTGAGTCTCGCACATCCACTAATCCACGCAGTCGCACAGTTATCGGCGCCAAATTCAATTAAATTCCGTTAGGAATTTCGACATCTATACAATTTAACGAACAAATGCACTGCAAGACAACTCGTGCACGAATTGCGGCGACAAACTGCAACGAGACGTATCATGTTATTAGGTGCCTATTAATGCGTTTTAGTTACGTCCGCCGGATCACTTTTGTGATGAATATCAAAATATTTAATCTGAAACACGCCATTATAGCGCCATGTACCTCTATAAATTGTATTCCGATAATTTAATTTACACTAACAAACCTTTCACAATCCGAGCGTTACAAGTAAACTCATATAGGACTTAGTATATGGTCGTGATATAAAAGTCTTACAAAGTTTATAACTTCGTTACACGCAAATCAATGATTTGGTTCAAATGCTTGTTCTTCAATCTCGATTTTTTCGCAGAACACGTAACGATAATATTGATTTACGAAATAACGCAACTAGCTGTCGGCCGCGGCAGCACTCGCGTCGTTATTAGTGTCACAAGTATGACATTGTCATTCGCCTCACTTCAATTTGTTTTGTAATTTTAATGACAATATAAAACATATTGCCGCGGTATCGAAACCCCGCGGCGCGCGAACCGGCCACAGACCACAAAAATATACAGTAACATAAACACCTGCGAGATAAAAGCATGCATGGACGTATTATAGTAACCATTTAGTAAGTACTAGTTGTGCCCCGCGGTGTTACCCGCGGTTTATTAGCCTATGTGTTAATCCAGGGTGTCAGCTAACTCCATACCAAATTTTATTAAAATCGCTTCAGCCGTTTAGACATGAAGAAGTAACAAACACACACACTCACATACTCACCGACTTTCGCCTTTATAATATTAGTGTGATAATACGTCCATGGAAGCATGTGACGCCCGCTTGACTCATAATGTTAACGTCACTTGCCAATATGTAGTAAAGACCATAGTATATCCTAAGATTATAAAGATCCCCTTATATATATATATATATATATATATATATATATATATATATATATATATATATATATATATATATATATATTGGCATTCTATTCGATTAGAGTCTATGCCACTTCGAGATAAATAAATACACCATTAACGTTAAATATTTTAACTTCAAGTTTTCATGCTTAATATGATTAAAATACTAAAAAATGATGCTGATGCCCTATGTTCAAATAGTTTCATAAATAATAAAGTGCAGGGAGTTTTATAACTCTAATAGATAAGCGCCCCAAGATCATCATCATCATCAGCCTATCGCAGTCCACTGTTGGACATAGGCCTCTCCAATTGCACGCCACTTTGTTCTATCTTCGGCTTTTCGCATCCAGCTCCTGCCAGCCGTTTTGCGTATATCATCACTCCACCTGGCTTGAGGGCGTCCTACCATGAGAATAGTGAAATAAAAACAACTGCATGTTGTGTTTCTGTGAGAGGTCGCTTTTTTTTTTAATACAATGAATTGAAGAGACGATCTTATTGTGCGCCTGATGGCTCACCATCAGGCGCATACTTGTATTAGCTAAACATTACTTTTCAAAAGTAATGTTTAGTTATATAAGTTGCAATCTAACAGCAATAAAGGATTATTTTATTTTATTTATTTTTTTACAATGTTAATTGTATCATGTAACACACTTTTCTCTCCGCGTGTATGTAACTACTAATCGTAACTTAAATTTCTTAATTTATTCTGTGTACCCTCCAGGTTTCAAGATATCTATCAGTACACAACATTTCATCACACTCAATTAGTTTTGACGTAAAGACTTCAATATTCTCAGACAAAGTCATATTCGCATGACATTAATACAAAACAGTATAATTTCATAACAAGTAAAACACGTGTAGGCCGTAAAATAGTATTGTCGATACAGTTTGCGACAAGACAGCTTGACGCTAATGACATAACATGAGCACTCAGCTCTTGATCCTGAGCCGGACGCCATCTGCCGGCCACCGGTGACATGATACTGGTGCCACCTTGCTAAATCTGTACTGCGAGCAACTAGGTACGCACTATAGACTCATTCGCACGAACGGGCATCTCGATATGATCATGTGATCTATTCCTAACGCTCAATATTAAAAATACGACACGGCGCGATAAAAATACGTTGCGTTTTATACGCCACCGTGTGAGCGTGGACTTGAGAATGCATTTGTTCTATTTGAGCGGTATTTTAACGCGTTAAAGAAATACGCTCGTGGGAATGAGGATAAGTGATATTTGGTGCTCAGACGATTAGATTGTCCAAAGATCAACATAACACCGTTGTTCCATACTGTACCATGTGGGGCGAAAAACTACAAAAAAATATTTAATTGAACAGTTTCATACTTCATCAAAGTAATCAAAAACATTTATTATAGGTGAGTAAGTCCTTGTTTCGCAATTACAAAATTGTTTAAATTCTCATGTCTAATTTAGCAAATTAAACCGGGCAAAAGTATATCGGGCCATGCTCAGTTCAGTCTTGAATAATTGCATAAGGAGAAGTTTTTTTTTTTTTAAATATAACTAGCAATGTGAGATTTTGGTCCTACATTACTAGCAATCCTGTTAACCCCTCCAGCTAAGGTCAATGGCTTGTGTTAGGAGTGGGTTCACGTCGGTAGTGTAATGGGTAGGATTCGGACCCGCGACCTCACGATTGCGAGACCGATGCCTTAGCCATTAAGCTACCGCCGCTTTTTAAAGTTCATGACACTTACGCCCATTTGTTGAGAGACCCAGTTTTTCGGCAATAACTCAATGACAGTGTATCCGATCATGTCGAAAATCATTTTAGTATAAGTTACTAAGCGCGATTTTTTTCACACGATTGAAAAGAAAAAGGCTCTATTTATGCAAATTTCGGAGCGATAAAAAAAATATATACCGTATAATATTTTTGAAAGACCTATCGAATGATATGCCACACGTTGATATTTGGTAAAAAAAACTCACTTATGCTACATGTATCCCCCCCTAAAAATATTTATTTTTATTATTTAGCTATCAAACTAAGTAGCGGCTACCAAAAGACACCTTTTCATCAAATTTCATCAATATTTATTGTAAATATATATCTATCTCGTCTTAATTCACGGACTGACCGACAAACAGACAGAAAGACAGGCGGACATGACGAAACTATAAAGGTTCCGTTTTTCCATTTTGGCAACGGAACCCTAAAAAACGTATAAATAACATTATCATAACTCTAAGGAATTCTTTAATAAATTGCTACATTGCTACGATTCGTAGCACCTTCGTAGACGGCTACGAGGCATTTCTGTGTAGACAGTATAATGTCACCAAATGCTCATCTAATGACAGTACATCAATTGATTAATGTTATCATTTGTATTACTACGTCGGGTACCTTAGAACGACCAGAGTCTAAAGGAATCTGTGACATTCTGTTAAATCGTGTTGTCCTTACAAATTACGCATAATTGTGACTGTGCCGGTGTAATGGTGGGCACGTGGGATAGATGAAGTGCCGGCCAACACATTGTGGTAAGGGTCAAATGTCGACGTATCGACTACGGTCACTGAAGGTGCCTAGGCTAGTGTACTACAATTTATATGTAATTTAATGTTAAATATCTCTTAAACGATTTCGGTCGCGGCGGTCAATTACATTAGAGACTAGTCCACACACACAGGACATAATAATAATAATATGTTCAGACAACTCACACAAAGCTATCTGATTCCAAACTAAGCAGAGCTTGTACTATGAAAACCAGGCAACTGATAAACATACTTATTAAAGCAAAATATTATTGATTTATTTTTCAATTTTTAAATAAATTTATTTTAATTTATTTAAATTCTAAATACATACATATTATAGGTAAATAACATCCAGACACAGAATAAACCATCGTGCTCATCACATAAAGTTTTATCCTGGATGGGGATCGAACCCACAACCTCTGGCTTAGCCGTCAGTTTCACTAACCACTAGACCAATAGGCCAGTCTATAAATAATATTTCACACACATCACTTTACACTCAACACATGCATGTAGTACACTTATTACATGACACATTCATTTCAACTGTCAGCGTCCCACGTACACTCGAGTTGTAGCTGAAAATCAGTACGCTGCTCCTTCTTCGAGTAACGAGTTATGCTGAAATGCGGCCCATACAGTCACTGCAGACACACATTCGTCTATGTGTCTAATAATTAGTATTAGTACCGTATCTAAGTATTAATGCTTGTATTATGTAGTAAGAGTGCCTACTGTGGCGTAAAAACGAACGATCTAGCTATTTATTATGATGGCTTATTAAATTATGTTATTCAGAGTTAAATACAAATAAAACAACGCTATTTATTAAAGCTTAGTTTCTGTTTAAAATACGACACCTACGATTTAAACATTATAATATTCCGTAACTCCAGTTCCGTAGAATGCCGAAGCTTTAATACGACACCTGCGACGTAAATTTGGGATTTCAAATTACTGTAATTTGAGCACATTTTTAGGGTTCCGTAGCCAAAATGGCGAAACGGAACCCTTAATAGTTTCACCATGTCCGTCTGTCCGTCCGCAGCTTAGCTAAGAGACAGTTAGTCCTATGAGGCTGTAATTTTGCTTGGATACACATTACTTGCGCGACAAAGTGAAAGAATAAAATCTGGTTTTTTTTTATTGGTACCCCTCGCTTTTGTGTAAAGTGGGGATGTGATTTTTTTTCTTACCATTGTGTAAGGTATCATTACATAGGTGTTTTAAAAATGTTTAGGGGTTGTAAAGACCATTTTTAGATCTAAGGGTTCCGTTTCTGAAATATTAAGCTTTAAAGTGCAAGTTTGAAAAAAACCACAGTAGAAGTATATACATATACATAGTAAAATTAAAGCGAAAACTATCACAACTAAGTAGGCTATACAAATTTACAAGTAACAGCTGATCAAATGAGAAGCAACAAAATTTTCGTACAAATTCCATTCAAAAATATTATTATGTAAGTATAATGTCGTATGAAACAAAAACACCAGAAACCCCCACTTCTTAAGCCACAATATTCGGTTGGGAGTGGGTGACTACGGAGTCCAAACAACACGCGTGTTTAAAATATAACTCAATTCTACGTGGTGGTAGACCACAATATTACTGTTACTTGTCTTATTGACATATTTTTCAAACAACTAGTTTTATTATCACATAAAGATCATAGTAGGCGACCTAAATATAAACAGAATAAAACAATTCAACAATTAACTAACTTAATACATAACTATGACTTGACCTTCTATATTAATCAACCAACTTGACAGCAGTCATGTATTGTATAGATCTCATCGTAGGCTGTATTAAAAATGCGTATGGTGAAACTCTAAAACTACGGTTGTCGGACCATGATTCAGCCCAAGTATTAACCATATACCAGTTAAAACAGTTGTGGTACAACCTCAAGTATTATACATATTTAGAAAGGACTATGTATGCATTAATGTATCCAAGTTTCTTAGCTGTTTATATAGCTTTAGCGAAGTACTGGATGAATGATGTATAAATACAGAATTTAATAACTTTTCATGAGGAGCTCCTACTTATACTTTAACTTATGCTTTCCAATATTAAAACATAAAATCAATTTTAAGCATCGGGATTATAAATAGATTTCAAAATGGTTGAGAAATAGCTGTAACATGAAAAGACATCTACGCCATATATTCTATAAAAACAAGGCAAGGACATGTAAAAATCAATATAAAAATTCTCAAAACTATAAAACGCTGTAATTTTTAGTCGCAAAAAATATCAAATCAGAAATTTATATCCAACTCACAAAATAAGTGTAAAGCAGCTAGGAGTATCATAAATGATGACAGATGTAGACCGTAAAGACAAAATAAAAATTGTAAATCAGTCCATAGTTAATACTAATCAAATTGCTGCCACGTTTAACGACTATTGCATTGATCTGTCAAAAAATGACAAAAATGTTAAAAATACGAACAAAATTCGCTATTATATTCGCAGATTCTACAACATTTTTAGTAATAAATCTGGCCTTTGAAGACGGCTATGTAAACGCTGTACTACGATATGGCTTGATATTACTGAAGTATAGAAGTAAGTTGAGCATTCCTGGCTCAAAAACGCTGTATCAGAGCTATCATGGGCATTCCACCCTATGAACCTTCCAAACAGAACTTTAAGAAATTGAACATCCTAACATTGCCATGTATCCTGGAAGTCTCGGGTTCGATTCCTGAGTCTGGATTAAAATTTTTCTATCTTTCAAAAATGCAATTATTGTATTTGTAAAGTTATTGGCAAGAAATGCCTATAAAAATTACTTCAATATTCGGCCTGCGTCATCATAATTTGTTAAAATGTAACGAAGTAATAACAAAACAAAACTCTCTGTAACGAAGTAATAACAAAAGCCGTGATAGTTCTTTAACTACCGCATAGATGTCGCTACGGGGGCCTAAGCATTAAGAGCCTAAGCATTAAGAGATAGAAGAATTTGATATCTAGTAACATAGTCCAGATAGGTGGTTCGCTTCTGGCCCCGGTATGGCTACGGAAGTCTCGGGTTCGATTCCTGAGTCTGGATTCAAATTTTTCTATCTTTCAAAAATGCAATTATTGTATTTGTAAAGTCTTTGGCAAGAAATGGCTATAAAAATTACTTTAACTGTATTTTCATTATCAAAGATTTTCACAAGCCATTTGTGGCAAAATAGAGGAACCATGTCTCAGTCACATCACATCATCTAATGTACTGTATTTTTTGTGAAATAAATATAATTATCGTAACACAGAATCTACGTGAACAGATTACATGAGTTAACTCGCCTCGTACTTAGAACTAACTTACAAAACATAAAAGAGTCTTTCACATACATATTTAATTTGACACATTGTATAAGAAAATGTGTTTTATGAACAGTATCTCAAGTTTATATGTACAAAGGCGAGGCTGAACGCGATGTCATTACGGAGAAGGACACAGTATACATCGCGAACTAAGTAGATATATTAAGAGCTCCCTTGTCTCATACTACTCCTACTGTGAAACATATTTAATATTAACAAATATGTAAGTTAATATTCTCAAAAAAGGATCCGCTCAATTCAAAGGAGGTAAAATATGGGCAGAGGTAATCATTTTTATGATTGCAAAATATGTAGGAGATTTATTGTGGGGAGCGCGTCGTCGTACCGGCCGCCGCGCCGCGGCACCGGCCGGCCGCCGGCCGCCGCCCGGTGTCTCACAGGTACGACGCTCGAGGGTGGATTAGTGAACCAGGGTTGTACTTTGTGACGCACACTAACGTGTTGTAGCCACCGCACAAGTAAGGGATAAGTTAACGTTCGGAATCCAAAGTTCATACATATATATTGATGATAAAATCATACGAAAATAAATAGTTACTATATTTTCTCAAATGTACTTAAGTGTCTCTAATGAAGAAAACAACATGTTTTGGTGACAAATAAAGTTATATGTGGTTTACCTAACATCCATTAAAATCAGTAAATTTTAATACTAATATTAGTATCATACTAATATCAATACTAATATCAGTAAATTTTAATTTTATATTGATAGTTTTCTATGAGGATAAAAATAACATAAATTTTTAATGAAAAGTCAAACCAGTATCTTTTTATGAAACATTCACACTTTCTCTACAAGTTAGTGACGTCACATTTTTTATGGTTGAGCCATTTATTGTTAGTATAATTTTACAGTTATTATCTATTTACTGTTAGTATCCATATACTGTATCTATTTACTGTTAGTATCTATTTACTGTTAAAAGATACTTGTGATAAGTCATGTTACCCCGTGTACATGTAATGCCAAGTTCGCAAAGTAATAAGTAAAGCGGGACAATAATATTTTGTTAGAACATTTTATGACTTCACTTTATTATTGCGTGATTAGTTTAACAACATATCATTGTAAACAAAAACCCAATTAATGTCTCTTAATCAAGATAATGAATGTACCTCTCCATCCAAACCCACAAGTTACACAATGATAATCAAAAGTAATGGCAGCAGGAGATGCCATGGTGCCTCGAGTGAGTTGGCAGGCGGTGCTGGGCTCGGCGGCGCGCCGAACAATTCGTCCATCGTTATCAGGCGAATTTAACTTTCTCTATATATATTCACGTGGGGGATCGACAGACAAACTTTGTGACATATCATTAGCATGTCAGTAGCGAGGCAGACGGCGGCAGCGGCACTCGGCCGTCGCGAACCACCCCGGGACCTATAGGGTGCTCTACTTTGCTTAGTTCGATTTCTTATTATAAATGGTAGTCAATTTGCTGTGGTTCATCATGACTAAACATACATAATGGTTAATTATACTGATACTTGCATCTCTGCTATATTTTTAGGGTTCCGAGCCAAAATGGGAAATACGGAACTCTTATAGTTTCGTCATGTCCGAACGTATGATCCTATAAATCTCCATAGATAAATGTCAGATTTTTTTAGCAAACATCAACGTGTGGCACTTCATTCGGCAGGCCTTTAAAAAACATTATAAGTTTTTTAAAAACTTTTTTGATTAAGTCAATATTTTTGGAAATACCTAATCGCTCCGAAAGTTGCATAAATTGTGTCTCCTCCCCACCCTTATCTTTTGAACCGTGTGACCAAAGATAACTTTAAATTAAAATTATTTCGGTCATGAACCATGTTACATTAAACCATTAAATATGTTTATTGCCGAAAAACAGCGTTTCTCAACCAAAAGTGTAAATGCCATGAACATACACAAGCTCTTCTGCTGGTGCAATTATTCAAATCGATTTTTTTCATACAGCAACGACGGCTCCGGAACCTACACTGAGCATAGTCCGACATGCTGTTGCTCGGTTTTTTAAATATTAATAATAACAAGGCTTACTTCTTACACAGACTTACATTTAAGTAATACTTTTAGTTTAACCGCGGAAGCAGCAGCCCTGCGACTTGTCCCGTCCCGCGTCCCGGGCCGCGACAACAGCGCACTCTGACAACACGACGACTTTTAATAGACAGAAATTGATGTGCCGACTCAAAGTTGAGTGCAAACTTTCCAAACTTAATAAATGCACCCAATATGTGATGTGATGTGATGTGAGTTGGAAAACATTTATCTACGTCGTGTACGCCCTAATATCTGCTTTAGGGCTTTACGCAAACGAGCCATAGACTGCCACTGACGGGTGGTTCGTACCAACTTTTTAGTAGGTTTCTACTAATCCATACAAAATGTATGTACACAACTACATCTACTTCCCGCTAAGGGCCGCGGCCGGTTCGACCAAACGCGAGTAAAGTTTATTCCTAGAACAAGTAGCCACTTATTCGAGAGTGAATCAATTTCACGTTCGACTGTGCACAATACTAAAAACAGTGGCTTTATTCGGGAATAGGTAACTATTATAACACCGTTTTTCAAGGAATAAAGAGCTATTCTAAGAATATTTAAATGGCAAGGAATTCATTTAACACAAAATATTAAAATTCAACGTCTAAACGATTTGATTGAAGAAAGTGATAGTGATAAAAAGTCCATGGTAGATAATAAAAACAGAATAGATTCGAATACCTACTACGATGATCGTGATATTGCGATCACGTTCCGCATTACCGTTTATTAAAATAAGTGCATTTGAAACTTATTTCTAAAAACAAATCTTGTAAAACCCAAAAAATCTCACGAAAAATACAAATAGGTAATACAACAGACGAACAAACTTGCCAGATGCTGTCCCACGCTATAATACGACAAAAGCGAGTTGATATGACTTACGCTTTAACGACGTCCCTTTGTAGAACAACGCATAATTGATGGGTATTACATTCGTCCATCATTCACTTTGTTATTCGCGCATAGATAATCTAAGTATAGCTATACGGTAGATTGCATGTAAAAACGTCTATTGATTTACTCGGGAATAAAATCTTAGAATAGATTGTATCTGGTATAGTTACTCGTGTATAAATTTCGATTTAGTCGAATCAACCTTAAGTTATATAAAGCATAGTATAACTACTACTTATAAGAAGAATGCCGTGTGGTGCCGGCTTAAGAATAGTACCACCCCATCTCTTCCCGTGGGTATCGTCAAGGCGACTAAGGGATTTCACTCCGGAGGACGGGCAGCAGCGTCCTCTGCGTACTTAAAGCCTTACTGCGATCGCCAACCCGCTCGCCAAGCGTGGCGATTATGGCAATTACCCCCAGGATCTACTGGGGAGACCCGTGCCCAGCAGTGGGCCATCATATGGGTTGATATGATAAGAAGAAAAAGGTCGTGTTATCATACAAGAGCAACTAAATACACGTTCGTCGGTAAATATTAAGTTCAATTATGATAATTGTATCAGGAAGGAATTTCACAGAATAATTTGTACAATTTATCTTTCGGTACTTTTGTGAATGCATATTTCATTAGATCTTCGGGTCACTTCAAGCCCGGAGTCCGGCTCAAAGCAAACTTTGTGTTAATGAGCAATACTCTGGTGTAATACTGATGTTGTGTCCAGCGTTACGGATATAATTGAGTGAAATATAAAGAAAGCTAAAAATAAGTATTTCAAACATTAAAATGACACTAATTGATTATTTAGGTATGCAGCTATCTTCATACCTAAGTAACCAGTGCTGCATACTTATCTGTAGGTACTATTCATACTAGTAGTAATACTATTATCTATCTAAAATAAGTGTGTGGGACCACAAAATACGGAGACTACAGACGATACAAGGCGCCCTCGAGCAACGCACACACTAACATTACTTACTACAAAAGAGGTCTTAAAAAAAATGGTTTGGTATTTTGTGGCTGTCAACGATATACGCTCGTTGCTTGAGCGCGGTAGAACAGCTGCCCAACAAGTTGTCTTGATTTTGCGCTCCGCAAAGTTTTCTGCGATACATGGATAATAATCCCTAGAGCAGGCACTGTATTCATTAATAACTCTTCTCCGTAGAAGGGTAAAAAGAAGGTCTACGGAGGCAACTCCATTTTGAAAACGAGAGATGATCACTCGGATGCGTGTCATTCGCACCAGAGACACCTACTGCCTACATGCCAATACTCTACTGGTAAAAAACCGGGCAAGAGCATGTCGGTCCATGCTCAGTGTAGGGTTCCGCAGCCGAATAATTGTATCAGCAAAAGAGTGTATGTTCGTGGCACTTACGTCCTTTAGTTGAGAAATGCAGTTTTTTAGCAATAACTCAATGACGGTAAATCCGATCATGTCCAAAATAATTTTAGTTTCAAGTACTTACTTTTTTCATATTTTTGGTCATACGGTTCAAAAGTTAACGGTTTAATTTACGCAACTTTCGGAGTGATCATTATCAAAAATATACACTCAATCAAAAAAGTTTATTAGTAACCTTTTTTAAAGACCTGTCGATGATGTGCTACAAGCTCTAGAAATATTTATTTTTATTATTTAACTACCAAACTAAGTAACGGCTACTACAAGACACCTTTTCATCAAATTTCATCAATATTCATTGAGTAGTCTTTGAGTAAAATGCCTGTGACATATGGACGGACAGATAGACAGACAAACATACAGACAGACATGACAAAACTATAAGAGTTCCGATTTTGCTGTTTAAATTCAACTAAAATAAGTAAATGTATACAACCGAACTTAGTTTACGTTAGACAGTGAAAGATTACAGCACTAGTGTAACGGTCGTCGCTCGTTCTCGCAGGCATGCGCAAGAGGCTGCGGTGATCCGGATTGGATACCTGATCGCATTTTAACATTGCACCCCGACTTAATTAAATAATAATATCGATCGACAAGTGACTGATTGTGCAGCGCCGAAATTGGATTGCGATTTGAATTGACTCGCGGACAAGCCATAATATGCTGCTTTTTGTTTTTTACCTCTTAAAAAGACAACTCCTGCACTGAAATACATGAAGACTTGTCAAACATATTGAACACAACGTACACCCAGACTTGGAGCCCGGTTAGGTAGGCAAGGCTAGTTAGGCAAGGCAACCGGATGGAAAGCAATATACTATCGAAGCGTAGTTGCTCCTTACGTATTTCTCTACGGCTCCGTACGTATTCACTTAATTGGATGTATTGTTTCCTACCGATATTGTAGGTACGGGATTGATAGAAGCTACGTTTTGGTCACCTAGACCTACCTATCTATTGATATTGAGACCGGGCGTATCCCTTTTGTCAGGTAGGTATAGTTTCAGAGGCGGCTCTATAGGTATCTATTTATAGAAACGGAACCACCAATTATACTAATACTAGCTGTCCCGCGCAACTTCGTATGCGTAATTTTCTCCCGTTTTATAAATTATAAAAACTAGTATGATAAATGGGCTATCTAACAAAAAAAGAATTTTTCAAATCGGACCAGTAGATCCTGAGATTAGCGCGTTTAAACAAACAAACAAACAAACTAACAAACAAACTCTTCCGCTTTATAATATTAGTATATATTTACTGAAGCACCGGTTTACCTACATGTAGGTTGGTTGTTAGTTTATATAAGTATAACGTTATTCGTGGTATAGTGCAAACCTGAAAGCAGTTTGCTCAGAATACTATGGGATAGTTTTTGGACCATGTTATATTTTACTAATAATTAATTTTACAATAATTAAGTAATTAATTAATCGTTTTAACAGTCCAAATCTTGTTTACTATGCGGTGAGAAATGTAATCGTTGACTTATTTTCAATAATAACTATGGATTACGTTCTGTTTAATGTAATAAGCATGATACTGTGATGAACTTAGGACAACTGTTAATTGCTTTAACTCTGCAAGTTTTCAAAATTTTCATTGTCTTTTTTTTATACGATCTCTTAAAGTAAATATCTTATTGGGATGTATAAGTTTTGCACTAAACGAAAAATAACCCTGTATATATGTATAGTGAAAGTCATACGTAAGTTAAAGTTGTTAGGTAATCACCGTTTGCAGTATACCCTGGCACAGCGTCGCCATCCCTATCGCGTGGTCAGAAACGGTAATAGTATGGTACCTAACCTGCTAAAGATCGATTCAAGTATAGATTTTAGATAGGTAGCCTATCAAATCCGAGGTGATAGAGGACTTTTGTGCAAATAGTAAAAAATACACTCAAATATTCACAGCACGTGATTAATTAGCGCAGTTCTTCTTGAAGTACTCGTATTAGTAAGACGACGTGCATCGCAAGAGTAAAACTGATCTTACACATCAGACAGAAGTTAGTTTAGAAGCTGCTCTTGAAAACCGATCGTTTCCGTGAGCTATATTATTGGAATATCTGCGCTCTGCTACATCCTCGTTTGTTATTCGTTTTCGTGTTATCATATTGCCGCTGCCACTTTATATAGTTTGTTTCAATTTACGTTTATCACGAGTTTTCATGACCGAATTGATCTTTCAAAATTGATTTTCGTGGTATACCTAAGATCTAAATCTGTAAACTCTATCAAATCTACTGACTTATGACTAGTTTTTATAAATGAACTGAATTATGTACATAATAGAATAAGTTAACAAGTACCTACTCTTCATTCACCTACTAATCGTTTGTTCTGACTTTGTGCTGATATACATAATTATTTGAGGGCTTCATCCGTAATACGAAGCCTTATTATAAACTTTTTGTTCCGCAATATTAGAAGCACCATAGCAATTGTGTGAAAGGAAATCGATACCATTGTGATTGTCAACAAAGTATACTGAGACTGTGGGCGTAGTCCCGGGCTTCGATACTCGCCCACATCGCAGCTAACCGCACATTCCATCACACCAAGGAGGGTGTCGAAAGGAAAGTGTATAATTATGTACAATCTGACCATGTCGACGACCTTCTATCGTAGATGAAGAGATTGACCAGATAATCTGTTTGTGGCAGCATCCTGTTCGCGGACATCTGCGGCTTCACCTCCCTCTCGGACCAGTGCACCGCTGAGGAGCTAGTGCGCCTGCTCAACGAGCTCTTCGCCAGGTATGTACTCCCTAGCTTCTCGACATATTACTGAGAATACCTATTTTATATTCATCAAAACAAAGCTTCATCTTCCCTTGACAGCCACTTTGCATGCATCAGTCGATTTTTTTTTTAAAGACGACCCGCAGCCCTTTGTCGCGGGGTCTTTACAAACATACAAGTCACGGACACAAAGTACACCTAGACTCGGAACAACAAGTTGTGAATCACACAAAGTGGTGTCCCGTGGGAATCGACCCCAAGACCTCTTGCGTAGCAGTGGTACACAATCCCACTGAGGCATTCCTCTCGTCATAGTAGTAGGTATTACAAACGACGGGCGGACAAAAAAGAAAAAAACGTTTTCTCGTTTCTCCGACGGTCACATTCGTATAATCTATAATTCCTTGCATCATGAGCGGCGAGTGCGGTGCATCAGCTCGGGGGGAGCTGGTGCACCGCACTCGCCGGCCCGCTGCACGGCGCCGCCCAGGGGACCAATACAATGGTCGATAATGTTCCATGATTCTTATGCAAAAACGTTCTAGCTCTGATTTTGTATAGTATAGGTAAACGCTAACGATTGCTTACAAAATGAGTACACAACAATACCGCGAGTTTTAAACATGACATAGGTACTGATAAGTAATAACAAAGAGTAAACTAATACTACGGAAAGTAGGGCCCTCTTGCAGTGTAAAAAATCAAACCATTTTGATTTTGACAATGCGTCATCTGAATTTTGTTTCCAGAAATATCATTCATGCAGTATGGTATATCTGTTGGTATTATTAGCAACAACTAATTTTATTAATTTAAACGATTGTTTTTATTAATGTTGTAATTTTTTTAAGAGAGGCATTTTTAAGTTTTATATTGAATATCAAACTTTAAAATGACTCTCATAAAAATGCTAACACGTCATGGAATCGTAGAGATTAATAAAAAACGTTGTTGCTATAATAGATGATTCAGTTTTTTGTGGTAGGAAAAAATAAGAAAAGAAGATGAGTTTTTATATTTTTGTATTAATATAGTATTTATTATGTTCCTACCTACTTACAACTAGGTTTTCTAACAAAAGCATAAATTCTAGTTTTTTTTCCTAAATCGACTTAATCCCATACGATATTTTTAAAAATAAAGTGTCCGTTGCAAGATATCTTAAGATTTAATTTAACACGGGGTTTATCCAACGCACTCGTACGAAATTATCTCAGCCACAATTATGAAATGGAACAACAAACACGCAAACGCAAGATAACACATATATTATTCAAATATCTCCGGGCTTTGAAGTTATCGCTTATGAAATTCATTTAAAATAATAAAACCAATGAATAAAACTTCCGATTATGTGATGGCTTGTTTGACCTTATGTACCATGAATAAACTGGGCTCTTACTATAGAGGGCAGTATTATTTAGTAGTGACAAACAATATTATTTATCATTATTTGAAGATAATTACATTTTTAAGACCATTATATTATAAAACAAAAATAAAAGCACTGTTTTATTACTTTCTGAAAACAAAATAAAACATAAAATTTAGTTCAAAATGCTAACGCCATCTATTGAACTTGAAGGTAGGTAATTAAGTAGTGACTAAATATTTTCGGAAACAAGAAACATATGCCGACTCTTCAATTACTGATCTGTGACTTATACGACGGTGCCCCCCCCCCCCCCTGTGGGTAAAAATTACAATAATTACAGGATCCAATAGAAAAGAGATTTCTAAAGAAGAGGGATATATCGCGTAGGTATAGTGCACGACCACACAAAAAAATGAGAAATAATAAAATAGATTTCGTTATTTAATTTATTATTTTGGCCAAGCCACAAGACAGTAACACGCGCTCAACGCGCTCCAGCCGTAATGAACAAGTCGGACCGCGAACACGTCGCATCGGCGCGGTGTGACACTGTGAACCCGTCGCTCGTAAATCTAACCTTTATTGCACATTTTATAGTGCACCGGCGTATTTTTACTGCGGAGTAATGAAGTCGCAGCAGCCCGCAGCACTCTCCTTCCCCACTCTACCCTCCGTGGGGGTGCTTCTAGCTTCTAGGGTGACAACAGATAAACCTTAAGCAACGTCAGAATCCGTTCGTTGACCGATCAGTTTTTCATTGACCTAAATACTGTGTTGAGTTGAAAGCATTAAGTTTGAAGCACTTTCCAACAAGCACGTGCTCGATGAGAGGAGTTCAACAAGTCTGAATATCATTATTGTATATGAAGCTTGTCCTCCTCTGCCTCGTCCTTGTATATTCCTGTTGAATTTGATTTTGAATAATTTTCGTAAGGGAACTGTAACTATACTTTGTTTGTACTGCCTTGATTTAGCTAAACGCGACAAATTGAAATACTAGTATAAAAACCTGGCAAGTATAGGGTTCCATAGCCTTGAATAATTGCATCAGCAGAAGAGCGTATGTTCATGGCACTTACGCTCTTTTGTTGAGAAACGCAGTTTTTCATGACTTAATGACGGTATATCCGATCATGTCCAAATTAATTTATAGTATGAAGTATTTATTGGTCACACGGTTCAAATGATAAGGGGGGGGGCACTATTACTGCTACTTTAGGAGCAAATATATCTAAAAATATTTACTTAATCAAAAAAGTTTATTAGAAACCTTAAAATGTTTTTAAAACACATTTGCTCGTAAAGGGTCCCTTATTTCACCAATTTCAAAAATTAACTTTGGGATATAAAATATAATAAATAAACATTTAATTCTTTAATTTAATTAATTTTGACCATAAATTATAACTGTTTATCTGTAACAAATCACAAAAATATTAATTTACTTTATTAGTAATACTGGCTGTTTTTGTGCCTTTGCCTTAAAGAAAAGCGCTGAAAGCGCATCGCCAATTTGTGAACAAGTAAAAAATATTGTATTGTTTTTTTTATTTATTTCCTCGCAAATATGTTATAAAACGTCGTATGGCATACGTACGCTTTGATAATTACAGCCTCTGCTTTCTTGTAGCAATATCGCCTCGGCTGTAGTTTTCAACTTACCGCACGAATATCATAATGTACTATTATAGACGTGTCGAATTATGCACCATGTTGATGTTTGCTAAAATAAAAACCAAACAATATTTATTTTGAATATAATAATCTATACTAATATTATAAAGCTGAAGAGTTTGTTTGTTTGAACGCGATAATCTCAGGAACTACTGATCCAAATATTTCACCATTGGATAGCCCATTTATCGAGGAATGCTATAGGCTATAAAACATCACGCTACAAACAGCAGGGGCGGAGCAGGAATGAGAAATGTTGCAAAAACGGGGAAAATTTACGTAGACGAAGTTGCGCGGGACAGCTAGTCATATTATATATTTATAATATGACTAGCTGTCCCGCTAATCATATTATATATTTATAATATGACTAGCTTTCCTATTGGAAAGATTTGATTGTTTGATTTTAAATCCTCTTTTTAAAAAACGTTGAATCTTACTCTAATTCAGTTTTATGTCACAGGGGTTGAGTGGAAGTCACTACGCTTAAAATAAATAACATATTAGTGGCATGTTTCACATATTTGTACACAAACATGGATAAAGGCCAAAGTGGCAGACTTGTATTTAATAAGGCAGAGTTTTTGAGCCGAACTATAATTCGTGCATGATTGAATTATCATTTTATAAGTCACTAGCTTCAGCCATTTCACCTTGCTTAGGATGTATTTTTGCTTAATGTGTATTCGACTTGTATTTAATAAGGCAGAGTTTTTGCGCCGAACTATAATTCGTGCATGATTGAATTATCATTTTATAAGTCACTAGCTTCAGCCATTTCACCTTGCTTAGGATGTATTTTTGCTTAATGTGTATTCGGTATGCTTCACTATTCATATATTTTTTATTATTTTTAGGAAACCAGTATTTATTTAATCTAGTTGAGTTTTCAACGTGGATATGGGTCTAAAAAAACAATACTTGAGCGCAATGAATCTATAATAACGCTAAAGTTGTCAAAGTCAAAAGACATGTAATAATTGGATTTTATAAAAAACTAGCTGACCCGGCGAACTTCGTACCGCCTTAGCGTAAATTTGATGCACTACATTATTTTGTATAGCTGACATTCGTAACGCGCTTTTTTTAAAATATGCAAATTAAATGTATATTTTTCAATCTTTCTGAGAGAGTTTTGAGTTTTGAATATATATAGATAAAACCAAAATGACCAGTAGCCTGAACCATCCCATGACAATATGAACTTCAACTCATTCGTCTATAGTTTGACTCTCAGTTTGGCCATCCACGATTTCATCAATGACTCTCTGATTACTAAGCATATTTTGGCTTTCAATATAAATATTATATTGCTTGCTTAACTGCTTGTGGATCCTATTCACGTAAAACAAAATACAACTCCGCTCTGCTATTCTGACGCAAACAGAACTATTACAGAAAATGATTAAAGTAATGTAATCTTGATCGACATTAAACATTGGTAGGTACTATTCCTGTGACTGTAAAAAAACAACGTAATAAGTACTTACTTACTAAAAAAATGAAAATAATTTTATGTTCGAATCTATTTTCGATCATCATCATCATCAGCCTATCGCAGTCCACTGCTGGACATAGGCCTCTCCAATTGCACGCCACTTTGTTCTGTGCTCGGCTAAGCCGCATCCAGCTCCTGCCTGCCGTTTTGCGTTAATCATCACTCCACCTGGCCTGAGGGCGTCCTATACTACGTTTGCCGAGACGTGGTACCCACTCAAGAACAGTTCGAGATCAGTTCGAGATGCATGCGAAGCGTATAACCGGCCATAGAAGCCTTCCACTTCGGAGAGGACTGCCGGCTTCGAAGAAACGACTTCTCCACTTGCTGTGATCAACTTCGTCAGGTGGCTTCTTCCAAGAGATTGAACGAACACCTTTGAACCCAGGTTCTCCTCGATCGCTCTTTTAATTGAGAGAGTGTTGGAGCGCGCAAAGGCGTGTCGTATAAGCTTATTGATCGCTTGGTTTGGAGCGCGCTTTTCCGACGAAATGACGGTTTGGTTTTTACTTCGTTTCTTCATTAGCCCTAAAGTATTTTCCGAAAGCTTTGACTTCTTGCCCTTACGCTGCATATCACAAAATCTCGTACGTTTTTCCCGGAGTATCCGAACCACATTTACGAGCTTCTGGTTTACGTCTGTTGTGGTTTCCATGGTAGTTCGGTTATCCAGATTTGACTGGAACGCTTCGGAGCCTATCATGGTTTCGAGCTAAGTAGGTCGGAGCCTGGACCTCATCAGTCGGGCACGTTCAGCCTTTAAGACGATATTCAGAGAGCCTCGGACAAGTCGGTGATCACTACCGGTATTAAACCTGTTGATCCCGGTGACGTCTCTGAATATTTGCTTTTTGTCCGTCATGATGATGTCGATTTCATTTTTCGTCATTTCATTTTTCGTATTGAACATATACAATATACATTCGTCGTCTGGATGTGCCGAGGTCGGTGCGTACACTTGCACCACCTTGAGGCTGAGCTTGATAATGAGGTACGCTACTCTGTTCGACACGCTGGACATTTCCACAACATTGTCAGAAAGAGACTTATTTAGGGCTATGGTTCTTAGCATACCCGCCACGCCGTTACCGTGGACGCCACCACGTCCAGGAATAGCGTGACTGCCGGGAACTGGGGGCCGTGGCTTTTGTGCTTCGTGCATTTGGGGTAATGCCCGTAATCGCCACGCTGGGCAGGCGGGTTGGCGATCGCAGGGCGTAGCTCTCGCATCAGTCAGACGCTGCTGCCCGTCACTGACCTGTTACTTTAGCTACGCCTTGAATTGGGATGGTTATACCGCCACCAGTCGGTCGCCAGAGCCTCGTTCGTTATACAGCAGGATGTACCGCGTGCTGGTGAGGTTAGCTTGGAGCGGAAAATGATGGTACGCTATAAATATTTTCGATCATCTAATCGATTTCTATGGTTTAACATTCGAACGCTTTCAAGTCATTCCAACTCTGTTACTCGTTGTCATAGTAACTCTCATACTTTTAAATTGCATCAACGCTCTACTGGGCTGTTTCCTTCAATAATGATTTTTTTTTGTCAGATTCTAGCTAAATTATGTTATACAAATTGACGGGCTTCAGAAATTATTTCATATTACCTAGTTAATCCAAAAACCTCGAATTTCCAATGGTTTGTTTAACCATTGTCAAAGAGAAGTTGTCATCTAATGGTATATTATTATACCATGATCTAATGTGTACCCGCTACCTTAGGGGGAGAGTACCCCCTAAGGTAGCGGGTTCGAGTAACGCCTAAGACGACTTTTTCCCAAACACTTTCGGACCTGGGCCTTATTCATTTCGCGATCGGCTAGTGACTGCGATCGGCGACGCGGTAGTAATCACTACATAGCATAAAACAAAGTCGCTTTCTCTGTCCCTATATCCCTATGTATGCTTAAATCTTAAAACAACAACGGATTTTAATGCGGTTTATTTTATAGATAGAGTGCGAAGTTGCACGGGTCAGCTAGTTAAATAATAAATCGCACACTTACACAATATATATATATATATATATATATATATATATATATATATATATATATTGTGTCGCACACTTACACAATATATCGCACACTAATCAAATATATCGCATATCTAATCGCACACTTACACAATATATATATATATATATATATATATATATATTGTGTAAGTGTGCGATTTATTATTTAACTAGCTGACCCGTGCAACTTCGCACTCTATCTATAAAATAAACCGCATTAAAATCCGTTGTTGTTTTAAGATTTAAGCATACATAGGGATATAGGGACAGAGAAAGCGACTTTGTTTTATGCTATGTAGTGATTACTACCGCGTCGCCGATCGCAGTCACTAGCCGATCGCGAAATGAATAAGGCCCAGGTCCGAAAGTGTTTGGGAAAAAGTCGTCTTAGGCGTTACTCGAACCCGCTACCTTAGGGGGTACTCTCCCCCTAAGGTAGCGGGTACACATTAGATCATGGTATAATAATATACCATTAGATGACAACTTCTCTTTGACAATGGTTAAACAAACCATTGGAAATTCGAGGTTTTTGGATTAACTAGGTAATATGAAATAATTTCTGAAGCCCGTCAATTTGTATAACATAATTTAGCTAGAATCTGACAAAAAAAAATCATTATTGAAGGAAACAGCCCAGTAGAGCGTTGATGCAATTTAAAAGTATGAGAGTTACTATGACAACGAGTAACAGAGTTGGAATGACTTGAAAGCGTTCGAATGTTTAACCATAGAAATCGATTAGATGATCGAAAATATTTATAGCGTACCATCATTTTCCGCTCCAAGCTAACCTCACCAGCACGCGGTACATCCTGCTGTATAACGAACGAGGCTCTGGCGACCGACTGGTGGCGGTATAACCATCCCAATTCAAGGCGTAGCTAAAGTAACAGGTCAGTGACGGGCAGCAGCGTCTGACTGATGCGAGAGCTACGCCCTGCGATCGCCAACCCGCCTGCCCAGCGTGGCGATTACGGGCATTACCCCAAATGCACGAAGCACAAAAGCCACGGCCCCCAGTTCCCGGCAGTCACGCTATTCCTGGACGTGGTGGCGTCCACGGTAACGGCGTGGCGGGTATGCTAAGAACCATAGCCCTAAATAAGTCTCTTTCTGACAATGTTGTGGAAATGTCCAGCGTGTCGAACAGAGTAGCGTACCTCATTATCAAGCTCAGCCTCAAGGTGGTGCAAGTGTACGCACCGACCTCGGCACATCCAGACGACGAATGTATATTGTATATGTTCAATACGAAAAATGAAATGACGAAAAATGAAATCGACATCATCATGACGGACAAAAAGCAAATATTCAGAGACGTCACCGGGATCAACAGGTTTATTTAACATTCGAACGCTTTCAAGTCATTCCAACTCTGTTACTCGTTGTCATAGTAACTCTCATACTTTTAAATTGCATCAACGCTCTACTGGGCTGTTTCCTTCAATAATGATTTTTTTTTGTCAGATTCTAGCTAAATTATGTTATACAAATTGACGGGCTTCAGAAATTATTTCATATTACCTAGTTAATCCAAAAACCTCGAATTTCCAATGGTTTGTTTAACCATTGTCAAAGAGAAGTTGTCATCTAATGGTATATTATTATACCATGATCTAATGTGTACCCGCTACCTTAGGGGGAGAGTACCCCCTAAGGTAGCGGGTTCGAGTAACGCCTAAGACGACTTTTTCCCAAACACTTTCGGACCTGGGCCTTATTCATTTCGCGATCGGCTAGTGACTGCGATCGGCGACGCGGTAGTAATCACTACATAGCATAAAACAAAGTCGCTTTCTCTGTCCCTATATCCCTATGTATGCTTAAATCTTAAAACAACAACGGATTTTAATGCGGTTTATTTTTATAGATAGAGTGCGAAGTTGCACGGGTCAGCTAGTTAAATAATAAATCGCACACTTACACAATATATATATATATATATATATATATATATATATATATATATATATATATATTTCTAAATACATACATATTATAGATAAATAACACCCAGACACGGAATAAACCACCGTGTGCATCACACAAAGTTTTATCAAAATATAACACGTTTTATGGAAGCAACAACGTTACACGTAGACTGTTTTGTCGCCGACACGAGAGACCACGCGGCGGCTGTGTCCGGTGACGAGCATCGGACATGGTTGCCGGTTACTTTCGGTGTTACTACATCAGAAAATAGGTTAGTTTTGCTTCTGATTCTTGAAAGAAAACAAAATATTCACTATTGGTCTGACACAAACAACCGGCAACAAGGTATTTATAAGGAACCAGCCGCGACTCTGGTGCCCTGATTAATGTCGAGTCCACTGGGATAGGCGGGCATGAAAACACCGTAGCGAGGGGCGGATTCGTCTTGGGAAATATTATGTAAACACTGAAAATGTAGCTGGCGTGTTTATTATCTAGGTACTTTATTGACCTATCCACTAAACCAAATGCAAATTTTCAAGTGAAAGAGAAGTGTCATGTTTTTCTGATACCACCGGCTCCTAACGATCAAGGGGCCTAGACAAAGTTATATTCGAATAGCGATGTCATTAATGGAAAAGTTGGTATTCTAGTATAGAATTTAACGTTTGCGGTGGGGACCATAGACACTTTTATTTTTTTGTGAAGGATTAGAACGGTGTTAGCGAATTAGTCACGGGGCGAATGTGCCTTGTCTAAGCCCCCCAACGTTACTGATTATTGTACTTACTGCCAGGGCGTTGCTTCCAATCTCAATCCAAGTTTGTGTACATCATCAAACACGAACCTCGACACGTAGTTACTCTTATCACGCACATCTAACGACCTCGTATGCAATCACCTGATATTGTCCGAGAGCCCGACACAGCCTGCCGGCACACCTCCGAGCTCAGTAGTGCTTATCATGCAAATAACTTAGTTAATCAATGCTGTACTCGTAAACCTTCCTAGGCGACTCATGAATTAAGAATTAAACCAAACTTGTGAGACAATAGCAGATTACCTATTACCTACATCTCGAGAAAGTTCAACTTGCCAAAATGTTTGCCAAAAACTCCCGTCTACCAAGAAGTTGAATTATTTAATGACTAGCTGTCCCGCGCAACTTCGTCTGCGTAAATTTTCCCCGTTTTTGAAACATTCCTCATTGCTGCTCCGCTCCTATTAGTCGTAGCGCGATGTTATATAGCCTATAGCCTTCCTCGATAAATGGGCTATCCAACAAAAGATTTTTTTTTAAATTGGACCCGTAGTTCTTGAGATTAGCACGTTTAAACAAACAAACAAACAAACTCTTCTGCTTTCTAATATTAGTATAGATAAGGTAAAGACACCCAATTTCGAGAGGTTCTAAAAATGACACCATATTCCGATGTATTTAGAAGACTATACCGATTATGTAGATTTTATGTAATTTTCAAGTTATTTTTGTCTGCGAGCTACATATTCAATTAATAATTGATCTATTCATGTTTACATGAGCAAAGAACTGCTTTAGTGATTGTAAGTTTTTAAATAATTAGTCTGTTTAACGCTAGCTGCGACATGAATGCGCACTTCATACATTTCGGATCTTATGCACATGAGTACAACGATTAGCCAAATAGGTAGTGATTTAGACGATAGTTTAATACTGTGTGAGTTTTTGCTTAGAAATATTATAAGCGTTATATTTTCTATCGAATACACTTAGCTTTTGGATGTTTTCATTACAAATTGAGGAATAAATAAGGTTTCAAAATACCGCGGCTTTAGGTGCCAAATATTTTAGTTGGTTCCTCACTGCCGATATGTACCTACCACGGAAATGCGATGATGAAGGTAGTTTTATGATTATGATCTTAATATTTTTATTCTGATGTTGATAAACTTTCGCGATTTGTACACATTATTAAAATATATATATTACGGGTCTTAATCGCGTGAATAATTTAAGGTAAAATACCTTGTTTATTGCCCGACGTTTCGACCGTATTGCAACGGCCGTGGTCACGGGAAGTCTTCCCGTGACCACGGCCTTAAATTATTCACGCGATTAAGACCCGTAATATATATATTTTAATAATTTTTATTCTGGTTACTTAAATAAGCCATAAATATAAAATCTATTTCCGAGGTACAATGTGGCGTCGCATTTACTAATTAGATCAGGTCAAAGATTGTCTAAACAAGTACTTTATTAATTCGTTGTATGGAAAAGCTAAGTACAAGACATTCAGTATAATATGTTCTGATGTAATCCTGAGTATGATTTATATATTTGTTAAATGACATTGCAGTTAAGAATTGTTTTTTATATTCTGTATTATAAAATTCTTTATTTTTTATTATGTACTCGAAATAAGAAAAAATATTTATTGTCATAAATCGGTATTCCGATGTATTTAAGTCGAAATAAGGTTCCGTGAGTGCCTAATACCTCAATAGATAAAGCATACAGTATGGAAACAAAATACAAACGTTCGAAACAGCACACTCCTACAGACGCGCACATCTACGAGACCTCTAAGCGGTTTTCGCGGTGCTCTCTGTAGCGGCTGCCGCGTTCAGACAGTGGTCGCGATTTACGTCTATCTCACCGTCATCATTATCATTTTAAAAATGCCACTATCGTATTGCGTTGCATAGGGTTGTTTTAAACTCCCAGGTAATCTTGAAAAGTGCAATGAATGATTTATTCTTATTTAAAATCGATATCGTATTATAGTCCGTCCGTATGATCGATCAAAAATAATTGTGAATGTATTCATCAAACCAAGATGGCGGGTTTTAGTATATTCAATTTTGTTTTTTTTTTGGTTTTCCAGTTTTAAAAGCCGATAGTGAAGTCAAAATGTAAGTCCGCGCGCCGCCTGCAGGGTCCATATATATGACTAACCAGAAGGCCAACTAAAATATCGCTTAAATCTGAATAGTACTCTGTAATGTCGCAAGCCCGCTACTTCTTTTCCCCGGCTCTCGTAATATTACTTACCTATTTTATTTGTTAACGAGTTATTTTTATTCGATGGTTTGATCATTTGCTACATAGAGCTATAGAACCAATTAAATAATAATAAAATACTATATCTACAATAATACTACAAACCTTAAGAGTGACAGGCAACCTTGGCGCTCTAATAGAGCGTAGGTATAAGGCACCTGTCCCACCAACGACGATGAGCGAGAAGCCAGTAGCGATTTATCGCTCAAGAAACGTACAGCAGATGTATTTTGTAGATCGCGTCCGTGTAAACATAAGAGATGCAGTATAGAGCGAGTACTCGCCGGCAGCGGGACCGGTGAGTGATAAATTATTAATATATGTATCTCTTTTTTTTACACGGGATCTACATAAGTTTGTACGTTTCTTGAGCGATAGATCGCTACTCGCTACTTTTTTCTCGCCGTTGGTCTTAACTTCAACAATTAGGCCTAGTTTCCATAAACATTGATACCTACTAAATAGAAGGCGTAAGGGGGTGTGGCCTGCGTGTCAAGCTTTTGGTCAAACGGTCATATATCTTGTTTGCACGATTGATAAATGCTGGCTACTTACATGATCGGATACGCCATGTTTGAGTTATTGCCGGAAACTGCGCTTCTCAACAAAAAAAAAATCATTTATAGTGCATTTATTTGTAATAACGGCTGCGGAACCCTGTTGCCCGGTTTTTCTTACTTTCAATATGTTTATACTCGTCGTAACGTCTAAACAAAAGGTTTGGTTTAAACAATTTATAAAGGAATTTATGCGTGAATAATGAACTGTAATCGTGAAACTATTTGATTAAATATGGATTAATAACATCCTTTGGATTCTATCTAAGTATTTTTTTTTATATTTGAGTTACAGTAATAGCTTTTGTTACTCTCCAATAATGTAGCTTTCTAATGGTGAAAGAATATTTAAAATCGGTTAAGTAGTTTCGGAGTCTTTTCAATGCAAACAAACAAACAACTCGATATACTTTGATGTACTTATACATATAATATATCAAATACAACATGTTTATTTAATATATTAAATACGTTTCTGAATAAATAATATCTATTATATTTTTATACAATTCATTAGGATTTTACACAAATAAGAAAATATTGTCTAAATGGTTTTAATAAGCTATTTAAGTGCTTGATTTCACAGTTGTTTTCCATTCCATCAAGAAGTTTCTACAAAGTACAACTAAATTAAAAAATAGATAGATAACACTTCTGATAAAAATAAACAACTTTACACAAAGGTACAATAAATTTACACTTATTTTATAATGTTCTTTTAAGTTGTGGTGAAAACACCGCGGAATTTGGTGCCTTTACCTTAATAATATTATTCAATTTGTTATTAAGTAATATTAAATAATACTCAGAACTATTTTTGCTTTAGAAGCTGTTGTGATTACTTTCCTTATTCTTACTACTTATGTGAAGTCGTTCTCCTTGAGTTTCTTAAACAGCACCACGTCTATCGTATACCGCTAGGAGGCATCAAATAACCCTGACAAGATTTCATCTAGGAACTACTTTTTCTAACCGAGTAATTACTTACGTAGCTGCAGTATGTTTACTGACTTACAGGTGTAACGAGGCGGGTAATTTACACGCAAAACCAAGATTGCGCGAAACACCGACTCATTCAAAGTTAGTCTCGTTTCTCGTACGATTGTACGACTTGTACTCGCGCAGACAGGGGTGCCCTGCGCCGCCCTGCCCCGTTTGCGCGTTTAGCTACGCCTCAGGTGAACAAGTTTACGTCGTGCCGCCGTCAGTTAACATATAAGATGAGTCTTCATACTATCTATTAAATTAATACGTTGTTAATAGAAAGCTTTGGCCCTCCATGTCAATGTTCGACGCGATTTGTCCGCATGCGACTGATAAGGTGGAGTACGAGAGACTGTTGGCGGTAGAAAATGACATATTTTGTATGTAGCTTATGTCAAATACATAGCTCTAGTAGCCAAATCCATCGATAGTTTGAATAATATTATTAAGGTAAAGGCACCAAATTCCGCGGTGTTTTCACCACAACTTAAAAGAACATTAAAAAATAAGTGTATATTTATTGTACCTTTGTGTAAAGTTGTCTATTTTTGTCAGAAGTTTTATTTATCTAATTTTTGAATTTAGTTGTTGCGCTTTGTATAAACTTCTTGATGGAAAGGAAAACAACTGTGAAATAAAGCACTGAAAGCGCTTATTAAAACCATTTAAACAATGTATTTCTTATTTATGCAAAATTCTATTGACGATACCGAGCCGCGGGTAACGTCTAGTAATATTCCTATGAGCCAGACGAGTCTAGCCTGGACTGGACCTTATGAAGTTATTTTATTTTATTTTATTGGTATAGAAATGTAATAATTAATCAAAACGGATATGCACAAAATATGTAAAATTCTACCTCTAGTTGCCAAATCCATCGATAGTTAGATTATTATTGAGACCGGCCGTTAATCAGATATACTTAAAATAAATGTTATTATGGTAATCAGAATAAAGTCGCACATAAAGTATGATTTAAAATCTATAAAATAAGGCCCAAAATACCTACCTACGCAATATAGGTACCCTCAAATACTTTATATAGCAAGTGGTCTGTACAATGATGGTGCACCCTCGCTCAACGCTCAACAGCTGTAAGATAAAGTGGGCAGTGGCGTAATTACTATAGACGCTATTAAGCCGGGTATGCTTAATGAAATAGTGACTTAGAACAATAACCTGTTACTAACTACGAACAATCTAGAATAATCGCCGATAGGATTAGCCACCGTGACCGAAATTGGATAGGTCTCTGGGCTTGCCCCTAAGTCAAGGCCAAGGAACGCCACTGAAGATGGGACGTAAATCCGCGACAACAGCAACAGGTCGCCTGTCTATCGCTTTAGCAATAAGCTGTATCTTTATGGATTCGTCGACTGGCACACAACAACAACGACGTATTATCTTCTCCCCTTGTGTTATGTACAACTTATTGTGTATTTCGCTCGTCGCGTAGAGGTTTATCTAATACTGGTACCTAGCTAAACGTGAAGCTAAACTCCTCTGAGACTGGCTCGGCGACTGCTCGCTGCGGAACGCGGACCCAGTCGCAACGCGACGCCAACCCAAGCCTGGCAAAATTCAATTAAAAATAGCTATTTTATAAGACACCAGATATATAGTTTATTGTTTACAGTTTGTTGTACAAACAGATAAAACACATAAAGGTCGCTAATAGCGACAGTCTATTAAATTGAAAAGCCTGAGACGATTTCGTAGACTATCTACTATGTAAACTTTATATAATAAATTATTTTATTGTTAGTACCTCTATTGCCTTTTAAACAAACATTCCAAACGATTCATGTATTGGTCTAAAGCTATCACCTTTCGTTTTATTGTACTTAACAATGACGGGTATGTTTTATATATTATACACTTTTTTATTTAGGTTCATGTTACAGTTTATCGAAGATAGGACCTAATATAGAACCCTGTGATACCCTAGTGTCCAATCAACCTATATGAGTTTCGATGTTAATTTTCAAATCAATTGCATTTATTTGTAGTCATAGCTCGACAAAATAATGCATCGGATGTAATACAATTTATAGATGCGCTATGTTAAAACATACACACAAATATTTGTACACCATAAAGTGGTAAACCACTTTATGGTGTACAAATATTTGTGTAAGTATAATGCTTAGATATATATGTCTGTTGTCAGATTTGACCGCCTGGCGGCGGAACACCACTGCCTGCGCATAAAGCTGCTGGGCGACTGCTACTACTGCGTGTCGGGGCTGCCGGAGGCGCGCGACGACCACGCCAAGTGCTGCGTTGAAATGGGCCTGGACATGATCGATGCGATTGCGTCAGTATTAATCATCAGTCACTCGCAAGTCCTGTACCTGCTCCGTCTTTAGCACTAATGTATCTCATAATGTCCTGTACAGTCTGGTTCGCGAGGTGATGGCCGTGAACGTGAACATGCGCGTGGGCATCCACACCGGGCGCGTGCACTGCGTGGTGCTCGGCCTGCGCAAGTGGCAGTTCGACGTTTGGTCCAACGACGTCACGCTCGCCAACTACATGGAGAGCGGTGGTGTTGCCGGGTCAGTCATTGCATACTGTTCTGTCTCTGTTAGTACCATACGCAACGTTTCCTTCTCATAAGATGATTGTAGATTAGGTGTAAGTGTTAGCTGACCCACAGTTTGCCACAATAATAAACATTTATATGAACTCCGCTAAGGAATCCTAGATTTTAGAAACCATGGTTCAAGGTAAAGTTATAAACAATATGAATGTCTTAGCAGTATTTCTTTTTAATTTAAATATGCAATGACATGCCAGGCGTGTCCACATCACCAAGGAGACGCTGCAGTGCCTCGGAGACGACTACAAGGTGGAGCCAGGGCACGGCGGTCAGCGCAACGCTTACCTCAAGGACCATAATATCGAGACCTACTTGATCGTGCCTGATGACACCAGCCGCGTGGTTCGTATACTACAGCGTTGTCATTTGGCCACAAAATAGGTACGTGGGACTACCGCAAAGACAGGATCGTTTCAAAAAGATTGCAAAGTTTCGGATACACTGATTTACTTACTTATTGAATTTCTTATTAGGCTATGATCAGACCAATCGGAAACAAAAATGGGCATTTTAGATTAGCAAATTATATCTTAACTTGCATTATCGTCATCATTTAAAAAAAATGCTAGGCCGATTGTGAAAAACTATCTAATATATCTATTATCCGTTACGTCGCAACCATTTTCCCAATGATCCTGTTTCAGCGTTACTCCCACGACTTATGTAAGAACTAGAATGAAAGCCGTAGTTAAATATTATAATTAAAGTATTCATAATATATAACGTGAGCGTTATCTCCCGACTCCCGACACGGTCAGGTGAAGCATGCGGCCGCAAGTATCCCCCGTGGCGGTGCGTCGCCGTCGCCGTCGGGGGTACGTGCCCGTAGACATTAAGCTTATTAAACCGTGAGTGGTGCGTGGGTACAAAGGTGGCGAGGAACCACCGCCGCCTCGCCATCGCGCCGTCTGTCCGCTGCATCGCAATCTGGATAATGTGCGGCCCGACTTACCCCTGTTTACATGCTTCTCGCAACATGCTATTACATTACGTACTTGGGAGAATATACGGGATATGGAGATGTTAAACATATTGAAATATGGTCAGAAATCGACGATATTTTCCCACTAAACTTGTCTTTTTATTGGATAACTATACCTACCTGTAATGTACTTAATGTACTTAAATAAATACTTTAGAGGAACTCGTATTTGCAATCTCTGTACGGACCTAATTTAATTCAATAAATAGGGATGTTGACTGTCAAGTCAAATCAGCCTCTTTTTATGAAATGTAGCTCTATAGAAATGTGTATGGAATAGGAACCTATGACGCCATAAGTTCCTATCGTCAAATCATTACTTTTAGTATTCGTTTTCATGATTTTAAATTCAAATACATGTTAAATTGTAAAATAACACTTATTTTCAGAGCATTTTAAGATCTGCTATTACCTGATTAGTATAATTTATTTTACTTTTATTGTAGTCAACTACCCAATTATTAGAATCAAGCAAGTCAAAATTAATTTTACTTTCGCTGAAGATGTAGTTCCTTGGACACGGTATATGGCGTGACGGTTACCTTAAAACGTAATATATGAAGGATAAATTCGACAATCCGAGAGTGGCTCGGTGGCGTAGCGATTAACGCTTTAGGGCCGGTACCCCTATGACCACAGGTTCGACTCTCGTCCGAGCGAATAAACAAAAAATGCTTAGAAATTGGGCTCAGTGAGGTTCGTTCCAGGAACGAACCTCACTGAGCCGTACAATACAAGTCCCACCCGAGCGAAATTTTCTTTCATACATTTAATATGAAAGTAATTACTAACTGTTGAATGTAACTGCTGACTTCATTCTGACTTATAACTACAGTCAGAATTAAGTCAGTTTCATTCAACATTTTCCAATTGTCCATTGTCCGTACTGAAGCATATTACAGGTCATTTTATTTCATAAATATAATGTTATTTTCATTTTCCGTGTCAAAAATAATCATAGTCGGCGTAAACCCTATGAGTTCGTGTACGTTGTTCCAGTTGGTCTTTTAATGAGGGTATAAAATTGTTCTGGATGACGGAAGCTTTTCGTTCGAGACCCCCCATTTATTCACCGCCCCTTACCCCCTCGGCCCGGCGCCCCCGCGCCTCGTGCTCGCTCTCATTATAAATATTCAGATTTCAATTATGTGTTATGTGCATATTCGATAACTTTATAACGGAACCCATAAATAATGTATTTTCTTATTCTAGATAGCGAACCTGCGTTTTTATGAAAATAATTTTACACAATTGAAGTTCAGTCTAATGCCCAAATGTCAACTTCCAACCTGTCTGTTCCAAACTGTTGATTATAATCTAAACGCGACACCTAATTTTAACTAAGAACTATTAACAAATAAGTCTACGCTTCAATCTATTCTTCATTCTTTGTTTTCTTCATCAATACTTTGATGGATGAAGAAAACAAAAGTGAGATTGGTTTATTAAATAAATAGTATGTGTGTTGTGTGTGTGTGTGCAGGACAAGAAGCCGCAGCACTCCTTCTCTCTGAACGGCAACATCTCGAAGGAGATGCGCGTGATGGGCCACGGCTCGCAGCACGGCAAGCACTCCTCCAAGTGAGTACACGTAACAAACTCCCCTTTAACATTCACCATTAACAGTTGACCACAAAACACCAAGAGTACCTGGTACCCCAGTGTTGCCCGTTACATTTTTTATCCTTGTTGCTAGACCTACTTTTATGAAGTCTTCCTTTTGTACTCTTTACGTTATGTGTCACGTGTGTTCTCGTGTTTTTAAGTTCCGTAGCCAAATAGGCAAAACGGGACCCTTATAGTTTCGACATGTGTGTCCATCTGTCCGTCCGTCTGCCCGCCGAAAGACTGTTACTGTGCTAGAAGGCTGTAAAACAAGCACAAAGTCAAAGAGTAAAAGAATAAAATCTTGAAAAACATTTTTTTTTAGGGTATTTCCTATATGTAAAATGGGGTTGGGGTTTCTTTTTATCGTGTGAGGTAACATTAGATAGGTCTTCTAAAAACGTTCAGGAACTGTAAAGATGATTTTTACATTCAGAGATTCGTTTGTGAAATATTAAGCTTTAAAGTGCAATTTTTTGTTAGAGTCAAGTAAATGCTTAATGTTGGGTATGTGAAAAAGTCACGGTAGTAGTATATATAGTAAATTAAAAGGGAAAACTATCACTGCTAAGAATGCTTTACAAGTTTACGAGTAACAGCTGATCAAATGAGAAGTAACAAAATTTTCATACATATTCCATTAAAAATAATTATTATGGTAAATTTGTAAGTATGAAACAAAACAACAGAAAACCCACTTCTAAGCCGCGTTATTCGGGTTGGGAGGGGGGCGACTACGGAACCCTACATTGAGCTTGGCACTTGCCCGGATTTTACACATATTTACACATATAAAATTGAAGTTTTAAACAGGCATGTTGTTATGTAAGGGTCGTTGCAGACGGCTTAGTGCAATTTAATTATGTTTATAAACTTGATCCCGTCGTCTGTTGCGGAGCCGCCTCTCAACCAGGGATTAAAATCCAACAACGCCGTGACGTTTGCGGATTACTTCTTGCGCATATCATTTAGAAAAGATCCTGCATCTTTATGAGTTATTCACGAAGAGTACTGGTTTTAAACAAATATTTTTTGTCCCGTTTTTGTGGACTAAATCTTTTGTTGATTAATGCTACTGTTCAAAAAGTAGGAAAATATTTAGACAATGTCATTACTAAGTACGAGTGAGTACAAGTCTCTCCTACTATTTCTAATGTCAAAACGTTCGTTCAGTACTTAAGTAATTGCTTGGTATCATAAAGCAAACTTGTTTAAAGTATTAGATTCTCCAAGTCCAAGGGTAACTCAAAAGGCAGGCGTGGCATTTCATTTTACATTTTCAGTTAAATCACAACCTTGACGATGTATCAAAAATCAATATAGTACATTTGTAATAGCTACAAAAAAACCTGACTGCTTTAAATTAATAAATGAAATATTTTGGCGCTGAAAATCCGCCTTTTTTTTTCAATTTTGATGTTCCCAGTGTCACTCTCATAATTGAGACGAATCTAACGCTACCTCTCAAGCTAAATAAAATCCGTTAATGCTCTAGAGCGTGCCAAAGAAATATACATACCTACTAGAAAGACCGCAGTAGAGTGAACAATACCGCACTGAGCGCGCGCCGCCGCCGCCGGTTGACTATAAATGTACCTACATCTGTAATAACTCGTGATTGGAGCGTGGAGCGCGGCCGTGTACCTACCTAACAGGTATGCGGTCAGCGGTCAGCGGCAGCGGTCACCAACCATGAACCACTACTGTTGCTCCACTTGTCAAAGTGTAACGGCGTCAGACTCTTAATCACTCCCTATTAGTAGTAGGCTGGTGTTCAGTGGACCAAATTGTCGACGAATCTAATTCGGCCTGGAACATAATTGCCTCCGAGCCAGTAATTAGGACGTCATAGAGGCAGCCCTTTGATTAACAATTCAATTCAATTTAATTCATTTATTCAATAAACAATTATACAATTGTGTCTGAATGTAAAAGTAATAATAACAAAATAATCATCGTAAAAAAGACAAAGCAAAATAAAACACAAAAAAGTCGAACACAAAATTAGTTGACGATATGATTATTAATTAAAATTCTAAGTAGGTATGTCAAATTAATAATAATGGAAATAATGAAAAACAAAGCAGAGTATTTACATAAAACTAATTAGTAGTAATCGCGTACAGTAGGTACTCCTACGGGGCGGGCGAGACTCGCTGATATTGTAATACCTTGCTAAATATTTCAAATAAACTATGCTTAAAATTTAATGTAATCATTGTTGGGTTAACATGATTGTTACGTACCATCTAGTTATAATAACAATATGTTACCATATAGTACATTACATATTTGATGGTTTATTTAAAAAATGTAATGTACACTTAGAACGAGATTCCTAAAAGCCGATTTCATCGGAAAATCTCAAATAAAAATGCGTTCCAACAAATACTCGTGTACTGTTTAAACTGCTCAGCTATAGAATGCCTTTCCGGTGAATACACGCAATACAGAATAAGTTGCGCCTCTCTATCTTGTGGAACATGTTCAGGTCACAGAAGTGGCGTATTTGCCACTCGCAGTTTACAATGCGCAGTACAATGAAGTCGTTAGTGGAGCACTCACTAGTGCAGAGTGAAGCCAGCCGAAGCGGCAACCTCAACATCCCGGGCAGCCACAGACAGTAAATAAATCTACTGCAATACTTGTACTTTCCACTCAACTACATTTAAAATCGTATTATATAGAGGCAAGATCCCTCGAGCACTAACAACCCTAAACAACCTCGTGAAATCCAATTCGAATTGCGATCTGTTTGCGGACGAGTATCGCGTAATTATACTTTTGTTGCACAATTTTTGTTAGAATTGAATCATTTAATTTTTATTTTGTTATACCTGTACATACATTATATTATTTTCATTATCTCATTAATTTAAGATAAGTAGGTGCTGATTAATGTATTGTTTTTTTTCGGTTATTAGTTTAAACTGTTAAAAATTACAAAAAGTGGTACTCGTAGTGTACAGAAATACGCCATCAATGTTATTGAGAGAGAATCGAATCAGTGGTGCTCACTTCCGCGTTATCTACTTCTATATTAACGACTCCGTCTACAGCTGAGCTGAATCATATCGAATGAAACTGTGTCTGTTCTGTTCACAATAAATTATAAAGTTGTATTTGAGTTAGATTTTAGATTCGCAAATTGAAACTAAACTATCTAACGTATCGGAATCGGAACAAGCTTGCCTCACGCCTAACTAAGACAAAACATAACAAATCGGCGCATGTCAACCGAGTCAAAGGCTTGATTGTATTAAATCCATGTTAGCTTTTCAAAGTTGCTTCACGTGTCAAAGTTGGTCACCGATTAGTTAGGTACTGTTGAAGTTACATCGAATCTAATATATAAAATTCTCGTGTCACAATTTTCGTTACCATACTCCTCAGAAACGGCTTGACCGATTTTGATGAAATTTTGTGTGCATATTGGGTAGGTCTGAGAATCGGACAACATCTATTTTTCATCCCCCTAAGAGTTTGTTTGTTTGTTTGAACGCGATAATCTCAGGAACTACTGGGCCGCATTGAAAAAATATGTTATTGTTGGATAGCCCATTTATCGAGGAAGGCTATAGGTTATAACATCACGCTACGACCAATATATAATACGGAGCGGAGCAGCAATGAAAAATGTTGTAAAAAAAAAGGGAAAATTTACGCAGACGAAGTTGCGCGGGTCAGCTAGTTATCTATAAAATTATATCTTCAAAGTACCAAATTGAACTCTGTTTATTACAACACTAAGTATCTATTAAAAGAGTGCCATAATTAATTACCTGGCCTGCCTCCTTCAAAAGCTTTGAATCTAATCGGTAATAAAATAAAAACTATACAACGTCATTACAAAACATGAACCCTACATCTGGTACATGTAACTATTTAGAACGACACGACACGGATACAAACATGAACTCTTAACTCTAAAGTACCACAGTAGGTACTGACTGCAGTCTGTATTACATCTTATAGGTACAATATATCAGAGGGTGTGGTGTATTCATCAGGTACAAAGCATATCAGTCCGGTATTATAATGTGGTTTTGACGATGCGAGTCAGCTAAGTCATTTCTAATAGTTTGCAATGTAACTGAAGTAACTGTAACTGCTTCCCAAGTTTGTTTGCTTTCAAACTTTCCAAAATGTCGAAGAGAAAATGGCAAAACTAATTAATTAAATCTTCTTATATACCTACCTACGAGTAGAATACACTAGGATATATTATATTTGCTTTGCTCAATAATGGCCGTCGGTAGGCTGAAGTAATTTTAAGTGTAGGTATGGTACAGATACACGTAGAAATATTATGAATAAAACAATTAAGTAGATTTTGACAATTAATGATTTTTCTATATTCAGTCAATAGTTAGTACATAACATAAATGTTTAAACCAAATTTTAAACCATAATATATATACTAAGATAGTGAAGCTGAAGAGTTTGCTTCAAACTGATAACAGGGTCGATTTAAAATCGATTTTTAAAATTTACTGAAATTTAATATGATATATTAAATTTCAATTAAAAAAAATGCTTGAAACTTGAGAAAGGTTAGGTGTTTTAAGGGGGCTAAACGACAGGCAGAAAGCGGAGTGTATACGTGACGTGACAAACAAACAATCACACACACACACTCACACACGTGTGTTTGTTTGTTTGTCACGTCATAAAAACAAATTGTTTTGACTTGAGAGTCGTCTCCCGATATTTCTATATCATTAACCATAATACCTTCTACAACATCTGACGGTAGAGATCTGAAGTAAATAATATGACAACACTCATTGTGAACATCAGTCGTTACTCGTTAGGGTGACACTTAAGCACAAATTTATTGTTATTACTCAGTCATTGTTTCGGATCGTCGCTGCTTCACTGTTTGTTAATCTAATTAAACGCTTCTTGTGTCTGATAAATAATTATAATTAAACGTTCTATAATCGTATGTTAATCGTGTTTTACACAAGATAACCCTTGAAATGCGATTGTTTGGTGAAAACGGTAGACGACTGTTAACGCAACGCTAGATACTGCACTACCCAGTTAGTAAGTTGTGATGACGTTCCCCAGGATCGGAGTGGACGCGAGCAGCGAGAACAAGAAGCCGGAGGACGAAGTGAACGAGTACCTGATGAAGGCGATCGACGCGCGCTCCATCGACCGGCTGCGCGCCGAGCACTGCAAGCCGTTCACACTCACCTTCCGCGACATCAAGCTCGAGATGAAGGTAACCTGACCGTATACACGCTTTGTGTACTCGTACAGCTTCTTCTGAACACAGGAGATTGTAGCAGGCACCGTAGAGCTTTCACACGTTTAACAAAACGCTCATTCGTTTTTACATATTTTTTTATACTATTAAGTGTGTAATTTGTAGAACGCGAGAAATATAAAATATTTCAGGTAAATTCAAAATAAATGATAGTTTAAACAAAAGCTACAGGCACCATATTTCATAGTTAGATGTAACGCGCTCCAAGCTCGGCAAACGTCCTTGTATGCTTATATTTAATGTGAGCATACTTTCGTAGAACCGCTGTGGCATTTGCAATTAGGGATCTGACCGATCTGACACAAAGTTGTTAGCAAACTTGCGGGAACAAAACAACAAGTCGTGCGGATGCGGGCGCCGGGCGCCGGGCGCCGGACGCCGCGTCCGGTGCCAATTAGAGCCAGCACATACGCGCCCGGCTCGCTCCAGCGCACCACATGCATAACTGCTATCCGTCCGGGCTTTCCGGGACACTGGACGGGCCTATTTTTAGACAAAAGTGAGAGGTGCTGCAGCCCTTAAATATCCTACGCATATTTGGTTGACATAATTATCACTCTCACCAACTCGAGTGGTAAGCATCTCCGGGCTCTCGGCTTGCGATATTCGGAACAGATACCACTTTAAAACTGATACCATTTTGAAACTAATTTCAAAACAAGTTCAAAGATATAAAGATAAAAATTAAACAGTGGTAAAATCCAAAATAGTAGTTAGCAAACGTCTAATTCAATAACAAAATATGACTAAATATCAACTTAATTATACCTTAGTTTAGTTCCTTGTTAAACGATACACATAAAAATGTTAGAAAACAAAAATTTTATTAGGTTTGAGTGAGCTGACTGTACCAAATTGAAGTTATTGGTATTAGTTCGAACACTAAATTAAACCATTCGAAGAGTGAGTCTTCGTTCGGAACCTCTACATATACCTACTCTATACATATAAATAAAATTTAAGTCTGTTTGTAATTTCAAAATTCATAACAGCTTTTTTACTAAATGTCTATGAAAGTGTACTATACGATAGGTTCAAGTAGTATATACTTTCATAGAAATTTGGTAAAAAGCGTTCTGTTTTACCCTTTACTTACTTACAATATTAGGGTATTTGACTGAAGTCCAATCAGTCTCTTTTTAAGAAACTTCAAAAACAACCCGCTTCGTACAAATTTGTATGAAATGCTAGGATTAGGTCATGTTTTCTATGGTTAAATCATTTGCTACTAACATAACAGATTTTAGAAAAGAGGAGGGAAGCTCTGGAAATATCAGGTCTGCGAATAGCTCAGAGAAGACCGAATATATGCATTGAAACTTTAGTGGCGTCACAGCAAACACACCGTCTGTCTGCAGAACACCCAGTTAAAAGAAGTGGACCATTTCAAGTACTTCGGTCAGTGATCATCAGTAAAGATGAGTCAAAAGACACTGATGTCACCCATCGCATAAATATCGGGTGCTAACTATCTGGCATGCTATGCGACAGCCGAATGCGTATGAAGGGACTGACCGGCCATGATGTATGGAGCTAAATGCTGACCACTCAAAAAGCAACACGAAAATCAATTACACTGAGCAGAGATGAAGATGCCAGGAGATGTTACTACGCTAGATCATGTCAGAAATGCACAAATTAAAGGCACTTTCAAAGTGAGATCTATCCCAGATGAACTACAGGAGAACCGTTTGCGGTGGTACGAACACGTTCCGACCACATGACCAGATAAGTGCTAGATATTGAAATTAAACCCCAAGTAGGAAGAAGACATGGATGTCCGTAGTAAATAATAACCTCTAAGAAGCCCAAGTCGACAAAGGGCCGACCCAGGACCGAGCTGCTTACGTAGGGCCGACCCCAAATAAAATAGGAAAGGGCCAGACAAAGAAGATGTAATCATTAGTCTGTAAGCTTTCAGTCAAAAAGTCTGAAACTAGTGGCTAAACTCCGTAGCATACCTGCATACGCAATCTAGTCACTGTCATAACTGGTTTTTGCATCACATTCTCTACTATTTATTTATAACCCACAGAGTTAATATAATATTTAAGCCTTTTATTCACACATGAAATTTCAACATTTTAAATGTTGTTAATTGTATTAGTAAATTTAAACTTATTAATCTAATGTTAGTGTGGTAAGTTTTCTTCTATAGATGTGGATCCCGTTTGGGTAAAAGCCTCCTCTTTCTTCTTTCATAATTCTCTTTCTCTGGCAAGGTTCATCCATTCTTGCCCTGCATTCATAACAATATCATCAGCCTACCGTTTAGTTGGTCCACAGAGTTATAGTTCCTTTTTTAGTTTGAGTACACAATTTAGCTTCATATTATACTAGCTTTCGCCCTCAGATCTGCCCGCGTGATGCCGGTTATCACGATAAAAGCTATCGTATGTCATTCTCAAACTATCTCTATCTCAAATTTCATTCAAATCGATTGAGCGGTTTAATAGAGCAAACGTAACGTTATAAGTATAACATAGACTATTTTAGGGTACACGACGGTCTATGATCGGTAAGAGTGAAACAGGAATAATGGAGTAACGCTGGGTGGCACGATACGATACTGCGGCCTTTTAAAAATAAAATGTAGGCCACACAAAAACCTATATAGGGCGGGTATTGTAGGTGGGGGCAAAAGTATTTTCGTATTTACATTAAAAAAAAGTTTTTTTAGGTATATTTTTATTTATTTATAATATGTACATCTTATTTTGATTGATGACTTGTAGCCATCTTGTGGGTAGTGCCATGATCCCATTGCTGTAAAAAAATTGAGAGTTATCTATACTAATATTATAAAGCTGAAGAGTTTGTTTGAACGCGGTAATCTCAGGAACTGAAGGTCCGAATTGAAAAAATATTTTTCTTTTGAGTAGCCCATAAAGGCCCAGGCTATAAAACATCACGCTACGAATAATAAGAGCAGAGCAGCAACGAAAAATGTTGCAAAAACGGGGAAAATTTACGCATACGAAGTTGCGCGGGACAGCTAGTGAAAAATCTATCTAATAGGCAGTTTTCCCAATGTTCTTTTGAGGTTAACTTTATGCTTCCTAAAGACTAACAGAACTTCTAAAGTGACCGAAACAGATGGAAATATGATGGAACAAGATAAGGGCTATAACGGAGGATGCATCAACACATCTCAGCCAAGCTCTCTCAATTTTTGCTAAGTGGCTATAGATTAGTGCGGTCTGGCGTTGTCATGAGAGAATACCAGGCCCGTCCTGTGCTCCGGCCGGTTTTTGTCAATGGCTTCTTTAACCTCTTCAGTTTCAGACAGTAGAGGTCAGAATCGATAGTTTTACGATCTTGCTCCACTTTTTCAAAGATGGCACTGATTTTATCCGTGACATGGCGTCTGGAGCGAGACTCATCTTTCACACTAAAACTTCCAGGCCTGAAACACTTGTACGTATTGATGATACTCGTATATTAAGTCCGTAAACCGCACAAATTTTATTCGCAGCACATTTTTTTTTTTTGCCTCATATACGTTTTGTTTGCTTGAAAAACAATTGAAAATAGGCGGGAACTACTTTTTTTATTAATTGCATCTTCAGAATCACAACCAAAGAGGTTTGATTACTAACAATACTCGTACATTCAAAATACGAAAATAGTTTTGCACCTACCTATTACCTATTTAAAGTAACATAAAATTCATATACATAGGTATATATATATATAATAATATATATAAAAAATTCATATACATACATACATATATATATTTAAATTTAATAAAAAACCAACATTTTTATTTAAAAAGTATTATTGTGCTATATCGCAAAAAACATTTAAAAAACTGTTTGCTGAATACAACCGTTCCATATGTTCGTTTATGTGTTGTCGCATACGAGACACAGTTAACGCACCGAATCTGTTGCATGCTTATGTACAAACAAAACGGTTGAACATCCGGACGGCGGCCTTTCAACGGGTGGAAGCTAATCTAAATCTAAAATCTCGTAACAATAAATAACCGAATAATTATGAATGGTGTTATGATTATATTTTAAAATCTAAACTTACAAGTCCAATAACTCTGAACGAACAGTAGTAATAACAAAGCTGTCTAATTCAAAGTGTAATAATTGTTGTTCGAAATAAAAAAATCCTATCCAGTGACATACAACTTATTGCTATTGGAGGGTGGTCTCAATCTGCCCAAGATCCTTTGATTACTATAAAAGGGTAATAGTGGGTCCACCTTAAAAGATAGGCATTTGCTGTCGCGGACTTTTTACATGTTGTGTAACTTTAACCGTTTACGCAGCGCACGCAATGGAAGCTCTCAAAATGAATATTTTTCCCTGTTTTTGCAACATTTTTAATTGCTGCTGCGCACGTATTGACCATAGCGTAATGTTATATAGCCTATAGCCTTTCTTGATAAATGGGCTATACAATTTTTTTTTTTAATTCGAACCGGTAGTTCCTGAGATCATCGCGTTCAAACAAACAAATTTTTCTGTTTTATAACATAAGTATAGATACGTCCTCGAAATTTCAAGTCTTTACGATCAGCGGTTTAGGCTGTGCGTCTATTCTATTCAATATTTGATTTCATTATATTCAATACAGTCAGTCAGTCAGGACAAAGAATGTATTTAGATAACTATCTATTATATATAAGAAAGAACATTATATTCTAATTTTAAATCAGATGTTTACACTCTTTTATCAAATAAAACTTTGTGCCTCATTATAGTTAGGAAAATCAATGAGATCTCTCATAGATAAGTCTTTGTCAGTCATTGACTCTAAAATTAAAGACAGCACTATGCCTCATAACTTCTTTGTCTAAAATAATGTTTTCTCACTAAACTGCTTACAACATAAGTTAAATTAAAGTATTATTACCACTACCTATGCTTTTAAGTTTTAAAAAATAAATAATAATTACTTGTTCTAAAATTAGTATTGCTTTTTTTGTTTCGCTTCCATTCACTAACTTCAAATAATTGTATGGACAGTGTTCCAATATTGCGTTAGAAGTCATACAAATGACTAGTTAGTTGTGGTAATAGTTAGCTCGTACTAGTCACATAACATACTAGGTGTAACAGAAAGATGTGAACAAATTCAAAGGTTACACACACATACCAAATTTTATCAAAATAGGAGTACCTACCCCATAACTTTATTAATCCTTTTTTTTTATTCGTTTATTCGTCAATGAAAAAGTTACCAATTATAAAAAGTATGAATTAAACAAAGTTGTATGCCTTAAAAATTTGGTTGCAATATTTGATTAGTTTATAATCAAAATTTGATTAGTTTATAATCAAATTTTGCACCAGGGGAGATATTACTAATGCCATGCGCCTTTCGCTACTGAAATTTGCCAAAAAGAAAATACTATAACTATGTAGTAACAATAATATCGGATACGCACCATGGTAGGTGCAATATTGATAACATCACTATGCGCTAATGAAATTCGACCACACATTTCTGTTACACGTTGTATAAAAATAATTGAAAAATATTATATATTATTATATGGGCCTTTCATCATAAATTTGTGGTTGATGGTTTTAAGCTGTGTAAATGTAGCAAAAAGTACCATACTGTTTTGTTTTCAACAGTTATCAGACCACAGCTTATTGCTCAAAGTTAGAAGCATATTCCTCTATCTAAACGTGCGCAAAATGAAAACATTTTGAAGTAGGTAAAACATCCCATGTTTAGAAAGACCGTGATGGTAATTATGTAGAATAACTTTGAAGCATAATAACACTTTCTAATATACCTACTTATATACTGAGTTTCAATAATTTTAATGCTTAAATATGTAAGTAAAACTTAGACTCTCTGGGTCATAATGCATTAGAACATTCCTCATACAGAACATTAAGCGTCTCTGTAGGTATCTCCGGAACTAAAAGAGATAAAATAAAAAAACAGGAAACAGCATGAGGGTTCATGCTCAGTGTAAGCTTCCGGAGCCGTTGCCGTATGAAAAAATCTGATTCGAACAATTGCACCAATAGATCGTTTGTTTATGACACTTGCGCCCTTTTATTGAGAAACTCAGTTTTACAATAACTCAATGATGGTATTTGTTAAGCGCTACATTTTTTTATTTAATATAATATTTTTGGTCACATGGTTCAAAAGTTAAATAATTGTGTCCCCCCCCCCCCCCCCGGACACAATTTATTCAACTTTCGAAGCGATTGTTTCCAAAAATATTCACTTAATCAAAAAAGTTTACTAGAAACCTTAAAAAGTTTTGTAATTGAAAGACCTCTCGAATAATGTGCCACACGTTGATCTTTGCTCAAATTTTTTTTTTCTCTTTTGTTACATGTATAGAGTGGTGCCCTAAAAATATTTATTTTTATTATTTAGCTATGAAACTAAGTAGCAGCTACTACAAGACAACTTTTCACCAAATTTAATCAATATTCAATGTAGTCTCTGAGAAAAATGTGTGTTACATGCGGATGGACAGTCAGACAGACGGACATGACGAAACTTTATGGGTTCCGTTTTTCCATTTTGGCTTCGGAACCCTTAAAACGATTTTAAAAATTTACATGTTAACCAGTCGCAGATTAACTGTCACAGGTTGACATAGACCTAACGAATTTAAAATTGATATTTAAATCTTAAAGAAAAATATGGCCAATATTTAAAACCTTCGTGGACACAAAGTGGTGTCCCACGTGGGAATGGAATCCACGACCTCTTGCTCAACACTCCCACCGCGCCACCAAGGCCTCATTATACATATTATATTTATTCTTTCATTCATAAGTAGTTTACTCTTCTATCAAAAGTTATTGTAGGTCTGTAGTTTGAATGAAAGCGTGCCTGAGCTCGGTATATTGGTATATAAGTACTTACGAGAAGAGTTATTGAACCTATTAACCCAAATGTTTTATGTCATTTGATAAATAATAATATAAATATCTATATCACAGTAGGTAAATAAATAGTTTAAGAGTCGGTTTTGGTACTTATTCATTTTTACAATGTCGTTATTATCGATAGCTCTAAACAGGCCTTTGGCAAAGGGCAAACAGATGTATGTAAACGTCATTTAAAAAAAAGTAAACTTGAAATTGTCTGAATAAAGGCTTATATTATTATTATTATATTTTCCCAAAATGTTTGGGTGAATGTGTTGTAAATGGGGGCTACCGTGCTCTGAGTGGCTACCGTTTTTGTGCTCACCAGTTAGCGTTACTGTTGAGTCAGGTCTAGCTGTCAAAGTTTTAATTATATTTAATTTATTTATAATACCTTAGAATCGTGCTGTATAAATTTCAAGCACGCAATTTGCGGTGCTAAGGTTCTTCGCTACTGAATCATATTGCGGCTCACCCGACAGGACGGTTTCTAACATATTCACACAAAAGACATATCATAACATAGACTACCTTAATTTAAATCCGACTTTCTCGCAAACAAAGTCGCGGGCACAGCTAGTACCTACTAATTATAATGTGGTTGTGATTGTATAGGTAAAAAAAAAAAATATTTTTAAGTAGGTTGACATTATACCTAATGTTGTTTGCAGTACACCACGGAGCGCGACCACATGCTGAAGGTGTACTTCATGTGCTCGGTGGTGGTGTACGTCGCCGGCGTGGTCATGCAGCTCATGGCGTTCAACCTGTAAGTGACTAAATCGAGAAACTACCTAAATTCTTTATGGTTGAGTAATGATGACACAAGACACGATCACTTTCTATCTCCTGCTATTGAAATAATAACACGCTGATTAATTTCGTTTGATAAACGTTCCCTCTGCTTATAAAAAGACAAGGTAGATGCAGCATTCTGATCTGAACCAATGAGCCGATCACTTCCAGATGATCAGGCAAATTATCTTTTCACAACAAGTATTTGTGGTTGGCGAGCAAGGAAACATTGTATGGGCACATGCGCTTGTTATCTTTGTTTATGAAAAATATATGAAAAGTCAGTGAGCTGCGTCCTCTAATGAGGAGATGGGCAGGTCTGCACCGCTCGTGCGGTACCGATTATAGGTAACATACTTGTTTGTATCAGCGCGCCCGTCGGCATCGCTACCATCATCTTCAGCGGACTCATCATCTTCGCGCTCACCTATCTCATCCTCTGCCTCGACTTGAAGGTAATTTTGTTATAATTTAAATTCATGTTTTGGTTTTATATACATTCCTGTTTGTTATGGGTTTTTGTAGTTCAAATTTGTACAAAGCTTCCAAATCAGTTTAAAAATTATTTAGTAAATAATGGCTTTTAGTTAAGCATCATAATGAATAAAGTTCAGGGCCGGTTGTTGAGACATTGTAAGTGGAAGTAGATATGCTCTCTTATGTAAATATGTGATAGCTAACAAGCGTATTTGTGTGTGTGTGTGTGTGTGTGCAGCACACAAGCGCGCGACTGAAGCGCGCGTCACTGCGCGTGCACAACAACCGCACGCTGGCGCAGATTGCGTCCTTCACTGTGGTGCTCGCCTTCATCCTGCAGATACAGGTCGTCATGGTGCGTATATCTCCTGGTCCTTATTCGCGTTCGTTTTTTCAGCTTTCGCGGCAAGCCCGTGTGAAGTGCATTAAAAGTGCATTAACGCGCATGCGCGACAGACCGCACGGGCTTGAAAACGGAAAAAAAGAAGGTGAACAAGGACCCTGTGCTCCACCCCTATCTCCTCCTCTCTATCTCTCAAACTAAACTTACTAGTGTTGGCAATGTGTGAGAAATAGAAACAACAACAAAGGAAAAGAAAGAAAGTTTTACTCGAGTAACACTTCGTTTCTTCACTTCAGCAGACGTTTTTCGTCCGCTCTCACATTTTTTATTATTAATTTATTCTTCTTGCACACTACACTGACCGTGATGACCGTCATGGTCACTGTATTGTCTATCTATTCTGTGAATCGACCGCGATAAGTGAATATTCCGATGTTTAAGTGAAGCATGAACGCATATATTCCCGTACGTTTGTAGTCGTAGTATGTGATATAATGCAGTGCATAAGTTTAAAAGTAGGTACTACTTGACTCACAACATAGAGAACACTATTAAGCTAATGTTATCCATTGTGTGTATGGTTCTGCGTTCAGGTCCAGGGAGTGTTCGACGTCAACCGCAACGCTACCGTCACCGCCGGCGACAAGAAACCTGACTATTGCCCATACGAAATGAACGAGGTACAAACCACTTAGAAATATTCACTCAATTATTCATTTCTTGATTGCCTATTCTACGATTCAGACATCTAATTTGATTAGCTAAAGTTCGGTCATCAGTGAATCTATCTCATATTTATTCCGGACGCAATCCATTAGCAAATTTTGTACATCTTCAACTTTACTACATACTATGCAGTTTGGTGACGTAACTTTCTTCATTAATGTGTAGTGACCGGATAAAACTAATTTTATATAATTTCTGCATAAATGACCACTTACAAACCAAGGTATTCGAGGAGTCTCTCCTTGTATAGTTTTATACCATGTACCTTTTGTTTGTGTAATGTTTTTTCAAGATTGAAAACATAATATTTAGTATTTAGCTTCCAATAATTTGACCCATAAACTACCTGCTATAATACTTTTAAAATATTTGTTTCTAAACTTCCGCGATTTTTACACATATTAGAATACTAGCTGTCCCGCGCAACTTCGTATGCGTAAATTTTCCCCGTTTTTGCAACATTTCACGTCGCTACTCCGTTCCTATTAGTCGTTGCGCGATGTTATATAGCCTTCCTCGATAAATGGTCTATCCAACAAAAAAATATTTTTTCAAATCGGACCAGTAGTTCCTGAGATTAGCGCGTTTAAACAAACAAACAAACAAACAAACAAACAAACTCTTCCGCTTTATAATATTAGTATAGATTATCGAGATTTAATCGCGTAAAATGTCATATACTATCGATGTACCCCAAAACATCACTAAGCTGCCATCAGTCGACCCGTGATCACGATCGGCGCAATTCGATCGAAATGTCGGATAAATATATTACGCTTTCACGCTCAAACAGCTAAACCGATTTAGATGAAATTTGGTATGGAGTTAGTTTGAGTCCCGGGGAAGGACATAGGATAGTTTTTATCGCGATAACCAACATCCACGCGTGCGGAGCCGCGGGCGAAAGCTTGCATATTATAATACTATTAAAATATTCATAAATTTGGAACATTTTATTGCTATCTCATTAATATAATATAGGTTTGTTTCATCTCAAACTTCCATCCAAGATTTTTTGATATTTAGTTATTTGATATTTAGTGCATTTTAGCTAAACTAAAGACCGATCATTTATTATTAGACGTGGTTGAAAGCTCCTTCTTCCTCTACTGAATAAACAGAAATTGGGTTTACGAAAAGATAATTCTAAACCTACTTCATTTATTATCAGAATCATGGAATTAAGCGCACTTTGCATTATTGGTTTCACATTTTTGTATATCTTTATCCTGGATGTCAGCGTATTGAGATACAATCACATTGTGCAGATATGGAGCAATCTTATATGTAGTTAGATTGCAAAGCAAAGGGAACACAGGGTCCCCACACAACATCATCTTTTTCCTTAAACTGCACAAGCACCTTGTAATGACTTTTTTATTTGATTTATAAGGCATTTTTAATTTTTTTACTCTCAATATTCTAGATAATGCCATTTGTTTCGGCACACATTTTAAGGCAGTCATACATATTTCGTGTTTTTCTTCCTCAACGTATTCAACATCTTTTTCCGTATCGACCTTCTCATTATTTTTTTTATTACGTTTCTCACAACAGTAATAAAAGTCTTTAATCTTTAATAATCTTCTATATTTCTATCTTTTCTTTTTCTTTCAATTCCACAATTGGACTGTCCCCCTTCAATGTTTTATCCAACTTTTCAAATCAACTCATAATTTAATCTGTATTCCGAATCATTATTTTTCTCCATACTCCATTAAAAGTAACACACAAACACTAGAAGCGTACTATTTAATAAAAATGATACGCTGAACAAATAACCTGCAGTACGCGGAAGCGACTGAAACTGTATTTAGTGAAAATATAGTCTATCTACATAGTTACAATACGCTATTCGCAGCACTACCTGCAGCTAACTCTGCTGGCGATGTTCCTGTGCGCGGTGCACCAGATCCTCATCACGCTGGTGAAGCTGGGCCTGCTGCTCGTCACCTGCGCCGCCTACATCGTTGTCACCACGCGGGAGCACCTCGACTACCGCGACCACCTTCAGGATTACCAGTCAGTACCTATAACATTATATTTACTTACTATAATAATAATAAATCTTTATTGTAGTAAAAGGTTTGTACAATAAGTTTGCAAGCCCTGATTCCCAAACTAGCGTAAGCTGTATGTTAGGAATCTGTTCCTTCCCAAAGTAAGTGTACAGTTAGTCTAGTTTAGATCAATCGTTTTACAATAATATATATCATAGTATATAGAAAATATTTGTAAGCTTCGTTTGAATCAAAAGCTTAGTGTCTGATATATATATAAGTTTCCTTAATCTATTGCTAACCGTATATATATGCTTCTTCCAATTTAATTAAAACGATTACATGGATAACAATGGGTGCGAAGTTTAAGATTTTTGGGTGAGTTCACCATAGTTTTGGCAAAGCAGAGAAATTTAGTTTTATTTATATTTAGTGACAGTAAACTGTCTTCAAGCCACGCTGTGATAATAGACATGCCTTCTTCGGCTAGTTGTCGTACATTCTCCCAGGTGTCACTATGAAAAAGTATAACAGTGTCATCGGCAAACATTTGTAACTTAGCGCCCTTAATTTGACATTTACTTAAATCATTTATGTACGCTAAAAATAGCGTCGGACCTATAGTACTGCCCTGTGGAACCGCGTAAGATCTCACACATCATTCACTAACATAATTCCCAACTCTAACACATTGCTTTCTATCAGTGAGGTAGTCCTTTAACCACAGAAGTGCGTACTTACTATAAACTAATTGTACTTTAATTCTATATACGATCAAACAGTACTAGTCCCTACTACTTTGCGTTATCTATTCGAAAGGTTAAGTTAACTTAAGTACAGAATACACATTTCGCTTACAGCCATTTAAACTTTTAGTTAAACTTTTTTGCGAGGTGATTGTGTAACGTAGCGACATCTACATGTTCTTTACATAAACATGATGACTGGTGGACTAAGGAGCTGCTAGCGACATCTGTCGAACCTGTTATACGACTAACAAGTAAACAAAGCCACACAATTCGAGGACAGGAATGTTGCCACTTCCGCGCCATATGTTTAAGGACCAGCAATATTTGTGTACCATGTTCATTTAAAAAATTGACACAACTACTTAATTACCATTTCACACTAAACAAACATCATAAAGTTTTATGATGTTTGCTAAGGATAAACATGACTTTTTATTGACCTGTTCTTTTCTTACAATAAATGTACCTAATGTAACTTAAGTAACTTAATAAAAGAGTGCAATATGCTACTTAGCCTCATAAATGAAAGTTTTTTAAGTGTAATTGTTCGCATTAAGCTTTACCAGTGCGGTCCAAAAGTTTCTGGCTTTAGAAATTTGACGGTTTAAAATAAAAATGTCATGTGATTGTCATTTATTCTGCTATTTCGTGTATAGTTTTCAGGTTTCTTTTTATTGTAGTGTTGATGCGACGACATTTGGAACAATAGGAAATGTGAAAGCTGTGTTTATTTTAAAATATCGTTCCGTGATCAAGTTCCTGACAAAGAAAGGAGTTAGCCCGACAATTTATTAAATTTATATTTTTTTTTTTATTAAATGTAATTTAAATAAAATAAAATTTTAATTCATAATTAGATTTCTAATAATTAATTAATCTTATAAAAACAAGGTTAGATGCTGTGTACAGAAATACCTCTCCATCATTTTCCCCAACTTTTCGTTTAGGGCGGGAGTCCATTGACGACGAACCTCGCTCCGGCCGGCCTGTCGAGTCGAGACACTGTCCAGTCCACCGTGGACTGTATAAAATTAGTGGAAGAGGAAGTTCTGAGTGACCGAAGACTCAAAACTAAAGAAATAGCGGCAAGAACAGGGCTTTCTAAAACTTCAGTTCTAAGGATTCTTCATGAACATCTTTACATGAATAAAGTTAGTGCCAGTTGGGTGCCCAAACTTCTTTCGCGCTTGCAGCGAAGTGAGCGAAAAGCGTGTTCTTATGAAGTTTTAGAAGAAAACACGGAGCGAGTTTTCTGGAGCCAATTGTTATGGGGGACGAAACCATGGTATTGCACTATGATCCTCTCTCAAGGGAATCGCTAGAGTGGCGCCATCCTGGTGAAAAGCCTCCTAGGAAGGCTAATTTAACGCAATCCACCTAAAAGATAATGGGTACATTATTCTGGGGTTGTCACGGAACACCTGGGTAAATGGCAGCTACTACGCCACCTTTATTAAGCAGTTATAAAAGCTGATATAACAGTAAAAAGTGAAATTAAAAATAATTTACGGGCGATCTGAGGTCAAGAAGTGGAAGGGGGTGGGTTTTAAAGGGTAAAAAACAGTTTAACTGGATTTCCTGCAAAACTACAAGTCTTATGAAAAAAAGTTAAATGGCAAAGTTGTAGGTAATAAAAATATACAGCTTTTGTATTTACACTTTTGTAACATAACCAGAAAATTTATGTGAAAAATTCAAATTAAAAAAAAACAAGTTTCTGGTTTTTTATTTTTATCTTTTACAAAAACATTTTTTTTTCACGAAATTTGATAAAAACTTACTTATTTGCTTTATTAGGTCAAAAACTTTTGGTTCTACCCTCGTATCTGCTACTACATAGAGACGTAGGTACATAATTATCTCAGCCAGACGTCGCGATCTAACGATAAGAGTCCATGACACCTAGAAAATGACCATATAACATAACATAATTAACGTTAAAATTTTGACACTGCAGGGATAACGACCTCATCTCTGAAAGAGGTTACATATACTACATAGGAATAAGGTCGCAATCCATCACGCCAAAGGTAGACGATTTCCTTACGATGTTTCCTTTACTGATTTTGAAAGCAAACTAAAAGAAGCTAAATGTATGGCTAACGTACATTTTACTCGATCGACAGGGTATTGAGTCAGTTGATACCTAACGCGCCGCGTATTAGCACTCAATACTAATCACGAACATCTTACTAAACCCTCTCCAACTGCCGTGACCCAAATTTCACAATGCTACTGACGTGGTCGACTCGTGGACACCACTGTTATGTCTTTTATTACATTATTTTTGCAGTTAAAATTGATTAAAGCTATTTTAGATAAAATACTTGTTTATCGTTATTTATTTAAAATAATTACTTTATAAAATAAAAACCCTTTTAAAAAATAACCTTGTTCATATTATTATCGCAAAACAACTAAGAAAAGTAACGCCTATCAAAAAATATCCAAAAATAAATCCGCGTGACTATTTATTAGCATAAATGTTATTTGTTATTAAATTTAACATTTAAAGTAATCGCAATAATAAGTTTCATGGATATTTGATGGTTCAAAATCGATATATGTATAGTTTTAAACTGCCACTTTTTTTTACTTTTTTTTTTATACATTGATATGAAGCATTTCAAGATTTACAAGCCAATCGGTTTGGAATAGTCAAACCATTAGTCCATAGTTTACCTCTTTACTTTGAAATTTGACAGTAATTTCAAATTTCTCCCAGTCTTTGAAACAACTTGAAATTTTAAAGGAGCAGAAAGCAGGTAATTACTTAAAATTCTCGTGCAAAATTCACTTATAATCTTGATCTAACACTAACATTATATTACATGTTTTTCCTACTAATATTATAAACGTGAACCTAGTGAGGACAAATGTTTCTTATTCTTTTACGAAAACACTACTGAACCAAACTTCACAACGTTATAGCTTGTGCATCTGAATAGCTCACAGGCCATAAATCAAACTTAACGGGGGCAGTTATAAATGTATCTTTTCTTATCATATTATCACTGTTATCACATGCTTGAAACATTTTAAAACTATTTCACTACTAATTTATGCCTATTATCATCCTCATAATCTTAAGTCTATCTGTTGGTCACTACTTTCAAAAATCCGACCTCCTTGTTTAATGGGTCTACAATTTTTGTTTGATTCATTACAATCTTGAAATATCTAAAAAAATAAACACAAATTAAGTAAAAATAGAAAAATAACAATTCTACTGTCGAGTTGTCTAGGAGACAGTATGGATATTTTTCATTTCTTGTTTCGTGGTAGTCTATCAGATACTGACGTTAACACTGACGTGGTAGATTGGTACATACGCAACCACTGCAGAGAGCAATATACACCAGGCACAAGCACTTGCGGCGACGTGTATTGTGAAAGTTCTGAATGCACAAGTATCGTAATTTAAAAATAACGACATAATACATGTTTTTGTGATATGCGGTGTCCAGTGGACTACTCTTATTTGATGTCAACTTAATTAATTAACTTAAACTTCCTCGACTATTCTGACTATACAAGGCGGTCCTTCGATCCGGAGAGTACTGCAGTTCTCGTTTTATAGAAAACACTAAGTAGGGCTCTAGTAAGTCTGGCTCGACTGGCTTCTCCTTCCCCGCCTTCACCACCTTCTCTGGTTAAACATCGTGCGTGTGTTTGTGCAGACACCGCTGCGGCCTGGACTGGCACCAGCAGTGGACGAACATCGCTATCGCGCTCGGTGCCACCGTGGCGCTACTACTGCACTCCCAACAAACTGAGAGCACCTACCGACTTGACTTCATCTGGAAACTACAAGCCAACGGTACCACCCACCATTTTATATATTGTACTTTATTTACCTAGAAGATTTGTAGCATGACAATTTTGATTGCGTCGCTAACACTTTTGCAGGATGTATATTATGTATTAGGCCCAGGCCGCAATACGGTTAAACCGCCCCGTTTTTTAAGCGCTTGAATTTGTGACACGGGAAACTAATACAAGCGGCCTCACTGCGTTCTTTTTCCGCGGCTGATTTTCACTCGTGATGTGGTAGTTTCTGCGGTTATGCGCGTTTAACCGCGCTCGGGGATATAACGTAGAACGGCGTGGGCCTTAGTGCATATCGTTAGATAGCATAGATAACTTTAATCTTAAAAATAGGATCAAATGGCATTCAAAAGTTTTCAAATTATGACAAATGGCCATTTTTTAGGGTTCCGTAGCCAAAATTGGAAAACGAAACCCTTATAGTTTCGCCATGTCCGTCCGTCCGTCCGCAGTTTAGCTCAGAGACTGTTAGTGCTAGAAGACTGTAATTTTGCATGGATACACATATTACTTACGCCGACAAAGTGAAAGAATAAAATCTTAAAAACCATTTTTTAAGAAATTTACATATAGGGTAGGTTCCCCTAGGTATATGTAAAATGGGGATGTGTTTTTTTCTCACCTACCTCATCCTGTGAGGTATCGTTAGGTAGGTCTTTTAAAACGTTTAGGGTTTGTCAAAACCATTTTTAGATTTGGGGATCCGTTTGTGACATCTTAAGCTTTAAAGTACAAATTTTTGTAAAAGTCAAGTGCAGCCCCCCCCCCTCCTCCGTCAGCTAAATGGTTGATGTTAGATATGTGAAAAAAATCACGGTAATAGTATATATAGTGATATTAAAAGCAAAACTATCACAGCTAGGTAGGCTTTACGAGTTAACAAGTACCAGCTGATCAAATGAGAAGTAACAACATTTTGGTACAAATTCCCTTGAAAATTATTATTATATTTAATAAAAACAACAGAAAACCCACTTCTTAAGCCGCATTATTTGAATGGAGGGGGGGGGGCCTACGGAACCCTACATTGTGCGTGGCCCGACATGCACTTGCCCGGGATTTTTGTCTAATTCTATCATTATCAATTCTGTGAATGCAAGTCATATAAGTATCTAAATAATAAGAAGAGTATCGTAGGAACTTGTTTCTGTAGTCTTCACTGCTGCGTTTGTGAATTCTACCGTGTTTGTAACTTTATGGTGGTGTGTGCAGACGAGAAGGAGGACATGGAGCACCTGGAGGCGTACAACCGCAAGCTGCTGGCCAACATCCTGCCAGAGCACGTCGCGCAGCACTTCCTCAATAGCGACAAGAACATCGACGTAAGTGCCACTTACTGTCTGCGCCTCTCTGCATTCTATCTCCATACCCAAACCTTCAAAGCCAATCGCTCGATTTACTTTACTTACGGCCGGTCTCAATAACGTGTCTACCATAAACTGTCTGTTAACATGCCTAACTTAGGTCTAAGTGAATCTGACATTTGTGCGTTTGAATAACCGTCGATAGATAGAAAATTCTACCTCTGACTTAGAACTATCTTTGAGAGGACTCTAGTTAAAGACAGACTTCATAGAAAAATAACATGGTGCGTTTCAATAACGCTTTTTACAGCTTACTTTAGTTGTTAGAACTTAGATACTAGCTATCAAAAGTAGTTAAGTTAAACTGTAAGTCACTCACACACCGGATCTCGGCAGTGTGACCCTTCTCTAAACAAGATGAAGGAACTCCACGCTTGTTCAAGATGTCTGTGAACGTTAGTTTATAATCCCAGGAACTGTACCACGAGCAGTGCGAGTCGGTGTGCGTGATGTTCGCCTCCATCCCCAACTTCTCCGAGTTCTACGTGGAGCTGGAGGGCAACAACGAGGGCGTGGAGTGCCTGCGCCTGCTCAACGAGATCATCGCCGACTTCGACGAGATCCTCGCCGAGGAGCAGTTCCGTTACATCGAGAAGATCAAGAGCACCGGCGCCACCTACATGGCGGCCTCAGGTCTGCTCGACTACCGTCGTCGTCTGACCGCGTTCATTTTTAGGAGTAAGTTAACGCTCGTGTACGCTGAACGTTGCAGGTCTGACGGCCGCGACGCGCGACTTGCGCGGCTACCGGCACGTGACCGCGATGGCAGACTACGCGCTGCGCCTCCGCGAGCAGCTCCAGTATGTCAATGAGCACTCGTTCAACAGCTTCCGGATCCGCATCGGTAAGTGCGCGGGCCCCTCGCTGAGCCTCACGCGAACTCGCTGAACGCGCGAATGTTGTTGTGCTCTGGCGAAGTGTAACTGTCGGTGAGATAAGTGAGGTACCAGGTCTGTAATATTGCGCAGGCATCAACATCGGGCCGGTGGTGGCGGGCGTGATCGGCGCGCGCAAGCCGCAGTACGACATCTGGGGCAACGCCGTCAACGTCGCCTCACGCATGGACTCCACCGGACTGCTCGACCACATTCAGGTCTGCATACACGTACACCACGATACCTACACGACGTTCTATGATGTACCTTCATAGTATAAGTGAGCGATGCCTCGAGCTGGGATTGCTAAATCGACTTCAAATGCAAGCGACGCGATTAAGCCGACGTTCGTTAGTCAATTAATTACTTAGTATTAAGTAGGTATGCACTGCGATTGTGGTACCACAATAACGTCGACGCTTTGTGACTTTGATTAAAGCTAGATCATTTGCTCCGGCGAATCACAATGTATTCACCACTATCCTGTACTACAGACAATTATAAATAATCCGTTGTCATTAACGTTTTCCCATCGTCGTCGGTCGCCAAAGGTGGAACCATTAACGGCGATATAGACTCAGTATGGTGAATAACGCGGTATGTCACATGGCACGTGGCACGTGACGCGTGGCATCGCGTATGTGACGCGGGCGGGTGTTGTGCAGGTGACGCAGGAGGTGTACGACATCCTGGCGTCGCGCGGCTACCGGCTGCGCTGTCGCGGCACCATCGACGTCAAGGGCAAGGGTAACATGGTCACTTTCTTCCTCGAGGGCGTCGGCGACTCCAACCAGAACGACCCCGGCGACCCGCCCGCCCAGGACCCCTACAATGTGAGTTTATCTTCTACTTTGTTGACCTTATCATCTATTTCATATTTGACCTTCGTGCATACAATTGTGACTGTAGATTTGTATTTTGGCTACCAAGTTAATTTCTAATGCAGAACCCGCAGCCGTCGACGTCGGGCGAGAGTGGCGGCGGTGCGGGCGAGCTGGCGGGCTGCAGTCGCTCCGCGCGCCCGCTCGAGACGCTCTCCGAGGGACAGCCCGACGAGGAGCCCGGGCCCTCGCCCAGGGCCTCCATCATATGTGGTGCGTTTTGTATTACTCACTACTACTTCTGCTTCCGCGTTGCCGCTAAACGTGAATAAAGTAACGTTAAAGTTGATTAAAACGTACAAACTGACAATAGTCTGTCTATAGTCTGTGTATGGTGCATGCAACCTATCTTCCAATTGCTTCATCACATTGCTTCAACTCGCAAAGAACGAACGAGAAAACTATTCAGAAGCATCACATATTTTGCAAAACTTTCTATATATAGACGATTTTATTTATGGTCAGAACTGTATTGGGTCTGCGAAGAAACTAGTATCAGAAATGATTACCATACTGAAAAAAAAAAGAGGTTTTAACTTACGGAAATAGGCTAGCAATGAGCCCCTAATTTTAGAAGGTTTACAAGAAGGGCAGAACGCTGGATATACTTTTACTCAGACCACGCATCAAGTTTAAAACAAACTAACTAACAAAACTTTGGGCATGAACTGGAAAAAAGACAGAAGGACTGGCAGAAGATAACTATATATTTAATTGGAATTTACCAAAAAAGAAAAACCTAACAAAGCGTGTTTTACTTGGCGAAATAAGCAAACTATACGACTCGGTCGGTTACCTGTCGCCTCATACGATAAAAGCAAAATTACTCATTCAAAAGGTATGGGTCATCAAAATTGACCGGGATAATAGGGTAGGATAGGGGTTCGAAATAACTTCGGGATGGGAAACGCTAAGAAAGGATATACCGACTTTCAACAAAATAAGTATCCATAGATGGCTAAACTGTACAGATGAAACTATGGAGATTCACGACTTATGTGACGCAAGCGAAAAAGCGTACGCCTGCGTTATTTATAGTCGTGTAAAAAAGAGCAACAGTGATTACACAATAACGCTGATTACCGCTAAGGCAAAGGTGGCGCCGCTTAGCGAAAAGATATCTCTACCGCGCATGGAGCTCTGTGGTACTTTATTACTCGTTAAGTTTATTGAGAAAGTCAAAGCAACTCTTCCCAACAAACAAGACAACTCTCTCGACAAATCTCAAAATACACTGTTGGAGTGACTCTAAGGTGGTATTAGCAGTACCTACGTTGCTAATAGAGTAGCACAAATACATAAAATTTTGCCCGCAAGTCGATAGAGTTATGTAAAATCAGAAGAGAATTCTGCTGATTGCGCGACTAGAGGAATCTATCCCACATAACTTCTTAATTTCGTCCGCAATGGTTACAAACTAACAGCTTAAATAATAAACAAAAACATGAAGCATTAACCTACTTTACAAACAAGGAACTTAAGGAACTAAATGCTGCCTAGCCGTTTACTCAAATTGCGAAATCATATCGACATTATTAAATAAACACAGCAGTGGTTAACGTGTAATTTGAGCACTTGGGTGGATTCTACGGACAATGAATAAAAAGAAGCCAATGAACTCTATTAATAACTTAACCGACAGTGGCAACATAAAGAGTTTGACACCTCAAGGAATAACAAATGCAACAAAGTGCTTGATTAAAAAAAATATTCAAGGTGAATACTTTAGAGAAGAAATAGAATGCTTAAAAAAGAATAAACCCGTATTAACGACTGCCTCTGTGGCGCGATGGGAGGGTGTCCGAATGCTACGCCAGAGGTCGTGGGTTCGATTCCCACACGGGATGTTCCGAGTCTGGGTATACTTTGTGTCTGTGACTTGTATGTTTGTAAAGTCCCCCGCGACACAAGGCTTGTACCCTACTGCGGGAGTCGTCTGTTTCTAATAAAAAAATAAATAACCAGAAGTAACTTAACTACATAAACTAACACCCTTTCTCGACAAAAATGGGTTACTACAGGTAAAGGGCAACTTGCTTACTCAATTTTACCTGCCGAATCCAAACATCTCATGATAATGATTGCCTGCTACAGGGAGACTAACGGAGGTTCTTATTCAAGAAGCTCACAGCAATACTCCCCACGGGCGAGTGAGACTAACATTAGCTCACTTACGTCTTAAGTTTAGGATCATCGGAGGAAATGCAACAGTAAAGAAAGCATTATGCTTATGCATAAGATGTCATCGTTTTAAGCCTCAACGCAACCACCAACTGATGGCAGACTTACCAAAAGAACGAGTGGTGCCGAAGAAACCATTTTCAAACGTCTGTGTAGACTGCACGGGACACGTATAGGAGGAGATCAACAAGGGGAGAGGAGTGATGACTTGCAAAGCATATATTGCTATTTTCATTTGCATGGTGACAAAAGCGGTACATTTGGAATTGGTACCTGACCTTACTACGCAGACTTTCATTGCCGCCTTCAGAGAGAGAGTCACTTACAAGTTCAGTAGCATTTTAACTCACCTCTCTGGCCGACAGCTGGTGGCCTGTGGAAGGCTGCAGTAAAGTCTATGAAATACCATCTGAAGCGTGTATTGAGCGAACAGAAGCTTACTTTTGAACAATTTTCTACATTACTAACTCAAATTGAAGCATGCTTGAACTCACGTCCGGTTTATCCCTTATCTGATGACGTGAATGATCTGGAATACTTAACTCCTAGCCATTTTCTTATCGGCGGACCTCTACTACCCCTACCAGAAAAGAGGGAGGCTTATAGAACAAATGAACTTACACATCAGGAAACGTTGGTCAAGTGATTATCTCCATCAATAACAAATAAGACGTAAGTAACGGCAACCTAAAGAAAACCTGAAAGAAGGAAACTTGGTAAATGAAAGATGAAAACTTACCTCCAAGAAGGTGGGGCTCGAAAGAGTGATGGAACTTCAACCTGGCTCAGATGGGAACGTAAAAGTTGTGATGTTAAAAACTCAAAAGTGGCAAGTAAAAGGACCTATTAACAAACTTTCACTTTTACCACAAAATCCAAAGACAGTCAAAATAGAAGATGAAAAGCAAAAAGAACCCAACAAACTAAAAAATGCAATAACTAGCAAGCAGGCTTACTTTACTTCTGACTATAATAACAATAAAATCAGCAGAATCAGCACTAATTACGGCCAACTATAAGGTTACAAATATAGAAAGTGATCATCCCATTTACTTTGACGCAGCTGGCAAATTACAAGTGATACATGACGAGTGGGCTCTCCTAGTCTACTATAACTTGACACTGTATTGGCAAGCAACAGGATAAATGAACTTTTATGTACTCGTAGATCAAATGGATAGACTTAAGAATATCGCACCAATTTACTCCATGCACTTCCTTAATCAGTCATTTTCGAAACGAACTGCGGCTGACTATAACTCTATGATATTTTCAAAACACTTCGATGGGGTCGGAAATCTAGCGAGAACACTATTTGGGCTGCTAGACCAAGACTTTGCCCAAAAATACGAAAAGAACATTTCGAATTTTTGGGCAGTAAATGAAAATTATTTACTTCAATTCCTAAAAAATGAAGCATTTATAACAGAAGCAGAAAACAATGTCGTCAAAAACAATACAGAATTCATGAATAAACAATTTAATTTAATCCATGCCTACATGAACCAAACTTGCAACATTCTCAGTAAAGTTGAAATCAGAGCAGAACTATTTGGGATAAATGATATTAATTCAGCCGCTATAACATCAACTCTAATTTTGGCTAATTTAAATCGAATTTAAGCAATGTTTATGAACGCACTCGTAAATATATACAGAGGTTACTTAGATACACATCTTCTGTCAGCATCTCAGATAATCGAACAGCTGAATATTATATCTGGCAAACTCCCACAAGGTCTTTTCCTACCCAAAAAGGACATCGAAAGGGATTTTCAAGAGATTTGTATTCTCTACTTAGCGATGATGACTATCAAATTTATCGAGTTGTACCTATACCATTCCACAGAAACGAACAATTAAAAATAGTAAAGCTAATTTTCTTGCCATTAACTTCGTAAAAACTAATAAATAACATTAGAGGAACAGCATAATATTATGCATCAATGTAATTGATACACACAGGGTAACAATGCCCCATGAGAGGCCAAGTCTTTAGTCAGCAAACGTCACTGTCGTGTGTCATCCATCAATTACGTAAGTTACAAGGAAACATGGATCAAGTTGCACGAACCCAACCTATGATTGTTTACATGATGCAATAGACAGCTGATGCGCGTTATATGAACCGATCAAGTTACGCCGGCGATCATTGACGGGACTGGCAGCTTTAAAACCTAAATGTATACTACAGAAAAAAGATGACAATCACCTAGGAAGCAACTTTTATATGGGCACAAATATTTAGGTACCGACTCTTAATTCTGCAATTACACTAAAAATACACTACCTACCTACCTAAATAGGTACCTAATGTAGAACACGAGCTAGCTTTCCAAAAGGAACATGAGAAACTGCCGGTGACTTCTTTGTTGTTGGGAGGACTTACTTCGTTTGCTGTCTACATCTGTTTTAAAAAACGAGCTTTAAAGGCAATGAACACAACTAAGAAAAGAGAACCTCGTCAGAAAGATGACACTGAAGTTAATATTGAAATGAGAGAGATACGACGCTCAGCAGCATCGGAACCAATCTCCAGTGGAACTGAACGACGATTGAATTTTGAAGAATAATGCTTATTTATTTGATTATATTTTATTTTTATACACATTGTTTAGATATACAATGTAATGTAATTTACTATATAACTTTAAGTATTGAATAACCAACCTTTTTCCTCAGGAGCAAACTGTGCTTACATTGCAACCTACATTTTACTCGATCGACGCGGCGCTTTAGGTATCAACTGACTCATTAGTGGAATACACTAATGAGTCAGTTGATACCTAACGCGCCGCGGATTAGCACTCAATACTAATCTCGAACATCGTACTTAAATTAAAGTAAATAGTTACGGGAATCTATTCTTTTATGTCAACTCAATAAACTTAAGCTAAACATCCCTCGATTCTTCTGAATGTACAGTGAGAGTGTCAGTGTCCAGTTACTGTTGACGTAACGTTACAGAGACACTGTCGGGCAGCGCTAGGCGCGAAGGCGTGCGCCGGCGCCTGGAGCGGCCCACGTCGCTGGCCGAGCGGAGCGCCTACTCCGCGCACCGCTCGCTGGGCGACATCGAGACCCTGCTGGAGGCCACGCCGCGCCGAGCGAACAGCCTCGCCGACTTCTGGACCCGGCGCCGCAACAGATGCAACAGCACCGTCATCAACGTCATCGAGAACCCGATGCACGGCATGCTCGACGCCGCCGGCGCTAGCGCCTCGGACGAGAGCCCCGAGTAAGCCGACCCGTCGGCTCGTCGCGTCATCTGTGCCTCAACACTGCTGCTGCGACCTACAGTTGCTTCTATATTTTCATACGTTTTGTACAGATCTCGCAAGTGTAGGTCGTCGCTCGTGTTGTACAAATAGGTAGTACAAAATATCGAGAGTACAGAAGGCTATGTGTACGCACCTCGCTCGAGCCACGCACATCTACGTGTGCGTCATCTTTGACGAACACGGAATTAAACACCGCTCAAGATCAATTTGTTTGGCACGGCGATGTCTATCACGCCTTGTAGCGAGGTTACCTTCTGTACTGTCGGCACTTCGTACAGGCACAGCCTCCACGGCGCGCATCGTCAGCACACTGCACTCTGACCACCAACTTATAACGTTCGATTGTTCTCATTTACATTTATTTACTTACTTTATTAAAAAGTTACGGCATGGCCACTGTGTTATTGGTAACACAATGGCCATGCCATATAAAGAGATGCTATCTGTGTAAAAATAAGGAATTGGCTTCATTGTGTATTGTGGGTTGACGCAACGATACCGATGAAATCCCGGATATGACCCCTCGCCAATATTGACGAATTCCAATTGACCACCGACCTGTTGACTCCCGGCCCCGGGTGTCGCGCCGGTCGCTCACCGATTACACGCGCTGGTGGCGAATCGACCGGCGACCACGCGACGCGACCGGCGACCCACCATGAACGTTGCACTTACTAGACATAGTTAAGGTTCGCGGTTGTGTACAAAAGTAACTAGAGACTGCTGACAGCTGAGAGTGAGTGACGTATGCGGTACACAAACCTGATGGATTTTATTCACTTTTAATATTACAATAGTTCCGCAGGTATATTCCGTATAACATTGTAACCGTATATAAATATCTACTTACCTATTGTAATAATTGTATCTAGAATGTTGCTGTACGTCGACTATATATTATCTAAACGTAGTTTAGTCGCCGCCTCGCGCCTCGTCGATGATTGTAGTCGTCGCGAAATGTACCCGCGACGACTACTACCTACAGTGCACGCTGTCGAGTTGAGAACAATACGAATAACTACCTATCTGTGAACCTAACAAGTCGCGGACCTAACAAGTCGCGTCACAAACAACCGAGGCGTCACAAGGGCGCAGCGCGGAGCGGCGCTCAATATCATATAAATAACGGCTCTGCTTCTGACCGAGTACCCCGCACCACCACTCCCCGCCGACTACACAGACTACATTGTATAGTCATTGATAAACGAGCTTATAGTAACTCATATATTATAGTGAAGTAAGGTTTAATGGTACGTACCCAGTGGGGCGCGAGTTAGTAGCGATGACCGGTGACCGGTGACCGGTGACCGGTGAGGGTCGCGCGCCGCCGACCGCTATGGCTACCTGCGAGGTGACCGCTCCATGCGGTCACCTCGCAGGTTGAACCGCGGGCTCGCGTAGGAACGAACAATCTCAAACTTAGCACTAAGAACTGATAATGTTATGAATGTTTATAGTTATTAGTTAGTAATTAAGTGTGTCGTAGTTATGATATTATCCTGTGACAGAATGTTACTTACAGTCAGATCAATATTAGATGTAGTGTGAGGTTCCCTTATTGGCAGCTGTCCTGCGGGGCTCGGCGCGGTCCCCGCGAGGCCCGCCCGTCCTCCGCACTGTCGGGTACATAGCTGCAACAACCAAACAATGAAGTCATATACGTATACGAACAATATATTGAATAGCCCATATAATCCTCACGTAGATATAGATATAGATGTAGCACAATGTTTCGTTACGTTCGCACGTAGTTCACACTATCGAAGTGGAAGGTACTGATATTTGCATCTGCTGGCTCTACGGAACGTTCAGGTAATGGTTGCGCACCGCGTGAGCAATGGACTGATATACGCTTTGGACTGACTGTTACAGACGATAGTGTGCCGCCGTGTACATTACGCGATTTTAACATAATAATATTATACTTAATATAAACTATCATCGTAGAGTCGTCCCCTCCCCTCCCAAACCCGCACTCCCCAACCCCCAACCCTCGGCACTATACTCTGACCAACACCCCGGGTCCAAGCTTTATATCAAATTATGTTCCTTCATAGTAAAAAGTTTAAATTTTCGTTTATCAATTACCACAATATTATATAAAGTATGTGCGCTAAGTAAGTAATTCGGTTTGACAATTGCTCCGTTATTCTCAAACCGTAAAGTATAAAAATGGGATGAAAATGTAATGATTACTTACTTATATGATCAGGATCTCTATCTACATATTGTTAGGGTTTTATTTATTAAATAAAGTATTGTCTGGTTGCTATGACAATACCGCATAGAGTCGTTTCATGCAATTATTTTCACATCCAAATAAATAGAAACACTAGAGATATTTATTTGTGAACATATCAATGTCAAGTTGTTGTAATCACTTGTACATTTTGGCACATATTTATACGTTATTGTATTGTGTATCGTAGTCACTTGATCGCAGAAATATTCGCACATAACATTTATAACTTATTTGTGACATCGACGGAAGGTGTCACTGTCACTCTCCAGTCTCCAGTGTCCCTCTGCCCTAAAGGAATACACACGCGTGACACACGTGACACGCGTGACACACGTGACACACGTGACACGCGTGACACACGTGACACGCGTGACACACGTGACACACGTGACACACGTAGACGTACGTTCGCAGTAGTGTAGCGTAGGTAGTGTTAGCACTTTAGCAGTTATATAACGTAGGTATATAAGTAAGTACATACATAGATACCATATATATATATATATATATATATAACAGTGTCGTACTCGTAACCTATCATTGGACGCATATTACTTTGTATACCTACTTGTTTTCACTGTGATGTCGTACTGAAACGAAGTTGATTTAATTAATTTAAGATTAAGCGAATTATGATTGCGACGGTCGTTGTGAAGGACCCCTCGTTTATTGCTACGGTATATTATTACTTAGGTATATAATAATAATTATATATTTATACATTAGGTATATGTCTATTTACAAAAATTATGATCCTTAACGTTTTGGATCCCAATTCGGATTCCATTATCTTTGTATTTTAAATTTGATTAATTAGGACAAAATTTATGGTATTTTTGATGTCGTATACCTACTTAGTAGTTTAATAATTAGTATGTGCCAAGGGAGGCCTCGCCCCCCGTCTCGCAGTATTGCACGCGCAATGCGCAATGCAATGTGCACTCTGCACTTGTACCTGCTCCTGTTTAGTTCCATTCTTACACTACACATAACACTATTAGTTCTAAGAACGGTACCAAATATACGACCAAACGCAAATTTAGTTGTTAATGATGGAGCGTCCGATGTTTATGTATACTTATTTAACATTTTGTAATATTAAAAAGACTCTCGCGGAACCTACAGTTTTGCTCCTTATTTTTAGTTTTTATTATAATTTTGTCGCCTCGGAGGCGTGAAGTGAATTGTGATACTTGTAGAAGGTATTATAAAGGTGCACACGCACTACGCGGCCTCGAGACCATCAACGCGCGTATCGTATCGAACAGCGCGTCACGCTACATACTTACCATCGATCACCAATTTACAATTGCCACAAGTTGTTTTCTGATTAAAATTGTAACTGTTGATTAGCAGATGTCGTACCGCGGCGACGATTCGTGTACTTAATGTTATTCGTTAGAGTAAATGTGGTAGTTGTTGTATATGTTCTCCTAAATACCTATGTGCCAATAATACTCCATAATTAGTAGGACGTGGACGGCGCGCTCACAACCAATTTTGACGCCAAACTACTTGACTGTCAGCACCACCCCAGACCTGCTCATTGCCTGCAGAAACTGTGGACGTTTTAAATACGTCATCTTGTCCAAGTTAGAAGTATATCTGTGCCGTACATCCGTTATTAGCAAGCCATTCCTTCAACGTGAGCCGCACAAGACGGTCGCCGTCCGCCGTCCCGCCCGCACCGCTGCTCGTTGATGTGACCCGCTGTTAGGTGTTAGATTTTATTATTATAGTACGTTAATGTTAATTATATTGCTATGTATTCTTCTCGATTATGTTCACCGTCGTTAGTGTCAGGAGCGACCTCCAGAATAGCCACACACAAGTACCGCACATACATTCGAGTGGAAGTAGCCGCGCACTATCATGTTGCAGGTTCGCAGGTCGTTATCCACCGCGGCAGCCGCTCCTGAGCGTGGAATACATTTATTTTTATTTTTAGTATTGATAGGTATCGCTTTTCAAACTATGGTTTAGCGCAGATAAGGTCGCTTCTCACCGTATCAGTACAACGCGAGATAATTCGAAACATGGTGTTGGCCGTCAGTGCCGGGTAGGTACCAAGCCATAGGTTAGATAGGTAGTGAATAAACTGGCAAGTGGGTGGCGATGTTATTAGCATAACTGTGTATAGTTAAACGGTCTGTTGCTTAATGTTCTGAGGATCGGGATCGTGGGCATCCAGCGCGCCCGCGGGACTCGCAGGTCACGCGTCATCTAGCGCCCGTGCTTGCGATCACGGCCCGGTTGCACTGCGATCCGTATACAACGTGTTTATTATAGTTATATTTACTACATAATTAGCATAATATAATAGATATTACGAGCTTCGCTGTACTACGTTTTGCTACGTTTCGGCTAGGCACTACTGGATAGCTATACCCAATGACGTTTTACATATAGATAGCAACTAGTTACCTGCCGTAATCCCAGTTAGCTCATCAACCAGTTTCACGACAGCATGTTCATACTGCTTGCTTAAAATAAATGCAAACTCGGAAATTTACAAATAAAATGCCATGAGGCGACGGCGAGTGCTTCGACGACGCAATAATTCCACTGCAACACAGTGTAGGATAACAGAAACGTACCTATCATTTGACGCGGATCATTTCCCTCCCTGCTGTCTGCGGGGCGCCGCGAGATCTGCTCTGTTGGGGTAAACTGGAACAATTGTTATTTTTTTGTTTGAAAACCTCAATTGGTATCTGGTGTATATTAAATGTTTTTTTTATCTAATACAATTACATATATCAATGCACGATATCGTATAACAATTATCAAATGCAGTTATGTTTAATTTCAATAAAATTAATAAATAAATAAAATTTTAATTTATTATTCAATTATTTTGAGTGAATTCTTGGGAATCTAATTTAAAAATAAATTGCATTATGAAGTAGTAGGAATTCACCCTATACTCCCTAGCTGCAATAATTCGCTCACACCAATTTGATGCTCGCTTTACCTCAAAACCTCTATTTATCTCTTTTTCTCGATGTAGGTACGGCCTATATTGTGTTGATATCCCTTCCTTTTCATTTCGTAGTATGTAATTGTGTGTACACATAGGTAACTAGCTATAGATATGTTATTATACGTAACCATTTTGTTAGCCTATAACCACTCTTAAGTAAAACCTCATTGGCCATAGCTACTACGTCTAACCGCCACAGGCCTAATCTCACCATCACTTCGTTATACAACAATGGCGACCCTTCTCTTTTAATACTTATTCATTATATATCTACTATTATTGGTAAAATATACCTACCGAATAATTATCGAAATCAAGTGTTAATTATAATCTGTGGGCGATTGACTCAAAGGCGGTATGATGACGTCACTTTACTTTTTTTTCTGATGCCATAGACTTAACGGCCCCGCGCACTAAGCAGCCCACGATGTAAGGGACAGAGCATTCTCGCCTGCAAAGAAATATGAATTCTTTCATTTTCATTACGCTCGACGAAAGAGTTACAAAACTGGCCGATATTTGAACCGCCCGCCGCAACCCAGCTGCGCACCCAATCTGCCAAGTGCGTCGGAGGTTTACTATTTATTCTGTACTCACTACGAAAATAATGTCTCTACAGTCGTCCAGTAAGCTGTCGAATATATAAACAAGTGTTAGGTCGTAACTAACTATATTTTGTTAATTCCCGTGATTGTTGTATACTGAGAATGTGTTTATTTTATACGTATTTTAAGTTTAATTGGTAAGTTAGCCGCGTGTCTTGTTTCCACTGCGCACTTTGAGCTTGAACGAGGAACAAATGGTGTTGGAACAAACGTTTAGACCTGTATGTAAGTAGGTAGATATATACCTTTATATAAGGCTGTGCTATAAATGTATAGTTTGAGTAACTATTGAGGGTAAAAAATCAAAAAGACTTCAACCTTCATAATTTGGAAGTAGAGCGTGTAATAAAGTGTTCAGTTGAAATATAGACATCAGCGTTCTCTGCATTGTTATATTACTTTCAAACGGCACTAAGTTAATCGAAGCTACGGGCTCAGGTGACACAGAAGCTTGTTATACCTACCAGACCAGCTACCGAACTAATAACTTTCATGTCCGCGTCCACGATTAATTTCGCACTAGTAGGTGATAGGGTAGATGACTGTCAAATCAATAACCTTTTAAGAAACGTCAAAACGATACGCTCCGTACCTACCTTAAAGACTCCGCACCTACAGAACGTAATGTTTTGACTAACTTGTACAAGTTTGTATGAAATACAAATTGGTGACGTCATCATTTTCTATGTACCTACATTTTTTATTTGTTTTTATATTACCTAACTATTCATGAACATGTTAAATTGTAAACAATCATTGTTATGCAGTCCATGTGGAGTGCTATTGCCTGATTATTGTAAAATAATTTAATGTTATCTACCAATTTAATGTTAAATACCCAATATAGTAAAGTGTGACCTGAGCTCGCTGCGCACGGTACGGTCACAGTAGAAATATATATATATTTATACAGTATGGAAACTAGGCCTCATTGTTGAAATTAATACCTAGGATCCGTTAGAGTGCTAGGGTTGTCTGTCACTTTTCAATTACATTTTGACTTCTCTATCGGCATTAGCGCCCTCGAAAAGCATAAAAACGACGATCGGCAAATGTAACGTAATTTTTTTTTCGCATGATGTCAATATACTTAGGTGGTTTACATTAAATAACACATTTTTATTAATAATTTTTCACCGATTTCGACATTCATTGTTACTCACACTTCATAAGTGTTGATTCAAATGTGAAATCTACATCCATAATTCGCCAAAATCTGTGTGAGTGTGCTCTTTCGAACGTTTGTACGTAGTTTCCATACTGTATTATTTATATTATTTATACAGTGGCACACTCAGGACGACGGGAACTGAGCCGAGCAGCCAACTGGACCCGTAGTTTATGTATTATGAATCAGTTTTAATGAAGAACAGGATTATTTCTTCTGTCTTTGACAGAGGTCGAAATCAAGGCAACATTTTAGGACTACACGTCTACACCTTGAAAATGGCCCTTTGAAAATTTGCATTAAAATATTAACAAACTTAACAAAATTTCTAAGAACATGATATTATTTTTATTGGTTTCCATATCTCTGTAAGTAATGCTCTACTTAAAGCTATAACGAAAATAGTTGAATGAAAATGAAATGAAACGTTAAAAGCTGCTAAGCCGCCAACGTAACAAATGATATGATTACAGATGTCGAACTGTTTAAAAATGTTTGCTTCTCGCGCCATAATAATACCTAACCTTTAACGCCAGGTAACTTTTGCTTATGCGCCGATTTTTATCGCGTCAAGTGTTAATGATTAACCGGCGCGTCGTAATCAGCGCTAGGAATAATTATGTTCTTCTCTCTAAAGTTCTGGGTCCGTGGCAGCGCGCAGCTAACACAATGGCATGAACTGTCACCTCAACCTTGCCAACAGCGCTCAGTCCCTCGCTGTCCTCGCTACAAATTATGTTAAGTTAGCGTACTCTAAACATTTCCATTTTATTGTAGTTGTATGTGCCACGCTTCCTTAGGTATTCTAATCTGTCTGATAATTGTAATAAATGGTGTTACGTGTGAATATGCAGTTTTTATTTCATAAATTAATATCTCAATGGCGTGTTATTGCGTTTTGTTCAGGTTGGCAGCTATAAAGCCCAAAGTTTGCGGGCGCGTAGCGTCTAATTTAAACCAAGGGAACTCGATACAACCTATAGTTAAAATTTTCAAAATTTCAAATATCTTTATTTCGTAAAACCAAATTAATGTTTGTTTAAAACGTTTTTTTTCGTGTACCGGTACTTTACGTGGGGACACGTAAAATAATATGATTTTTTTCTCACGTACCCCATCGTGCGGAGTTTCGGATAGGTCTTTTCAAAATATTTAGAGGTTGTGAATATCACTTTTGAGTCCTGAATATGAATAATATATTGTTGAGTCCGTCCAATTGCGCTAGGTTCGCACGTATACTGAACGCAGCAAAGGAGCTCTTAGCATCTCGGGAGACTCTCGAGATACTCAGAGCTCCTTGTTGCGTTCAGTAGGTATACGCACGAAGCTAAGCGTGAGTGCATAGATTAGTAAGCGCGAGTGGACGGACTCGATAATATATAATAGTTAATATTTAAATAAATCGATAAGTGATATTCACAACCTCTCTTTTTTTAAAAGACTTATCCAACGACACCCCACGCGATGGGGTAAGTGAGAAAAAAAAATAACATACCTACCTACTTTACGTGCAGGGGACCACCCCACCCCTTTTTTTTCAAGTTTTTATTCTACCACTTTGTCGGCGTAACTATATATCCATGCCAAGTTACAGCTTTCTAGTACTAAGGGTTCCTGCTAGTATGTTGTCAGAAAAATAGATTTTTATTTTTAAATTCTCTTAGACTATCCTGAGACCGGCCCAAACCCTATATTTATTAAGAACGCAATAATACATTTGTCTCGGGCGTATCGCTAGCGTGTTGTTCGCTTCATCTGAACAGGCTTTACGGCTTATGAGACATCTTTACGGCTTATGAGACATAAACAATCCTGAAATTCCTAATCATTCACTTTGGTCTATAAATAACCACTAAAACCACAATTATTGTTAAGTTACCTACATATCACAACTCGAACTTAAATCAAGGAATGCCATCTGTTAGGCTAAGTAGAACATTACGCAAAGAATCCGTGCGTCATTCGACCAACTGCGAAACATTTTCTATTTTTTGTTTATTACCTTGCGATCGGATTTACAAGCCCTTAACAGATTTCTTGAGAAAGTTTATTGACGGGAGAGAACTGTTCCTCCAGTGAGGAAGCCGGCTTTTATTATATATAGCAAAACTACCACAGCACGTCATTAAGTAATTGAACCTAACGCCAAACTCCGTTGATGGCCGTAAGATGGCACCACTAGTGTCAAAGGTACTGCTTTATGCTCTGTTTGTAACAACAGATACGAATTCAATTGTGGTGGTTATGGTTTTAGAACACAGAATTAAAAAAGAACTGGCAATGCAAAATTTGTATTAGAAGTAAGAAACACGCCGCGCCGGTGAGAGAGATAGGTGCAAAGTGACTAACGGCCGGTTTCAATAATCTATCCATCGATGGATTTGGCTACTAGAGGTAGAATTTTGACATATTAGGCTTATCAAATACAATAATTGCATTTTTGAAAGATAGAAAAATTTGAAATCCTGATTCAGGAATCGAACCCGAGACTTCCATAGCCAAACCGGGGCCAGAAGCGAACCACCTATCTGGACCATGTTATTAGATCTCAATTTTTTTCTATCCCTTGATGCACGTGTTAGAGGATATAGGATGTAGGGAACGTAGAGGTTGTAGAAGGTGTAAGCTGATATTTACAAGAAAAGCTTTGATAGAATTGCTACGAGTATGTCGTAGCAATTGTATGTACCTATGTAAAGCTTGTATAGATATATAACTACAATATACTATCTTATGTCAGGAATATTGACTACTTGTGTGTCATTTGAGAATGTAGACTAAGGAGTTGTAACCAGTACTTACTGAGGGATAATGGTTCTACAGAACAGTATCATAATTAGAAGACCTTGTTCTGTTCAAGAAATGTCAGGATATATTTATTGTATGTCAGTATGTAATGTGTGTGTCTGTATATTGTGTAAGGTTCCTATCACTCAGTTCAGTATTGTCGGAGTATTTATTCAGGGTAGTATAGAATAATACAAAGTAACAAATGGCAATCAGCATTATATTGTCAAATACAATTCACTCTGGTTATATCAAGGGATTGGAGTAGGGAGGTATGCTAGTGTCACTTCCAAGAGAACCTATTGCCTAGGAAAAGAAGTGATAAGAAAACTAGGCCGTCTCCTAATAAAACGTTTGCCATATACATTTGCAATATGATATTCACATAAGGAATTTGCAATGTAACCAATTGACTGAGACTGAGATATACCATTGCAATGTCTTACTATACCTATTACTACAAGCCAGATGATATACATAACTTACAGGACAATAGATAATTAGACACCTTGCAATATCTTTTAATCAGTCAATCAGCTAATATACACAAACATTTTACACAGTACAGAAAACACTATTTATACAATACAATAGAAACAATATAAAGAAACTTTGAATAAGGATCGCACCTTCGTCGTCGGATGACACCCAGGGAAAGAGAGCTAGGTCAGAATGTGTCCTGCTTTTATACTTTCTTTCTACTAACAATTTCTATTATGTGGGTAGAATGCCACAGTTATAACTTTTTAGGTACATTATAGATATTACCTAAGCAGTGTTTCTAACATCATTCTACATTTAGATCGTTATACAACAATTTATATAAAGATATAGACACTAGATTACATAATCCAAACAATACAAATAATAACTGTAATAACTATATTGTTTCATCAAATACCTACTTAAGTGGGTAGGATCCCACATTAGAGTTTGTTTAATAGGTACATCTGTGATAGAAGAGTTTAGTCTAATTAATTAATGATATTATCAGTTGCAATTACATTTAGTATATTCATTCCAACCTCTGCAATGCATTCTCATATCTAATATCATAAGCATCATAAACAACTGACACAGTATTAATCACAATACAAACATCATCCTTAAATATCTGTGGGTACATCTATAATATAATTAGTTGATTTATTAGATCTCTGAATTGCTGTGCCACAAGTAGGTATTTCATACAGTATAACATAACTACCAAACATAGTTTTGCAGACACGGATGATCTTATAATCATCGCTATGATAACCAGTCAATACATTGTGATGGTTACACCGTCATCAGACTCCAGACCACCTCTTAAACTTATAAAACAGTTCTATCAAACCATCGTTCGGGTCTATACAACATCACATAAACTGGAACAATCAATATTCCAAAACACATCTACATAGTAGATATCAATATCCAACACATGGATTGATATATATATATATATATATATATGGCTATTTACATAGCCATATAGCCCCATATCTAACACACGCGAGTTAGGCCCTCGCATTTTTCAAATTTTTCAATCTTTCAAAAATGCAATTATTGTATTTGTAAAGTAATTGGCAAGAAATGGCTATAAAAATTACTTCAATATTAGGCTATGTCAAATATATAACTCCAGTAGCCAAATCATCGTTAGTTAGAATATTGAGACCGGCCGTATAAGAAAGAAGCACGGAACAGAAAAAACAGGTGGAAGTGCTATGCGACAAAATTACTATAGGAACCGTTGTCGCCAAACTCAAACATATAAACCGATATTCATTTATTACAAATAAACAATTCATTTGATTTGACGTTTTAATTTTACTCTTATCTAGCGTAACTCACGAATCCTACATCAGGGGGGCGATTCGCTAACTGTTCAACATCCTTACATCCAAGAGTTCAACGATGAAACATCCGATGTAAAGCGTTTCGTACTCCGTTATAATGAAATTACAGCGAAGCGAAGCGATCATAGCGCTATCTCGTCCGCGCGACTGAATTTAGTAATAAGGCTTAGATAAATGTATGGATTTGGTATGCGCGAAGCCAAAACATCCTCGCCTTCGCCGACATCCTCGCCCTCGCGCTCGCTTTTGGCTGTCAAATGATAAAGCTTTGATGCAGACCAAATGTGATCTTTATTTCACCTATTTGTATAATATATACGTGGGTGTTATTATTATAATTATATCGTCGTTTAATTTTTGGCTTGTTAAATAATAAAGTATTATTTTCAGACTAGCTGTCCCGCGCAACTTCGTCTGCGTAAATTTTCCCCGTTTTTGCAACATTTTTCATTGCTGCTCCGCTCCTATAGTCGTAGCGTGATGTTATATAGCCAATAGCCTTCCTCGATAAATGGGCTATCCATCAGTAAAAATTTCAATTCGGACTAGTAGTTCCTGAGATTATCGCGTTCAAACAAACAAACAAACAAACTCTTCAGCTTAATGATATAAGTATAGATGAGATAAGTAACTATGTATGTGACATATATAAAGACTAACTGTCGCCCGCGGCTTTTAGGTTTATAGGTTGATTTTCGCTTTTGATCAAAACGCTAAAATACGCGTTTCTTTATTTACAACCAAAAATAAGTTTTCAATACAGCTGAACACCAATTTTCACAGATCTTATTTCAAACTGACGGAGTTTCATATAGACTTCCAACCCCTATTTTACCTAATGAAAAAGCTAAATAGGAAATTTCACCGATCTAACTGACGGAGTTTCATACAATCTTGCAATCCCTATTTTACCCCCTTACGGGCTGATTTTCAAAAAACGCTGAAACTGGTATTTTTTTATTTTAAATGTAAAAGCTAAAAAGACAATTTTACCGATCTAACTTTAAAACTGACGGAGTTTCATACAATACTGCTACCCCTATTTTACCGCTTTAGGGATTGATTTTCCAAAAACATTAAAACACGTCTCACTTTATTTTAAATGAAAAAGCCACATACGAATCTTAATAGATCTTACTTCAATCCTAACGGAGTTTCATACAAACTTGTAACCCCTATTTTACCCTCTTAAGGGTTGATTTTCCAAAAACGCTGAAATACGTATATAATCCAAGTGCGAAATTTCACAGACCTCACTTTAAAACTCACGGAGTTTCACACATACTTGCAACCCCTAGTTTACTCCATTAGAGTTTGATTTTCCAAAAACACTGAAACATTTGTTTCATTTTTTTTAACCAGAAAAGCTAAATACGAAATTTCACCGATCTAACTTCAAAACTGACGGAGTTTTACACAAACTTGTAATCCCTATTTTACTAATATACCCTATTTGATTTTTTTTATTATACGATTTCTAAAAATTCGTCCTCTAAAGGGACAGAGCCAACAAGATAAAAGGCATCAACTGCCAAAGTTTCTCGTTTGTAACCCTAGCGGTTTAGGCTCTGCGTTGATGAAATCAGGCAGTCAGGACAAGTGAAATGAATTATATCCATACTATTAATATAAATGTGAAAGTAGCTCTGTTTTTCTGTCTGTCTGTTAGGCTTTCACGATGAAACAGCTAAACCGATTTAGATAAAATTTGGTATGGAACTAGCCTGAGTCCCGGGGAAGGACATGATATATATTTTATCGATATAACCGACATCCACGCGGGCGGAGCCGCGGGCGAAAGCTAGTAATAAATATATATTTTTTGTATGAGGGGAATCTATACATATATATTATGCATAAATTCTCTATACAAGAAATTAACAAAGAAGAAAAAATGGGATTGTTTAAATCACAGCTTAGATTTTCAAACATTAAACGAGAAAAACAAAATAAAGTAGGCTTATAGGTTATCTGAAGTAAGATTTATTACAACTATATAAAGATTTATAACTTGCTAAAAAATATGCTAAATCATTAGTAACTAATGATTTAGCACATTTTTTGAGGAAGATTGGTGGAAACCCGTCCGGACCACCACCCTTATTAATGTCTAAATTTGTGAGAGCCTTTAATATGTGCAAGATAGGTTTTTCTAAAGCTTGCAAGTAATCCTTAACCAAAAACCTGGAATAAAATCAGGGCCGCAAGCGGTCGCCGTTTTGAGACAGCGAACCGCATGTCTGACCTCAAAAGGGCGAATACTATTCAAACTAATCCTAAACGGGTGACCCAAGTCTACTGCATCACATTCGGCCTCCTGTGGGTTCAATTGTGGAGCATTTGCTTGAAAAACCGAGCGGAACGCTGTGTGCCGAGCCAGATGCATCAGAGAACTTCAGGAGTCTGAGATAATCATAATCTGGTTACTTTCCATAGATAGAGCGTAAGACAGAGCTTCAGAAATTGCAATGAGCTCGCAATGGATAATACTAATATGAAATCTAAATGAGCTTTCACTCTGAGGGTCATATAGGCAGCTCACGAATACTCTCCAACCTTAGATCGGTCCGTGTACAAATGATAATGAGAATTATAGATACAATTGATGACATTTTCCTCTTGCGTTCAGATCATGAACATTTCAAACTAAGTTGTTTACATTAAAGTTACTTAACCATGAGTCAAGAGAATACATGTGTCACATTGTGCCGGAGTGTACTGGTAACTCATGAAGATCTAAATGTGTTTTAACGAGGATTGGTATATTTTTGTTTCTCCAATACACACTGTGACACATCTTAGACAGCCCATCGATTATACATAAAGCGGTATTATTAATAATAATAATAAAAGCTTTTATTTCAGACCACAGAAATCCATTTTGTTAGTAACAATGTTATTACAGACTAGCCCGCACTCTAGCCTGTACAATTGCGACATGGCTCCCGACCATCGCACGCTGTTGACCTGGTTCCCATACCAATACTTGAAGATGTTGATAAGTTCTTCTGGTAGACTAGTGTTTTCTAACTTTTTCAATAAGATATCATAGGAAATCAGGTCAAAAGCCCTCGACAAATCTAGAAAGCATGCGTGTACTGCAGTTTGACGTTTGACATAGTATTTAACAGCGTGCTTAACACACAAAACTGCACTCTCAGTAGACAGTCCGGCTTTGAAACCGAACTGATTATCATGAATTTTTACATGTAGAGTTAGCTGCGAGTTCAACACGCTGTCAAACACTTTTGATATCACTGTAGCAAGAGATATGGGTCTGTAATTATTTTTATCTGACAGATCGGCAGTTTTATTTTTAACAATAGGTACTACAATTGTTTTAATCATTGCTTCAGGCAGGTATGAGTGACATAAACAGATGTTAAAGAGCATAGACAGCAATCTCGGTAAGTGGGGCCCCGCATGCTGCAAATGTTCTATACTCAAATCATCATAGCAGGGAGATTTACCTCTTGTCATTGATTTAATAATCGACTGAACATCTTTCGATGTACTTCTAAAACCTATGTTTTCACCACTACGAACATTGATTATAGACTGCGAACGCCCCAAGGGCGATTTGACCATAAATTGCTGTCTAAATAAATCGGCTATTTCTCCGGGGTCACTCACGCCGGCGACACACACAGGAACAGCCGGTTTGATATTAAGTTTATTATTAGTTACAGTTTTCAGCTTTCACGCTCAAACAGCTTTACCGATTTAGATGAAATTTAGTATGGAGATAGTTTGAGTCCCGGGGAAAAACATAGGATAGTTTTTATCGCGATAACCGATATCAACGCGGGCGGAGCTGCGGGCGAAAGCTAGTTATGATATTAAAAGCTATAATAATCTATATAATATAGAAATATATAAACGGCGCAGGTGCATCGGATGAACGTCCCGGTCCAGCGAGTATTTTAAAAACATAAATATATCTTGCATATTTTTCCTGTATTTCATTAATGTGCTTTGTCCACTTCAAGGATCTGTACAGCCACACTCCCAAGTATTTAACCTGTTCGACAATTTGTAAGCTGTGGTTAAGTTACACAGATACCTCTCCTAGGTTTTCCTCTACTCAATAGGCATATTTTAGTTTTAAAACCAAATCATCTGCTTATTGTGATATAAAATTGTTAGTAAAGCTGTGACAGATCCTAGCCTAAATTGAACAGCAGTGGGGATAAAGAATCACCTTGTGTGATGCCGATACCTGTTGTTACTAATTTGAATTGAAAGCTGCCTCTCATGTAAGAATTCCCACAGATAGTTACAGAGAACAGATCCCACCCCAAAGCTGTCTAAAGTGTTTAAAAGTTGTAAGCGCTATCAATGTCTATAAAGCATCCTAATGTACTAATTCCCACTGTAAACCCTACCTGAATACGTGAAACCAGTCTCGATAAGTTGTCAGCACAAGATCGAGTCCTCCTAAACCCAGTAGTATCGTCTGAGAAAAAGTTATGCTTCTCTAGAAACCACTCAAGTCTACGTGTGTACAAGACAGCAAAGCAATCGGATTAATATTAGAAATCGAACTGGAATCACCCCCAGCCTTAGGAATCGGTACTTAAATATATAATATCTGTCATTTTTTTTATTCCTGTTCTTTATTGCAATCTATCATTCGAGGTATTCGCCAATTGTTGTGTATGTCGATATATTTTGTTCAAATTTTGTTTCTCAACTCATCCGTTTCTATCTAGTTCTCAATCATTTATGAGGTCTTGAGGAAGCCTTTTCTTCAGCTTTCTAGTGGTTGCTGGTGTATTCATCAGGCTTACTGCTAGTCAGAGGTGTTTGCTGATTCGGCCCTTGTAACTTCTGGTCCTTTCAGATATTTCCTCTTTTACAGAGGTGATGCTGAGGTCTTTGTAAAAATTGTCATTGGTGACATACAAAATTAATAAAAAAAATATAATAATGATAGCTAACAACACTATAAAATGTTTACAGGTTTTTACACAGTCAATTGCTGCAAGACAATTAATGCCAACAATACCATTTTCACAAATAGAAGATGCAATCTACTGAACATCAACCGACACTAAACAGGTAAACTAAACTTGTATTTTGGTTAAACTTTCAGTAACTCAGGTTACAAACAGCTGCAGCCTTCTATTAAAATGATTCAGGTAAAACTTACTAAACACAAATTCTTAGACAGTTGATATTCAAACAAGCAACAGGACGAACTCGCTAACAATATTTTATGTATTGTGATTTCAGTGTGTGTCAACAGAAATGCCAGAATCCTCATGTACAGGGTATATTTTATGGCAATGTTCTTCTATCCCTCGTGAGTAAATCGGATAAGAAAGGCAGCGGGAATTCTGAGTGGCCTGAATATATCAAAAATTTGTGAATTGAATTCAAGAGAACTGGAATTCAAAACAAATTCTTCAGTTGGTTCATACAGACGTGCAAATAATTATTAAAAATAATACATTGTCAATTGCATAAATAGTGACCTAGTTTACCGACTTGGTGTGTTATGCGTGATTAGTTTTATTATGAACATTTGATAGTGCATTTAGCCTCAGAAATGGTAGGTAATCCAACACGAAGTCGACCGCCTGGGCCGCCGACGCACAGTGTGGGAATCTTGCAATCTAGGGAGATTTAATTCCAAATTGAATTAAATAAAAAATACAAGTCAAAAAATAATATTTATTGGTACTCAAATTAATAAAAATACTTAAAAAGTTATAGAAAATAAAGTTTTATTTAAAAAAATGCGATATGTATAAATGTTGATATTTTAGTCACTAATTTCGCTTATGGCTTCATTTACGGTGGGTACAGAAAGCAATTTTAGGACATCAGGATCTAGAGGACTCCGTTTTCTCTTTATTATAAACCTTAAACTAGATATGAAGGGGTCTGATGATATAAGAAGCATATTTAGTAGGTCGGTATTGGTGTCAACTCGTGACGTTTTTCTGGTGTAAAATTCCCTATATCTTCGGTTATCTTTGTTTCTAGCCTCTTGTGCCTCTTCCGATAATTGGCCAATCGGCAAAATACACGAAGCTATAACATCGCGGCCATGAAATAAAACTTTATGCACACTAACTGGCAAAGATATAGGTTTCTGGTTTCTTCTGTGTAGCTATTGAAGGAATCTAAATCGGCTGTAAAACCAGACCCAAGAGTCTCTAAAATTATGTGAAACCTTGTTATTAATTCTAAATTTACTCGGGTTATATCAGCAGTTATCGTAGCACCTTTGAAAAATCGGCGTGCTGTGTTGCCATCATTAGTATTACCAGCTTGCTGAGTCGGCAAATCCACTAATAAACCCAATTCATTTCTGAACCGTGTTTGTATGAGTATCTTCCTTGCCATAACCTTATCTTTATTTTCTTGACCTCTAACTTGCCACGTTTTTATATCAAGTCTGTTGGCGATATGAAGTATACCTACACTCCATAAACATAATCCAGGAATGCAAAGGAGAAAGCCCAAAAGACAATGCAGCTTGATCGAGAGGTTTCATCAAAATTAGAGACGGATTATTCATCTCTGAAGGCTTTGCTCCACATAAGTTTGAGATGAGGACGAAACATCAGAAAGAGTATAATTTAGTAGAATAGTCAGCATAAAAACTGGTTTCACTAAAATCTTAAAGCTACTTAGACTTACTTCGACGGTCGACAACATATCGATTTGCTGTTGTATCGTGTCATCCTCTTCAATTCAATTCAATTCATTTATTTGCAAATATGGGTACAATAGTAAGGTCTTACATAGTTATGGTAAGCTGCCATATTTCACCTGCTGGCATGCAAAAAATTAACATTTTCAAATTTAATAAGTAATATTAGTTAATTACTAGTATAACAAATGAGTCAGGTCCATAAAATTATACTTATACATTTTCAATTTATTTAATAGTTATGTCATAGGTTAATATTATTAATGAATACAGAAAATTATAATAATAATCACAGAAATAATAATAATAATAATAATAAAAAGCAGTGGACATATCAATAACATTTCCAATTAAAATTATCATTTAAACATTTTTATCTTCTAAATACTCTTTAACACTATAATATACCTTTTGCATCAATACATTATTTAATTTATTTTTAAATTCATGGATGTTATCAATCTTGCATAATTCTATAGGTATTTTGTTATAAATTCTGGAGATCATACAGAAAATACTCTTGTTCAACAATGATGTTTTGTTTGGTATAATTTTTATTTTGTGTTGGTTTCGAGTGCCGCGTAACCTTTCGAATAGATGAAAATTCTTTTTTACGAATATAGCTACTTCTGAAATATATATGCGTGGCAGAGTAAGCAACTTTAAAGTTTTAAAAAGTGGCCTGCAACTGTCCGTCTGTTTAAGTCGCAAAATGGCCCTTACGCACCGTTTCTGACCTTTAAACACCGATTGCCAATCAGTGGAATTTCCCCAAAACAGGACACCATATCGCAGAGTGAACTCTACATACGCATGATATGCAGTAATTACAGTATTTCTGTTTACAGTTTTTGATAGCATATGTAGTGCATAGGAACTCTTACTTAGTTTGACACAAATACTTTCCATATGAGATTTCCAGTTTAAGTTGAAGTCCACATTTAGTCCCAAGAATTTTGCAACTTCAACTTCTTTGATCTGTACTCCTGAATGAACAATATTTAAATCAATAAGAGCTCTTCTTTAATTAATGACGTAGTCTCTTTAGCAAAGTTAAATCTAATTGGTCGACAGTACCTCGTTGAAGAAGGGGCTGGATTTTGCCATACTATAATGTTATTCTCTTCAACATTTAACCTTAACTGTAAAAGGTACCATGGATATGCTAACTTTTTTTGTCATTTCGGCGGTCATTCTTAAACCGAAAAAAAATGTATGACGGTCGCACAAAATCGCAAGATTTATCAATTGTTCTCAAAAGATAAGAGTTTAAACTATAAACTTAAACATTTAAAACACCGGGATATTCAAGTCATTTTTTTTATAGACCGTTTGTTTAGCAAATCATTTCTGTAGAATGCGTAATTTTACTGCGCTTTCAAATGATGTTATTATATCAATAACTATTACTTAGATAAAATACACTCTAACTTATATATACACAAAACAATAATAAACCAATAAACAAGACTATTCGCTAATTTGATCTGTAATCTCAAGTAAAGCTGACACTTTAATGTTGTTGTTCGTATTGTAAGGGTACAACGATTAATATCTACTCACTTTAACATTTTTTAGTTATTTTTTTGACCTATCTACAAGAATTTCTAATATGTAGCTATGACAAATAGAGTTTTAGGTATAAAAAGGTATAACTATATTATCATTAATAAAAAAAAATATTTTGATTTAAATCCCCCTAGATTGCATGATTCCCACACTGTGCGACGTCCCAAAGTGAGAAATTAGTTAATTCAACACTTGAGTTACAGCAATGGATGGGGTCTATCCAACAATACCTAAATGAAATATGCACTATTTCAGCCGAAGGTAAACTGAACTCGGAACAAAAGTTAAGAGTTACCAACCTCTGCCGGAAGTTTGAAATGGTGTTGCACAATTGGCTGTCACCATCAACTGGACATCCTGCCCTGTGCGAGACTTTACACTCGTTACCAGATGCTACAAATGCCAGCTGTACTGATATGCAGCTAAAACATGCAAAACACCTAGCTCTACATGTGAACATTGCGGTGAAGATGATCATTCCATTCAAGAGTGCAAATCAAAAACAGAGGCCCTTAAATGTGCAACATGCTTACGCTTCAAAAAGCCAAACAATCACAAGACGGGTGACAACGACTACTCCACAAAAAGAGCAGCTGAACTCAGGTACATCAACTCAATTGTGTGACAATGAAGGCCCCACTTACTCGCGTGTATTTTAGAACTAAGGGTAGATTTAAGTTACCTATCGAAATCAAGATTTTGTTAGGTTAAAGATTGCAGACAATATCTTATCGGATACCAAAAATCACTAACCATACTTACACAGAATATTCGCAGTTTCACAAAATATTTATGAAAATATAGATAGTTTAAATGTTTTTCTACATAGGCTTAGTGTTCACTGTGATATAATCATTCTAACCGAGTGTTGGTTAATAAACCAGCGCGATCGCCTCCCAATAATACCGGGGTGCAATGAATACTATACCGCTACAAATCACAATCAAAATGATCGTGTCGTGGTATATGCTAAAAAATCATTAAAGGTCACAGTCGATGACCCAACTCATCAAGACTGCAATGGTTTGATTCTTAACATTGGTACAGACAACCTAATACTCCTAACTACATATAAAAGATACAAAAAATTCTGTAACAACCTTTTAAAAAAGTTAAAAATTAATTATGACAGATATGTTTTACAAAGGGCAGTTAATAACAGTAAGCAAATTTGGCAACATATTAAAAGCATAACTTACTCCTCTAAAAATCATGAATCACCACTAAATTCAGCTAACCATGTAAATAACTACATATTTTATAAATGTGGGCAAAAACCTTGCCGAGCGTATTCAGAACCAAAATAATGGCCTTGGATGTATGCAACCCCCCAATTTGGTCTCAAATCTTTCGTTATGCTTGACACTGACAAACACGAGGTAGCTCGAATTATTTCTGGCCTGAAGGATAGCTGTGTCAATGGGTCGGACAATATTAGCAATAAAATCCTTAAACTTTTTAAACATAGTACCTCCTATAACACATTATATATTTTTCGACTTTGCTTTTTTTGAAGGGATTTTTCCTCAATGCCTAAAAAAAGCAGTGGTTATTCCTATCTCTACTTCTCTCAATATCAAAAATACAAGAAAAAAATATAAATATTAGACTAATTAATTACCTAGAAAACAACCAGTTCCTACCCCTACACAGTATGGTTTCAGAGCTAAATTATCTACAGGCGACGCGACTCATACTTTAACAGATTATATTTCACAAGAGCTCAGCAAAGGGAACCAAGGCCTGGGTATCTTCCTTGACCTTGCTAAAGCTTTTACCACAATTTCTGCTCCCATCCTCCTAAACAAGTTGGAGTCTCTAAGAAGGACACAACTAAAACTTTTGGCAGACTATTTAAATGAAAGATACCAATGTATAAAAATAGATAACATTACTAGTTTGTAGTACTTTAGTGACTTTTAAATTAAGTAGGTACTATTATGATGTATAGTGATGAAATTGGTAAGGGCATTGGATCCCTAATGTCAAAGTTGAGTTCGGGACAAACTAGAATCATTAATAATTGCACGCCTGCTTTGTCCTATAGTAATATCATGGAAAATATTTTAAGATCTAATTTTAGTCAGGACAGCACTATAATTATTTTTGTCGGTGATAGCGGTTTAGCAATAGCGGGTAAGTAGATGTACTTACAGTTGAGGTAGCTCTTCAAGCAAACACAGTTTTTTACAAGTTGGATAGTTTATTACTTCACAAGCACAGATAGAAAGTCAGAGTTAAGATAGAAAGAAGGAGTAGAATAAGATAGTATGAGTATGAGCAAAGCACAAAACACGGAGAGAGAGAACGAGATTTTACATAAAAAATATAAGCGAAAGCGCGGACAAGTACAGACTGCGGAGCGCGGGCGTCGCATCGAAAAGTAGTAAATCGACTGTTTGGCTGGCCGTTGAAGCAGCGCTTGCGCCGCGATAGGCGGTGTAGGTAAAACCGGTCGACACTGCGGTCGAGCCAGCCGGCCGATTCACTACTCATAATAAAATGAGTGTGTCCGTTTGTACGTGTATAACTTAAATTATTACTATACAAGTACATTAAGATAAATGTTGATAAACTTTCGCGATTTGTACACATTATTAAAATATATATATTACGGGTCTTAATCGCGTGAATAATTTAAGGTAAAATACCTTGTTTATTGCCCCACGATTCGACCGTATTGCAACGGCCGTGAGTCTTCCCGTGACGGCCCGTTGCAATACGGTCGAAACGTCGGGCAATAAACAAGGTATTTTACCTTAAATTATTCACGCGATTAAGACCCGTAATATATATATTTTAATAATACATTAAGATAATATTGCTTATAATATATAGCATACAATAATATTTATATAAAGCTAATTATAATATAAATAATTTCATAGGTAGCTATGCAGGCTACATCACCCCCCCCCCCCCCCCTCTTGAGACTGTCAGTACAGGCGATAATAGTCCGGGAAACGTACTCTCCGGCCCAATCTTGTTGTTTTGATGCTATTTCTTCTAGTTTCAGGTTCATTGGTGGTTGGTAGTGTTACATGAGTTGGGTGTATGGTAGCATGTGTTGGTGTATTGATGTTTTTGTTAGTATATGTGTTTGTATTTAGAATATAGGCTGGCTTAAGTCGGTCTATGGAAACAGAAATGGCTTTTCCCTTTATGCGCAGTTGAAAGACCTTATCTCCGCGAAGTAATATTTCGTATGGACCAGTATAGGCAGGCTTAAGCGAGCCTATGGTTTCGTCCCTGACAAATACATGCGTGGATGAATTTAGGTCTTTGAAAACGAAAGTAGCCCTACTACCATGACGAGACGTTGGAGTTGGTTGAAGTCGCCTGGCAAAGGTCCTTAAACGCGCTACATAGTCAGACATCTCCACCGTGTCGTTGATTTTTATCTGAAATAATTCTCCTGGCAGTCTGAGAGTTTCACCGTATAGGAGTTCGGCTGGTGTAGCTCCCAAGTCCTCCTTGTAAGCATTTCTTATGCCTAGAAGTACAAAGGGTAGCGACTCGACCCAGTTTACAGTCGCGTGACATGTAATTGCTGCTTTGAGTTGTCTGTGAAACCTCTCAATCAGACCATTGCAGGCCGGATGGTAAGCCGTTGTACGTCTGTGTTGAAAACCTATTACCTTAGATAGATGATTGAAGAGTGTAGACTCGAATTGTTGGCCACAATCTGTTACAATGTCGGTTGAGGATCCAAATCTAGCGAACCGAACCGCTGAAAAAAAACAAAGCCTTGGTGTCCATCAAGGCTTTGGCTACAGTTTCAGCTGTAATATTTGGAATGGGTATTACTTCAGGCCAACGTGAGAACCGATCGATGGCGGTGAGGCAATAGCGGTAACCTTGAACCAAAGGTAAGGGACCTATGAGGTCAATATGAATGAATTTAAATCGGGCTTTGGGCAGGTCAAAGGTTCCTAGAGGCGCGGAAACGTGACGTGTGACCTTAGACCGTTGACACGCTAGGCAGGAGCGGCTCCACTGTCTGCAATCCTTTTTCATGCCCGGCCAAACAAACCTTTCAGCGACTAATGCGATAGTTGCGTTTGCGCCCGGGTGACTTAGCGAATGGAGACTCTGAAAAATCTGAAAGCGGTGTTCCTTAGTAACATATGGTCGAGGGATCTTGCTACTCTCATCGCAGTACAGTTCAGACTTCGATCCCGGCAGTTTGACTTTGGTAAGACGTAGCGATGTTTGGCCAGCGAGTAGTTCAGCCAGTTCTGCGTCGTCAATTTGAGACTGCGCCAACTTGTCTAGGTCCACTGGTTGTATGATTTCCTCGAACCTTGAGAGGCTGTCGGCGACGACGTTGTCTTTCGTGATGTCTTCGTATTTGTTTAAAAGTTGCGTAATACGTGGATTCGTTCCCACTGCGATAGTATGAATTGTTTGTTGTGTCGCTTTTTCCGAAGTTACATGCGTTGTCAGCTCTGTAACTTTGTCGATAAGTTTGCGACCTGCGACTAATAGTTTATAGTGCTCTAGAAAATCTGCTCCAATTATTGGTTGTGTAACATCGGCGATTACAAAATTCCATTTATAACATCGTTGTAGTCCTAAATTCAAGGTAAGCGTCTTCTCGCCGTAAGTCCTAATTTTAGTCCCATTTGCAGCGTATAGTGTGTATTGTTCATTTTGTAAAATTGAATGTCTCTGTCACTTTTTCGGTCGGTAATGGTGAGGCGATTGGATGGGTGGATTGCACAGAGTTTCGCCGTTGTCTGTGCTCTTATTCGTTTCCCTGGTTCCGTACGTAAGTCATTGGTTTCCAACCGCATGGTTTAATGCAGTTCTTTGCATATTTTCCGAATCTTTCGTGGTAGTAACAAAATCGATTTGCTCCTCTATAGTTTGTTCTCGGCCTCATAATCGGGAATTGTTGACGTTTCTTGAAATGATTGTGCGTGTTGGGTCGATAGCCATATTGACCTTGCTGAATTGCGTCAATATCTATCTGTAATTTTGCTAGCTGGGCTAAAATGCATGCTGTATTGTTGTCGTTTGAAGTGTCGTTGCTAACAGCTGATATTTCGGTTACTTTTGAATTCATTATTATTTTGTCTGCAATTTGGCTCAGTTTGTCAATTTCCATGTCTTCCGTAACTGCTAGAACCGTAGTAACTGATGTTGGTAAAAGCCTGAACCACAGTAGTTTAATTGTTTCGTCACTGATTTTTCCTCTCCCGAGGACTCGCATTTGACGTAATAACTGCGAAGGTTTTTGATCACCGAGTTCTGTCTCTGATATTAATTTATGAAACTGTCGCTGTTCTGTTTCTTCGTAACAATCAATTAAACGTTCCTTGATGTTTTTGTATTTATCTGTAGTCGGTGGTGAAGTGATTAGGTCACTAACTTGTAGTATTTCTTCCTTGGTTAACTTTGCTATTACTGTACAGTATTTGTATTCGTCTCCTTGCTTCTGTGGTGCTAATATGGCTTCTAGTTGCGTGAACCATAATCTTGGTTGGTCTTTCCAAAATTCCGGAATGCGGGATAAAACCGAGGTGCCAGCAGCTACTTCAAGTGTTCCTTGCTGATTTATGTTCGCCTTGCACGGTGATTGTGCCATGTTTCTTGCTGCGTATTCGTTCGTCGGGGTCACCAATTTGCCAAACTTCTTGGCAGTATATGATTAGGTATAAATGAGACAAAAGATGTAGTATAGTCTGGTTATAATTATCCAAAGGTGCATCTTATATACTAACGACTTCGTGTTGATAACAGATAGTAGAAACATTTAATAGATACTGAACGTGCGATAAGGAACATAAGATTGTGATGTAGATTGTAGATACAGCACAAAGATATTGTACTGTAACAACCCGATATGTGTCTTATGTCAGTCGTAAACTGTGAGATGAAATCTAAGTGTCTGAACTGTCTTGGTGAGCAATGTTCTTTTCGCGAATGGAATGCAAAGCAGATGGGTTTGTGGTCCGTATAGATAACAAAATTGCGCGCCTCGACCATATGCCTAAAATGTTTTATCGCTTGATAAATCGCTAGCAGTTCTCTATCGTATGGTGAATACTTTTTTTGTGGTGGGCTTAGGCTTTGGGAATAGAATGCTAGTGGCTGCCACGGTTCTCCGTTTCTGCATTGCTGTAGTACCGCACCTACCGCTGTGTCTGAGGCATCAGTCACCAAGGCGAGCTTAGCTTCGCAGTCTGGGTGCGCCAGCATCGCAGCTTCACATAGACTTGTTTTGCAGCTGTTAAAGGCTTCCATCTTCATGGGTGTAAAGTGCACCGGATGCGAACCTTTTACCGAACCAGTCAGCAGGGCGTTCAGAGGAGCCTGGTGTGGTGCCGCCTTAGGGATGAACCGCCGGTAAAAGTTAATCATACCCAGAAATCTGCGGAGCTCTCGAACTGTTCTAGGCATAGGGTACTTTGCGATGGCTTCCACCTTGGAAGGCAATGGCGTGGTACCTTTAGCTGACACGCGGTAGCCGAGGAAGGTTACCTCGATTGCTCCAAAGACGCACGTACCTGTGTTAATTACTATACCATATTTTTTAAATCTAGCGAAAAGTTGACGTACGTGGTCTTCGTGGTCTTTTCGGTCTTTCGAAAAGACCAGGAAGTCATCCAAGTATCCGTAGCAGAAATCTAAGCCGTGGATCACCTCATCGACAAACCGTTGAAATGTTTGTCCGGCATTGCGAAGTCCGAACGTCATGTACGGGAATTCGTAAAGGCCGAACGGAGTGGTGATCGCGGTCTTTGGAATATCCTCAGGGTTAACAGGAATTTGGTTAAAAGCCTTAATTAAATCAATTGTGCTGAACACTGAACACCCTGTAAGACTGAGTGTGAAGTCGTGGATGTGCCGGATCGGATATTTATCCGGTACTGTTTTGGCGTTCAACATGCGGTAATCCCCACAGGGCCGCCATCCATTCTTCTTCGGGGCCAGATGTAAAGGCGATGCCCACGGTGATTTAGAGGGTCTGGCTGTACCATCTTTTAGCATAGCTTCAAACTCCTCTTTTGCGATTTTTAATTTGTCAGGGGCTAGTCGTCGTGGTGTACATGAAACTGGAGGGCCAGGTGTAGTGTGTATGTGGTGGGCTGTATTATGATGTCGGGATAATCCCGTAGTATGTGATGATATGGGGACTCACCAAAAATAACCTTCACTGAAGAAATAGCATCAGACGGTCGCGCAGCCAAAGCCGGGGTCGCGAGCATAGTATTATTATCGATTAGACGCTTGTTTCTGCAATTAACAACCAAGTTATAAAAAATTAAAAAATCTACACCTATAATCGCCCGTGTGACGTCGGCTACAATAAATCGCCAAGCAAAGTCACGGCGCAACCCTAGCTTTAAATTAACACTAATATACCCATAGGTGTTTATCGGTGTACCATTTGCCGCACATAAGTCGTAATTAGTCTTTTCACGCCGTAGTCCTGGTATTGCCGATCGTGGAAACACACAGAGGTCACTACCCGTGTCAACCAAAAATTGTCTTTTCGATCGCATGTCCGTGATGAATAGACGACCAGTTCTTGGGCAATCTTCGGCCGCCATTATTGATTGCCCCGCCCGTTTCCCGACGCACGAAAATCACACGGCCTGACGCACTTTTTTGCTTGCTCGCCGAAGTTTTGGTGGTACCAACATTGAGGGTACCGTCGGTAGCTCGACTGGGACCTTGTTGAGTTCGAGCGGTGGCGAGCGCGGTTGTCCGACCGGCCACGCGGTCGTGGCATACGGTCGACTTTTTCAGCCAACATCTCCACTTGCCTGGTGAGAGCAGCGATCTCCGGACTGGTAGTGTACTGTGTGGTGGCAGGTGTGACTCGGGCTGTAGCGGATGTAGATGCCACCTGCAATCCGACCACGTCGTGTATCCGGTCCGCCAACTCCACTAACTCCTCTAGGTTGGTCTTGGTCTGCGAGGCTATGATGGCTTGAGTACTGCTGGGAAGGCGGCTCGTCCAAATTGTCCTCAAAAAATCTTCAGGCACACCCGGGCCAGCGAGGTCTGATAAATGCCGAAAAAACTGGGACGGCTTCCGGTCCCCTAACTCCTCATGGTTCAGGAGCTGTTTGACTTTTCTCTCCCGCGATGCAGAAAGTCGCCTTATCAGTTCCGTTTTTATTTTTTTATATTTGTCGGTAGCGGGTGGGTTTTGTATGATGTCCTCCACCTCGCCCGCGTATTGCGCATCAAGGTTACCGATTAGGTACGTAGAAGAATTGGGTCTCGTCAGTTTTTATCTTCGATAACTCGAACTGCGCCTCCATCTGGGCAAACCATAGCCCTGGTTTCTCCGTGTAGAATGGGGGTATACGCACGCCAACGCGAAATGTTTCCCTCGTTTCTTCGACTTTCACGGGGGGCACGCTGTCGTTCTCTCCGTCGCTCATCGTGTTCAGTACGGGGTCACCAATTTAGCAATAGCGGGTAAGTAGATGTACTTACAGTTGAGGTAGCTCTTCAAGCAAACACAGTTTTTTACAAGTTGGATAGTTTATTACTTCACAAGCACAGATAGAAAGTCAGAGTTAAGATAGAAAGAAGGAGTAGAATAAGATAGTATGAGTATGAGCAAAGCACAAAACACGGAGAGAGAGAACGAGATTTTACATAAAAAATATAAGCGAAAGCGCGGACAAGTACAGACTGAGGAGCGCGGGCGTCGCATCGAAAAGTAGTAAATCGACTGTTTGGCTGGCCGTTGAAGCAGCGCTTGTGCCGCGAGAGGGCGGTGTAGGTAAAACCGGTCGACACTGCGGTCGAGCCAGGCGGCCGATTCACTACTCATAATAAAATGAGTGTGTCCGTTTGTACGTGTATAACATAAATTATTACTATACAAGTACATTAAGATAATATTGCTTATAATCTGTAGCATACAATAATATTTATATAAAGCTAATTATAATATAAATAATATAATAGGTAGCTATGCAGGCTACATCTAAAATGTAAACAAAAATAAGTTTTTAAATTATTTTGAGGAGTTGTCAAATTTAAATGTTAAAAAAATTGTTATGTTTTCATTTCCCCTGAGTAATGGATTATCACAGGAAGAAAACACTATTAGATATAATTTGAATAACCTTATGCATCAACTGACATGCCAAATTAATGGACCTTTTTATAATAAATTTCATTTTATTGACAGTAACAAACTTGTTAGTAAATATTTTTATTTGACAAAAGATAGATATTATCTTAAAAATAGTTGTAAAAGACAGATAGCTATTTCGCTATCTTTTTATATTAATACTTCAGCCAAGAATTTGGCTACTCAAGTTGCTTCTATTGAGCAACTAAATTATGACATTAATTTTAACTTAGCCAACAATTTGGCTAAAGCACCTGACATTAATAATGATAATTTATGTATTAATAATAATTATAATATTGACATACCAAATAATTTAAATTAAATTTTAAGACAATAGAGAGTACCTCTTGCACACATACTTGTGCACTACCACATGAAAATTATTCTGTTATGTCAAAACAGAACAATAGTTACATTAATAAAATTAACCTGGTGCATCAGAATATCAGAGGAATGACAGGAAAAGACTTGGAATTGGAATTGTTCATGAATGCTGAAGCTATTGATATTTTATGTATTACTGAACACTGGCTAAACACATAAATATACATGGTGGTTCACTAATATTAATAAATAAAAATCTTAAATTCAAAGAACGTCGTGATATTGTTAACTTCTCTGTTGAATGTAGCATAGAAATAGCCTGTGTAGAGTTGAAGCGGTTTATTATATTGACCAAAAACAAATCATTTCGAGGCCAATGTATACGTTTCTACAGTAAAATCCCTAGCGATATTCAAAAATTAAGTCGTAATAAATTTAAGTGTACCATTAAGAAAAAATTGTGTATGAAAAGTTACTACTCAATAATTGATTCTATGGAAGACAAAAACGCTTGGGATGGAACTGCTTTCTCTCACAGGCTATTAAAATGTACTTTAAGATTATAATATGTATATATACATATTTACTTTGTAAGAAGTGAAGTATTGTGTTTGCTGAATACGTTTATATATACTCATTTTAGACTTACTAATAGTTATTAACGATTTATTATTATTTTATAAACGATTACACTCACCAAACACACTGGTTCATTCAGTAAAATTTATTTTTGTAAAGAAAAACTTGATCATTTTAAAAGAGTGGCACATGAGTTTCTTGGCAGCTTCTTCTCATGAGCTTTACACTTGGAACTGCCACCTAACCTCATTTTGTTTTTTTTTTCAAACATTCTTAGTTTTATAAAATTTTTAGTATGTTTTAATTTCACGTTTTCAAATAATCATTAACCTTATTTTACGAAATAAAGATATTTGACTTTGACTTTTACTTAGTGAAGGTCAAAACTCCGGTTATGGTATTCCTCAGGGCAGTATTTTAGGCCCTACTTTATTCCTTATTGACATAAATGACCTTTGCAATATAAAAATCGCTCATGGCAATATAATATCTTATGCTGATGACACAACTATTATATTTACAGCTAAAACCAAGAACGACTTATTTGATAACGCTCAGCAAGACTACACACTATTGTAATAATAATTTAGAAAATACGTGTAACTGTCCTATTATACTTAGCACTAGCAACATAAAATATCCCGGCATTAGTCATTTAAGAAACACATAAGGCCGGTCTCAATAATCTAACTATCGATGGATTTGGCCACTAGAGGTATATATTTGACATAAGCTCCATACAAAATATGTCAAAATTCTACCTCCAGTAGGCAAATCCATTGATAGATAGATTGTTGAGACCGGACGATAGAGAATTAGTGTAATTGTAAAAAAGCTATATAATCCCAATTACTAGATATGTTATACGAACAGACGGAGGACTTATTACTTGTACTAAAATAAATAAGACCATTTTTTGTCAGATCTCTTATCTATACTAACATTATAAAGCGGAAGAGTTTGTTTGTTTGTTTAAACGCGCTAATCTCAGGAACTACAGGACCGATTTGAAAAATTCTTTTTTTGTTGGTTAGCCCATTTATCGAGGAAGGCTATAGGCTATATAACATTGCGCTACGACTAATAGGAGCGGAGTAGCGACGAGAAATGTTGCAAAAACGGGGAAAATTTACGCATACGAAGTTGCGCGGGACAGCTAGTAATAACCAATTTTTGTAAACGTTAATTTATTTGTCTAGATTTTCTAGTTTATCAGTTCTTATTTTTAGTGATTGAGTATAGTTTTAGTTTCGGAGAGTATTTATTAAAATACTTTTTACTTTCTAGCCTGCAACATAGGTCTCAACCTAGTTCAGGCAAATACTCAACTGTGCTATTTGTTATTTAAATAAATGTACCTAATGATAAGTTTCTAGTACCTTTACTTTCATTATAAAATAAAAAAATATTATTATTATTAATAATTTTACAACTATTACAAACATACAATCTTTATTTATCTTATTAAAATTTACAAATAGGTAAGTATGCTGCCGAAAAAAGTTAAAAGTAAGAAGGTAGACATCATCAAAACAATTTCTGATGATGAAAATGTTCAGAAACTGTGCAACCTAAATGTTAGTAAGTCTTTCGTAGCATTACTTCAAAGCCAATTCAAGAATTTTCCAAAAAAATCCAAAGGAAAAAGATACTCTTTACAACAGAAAATTATGGCATTAAGGCATACGTACTGTGGCAGGTGCATCGGAAACTCGACCGGCCACTCGCATAAAGCCTCATTAATTGTGAACTGTTTGTCTTGACGTTCCAAAACTTTGAAATAATGACGATGAAGAAAACGGAAAAAACAATTGGGAGAATTGAAGGAAGCGTCAAGACGAATGGTCAAGGAAAAGAATTGAAATGTAAAGGAATAATATTACAAGTTATTTAATATATAATATCGTTCTGGGCTTAAGAAAGTGTTTGATTCCTCATCCCCGAAAGTAATAATCCCGGCTGCGCACCCCAAAGCCAGCAAGAGGTTCACGTCACATGGTGGAGGCGCCGAACTCTTCAGAGGAAGTCATTTAAAGAGGTAAGTCGTATTTCTATGTAAAATTAATTAAAAATGAGTGAATTCACGGGATTGTATGAGTCCGTAGATGATTTTGTCAACCAATTCCTTGATTAATAAAATCACTTCGGATGAAGAAAAAAAAATATTTGTGGCGGCGTATCTGGCTGGACCAGCGCTACACCTATACAAAGCAATCATAGAAGATTGTAATAGCTTCGAGAGCTTCATCACTGCATTGAAAGCAGAGTTCCCAAACCGTACTAATTATACGGAAAAATTCTATGAAAGGATACAGGCGCCAGAGGAGAATATTATATCATTTTACTACGAGCTTTCAAATATAGCCAAAAAGGGAAAAATTGACGACAATACGTTCGTAAGGAGCTTTCCAAAGAAATGTAATAATTTCTATAAATCAAAGCTCGCTGCAGTGGTATGTGCTGATAAAAATATATTAAAGGCCACAGTTTTACAATTACAATCAGTATATGATAAAGAAATTGAAAGGGAAGTCAATTTTAAGGTTAAGGTTGAGAATGCGGTAGCAGTGAGGTCTGGGCAGCAAGGAGACTCCAACAGACCGACCAATAGTCCATTTCGGAGCAATCAATCAACTCCGTATAGTAAATACCGGTCCCCGTTGTCTCGGGTTCCGCCCAATGATTCACCAAGCGGTTCGTTAACACCAAGGCGGGAGTCAAATCCCCGCCAGTACTTTTTAAGGAGCAGAGGACCTCCACCGATGCCGGTTCAATCAGCTAATGATGCGGCGTCGTCGACAGCGAGAGTAGGCGAGCATCGCCCAAACTTCCAAGGGCAACAGCAGTGAGGACGCAGCTGAGCCCAAACATATAAGACGTCCAGAAGAATAATTATGGTCAGTCCGAACCAGTTATTTTAGTAGAATTACGTTCAGGTGCGATTCCTGCTTTATTAGATAGTGGGGCTTCAGTGACCTTGCTATCGGAAAAAGTAGCGTTAATGAATAAAGCAATTTTAGATATAGACAATAATATTATATTAAAAGCCGCGGACGGCAAAGTTATACCGGTCCTATAACTTTGCCGTCCGCGGCTTTTAATATAATATTATTGTCTATATCTAAAAACATACCTCAACGTGATAATTAACAATGTGGTATATAACACACTATTTTATGTAGTAGTAGATATCAGTTGTCAACTGATTTTGGGACAAGATTTCCTAATTAATAATGAGGCAATATTAGACTTTGTGAATAACAAAATAATATTAAGAAAATGCAATGAAATATGTTTTGTGAAGAGACCGGATAAAGTTCCTAGTATCGATACAGAGGAAATAGTGTCTGTTAATATTTCGAAATGTGATTATTTATATTTTGTGGATGTTTGTAAACTTAATGACAATAAGGTCTGTAAACTTCCTGACTTAAATTTTTTTGGTGAAAAATTTGTTATTAATGAAAACTTAAGTATAACTAATAAGAATAGATTGCTTGAAATCTTGGAAGAATACAGGCCACAATTCTCATTTAGTAAGGATAGGCTAGGTTGTTGCCGGGTGAAGCCGATTAAAATAAAAACTTCGAACGAGGTTCCTGTGAATAGATCTCCATATAGGGTCTCACTCAAACAGAGTGAGATCATTCGTCAACAAGTAAGTGAGATGTTAGATCTTGGTATTATTCGTCCGTCCTGTAGTGATTATGCCTCTCCAGTTGTTACAGTACAGAAACCGGATAAATCCTTTAGATTTTGTGTAGATTATAGGAAATTAAACAAAAACGTCATAAATGATTGCTATCCAATGCCACGAGTAGACGACGTGCTACATTATCTTAGAGGGGCGAAATACTTTGCGGAGTTGGACCTCAATTCCGGATTCTGGCAGTTACCAGTGAGAGAAGAAGATAAATACAAAACAGCGTTCGTGACGGACGCAGGATTATATGAATTTAATGTACTACCATTTGGTCTTAAGACCAGTAGTGCAGTCTTTCAACGCGCGATGGATGAAATGCTCGCGGATTTGAAGTATAAATCGCGCATGATATATATAGACAACATTTGTATATTCGGTAAGACGTATGAAGTTTTTTTAGAAAATCTAAATAAAGTATTGCATAGATGTAGGCGGTTTAATGTTACGTTAAACATGAGTAAATGCAAATTTGCGTTTACTAGTATGTCGGTGTTAGGGCATGAACTTTCAGGGGAAGGAGTGTTACCGGATAGGAATAAATTAGAAAAATTAAAGATGATTAAAAGACCGAACAATGCGAAGGAATTGAAATCCATTCTAGGACTGTTTTCTTATTATAGGAAATTTATAGATAATTTCGCGAAAATAAATCAACCTTTATGTGTGTTATTAAAGAAGAACAGTAAATTTATTTGGGAAAGTGCACAACAAAGAGCGTTTGACAAAATGATAGAGATAATGTCTAACCCTCCAATGCTCAGACATTTTTCAGATGATAAGGCGGTAAACACAAGGTTGTTTGTTGACGCTAGTAGCGTAGCAGTAGGTGCATGTTTAATGCAAGGGGATAAAAATTTTTTTCCGGTTGCATTCGCATCGCGATTATTGAATGATGCGGAAAAGAAATATTCTGTAACAGAAAAAGAATGCCTAGGTTTAATATTTGCTTTGAATTATTTTAGATCGTACTTATGGGGGCTTAAGTTTCAGGTGGTGACCGATCATAAAGCATTGTGCTGGCTAAGAGATAGAAGAGATATGAATGGTAGACTGGCTAGGTGGGCTCTTGCCATTCAATCATATGATTTTGAGATTGTATATTGTTCGGGAAAACAAAATTCGGTGGCGGATTATCTGAGTCGAAATCCGTTAATAAGTCAAGATGATCACGTAGTCACTGACGGGTTACAAATATTTAGGATGAGATGTACAGAGAATAATGAGCAAATCTGCAAATTAGAAATAGACCCAGTAATAAGGGCTCAAATGAACGATAATTTTTGTTCATCTTTAAGAAATAAAATCATAGATGAAAACTTACAAAGATATAAAGGATTCTTTGTGCACAACGGCATGTTATATAAATTAAATACAAAAAATAATGTTATAAAAAGATTGCTGGTAGTTCCGGATGAACTGTTTCCAGTAATTATGCGTGAGATTCATGATGATCCTTTATATGGAGGTCATTTAGGTTTGATGAAGACAGTAGAAAAATTTAATTCAAGATTCTGCTGTCCAAAGTCATATAAGAAAATAGAGAATTATATCAAAGCATGTAAAGTATGTCAAGAAGTGCGCACGTCAAATAGGGTGGCGCCGTTGGAACCGATTGTTACAAACAGGTTATTTGAAAAGGTAGAAGTGGATACGATAGGCCCGTTAAATAATGCGACGGATGGAAGTAGATATATTATATTGGCAATAGATTGTTTTTCAAAATATGCGATTAGTAAGGCAGTAAAACAGGCCACAGCGATTGAAATAAAGAACTTCCTTATTAATAATATTTTTTCAATACATGGGGCCGTAAAAGAAATCATAACGGATAAAGGGTCAATTTTTACGTCGGCGTTAGTTCGAGAAACGATTACAAACTTCGGGGCGGTGCATAAAGTTGCAACTTCGATGCATCATCAGACATTAGGGTTGGTAGAACGACAGTCATATGACATCTTTTGCATAGAGACAGCAGATGAGGGGGGGTATTAAAAAAAATCTATATCGCTAGCGTAGGTAAATGCACAGCTAGGTTCATATTTGTTGTTTTATATTATAAAAAAAAAAAATTGACTTAGTAGTCAAAATTTTTTTTTTTCATAAGGCGGCGGCGTGTGGCAGTTGCGTCGGAAACTCGACCGGCCACTCGCATAAAGCCTCATTAATTGTGAACTGTTTGTCTTGACGTTCCAAAACTTTGAAATAATGACGATGAAGAAAACGGAAAAAACAATTGGGAGAATTGAAGGAAGCGTCAAGACGAATGGTCAAGGAAAAGAATTGAAATGTAAAGGAATAATATTACAAGTTATTTAATATATAATATCGTTCTGGGCTTAAGAAAGTGTTTGATTCCTCATCCCCGAGAGTAATAATCCCGGCTGCGCACCCCAAAGCCAGCAAGAGGTTCACGTTACACCTACCTGCCTGCTACAGGTTGCTCAGGAGAATGTACGCTTTGCCATGCTAAAGTAGCTTAAACAAATTGTTAAATAAAGTACTAAATAAAGTATATGGTTCTTTAAAAAAAATGGCACAGGAACAAACAGAATACGATAATATTTGTATTTTATCCTTCGATGAAGTGTATGTATGGAAACATTTATATTTGTACATTTATACAAGATCAGATGAAATACAAGGATTTCAGGAGCATGATAATCATGGTCCTGAAATCCTTGTGTTCATATGCTTGGTTTGAGCAGGAACACAAGAGTTGCAGTTGAAAGTCTAATAATACATAATATTAAAATAAACTTTCAATGTAGAATAATGTAGAACTGCTACAACTACTATTTTAAAAACTACATTTATTAATATGTCACAACCACTTCATCAGGATATATTTAGGTCAGTGACTTAATCATCTGTTAACTCAGAATGCTAACTAAATGTGATCTTAAACTTCTTATTAATATGCTTGGTAGTCTAACACAACCAGGGTGGTAAATAATACAAAGAAATAAATGACAATTATCATATATTCTCAAACTTGTTCGGTCTGGTTGTATCAAGGATTTAGGAAGAGGTAGGTATACTAATGTTGGTTCCAAGAGGACCTATTGGCTAGGAAAAAAAGCCAACACCCAGATTGATTCGACACACCCAAAGAACCAGGTGGAGCTCTTTTTAACATGTTGTCTTTGTAGAAAACCCTTGGGAATATGAAAACAGGAGGCACGGCGTTTCCAACAGCATTTATGCAACCTATCATTGTGGTATTCACTCCTCGTTCTCCTGAAATCATCTTCCCTAGCTGGCGAATCTCTTTAGGAGCCAACACTTGTCCTGGCTTGTGGACAGTGGAGATCCCAGTCTCATCAACATTATAAATTGATCCTGGTAGAAAGTTGTATTGTGACATGACCGATTTTAGGTTGTTGAAGAAATCATTTGCCCTGTTAAAACTAGTTGCTCTTGCTATGCTTGTTGGTTCGGGTTTGCGAAGAGATAGTTCCGGAAAACGAAGTCTAAAACTACGGAGCCACTCGGTTTCTGCCATTTTGTGATTTTCCCAGTTAGCAGGCAGATTTGTTGGTACTGGTAAGCCAGTTCTCTACACTGTTTTGTATTTAAGCCTATGTGTAGAAATGCAGCTTTTCCCAGATATGTGCACAGCAAAATCTCTTCTGCCGGGTCAAATACCTTTCTTACATCATTTTTTAATAGGTCATTACTATTTCTCAAATCATGGCTTTTATGTAACTTTATGTATTTAAAAATGGTTGACTTTGGTAGTTTATACTTTTCAGCTACTTTTCTTACCCAATTGTCACTTTTTGCTTCTATAACCCCAGCTGTGAGGGTATCGGGGCATATTCTCTTTCTTTTTAAACCTGTTTTACTGCAAGGCACTGAAAAAAATAAACAATATGGTTGATCAGATTTTGTAAGTAAACATTATGACACTATTGTACCTGTGGACAGTCCACAGGTACACTCATATTTTTGTCATTAGGTACAAATTCAGTCATAAAAAATAAAAATTATTTGACATTGAGAATAAAACAGACTTACAGACAAGAAAAAAAGCACTAAGTAAACAATAAACAACATAGATCATATTGCAAACATTATCAAACCGAAATCGTAAGTCCTTTTACGGTAAAATTCATTTAATATTATGCCTAGTTTGTAGCTGTTTACACGTCATAAGCTTATCCGTTTAGTTCATAAAATCGTAATGGGCGACCAAGAGGGTGTTGAAGTTCTAAATTCTGTAATCTACACTAATATTAAAAAGAGGAAAGATTTGTATTTTTGTATGTATCGAATAAACTTAAAAACTATTGAACCGATTTTTAAATTCTTTGACCATTAGAAAGCTACATTATCGGGGGACCTATTACATTACATTATACATACATTATTGTTAAAGAAAGTGGAGATCCCAACGAAAACAATGTCGTTTTGTATGTAACTCAAGGTATAAAAATTACGATTTGACACCCGTGTGAAGCTGGGGCAGGCTTCGCACGGGTAAATAAATCTTCTATCTATACTTATAATAAATCTGTAGAGAGGTCAATTCTGTACATGAAATATATTTCCAAAATAACTATCAGGGGGTGATTAGGGATCGATACTGATGCCAAAAATGCAATCAGTAAAATGTTTGTCTGTCTTTCTGTCTGTCTGTATAACCGCTATAGAAACAAAAACTACTTGACGGATTTTAACGAAACTTGGTACAATTATTTTTCATACTCCTGAGTTGGTTATATAGGTAGTATACTTTTCATCACGCTACAATCAATAGGAGCAGAGCAGTGAAGGGAAATGTTGGGAAAAAGGGAGAAGTTACTCCATTTTTTAAGCTTCCGTCGCCTGTGCAACCTTAATGGTTAAAGCTACACAAAAATCATGTATGACGGAAATATTCTCCTTAAAATTATATAAAAAATATCCCACGACAGCATATGTCTATCTTTTATGGTTGACTCACAATATCACGTGTAACTCTTGTTAGCTTAGCAGTTCGAAGCTTTCTGATTATATTTGTCTACTCTTACGTTTATAACACTCTCAGTCATCCCTAATTAAAAAAGTTAACATTATTAACTATTCCATAAAAAAGAATCATAGAAATCGGTATAGAAACACCAAAGTTATACATGAAATACGCTAATAATAAGCCATCGCGCGTGAATACTGAATCATGCTACCTATCTATCTTCTATATCTATATCTATTCATATAATAAAATTGTAAATTTCACGTGTCTGTACATGGCCGAACATAGTAAAAAAAAATATTGGGAAATGTTCGAAAAGAGTATTTAAACACATTCCTACATTTTTAGAAATGTCTGTCTGTCTGTCTGTCTGTATGTCTGTTTGTTTGAACACGCATCACGCAAAAACTACCAGACAGATTCGGTTGAAATTTTGTATGTGTATTCTAATAAGTCTGGATTAACATATAGGCTATAATTTATCACGCTATTTCCCATAGGAGCTAAGCAATAACGGATAATGTCAGTAGCTATTTATCGTTATAAAACAATAACTACTTGACGGATCTTCATGAAAATTTGCAGTTTTATTGTAAATACTATAGGTCATTATTTACACTATGAATCATTACGCTATCGTCTATGGGGAGCGAGCAGCAACGTATGTTTTGTCGAACCATTATGGTTTTTCACAATTTTTTCCACAATGAGACATTATTTACAATTGTAATCCATGAAATAATAACTTCACGCGAAAACTATAAGGAGCTAAACACAACATTTTTAATTTTCTTAAGATCAGCTATTTTAACCGTTTTTGTAACGGTTGAAGTGGTCTAATGGCATAAGTAGCGTCTTTTTAGTAGTAGTAGTCTCTTTTTGTGTTTCTTTTTATTCTTTTTTAAAGTATTTTTCTAAATGTAAACTTATTAAACAAGCTTTATTTTCGACTTTAACATGTTTACTTTGTTTAACAAATTTTCATATTAATCAATCACTTTCAATAGGCACCTTTATCATTGTTTTGCATGAATCGTGATTATGTTATGAATGTAGAAATTAAAAACAAAATTACATTACAAATAAACTACTTGATATTTTCTAGAATTTATGTATGTTAGTTGCTTAAAAAAAATGAAAGATTAAGTCCGTGTTATATCAAAATAAAACACGTGGCGCCATCTGTGATTCAATTTCTTCTGAGTGCCAAAATTGCTTACCTACAAATGTTGATAAACTTTCGCGATTTGTACACATTAAGAAAAAATATATATATTACGGGTCTTAATCGCGTAAATAATTTAAGGTTAAATACCTTGCTTACCTACGTTTAATATGCATGATAGTATAAGTATAATTTAATATAAAATCATAAAGTATTAAAAGAAACTTATCCAGTTTTGAAAATAGATGGCGTTTAAATACAAATTAAAAAGAATCAGGAAAATTGATTTAAAAAAAAAAATCTGAAACTCTTACGTAGAGGGATGTGAATAAATGATGATCTTAATTTGCGACAGGTTGACACACCTATTTTTTAATTCACCAATGTAGGCATTATAAAATAATATTTAAATCTTCTAAAGTGAGTGAAAAAAAATATTTAAAAAAGTTTAAACACAAAAAAGATATCTGAGTATATCTTTCAGAAACGTTTGAATGTTGTCTGTTTGTTTGAACACGCATCACAGTACCGCGGGAATGCAATGTTTTAAAAACAGGATATTTTTTAAAAACATAACTCACACTAGCCCTATTTCGCGGGGGACTTTACAAACACGGACATAAAGTGAGTGTACTTTAGACTCGGAAAAAATCGCTCGGGCAGAACTCGAACCCGCGATCATAGGGAATCTGTGAGAGTTTTTTCCATCATACCTTTATTACCTATGTATAAATTAACTTGAAGGAGCGGCTAGGTACCTCCGATTAAAACGTCCGATTTAAAAGTGTCGGAGCCGAAGTTGGAGTCGGAGGTTTAAAATCAATCGGAATTTTCGACCTTTCGGAGTCAGAATCGAAGCTCCATAACACAAAATTTCGCGCGTGAAGTACTTGGGCGGTTTCGGGCTTCATTTAACCTGAAACCGCCTAAGTACTCGCGTGACGGGGGAGGGGGGGAATTTTTCAATATTAATTATAATTTGATGTGATGCAATACATTTTGCTAAAATACTTTTTTGTCGAGGTGCTAAGCATGGGATTTTTTATAATTTGTCTTCTAACCGTCTGGCGCCATAAACTTTGTCGCCCTTCATTTTGCAGCACTGGGAATTTGCCTGGCTTACCCTGCCATAGGTTGGGCCCAGATTAAATCTAGGCCCTAATATCCATAGATGCCACAGAGCATTGTGAAGCATGTAATATGTTTTACACAGAAGTTAAATTGTAATATAAACTACCTTAATATAAACCCAACTTCCACGCGAACGAAGTCGCGGGCACAGCTAGTTATTAATAAAGTAAAATATGAAATTGCCATTAATATCTATGGCAACTACATTTTAACTAAATTTTAAGTGACTTCCTGTTAAGTAGCTGTTTACACGTGTGAAGCTTATCCGTTTAGTTCATAGAATCATAATGGACGACCAAGAGGGTGTTGAAGTTCTAAATTCTGTAATCTACAATAATATTATAAAGAAGAAAGATTTGTATTTTTGTATGTATCGAATAAACTTAAAAACTAGTCGACCGATTTTGAAAATTCTTTGACCTAAAAGCTAGCATTATCGGGGGAGCTATATATTATTGTTAAAGAAAGTAGGGATCCCTACGAAAACGACATTAATGTAACTCAAGACTCAAGTTATAAAAACTACGATTTAACGCCCGTGTGAAGCCTGCCCTGGCTTCACATGGGTAAATAAATTATTGATAAAGTAAAATATGAAGTTGCCATGAATATCTTGAACCTAGATGACCTAGGTTTAATTAAACGAGCGACGTTTTCTTAAAATGATCGATTTATCGCCCCCGAAACCCCATGAATACTAAATTTAATGAAAACCGCTGGAGCCGTTTCCGAGATTCAGATCATATATATATATATAGAAATTCTTGCGTGTATATATATATATATATATATATATATATATATATATACGCAAGAATTTCTCGTTTATAGGTATAAGATTTGCCACCTTGCCATAATGGCAAGGTGGCATCTATTATGTTTTTCAAAATCTTTCGATAATTTAATATTTCCCGCTCATCGGCCCCGCGCGCGGTGCGGGAGGGTGGGTTACTTAACCAAAACCCACCCTCCCGCACCGCGCGCGGGGGGATGAGCGGGAAATATTGACATTTAGTTCTTGTTTGGACAGGAGCAATTAATTTAGTTCGAAGCTTTTGCCTATGTTTAATTATTTTGATTGTTTTCGAAAGATTTTGAAAAACATAATAGATATAATGGCAAGGTGGCAAATCTTATACCTATAAACGAGAAATTCTTTTGTATATATATATATAATCTGAATCTCGGAAACGGCTCCAGCGGTTTTCATGAAATTTAGTATTCATGGGGTTTCGGGGGCGTAAAATCGATCTAGCTAGGTTTCATTTTAAGAAAACGTCGTTTAATAAAACCTAGGTCATCTAGGTTCAAGATATTCATGGCAACTTCATATTTTACTTTATCAATAATTTATTTACCCATGTGAAGCCAGGGCAGGCTTCACACGGGCGTTAAATCGTAGTTTTTATAACTTGAGTCTTGAGTTACATTAATGTCGTTTTCGTAGGGATCCCTACTTTCTTTAACAATATTATATAGCTCCCCCGATAATGTAGCTTTTAGGTCAAAGAATTTTCAAAATCGGTCGACTAGTTTTTAAGTTTATTTGATACATACAAAAATACAAATCTTTCCTCTTTATAATATTAGTGTAGTTATCAGAATTTAGAACTTCAACACCCTCTTGGTCGTCCATTATGATTCTATGAACTAAACAGATAAGCTTCACACGTGTAAACAGCTACATAACAGGAAGTCACTTAAAATTTAGTTAAAATTTAGTTGACGACTTAACCACTTAATACATGTAAACTAGGCAATAAGCAAAATAACTTACTTTTTGGCGCAAAAAATGTCTTCTTCTTCTTTTGGCAATGTAGCCAATGTGATGGCTAATTCTGCCAATGTCAAGTGTCAGCTGTTTTGTCACATGCTCTTTGCTTTTCTTCAGAATCTTCAGATTCGTGTGTTGTATTTCCTAATTCGGCTTTGGTCAGTGGCACCCTTGTATACCCTTTTTATGTAGAAAGTACTTATATAGACAAAGTTGATAAACGTAAGAAATTGTAAATAAATTAGATAAAGGTAGAATAGGATTATAGGATAGATATGATAGGAATAAATAGGAAGAGACTATAATCTAATATTGTTATTAGTAATAAATGCTGATAAAACATTGCGTACTTGTGGAGAGAAGTGGGTGAGGAGAGTACGGAAGTTTAGTGGAAGAGGAATGGACAACTTGTATAATTTTGTATAGAGATTGAAGGACTGGTTATTTAAAGGACATGAGAAGAAAATATGGTCTAAAGTACCTTCATTGAGACCGCACTCACATAGCGAGCTATCACGAATACGAATTTTATGTAGAAAAACTGGAGTGCAACAGTGTCCTAGTCGTAACCGGCATAGTGTAGAGACAGTGCTCTTCGGAAGTTGTTTCGCTTTAGAAAACCATGGTTTTGATGGGATGGTAGGTTGAATTGCTGCATAATTTGCACCTTTTTGTTTTGAGCTGCATTCCAGTTAGCGTGCAAGTTTGCTTTAGTTTGGTTTATAAGGTCATAATTTTGGATATCATAGTATTTTCTGTCAATATTATTATTTGTTGCAGCGAATTTTGCGAGTGAATCTACGCACTCGTTGCCACTAATGCCGCAGTGACTTGGAATCCAGCATAGGGAAATATTAAGCCCTCTTTTAAGGCAATTTTCGTGTCCAAAATAATTTTGCTGCGAGTACTACTATGAAGTGGGCTTTGTGTTATTGCTAAGAGGCTACTACGCGAGTCTGAAAAAATTACCGATTGTCCAACATTATGTGCCTCAATAAATGATACTGCCTCCAATATAGCTACGCATTCGCCTGTAAATACAGATGATTCAGGGGGACATTGAAATTGAAAACCAATCTTAGAGTTTTGGTAATAGACTGCCACCCCTGTGCACCCCGTCGGGCTTAATTTTGATGCATCGGTGTAGAATAAGTCCCACCCATGCCATTGACTATCTACCAACTTCTTAAAGTCAGTATTAATTGTAGACGAATCTTTACTGAGCGTGGTTCTCAAAAAGGTATCTGGTGTATAGTGGATGGCTTCATACGTGGAGGCAAAGAGGGGAAGTATGTCATACTGTTTTATATTTGATTTAAACACATTTAGACCTCTATAACTATTTACTAGGAGTGGAAGTGTCTTATGACGCCAATATGTATTACTACTGTAAGAGTCAAGTTCTTCTAAAATCTATACATATAATAAAACTGTAAATTTCACGTGTCTGTACATGGCCGAACTTAGTGAAAAAAAATATAAGGAAATGTTCGAAAAGAGTATTTAAACACTTTGCTGCTTTTTTAGAAATGTCTGTCTGTCTGTCTGTCTGTCTGTTTGTTTGAACACGCATCACGCAAAAACTACCGGACAGATTCGGTTGAAATTTTGTATGTGTATTCTAATAAGTCTGGATTAACATATAGGCTATAATTTATCACGCTATTTCCCATAGGAGCTAAGCAATAACGGATAATGTCTGTAGCTATTTATCGTTATAAAACAATAACTGCTTGACGGATGTTCATGAAAATTTGCATCTTTATTGTAAATACTATAGGTCATTAGTTACACTATGAATCATTACGCTATCGTCTATGGGGAGCGAGCAGCAACGTATGTTTGATCGAACCATTATGGTTTTTCACAATTTTCTCCACAATAAGACATTATTTACAATTGTAACCAATGGAAACAGTAACTTCACGCTAAAACTATAAGGAGCTAAACACAACATTTAAAATTTTCTTAAGATCAGCTATTTTAAACGCGTTTGTATCGGTTGTGGTGGTCTAATGGCACAAGTGGCGGTATTGCACGAGCGAGGTCGGAGGATCGAGTCTCATGTTTGCGAGTCTCTTTTTGTGTTGTTTTAAAATTCTTTTTATTCTTTTTTTAAGTATTTTTCCAAATGTATACTTATTATACAAGCTTTTATTTTCGACTTTAACATGTTTACTTTGTTTTAACAAATTTTCATATTAATCGATCACTTTCAATAGGCACCTATATCATTGTACACGGACACAAAGTGGGTGTACTTTAGACTCGGAAAAGATCGCTCGGGCATGACATAACCCGCGATCATAGGGAATCTGTGAGAGTTTTTTTCCATCATACCTTTATTACCTATGTTTAAATTATTTTGAAGGAGCGGCTAGGTACCTCCGATTAAAACGTCCGATTTAAAAGTGTCGGAGCCGAAGTTGGAATCGGAGGTTTAAAATCAATCGGAATTTTCGACCTTTCGGAGTCAGAATCGAAGCTCCTTAACACAAAATTTCGCGCGAGTACTTGGGCGGTTTCGGGCTTCATTTAACCCGAAACCGCCCAAGTTCTCGCGTGACGAGGGAGGGGGAAAGAATTTTTCAATATTAATAATAGTTGATGTGATGGAAATCATTTTGGTGAAATACTTTTTTGTCGAGATGCTGAAAGCATAGGAATTTTTATAATTTGTCTTCTAACCGTCTGGCGCCATAAACTTTGTCGCCCTTCATTTTGCTGCACTGGGCATTTGCTTGGCTTGCCCTGCCGTAGATCGGGCTCTGATTATAGCTAGGCCTTAATATCCATAGATGCCACAGAGCATTGTGGAGCATGTTTTTTTTTTTCATTAAAACGTCCGATTTAAAAGTATCGGAGCCGAAGTTGGAGTCGGAGGTTTAAAATCAATCGGAATTTTCGACCTTTCGGAGTCAGAATCGAAGCTTAATATCCATAGATGCCACAGAGCATTGTGGAGCATGTTTCCAATATGTTTTACACAGAAGTTAAATTGTAATATAAACTACCTTATTATAAACCCAACTTCCACGCGAACGAAGTCGCGGGCACAGCTAGTGTCTAATAAATGATGGGAAGACAGGTAAAAAACTTTATATAAAAATCTATCAGCTAAATATTGACGACGTATTTGTAAAGGGGGATCGACACACTCAACCTGGAGTGCATTATGATGTCGATTTCATAGCACCAATGATTAATCTCAGCGCTTTGGCCTGAACCCTGTCTAGTCTACTTAATGCTTCTTTGTTGCATGGTTCTAGCAAAAAGGAACAATAATCCAATACACTTCTGATCAGTTTTAAAGTATATGGATGCGCTCCCCACCAAACACCCGATAGAACTTTGAGGATAGAAAAGTTGCATTCACATTTTTTAATAATATAGTTGATATGATTAATACCCGACATCTTTGAATCTAAAATAACACCAAGAAATTTTGCACTCTCTTTTACAGGTATTACTTGATCATCATACATTAAATTAAATTGAGGATTGATGCGCTGTCTACTAAAAATAATAGCTGTACTTTTTTTGTGCTGACAGAGATAAACCATGTCTCACGTTATATTGGTTCAGAGAGGACAAAGATACCCTCATTGACTGCACAATATTGTGAATTGAAGAACCACAGATGTATAACGCAATATCATCTGCATATTGTAATATTTTGCAGTTGTAATTAAGGCAAGAAGAAATATCTGCAGTGTAAATATTATATAAAATGGGACTGAGAACCGATCCTTGAGGGAGGCCTCTCCATACCATTCTCGGTCCAAGCTCTATATTTGGAATTCTTAGTTCTAATTTACGATTTGAAAGAATGTTGTAAATTATTTGTATGATTAATGATCGGATATTCATTATGTGTAATTTATGTATAAGAATTGGGAGGAGAACAGAATCATAAGCAGAAGATACATCTAGAAAAACTGCAATGACAGAATCATTCTTACTGAGAGCTAACCTTATGGCTGAGGTCAGAATGCTTACACTGTCAGTTGTACTTAATCCTTTTCTAAAGCCAAATTGGCTTTTAGGTAGTTTCTGCTCCCAATTAACCACTCTAACCTGTTTTTAATTAAATGTTCCAAAATTTTAAGTAGTATAGATGAAAGAATAATAGGTCTGAATCCATTACTATCATTGCAATCTTTTCCAGGCTTCAATAAAGGAATTACTATTTGTGTTTTCCACTCTGAAGGAATGAAACCATGCTTAAAACAGTAATTAGTCAGGTCCAAAAAGTAGAGACGGAGCTTTTGGGCTCCCTTGGCAATAAATGAGTAGGGCAAGCCATCAATTCCCGGTGCAGAATCATGAACAAGTGCTAATACAGTATTGAGTTCTTCTATGGTGAACGGAAGATTCATGGAAACATTAATGTCAATGGAAGAATGTATTAGGTGTCTTAAATTGCACTCATCCTTGGAAGGGACATAAGGAGGAGCCAATTTATTGAAAAAGCTGACAGCTACTGTCTCTGTAAGTGTATTTACATTAGGAGAAGTAAAACTTCTCCTAAATCTCTTAATTTTATCCCAGATTATGTTATTTGGTGTTTGTGGGTTTAAGGATAGACAAAAAGCCTGCCAACCTTCTCTTTTCCTTTTTCTAAAAAGTTTTCTGGACCTAGCAGTCACTTTTTTAAATGTCAGAAAGTTATCCATCGTCATATGATTATTATATATCCTCTCTGCCTCTTTCCTTGACTTAATCATGGCTGTGCATTCACTGTCCCACCATGGTGGGGAAGGAATTTTACTGTTTGATTGTTTTTTTGCACGTAAGCATTCCTCTGCTGTGTGAGAGATTATGGAAGAACAAGTTTTGAAGCTCTCTTCTGCATTAACAACTGTGATTTTGGATAAAGATGAGATTTTATCTTCTAGAGTCTTGGAGTATGAATCCCAGTCTGCTGTATGTAGTCTATATCTAAGCAAGGGAGGCAAAGTATCTACGGGGGTATGTTTAGAGGGAATTTTTATTATAATGGGATAGTGGTCACTACCATAAGAGTACTCTAGAGTGTACCAATTAAATAAACTAGCTATGTTAGTAGAACAAAAGGAAAGATCTATGCAGCTTTTATTTTGACCTGGAGCAGATACGCGTGTGCGACTACCATCATTAAGTACACATAGATCAAGATCATCTAAAATATCCACTAGTCCTTCACCAAAGCTGTCACAGTGACTTGAGCCTCATCTATAGTGATGACAATTAAAGTCTCCCATTACCAAAATTGGCCCACTTAAGCTACTAAACAAATTTTTTATTAAAACTAAATCCTGCATGTGCAATATAAAATGAAACATAAGATATATCCTCTATCTTAGCGGCGATAACATTAATGTTGTCGCCCATAAAGGGTAAAGGAATAGGAGAGAAGGGTACTTTGTTATTAATTAACAAAGCACACCCTCCATAACCATCTGCTCTGTCGTAGCGAATACAATTATAATATGGGACTCTAAATATGTTTCTTGGTGTGAGCCAAGTCTTCGCCACACTACAGACTAATGGTTTGTGTTGAGTAATTAGGGAAGCTATTTCATGTTTTTTATGAGTTGTGCTCCTCACATTCCACTGTAATAAAGTTATTGGATGGAACATGTTGAATTAAGTTAAAAATTGAGTTTAGTTTGTTGGCAACGTGGTCTGGTATTGGTTGTATAGAATTTGCTAAGATGTTTGTTAAAATTAGTATTATTTGATTAATAATGTTCTCTGTACTATTATTGATATTGGTCGTAATAGGTTGTGTGCCTCCTGTGGGCAAACCACAACCATTTTTTGATGGGGCAAAAGAGTAATTATTAATAACATTCTGATGTTCAACCTTGTCATATCCAGGAGAAGAAGCAACACGTGTTTTGGGGTTACGGAAAGTAGTTTTTTTTGTAGCCCTTATGGGAGGGGCATTTGCAGTAGGGAAATATGGCAATGAATGTTTAATAGGGGAAAGTTGTGAGGAATGTGACATAGAAGATGATACTGATTTTAAAGTTTCTGAAAAGGATGTTGTGACAGGAGGAAAGAGTTTAGATGCTTCATAGTAAGATAATGCCTTTTCTGACATTGCTATTTTTATTTTTTTTTGTCTACTTAACTCCGGGCAAACCGAGTCATTAGCGAAATGCTTGCCGCTACACAATATGCAAAAGCTTTCATTTTTTAACCTACTACAGCTTTCCCCTGCATGGTCATGTCCACATTTGTAACACCGTGGTTTAGACCTACACTGCGCTTTAGTGTGTCCAAACCGACAGCAATTGTAGCATTGTATGGTTGGGTATACATACTGCTCTACTGGTAAGGCTCAGTAACAGCAAAAGACTCGTTTGGGTAATACTTGAAGAGAAAAGAATAAGATTTGAATATAATTCACAATTGGGCTCTAAGAAACAACTTAGTTTTAAATCCTAATAAATCAAAATATATAGTTTTAGGCACAAAGAAACAATGTGAGACTGTCATATGTTACGATCCAAATATAAATATAGATGGGTTGCGAGTAGAGAGAGTAGCTACTGCAAAAAACCTCGGTCTTTTAATGGACAATGAGTTGCGATACGTGGAGCATATTAACCTAAAAATTAGAAATGTTTTTTACCGACTCAAAGTACTCTACGGATTGAGGGACTGTCTGTCTGAAGGAACAAGGGTTACACTTACAGAGTCTTTAGTACTGTCACAGTTTAATTACTGCGATTCCGTGTATGGCCCGAGGCTGTACGCTAAAATAGCAAATGCCATTCAACGCGTTCAAAATGCTTGTGCACGATACTGCTTCGCTATACCTAAACGTACACACGTCGCTCCTTTTCTCAACAATAATCGTATTCTTAAAATGTGCAGACGCAGAGACTTACACCTAGCGTGTCTCATTCACAGAGTCGTACGCAAAGAGAAGCCGGCTTACCTCTTTCATAAGATAGACTGGGAAAAAAATGTTTACACTTTAAATACACGGAGCAAATATCAAAATAAGATCGCTTTACCGAGACACAAAACTACATCATACAGTTTCAAGTTCGCGGCTGCTAAAATCTGGAATGACCTACCTCCACCATTAATTAAAAAAAACAGATCTTTCAATAACTTCAAATTCTATCTGAAAACTATACTTTTAAATCAAAAAAATAATTATTAATAAATATACAACTATGCAAATTTAATTATATTTAATTATATTCAATTATATTCCTCTACTTTTAATTTAAAAATATATTATAATAATTAATGTTTGATTCGTTTGCGATCCCGTGTTTGTTATTTGTTAAGTATTTGTCATGTGTTTATAAACTGTGTTAGATGTTAGATAAGGAACAGTTTTGGTTGGGACCGCAAATATAATATTTACGGTCTTAACCAGAATTGTTCATTATTAATTCTATTATTAATTCTGTTATTAATTCTGTGTTTTTCATAACTAATTTAATTACTTACCTAAATTAATTATATTTATAAAAATTGTAATGATTAATTAATTTATAGATCATATGAAATTGTTTTTTTTTTTTTTAATTATTTTAATTTTTTATTTATGAAAGGTTATTAATTTTTTTTATCTAATTAATTTTATTTTTTGATTGGCCTTTGTACTTGTACCTGTGATGTTTTTATGTTATTCAGTGTTTTAGGATTTTTTATTCTGTTTATTTTGTTTTTTTTTTATTATTTTTATTATTATTATTTTTTCTTGCACGTTGATGTGTCAAAGGGACAGGCTGAAAATCAGCGTTGTTGTATGCAATCTCGCATATAGCAGCATTTGCTGAGCTTGTTCCTTTTGCCACAACACGATGTTATGTAATTATTAGTTTAAATTAAGAAAACATTTGTAAATTCGTGTTGGATGGTAATAAAAAAAAATTATATTCTATTCTATTCTATTCTTCTATACTTGTCCATCAAAAGTTAGTACTACCGTCTGAGTGGGCTTCCATTCAGTGATGCCTTCTACAGTTACCCGTCTATTCATTCTTCTAACTTTTAAAATAGGTCCACAACCAATAGGTACATTTATGCCTTCAATTACTTCCTCATCGGTCCAATCAACTGGGATATTACGAATTATGCCCATACGAGAAACATTAAACTGTGAGACACTGGCAGTGTATTCTTTATTGCATAAAACAGGATGTATTAAAAAGTTGTTAGCATCTTGGTAAGATCTAAATTCTATGGATATCCTATTTCGTCCTATTCTTTTAACTCCGTCTTTTAGGATGTTATTAATATTATTACGCTTAAAAAGCAATCCAAATTTAATGGGGTGCAAGGTTGTGGCAGTCGTTTGGTCATCATTTACTTTGGATAGATGGACTATAAATGGTGGGAGATCGCTATCTTTATATTTTTGGCGTGTCATGGGATTTTTCGGTAATTTATTTGGCCTATTATCATCTGTTTTTGCAGTCCTTTTAATTATTTTTCTATTATGACCTTCACTATCTACAATATCCATTTGTTCGGATTGGGATGCTGATGTGGTTACGGAATCCGGAGGGTCAGGATCGGGTGGTTTATTAGGATCCATTATATGAAATTAAATCGTACTCACCGACTCGCTGATGTTTTATTTATATGTACAAATAGTAAATTAAACTAAACTACTAATTAAACTACTATAAAATATTTAAATAAGAAAAATGGCGGGAAACCCTACTACCCCGTTTCAAGTTCGCGCCGTAAGTCCGCAAAAAATGTCTTCTTCTTATTTGAGTTTATGGCAGTCTAGCCGTTTTAACGGCTAATTTCTGCCAGTGTCAAGTATTTATGCACTTATTATATGCACATAGTCTCGTTCTTAGTCATTTATCACGTATTCAAATCATTTTTTACAAGTTTAACTCGGAGCTGTAAAAATAATGGCCGGTCAGTTTGCTGCTATTTTTACAACTCCGCAAAAAATGTCACAGCCGGCTAAAACACAAACACACAGACAAAAATGGAGACACGTCAAAACTGTCAAACATAGACAAGGCTTTACGGTCGCGTTCAAATTAGAATTTTAGGGTCGCTAGTTTTGTCGAAATCGATTGTGTCCACAGGTACAAGCGTCCATAGGAACAGCACTTGCCCCTACCTACTATAATGCTATACACAGCACTACAATGGTACTTTAAGATACGATAAGAAACTCAGTAATATACTCAGGATTATTATTGCAACGTTCAACCGTATCACTGTAAAGCAGTTGATAAGAAACACACAATACAATATTCATCATATAAAAATATCAGCTACAGTCAGCAAAGAAAGTCCATGGATACAAATTTTGTTATTTTCTATTTTGCTAACCATTAATGTGTCAAGTAAATTTTGAAATCTTATTTTGATTATGGACATTTTATACTCACCCCTGTCACAGATAATTTAATACTATACTAGTACCCCTGTATACATACCTCTTTAAATTATGCTAGTACAGTATTAGTACCTAGTCCGGCCATAAATACTGTTACATTTAAACTTTAATTTATTCAACTTTTTACCTTTACTTTTTATTACTTTGAGTTTGGAACGTGTTTGTTTGTTCATTTCGCAAAATTTTCAACATTTTTTTAATTTAAAATTGTTAATGGTAAATTTTTTTGTTGCTAAAAAGGCTTGTATATATTTTTAATTTCCTTTCAGATACTGACAGAGTACTTCAATTTTAACATGAATGTGGTAGCTTCTGTGTGTGAGCTATCAACAGTTAATGTGAATGTAAAATTTATACATAAGTCTCACTATAACTCAATGTAAGTCAAGTAAAATATTGTTTATAACTTAAACGCGTAAGAAACACAGAAAAGGACGGGCGATGTTGCCCCGTTTCTAATTTTTTCTAACTGGCCCAAATTTTGCCACCTCATAAAAATCCACTGCGCGAGTTTTAAAACAAGGTATCTGCTCTAGCGAACTTTTAAGATATTGAGCGATTGCTAGGCAGGTTCGGTTCTAGTGGGATAAGGTACTCTACTTTGCCCCGAAAAAAATATGTCCGAATCTGCATTATTTTGTAAAAAAAACTAATAATATACAGTACGGCTGTAGCAGTATGGCTATTATTTGCTTGGGGAGACCACTTCAATGTAAGGTAAACTAGCAGTTGATGCTGTCGTCGACCACACCCACACAAATATCTATCTGGTTGGTACATAAAAATATATACTCTCTTGCACAGATGGATTCGAGGGTCCAACCTTAGATATTAGCGTTACCCTGGAGACCTTGCATATGCTAGGTCTCCAAATACCTTGCTGGAGTGAAAGATCATAGACGTGCAAATATCTCAGAGTCGGACAAGGAAATGTTACAGAGAGATTGAATATTACATGTAGGTATAACTTTAGAGATATTAAGAGATACTATCGGCTTAACATATGGAAGTAAAATGTTCCGAGAAAAGATCACAGATCTCCTGACCTTCAATCGCCTGTTTGTTCCTTGTCCTGTATTTGATTTCGTTGCACTAACATATGCCCAGAAATATTTGGGGTTTATACGAAGGATATCCGCAGCGTTATTTTTAAATTTTCATAGGCATTCTTTGATCATTGATTCGCATCTATCTCTAAGTAATTCATAATCATATTTATCCACTAGGTTATTATATCAATGATACTATAATAACAGATCCCGTACAAGTAGCCAACCAGTTTAATTGTTATGCTAATGTATCGTGTGAACAAACGCAAAGACCTACCCACCATAATATTAGTAAAAGTAAAACGCCAAATCAATTTTCTTGAAACCTTTGAAGGAAAATGAGGTAAAACAGGAAATAATGTCTTTGAGAAACACTGAATATGAAGGCTATGATTAAAATAACACAAAAATCCTAAGTGCTGCAATGAACTAACAACCACTTTATCTTATTTAATAAACAAGTCATTTTCACTTGGGGCCTTTAAAGAGGCGGTATAATTATCTATTAATAACTAGCTTTCGCCCGCGGCTTCGCCCGCGTGGATGTCGGTTATCACGATAAAAACTATTCTACATGTCCTTCCCCAGGACTTAAACTCCGTACCAAATCTCATCTAAATCGGTTTAGCGTGAGAGCGTGAAAACGAAAAAATGTAGGTAGGTGTTCCCGGAACCAAAATTTGCGTGGCATCGTTGAAATCTGTAATAAAAAACATAGTTACAATGTTCTAACATTTTTTTCTGGTTAGGTGAAATAGTAATCTATGTGTAGCACTAAATATTTTATTAAATATAATTATTATAGGTACTCCAAAAAAAATAACTAAACCTCGAAATCTTTCATTGCGGTGCCGTGTTTGTTCACACGTCACCTTTGTCGTGATACCTCATTGATAAAAATCTATTGGTTAGATGTATTAAAACTTAGTTTTATTTGATACGTGAATAGTTAAAGTATTATTACGGAATACATTTATTCAAATATTTAAATCATTCAACGAATGGTTATCAAAAAATCATTTGTCCCAAAACTACCTTTCATTGCCGTATCCTAAACACAAACACGTATTTCCACGACATTTTATTTTGTGCTGGCAATCATTTACATTAGTGATTAGCCCCGTAACGACTCAATGCTCCGTCGGTACAATCAGTTCTTGTTGTTAGGGAATCGTTACTCAACTCGTTATTTTCCGGTCGGTTAGTATGGAATTTGGATGCACAGAGTAAAGTAAGGAGGGTGTTCTGAAATGACGCCGGCTAGGCAATAAGATTAAAAGCAATAAGATGTCAGGTTCAGAAACCTATCAAAAGTTTCAGAGCGTCTATACTTTTGGGTCTGATTTTTCAATAATAATAATAATAATAATCATTTATTCACTTAGGAAGCAAAATACTACACTTGTGAAAAGTCGATTCTACATTTACTGGTAATGCCTGTTCGCAAGCAATAGGTAAAGCCCGAGAAAAGAACAGGCAATAAAAACTCGTGGCCACTCTTTACAAATTGCCAATGTTTACAATGTTTCTCTGTTTATAAACTGTATATGCAGGTAAGGTGCTGCCACCACTATATTAAACACCATAATAAAGGACTGATGCAAAAAAAGATATCATTAATATTAGAAGAGTACACGAGATCGGATACATCAGCCTCAATGGGCACAACATAGTAGGAGCATCCAATTACGATGTAAAAACTTTATGTGCTTAAATATTGGCCAATTTACTGCTACTTAATGAATAAGTATACATGTTTTTTTAAAAGAAAGAAAAGAATGGCCGTAATTTATCGCGCAGAATCTTTACTTACAAAAGTAAAGCGTTTTCTTAACTAGTACATAAGTAACATCATGCTTCATCACAGTCACTATTTCAGACGACAGCAGAAGATCTGTGGTTACTTATTCGTTTTAAAAAATCCAACTCTCTTAATATTATCAACCTATATATATGTGTAGTGTACTTGTGCAAGCAAAATCTTGGCCTTTCGTTTACTGACCAATTACACAACTTTCTGTCAAAACTTAATGAAACTGTCCTAAGCCATTCCGATGACCATTTTTTAATTATCGGCGACTTTAATATGAGTGGAATAGTATGGACGCCGTCTAACTTCTCCTTTTATACTCCTACAAATTTAAAAACTGGTGCCGAACTTATGCTTTCGGATGAACTTGCTTTGATGGATCTGCATCAGTATAATAAGGTCACTAATAAATACGGCAAATTGCTCGACTTAGTCTTGTCTAATAAAGATATCACTGTCTCGGAGTGCCTTGATGCATTAGTAACTACTGACCCTTATCACCCAGCTCTCCATATACGTGCTAGTTTCGAAAATATGTCTATTTTGAAATCGGCACCGCGCACTAAATACCTATATGATGTAGGTGATACGCTGTGAAACGCTGTCGATTGGAAGAGTGACTTTTCGTTATACTCAGTTGACGAGTCCGTCAACTTATTTAATGAAACAATGATGGACTTGCACAGCAAGTTTATTCCACTTAAATTATATAAAAAACAAACATATCCGATCTGGTACAACCAATCTTTAATTAGAACAATCAAAGAAAAGTACAAATATTACAAAAAAAATGTGTGGCACTGCCGCGGTAAAGCAATAACACAACACAATAGGGTGGAAAATGAACCAACACCTAAACCAAAACATAACCACAACTCCTGTGTGGTCCTTTGCTGTGGCCTTTATAATAGAAACAACAATAATATAATAATATCTTGGGACAACTCACACAACGCTATCTGATCCCAAACTAAGCATAGCTTGTACTATGAAAACCAGACAACTGATAAACATACTTATATATTTCTAAATACATACATGTTATAGATAAATAACACCCAGACACAGAATAAACCTTCATGCTCATCACACAAAGTTTTATCCTGGGTGGGGATCGAACCCACGACCTCTTGCGTAGCAGTCGGATATACTCCCACCGCGCCACAGAGGCAGTCTTTCTCAAACAAGAAAGGGGAAGACTAAAATGACAATAGGTAACATAATATCAATAGATGGCGCTGTATTTAATTTTGTTACTATTCAATACAAAATGTACTACGGTCTCATCATCATCATCATATCAACCCATATGATGGCCCACTGCTGGGCACGGGTCTCCCCAGTAGATAATCGCCACGCTTGGCGAGCGGGTTGGCGATCGCAGTAAGGCTTTAAGTACGCAGAGGACGCTGCTGCCCGTCCTCCGGAGTGAAATCCCTGAGTCGCCTTGACGACACCCACGGGAAGAGATGTACTACGGTCTGAATCGCGCTATTATGATTTTTGCAGCCAGAATCATAAGTACAAAATGAAACGACGTTAGACGATGCACGGCCTTCCAGTGGGGAGCGTGAGGTTTTTTCGTAACGGAATTTCTGGATTCGGTCCCCGCGCTCAAGGCCCGCGATAGAAGCTATGCAATAGCTTAAAAATATAAAATCTATGGAAATAGATCAGACGAAATTACATTTAAACTTCTGCGTGAAAGAGTAAAAATCCTAGAACTAACCTGCTATAATAACTATTTAAATCTAACTGAGGATTCGATAAAAACCAATTCAAAACATTTTTGGACATTTGTAAAAAATAGATCTTCATCGAATGCCATTGCCATACCAAGCACTAATAATTTTAATAATGAAATATATGATTCGGGTGAATCTACATATGTAATGCATTTTCCTCGTATTTTTACTCCACGTTTCTTAAATCTAACAACATTGAAAATAATTCTCACACGTGTCGCCCATTATTACTTAATTTACCATCGGATATTCATAAGATTTCAATAAAACCCAGTGAAATTACTGGGCTAATTGAAAAGCTAGACGTGTCTAAAAATGCTGGTCCCGATAACATATCACCAAGGTTCCTTGTACGCTGCGCCATTTTATCGCGGTACCATTAACGCTTCTATATGGAAAATCTCTCTCATCATGCATTGTTCCTCGGATATGGAAGTCAGCATTCGTCACGCCAATCCACATAAAAGGGTCTAAAATGGATGTAACCAATTACCGGCCTATCTCCAAGCTTTGCATTGTAGCTAAGATATTTGAACGCATTGTTTACAATCAATTAAATTCGGCTCTGATTCTCTTAGTCCTCTTCAACACGGTTTTATTAAAGGTCGGTCAACTGTCTTTAACCTTGTTCTTCTTAATGAGGACATCTCAGTGGAGAAGGATAAGGGTAGTCAGGTTGATGTCGTGTACACGGACTATTCTAAGGCATTTGACCGAATCGATCATAGCATCCTACTATCCAAGCTATACGGAATAGGAATACGAGGCGACTTGCTGAGATGGTTTGAGTCTTACTTCGGCAATAGGTCCCAAGCAGTTGTACTGAACAATTTCATTTCTAGCTGGGTTTATATCCCTAGTACTATCTCTTTAAACTTTTCTCTAAGGGAAACTCGTGCTCCTAGTTGATATATCGCACGCACTGCACGTTTTTGAAGAATAAAACTAGTTTGTATATCAGCCGCCTTGCCCCAAAGTAATATGCCGTAGGACATTACGCTGTAAAAATAACCAAAATATACTAGTCGAGCTGTTTCTACGTTCGTAAGCTGTCTAACTTTGCTGACAGCATACTCTGCAGAACTGAGTTTTCCTGCGAGACATGATATTTGAGTGCCCCACTGTAACCTATTGTCTAAAGTAATTCCCAAAAAAACTGTTGAGTCGACAAAGCTAATCACCTCATTATTTAAAATTATACTCGCATTAGTACTTTTCACATTTGGCAAACTAAACTTAATACATTTAGTTTTTTTGGGATTTAGAAGTAGGTTGTTCGTTGTAAACCAATCTTGAACTAGTGCGAGTATTCTATTTATTTTCTCAAAATTTTCTAGTTTACGATCAATTTAAAAAATTAGAGAAGTGTTATCAGCAAATAGAATGATGTCACAAAAGTTATTAATATAAAATGGTAAATCATTAATATATACCAAAAATAAGAAGGGATTTTTTAATAAAATTAAATCAGTCTCTCAAAATCGAAATGCCACAAGGTTGTGCAATTACTGTGTGCTAAATAAACGGGAGGTCATAAGTTTCCTAAGATAAAATACGTTTAAAAGAATGGCTTCTAGCCATTTGCACAGATCGGATTACGCCTACAAATAACTGCGTGACAAATTATGAAAAAAAATAAGTATCCGCTTCAACTTTTCCTGTTTTATTATTTCTACACATCGCTTATAATAAACACATAGGTACTTATGTCCTATCACGTCCAGTTTGTTACGTATGGTATCTAATCATTTATTAGGAAAAATATGCACATTGGTTTATTTTATTTATCAATTAATTGAGTAAAACGATTCAATTATTTTTAAATAAACTTGAAATGTAAAAATCTCTCACAAAAATAGGAGTTTTATATGTAGGGAAAGTAATATGTAGTAGAGTAAAGGAAAACACATGCATGTGATTTCCCACACACAAATTCCGTTCGACTTTGGCTATTTTTAATCAAGTATTGGTTATTAGTAGCATTGTTGACCCCCTACAAAGAAAACAACAGTAGATATTTAGTAAATCCAGTCCAAACTAAGTAACATAGCTTAAATTGTAATGCGCTTATTACACTAAACTAAATCAGGGACCCTAAACCCTTAAAAAGAGAGGTGTAATAAGAGTCAGGGCCCTAAATCTCTAACAACTTTTCAAGGCCACCTCGATTTAGGGCCCTGATTTAGTGTAGTGTAATAGCCGTTTAAGAACTTATGAATGCACTGTCCACAGACATCACAAAAAATGTTTGATAGTTTTCAAAATTGGCGGTGGCTACTATTTTCAGGGTTTATATTGATATATTAAATATCCTTAAACAGATAATCAGAAAGATACCCCAGTGAAATGAACCTATTTTGCCACTTACGATATTTATCTGATATAGGCCAAATAAGGGTCGTTTAGAAAAGTTATTCACGTTTATCTCATAAACAAAACGTGGTATAAACAAAATACTGCCTACATAATGTAACTAATAGAAAGGCTGTAACTAAAAGAGCAATCAGTTTTTTAGGTATTTTTTTTATTTTTGCAGTATAATTTTTAAATTAAACACTGAAAATGATTAGTGGAACTGTGCAGAAGACCTCTTGTCAAAGTGGCGCCAGCTAGTGGCGTAAATTTTCGTGAGCACCCTCAGTAACGAGTCGACTCATTTCAACCTTTATGATAATCCATCTTACTATTCTTACGTTCAAGTAGAAAATAATATAGACTGCTTATATTAGCATTATTTCATGAATCTAAGAAAAAATAGAAAATTATGCAAATCATAAGGTCGGAAATTGTATGCATGTGTTTTTATATCAATAATGAAAAACGCAAGACAACACGAAGAAAAATTACAAATAACAAATAAAGTAAAAAAAAATGGCTGTGCATAAAGTCCTTTTACGTAATATAATTTTACGTGACAACTTCTTATGAAAACATTGATGACATATTGCCATTACCGTTACTTAACAACCAATCAATAACGTTAGTTCTAATAAATATCATAACTTCTAACCTCAAGAATAAATTTGGAAACATCCGATATCGATAAATAGGCTAGTTTCTTAAGTACCTAAACAAAAAAAATATAAAAGTTTTTGGTAAATAGAACTAGCACATAAACTACCAAAGATTAAGTCCCCAATAAATTTTGTAACAGAAAAGATGTATAACATTTATCATATCATAAAAATAAGTCAATTAAATAGAGAAAAAAGTGACGTCATAGTCCAGTATTTATATGAGATCTTTATGAGAAATCTGTATTTTAACATTTCATATAAAGTTGTGGTTTAGACTAGTTGGAAACTTGTGCAGAAAGAAATACACATATTTCTGTATTACTGCCATCATGTGATGTCACCTCACTACTAGCAGTTACATATAAGATTTCTTCGGCATTCTTCGATTTGTGTCATCAACGCAAAATGTTTTATGAGTGAACAGGTATGAAAGAAGGAATCTTTTCATAAAGATAAATAGTTTATTTCGATTGTGTAATCTGTTTTATTTTACAAGCAAAAAGTAAGGAACCATTTTTCATGTCATAAAAATCAGAATGGAAAACTGACCGCTACAAAACAGTATTAGAGGCTCTTTCACCGCTACACGAGTACGGGTGACTCGAGTAACGACACTAACGATTTGGTACTTCAAACCATTCTAACCTGCGGTATAGGACACGGTATCGAAGCGAAAGTATCGTACTGATAAAGTATCGAACTAAAAGTATCGATACCTCAACGTATCGAGTACTTTAATTGCGTGCAGGCTATTTGCACTAGGTTCTAAAAAAAATACTCGTGTTTGTGTACGTGTAATGTAGTATACTGTACGGTACAGCATACTACAACTCATAACAATACGAGTCATAACGTGTATTACTGTACGCATTAAGTAAAAGTAACGATATTTCAAATAATCGAGTGCTTTTCTAAGGACCTAATGCGTTCAGATCTACACATCATGACGTTAATGTCAGTCAATGACGTCAGTTTAGCTTCAGTTTAACAAATTCATAAGAAAACAAATAGTAAATAAATATAAGGTGTTAAAAAATTAACTGCAAGAATGTTAACCACCGGTGCAAAGTGCTATTTAAAAAATAATTACGAAAACAAAAACCGTATTTAACAATTCGAATAGCGCATGACTGCGCTATTTTCCTTACTCTCATATTTTCATAAGTTAAAACAGCTTATTTTCCTATCACATTTCTCAAACTTTGACTGACAATTTGTACACACGATACACATAAAAGTTTTATGCTCAATTGTATTTTTAGGTGAAATAAAAACGTTCAATTTTTTTTTTGTAATTTGATAGTTATTTGATACCCATCATGTACACAACATTCTTACAGTAATTTTTTTAACAACTTGTTTAACACAATAAAAAAAGCGTATCTATAGTCATCGTTTGTCAATTTTCCGTTGACAATGTATTAACAAGCCAAACGAAAAAACTGGACAATTGGTAAGTCTTTAGTATGTCCCTTAATATCCATTTTGTATTTACATAGAAATAGTGGGATGGGACACCCACAGTTGATTTTGTAACATAAATTATTTGAAAAATTATTATTCGAGTTCAAGACAAAACGAACAGTATTATAAACTTTAATTAAATAAAGGAACAAAAAAAAGGCAAATCGAATTGACTGAGCCAATACAGCCGGAAATGGAATGGTGTGTAAGATATCGAATTATATACCCTGAAATAAATATCGAAAATTGATATATTAAGTAGAATTAAAATATCGCCAATAGTTAACTTAGAAAAAAACTATACTTCACCCAGCCCTAAGACTATATATAGTAGGTAGATAATTTCAAACATTTATCGATACGATACCAGCCAAAAAGTACTCATTGGGTTAAAGTATCGATGGCAAAGTATCGATATCGAAAGGTAAAGTACTCGATACTTTTTTCGTGTCCCTAGCAGTATCCGTTACTAAATAACGATTAAATACCATAAAGTTCGCCAGTCACTGTTCGCAACAGCTCTATTTATTTTCTATCAGTCAGTCAGTCTTCCTTTTACTTTTGACTTGAACGGTCTAATAAAAAAAGGAGAATAAATTTTCGTGAAGTGAATCAGTAAAGCTTCCTTTTTATATCAATTTTAATTAGACGTTTATATTAGTTATTTTACGTGTCCAATAATCTTATTAAAAATGGAGTGGTCTATTCCTGTTAACGACATGCTGCCGGACGACATCACTAAAATAACATATACAATGATACCCCCTGGGTTTCAGGGTGACGTGCGGGCCCTCCGGTGAGTATTTTGTCTACAGCTTTTGAAAATTGATTAGTGTTAAAATAATTATTTGTGGATACATGCACGTTTCGCGAGATATATTCGATGCATCACCAATCAATATTGCGCCACACCTAGTCAAGGTTCCTGTCCTTTTTCGTGATGAGCAGCTCCGGGGGCGTAGGTACGTAGGTACGTAGGTACGGCGCGCAACCCGTAAATTATTAATAGTAATTATAGATATTACATAGATCGTGCACAAAGAGTGATAACTCGCCATATGAGTGACAACTAGATTTTTCGTGAGAAGAACATTAAAAGAGAATTGTACTGTACAGTAAAAGCTACTCCCTGTATTCGCGGCAGAAAATTTCGTTATTCGCGGATACGTAACTTACAATTAGGTACAAACATAAATTAAAAAGAGTATAAATATTCAAGGTTTTCGCCAGCCGACTGCCTACACAACAACACAAACAAATAGGCGTCAAAATATTTATAAAAAGACGAAGAATGCGGTTAAGCCTAAAGTTGTTTGACAAAAGCTGACTTCACAGACACCACCTTTTAGACATGCTGCAAAGTTTGTGATATTGCTACTGCAAAATATTGAAACAAGTACCTCCCATTATTGCTCTCAATTTTCCCTTCATTAAGCCTATGATGTGCTTTTTTGATTGTTTCAACACATTGTTTTTTATTTTGGAACCCAACCCCTACAGTTCCATACAAATCATCATCTTCTATATTTATAAAACAAAGTTGTGTAAGTTACACCATTTATGATTCAAGAACGGCTGGACCAATTTTAATGATTTTTGTGTTCTTGGATTTGTCTTAGTCTGGAATAGGATAATGAGTTTTAAAAATATTGGATAATTGGCAAAAAAATAAAAGACAAAAATATTCCCATACAAAATGTTCACGGGTAATTTCATGATATTACCTGTGAATTACCTGTCAAACATTAATTAATGTTCATTCTGTCAATGCAGTAAACTCTCCCCCCAAATTAAAGAACACAAGATATGTCCACAATATTCAGATAATCATGTATTTTAGATTTTTAAAATGTAGCAGTGTCAAAGTGTATTCATGTTGTAAAACAACTATTTGACACAAGCAAGGAATATAAAACTACTTTTTTGCTGTTTGGTTGATTACTTCAAGCCTTTTATTCACTACATGAGACTCCATATGGTAGGCACTTACGAACCAATAAATACATCACATTAATTAGTAATGTCTACAAAGATAGCAAAGCTAGAGTTATGCTAGAAAAAGAAGGAGATGTAATAAACATAGGCAGAGGTGTATGCCAAGGTGACCCTATATCTCCCGAACTCTTAACTGCAGTTATAGAAGAAGTATTTTGGTACATGATAGATGGGGAACAATAGGGGCTAACAATCAATGGTGACAAATTGACACACCTTACTGCAGACAATCTGGTATTACTCTCTTCTACAAAAAACTAACTCGAGGCAATGCTCAACGGCCTGGACAGGGAAAGGAAAAAGGTAGGGCTAATGAGTAGCCAAAAAACAAAGACTGACAAATGGCACACAAGAAACCATAACTGATCTCACCAGTAGTCCTAACTTCAAAAGATATTGAATCTAGAATAGCCAATGCCTGGAAAAGATACTGTACCCTCAAAAAGTTATTTACAACAGCACCATAGCTATAGCTATCAAACATAAGCTATTTGAAAATAAAATAAAAAATAAAAAATGATTTATTCACTTAGGAAGCAAAATACTACACTTGTGAAAAGTCGATTCTACATTTACTGGTAATATCTGTTCGCAAACAATAGGTAAAGTCCGAGAAAAGAACAGGCAATAAAAACTCGTGGCCACTTTTTTCAAATTGCCAATGTTTACAATGTTTCTCTGTTTATAAACTGTATATGCAGGTAAGGTGCTGCCACCATTATATTATACACCATATTAGAGTACTGATGCAAAAAAAGAGGTCAATAATATTAGAAGAGTACACGAGATCAGATGCATCAGCCTCAATGGGCACAACATAGTAGGAGCATCCACTTACAATGTAAAATATGTGCTTAAATATTGGCCAATTTACTGCTACTTAATGAATAAGTATACATGTTTTACAAAGGAAAGAAAAAAATGGCCGTAATTTATCACGCAGAATCTTTACTTACAAAAGTAAATCGTTTTCTTAACTAGTACCTAAGTAACATTATCAAACTGTGACAACAATATTCAACTAGTAAAATGCAATAAACTATACAGCACAATACATTAATAGGGAGCAACGAACTACATCCATTTATCTTTGTCAGTTAAATAATCATCGATTGAATAGTAAGCTCTTTGTATAAGATGTCTCTTGACTACATTCTTAAATTTATTTACGGGTAGACTCGATATGCTGACTGGGATTTTATTGAAAAATTTTACACCTAGTCCCATGAATGAGTTATGAGTTTTATGAAGCCTATGATATTGTCCTACCAATTTGTGCTTATTTCTTGTATTCACAGAGTGAATATCACTATTTTTGTTATATAAATGTAAGTTTTGTTTTACAAACATAACGTTTGCATATATATATTGTGATGCAACTGTCATAATGCATATCTCTTTAAACTTTTGATGCATGAATACTTCCTATTCTCACCTATAGTTGCCAAACCTGGGCCAGAATGCCATGGAGAGGAGTATGTTAGGAATAAGACTATCAGACAAAATAAGAACAGATTTTTTTTTTTTATAATCTATTTGTTTTAACGAGGCTTCAGTCACTCTAGGTGACTATGCCAGCCCCATATGAGCCCTCAAGTTAACCTGACATTCATTCTACATTTATACTATACTTCTTTCATGCATACATACTTTCATGAAACACAACAACCGCTCACAGCTCTCTGATGTTGGTCTGGATAACATAATATTCAGTGCCCCATTCTCTAGAGGTACACATGCCATTAATCAATTTCTCAGGGTATGATACTGGTCACATTCCACTAGTATGTGTATAAAGTCTTCCATTTTACCACAAATCGCACATAGGTGAAGACTTAATACCCATCAAATGATAAAATTTATTCAGTGGGACATGACCAGAACGCAGCCTGAGAGCCAATACTACTGCTTCTCGAGAAAGATGTGAGCGGTACCTCGAGAGAGGTGCAGTCATACCAAGGAACGGTAGTTGTCTGTTTTGTATGGTGTGATACCAAATGCCCTTTGTCTGACAAAGTTGTTCAAACTCACAACACCACTGCTCTTGACACACCTTTCTAACCCATGTGATGATTTCACAGCCTGGACAGGACCATATGGTCCTGTCACTATTTCTACACCATCAGTTGCAGCATTCCTAGCCATCTGATCCACATATTCGTTCTCTTTTAAACCCACATGTGAAGGAATCCACTGGAGTTCGACACAGATATTCCTGTCCTGCAATTTATCTATTAAGGCCAGTGCTTCATATGGTATCGGCATACCTCGGATACCGGAGGTGCACCAAGCAATATATTGCAGAACAATCTTTGAGTCTGACATTATTACAATTTTTTTCTCCCTTAAACTCGCCGCAAAAGATAATGCCTCTACTATCGCCGTTAGTTCACCTCGCATCACAGAGGCGTCACGGTGGAGCTAAAACTGCATTTGTAAGTCAGCTTGAGGATCAAAAAATGCTGCACCAACCCCAAAAGAGGTTTTCGAGCTATCCATGAATAGGTGGTAAAATTCATTCGTATCTGTGTCGAACCTCAGCAAGAACTCTCTGCTGTAGATCGTAATCGATCATCAGAGATCGATTGTGATTGATCGATCTCTGATGTATTAAACCTGTACTTAGGTCCATTCATACTGTCACACTTATCATGGATACAAGATTTAATGTTAATATGTGAGACCCATTTGTCTAAGGCAAACATTTCCAACATTGGGCTTTGATATAATAGTATATGTGATAAGTTCCTATGTACCTCTATCAAAATAGGTTCTGTTTTATTTTTCCAATAGTTCTTTAAATCAAACAATTCCCTAATTAACTTAAGAGCGATATTGGGGCGTGAGACAATTCGTAACCAGTATCTACATCCAAGCCAAAATCTTAGAATATAAAGAGGCTCAACAGACATTTCACTTTCCATTACGTGAATGGGAGTGCTGCGGATGAAGCCACCACATATTCTAAGACATCTATTCTGTAGAATTCTTAGCTTTTCTAAATGTACTTTCGCACTAATATTATACAGAAAGCTTCCATAGTCTAATCTGCTTAGGACTAAAGGTATATAGTCTACGAAGGTGTTTTGGGTGGATGCCCCATGTACTGCCAGCTAATACTTTGAGGACATTCAGGATTTTATAAGTTTTTTCACATGTCTCGTTAATATGTGCTCCCCACCTTAATTTGCTGTCTAACCAAAGTCCCAAATACTTAATCTTATGGTGTATTCTGATTGGTATATCATTAATGTTTAAAGATATGTTGAACATTTTCCTTTTCCTACTAAAAACCCATAAACTAGACTTAGACTCAGACACTACAAGCCCTATATCCCCCAATTGGCTGACCATGTTTTGTAAGGACTCTCTGAAACTAGTCAATGTATCAGTTAAACCGTAATCTAAATATTTAAACATCACAAAATCGTCAGCATATTGAGACATATTCACACTTTTAATATTTTTACATATAGCCATCGTTACAATGTTAAAGAGAAGGGGGGGGGGGGACACTGGATCCCCTTGTGCTAAACCTCTGTTAGTTTGTCTAGCTAAGATATTATTATTATGTCCTGTTAATATTTCGCATCTCTGGCTTGATAAAAAGTTCAATTTTCCATTTCCATTTTGAATATTACTACCAATCGCAACATTGTCTAGTATTTTCATTAGTGCTTTAACTGTAACATTATTATAAGCGCTGTCAATGTCTATGAAACAAGCTACCGTTGGTATATTCTTGGCAAACCCATTTTGTATATAAGGTACAAGATGAGTCAAATTGTCTAAAGTTGAATGTGCTTTCCTAAAACCAATAGTAGATGCAGAGAGAAGTTTCCTGCTCTCCACATACCATTCCATGCATTTACAAATAATATTATGTAATATTTTACAAGGACATGACATCAATGAAATGGGACAAATACATGATATCATATTAGGATCTCTTCCAGGCTTGGGTATTGGGACAATTCTAATATTTCGCCATTGGTTGGGAACTGTGCCAGTTTGAACAATTAGATTAAAAATGTACAGAAGAAACACCTTCCCAGACTTAACTACAGATAAATTACAAATCATTGAATAGGAAATATTATCTGCCCCAGGAGAAGTATCTTTACGTTTCAGACAGTTTTCTTAGTTCATGTAGAGTGATTTCTCTGCTAACAGGACAATGATAATTATCTTGAAAAGCAACTGTATCTGGTGTCAGGGAGTTCAATAACTCTTCAGCTTATATCGGGTCAACCATGTGTGTAGATCTTATTCCTTTCCCCCATCTCATTTTCCTCCACATACTTGTAGATGACGCCTCAGTATCGACGCTGGAACAAAATTCCGACCAAGCCTGATACTGTGAGTTTTTATTAAGTTTCTGAGCGCAAATAATTTTTTGTTTGTAATTATTGTAATTGTCTGGCGTTGGATTACGCCGCAGTTGGGCAAGTGTTTGGTGTGAAGTTATTGTTCGGGTCCTGGCATATTTTTATCCATGGAATGGTTACCTCGGCAACTTCGTTTAATTTGATTTCAAACATATCATAGTTAGATTGTACCGCCTGAGATGGTAACATATGGGAGAATTCCTGATCTAACTTTTCTTTGGATTTCGACCATTGAGCCTACTTATAATTCCTTTTTTTTATTTGCAAATTAGATCTTTCATAACCAAAAGAACATTTGATAAAAACATGATCACTGCCTAAAGATTCGTTCTGCTATATCACTGGTGACGAATGTGATATCCGGCGATGATTGTTGTAATATACCATTGAACATTCTGATTCTTGTTGGTCTACCATCATTTAAACAACCATAGCCATTTTCAAACATAGCCTTGTAAAACTTTTCGCCCTTTGGATCAGTTTTTTAGGACCACAGAGTATGGTGGGCAATGAAATCTCCAGCCAACATTGTGTTTCTATCGAACAGGTTGAATACCTGATCCCAATCTGATTGCCTTGTACTAGCTGATGGTGGACAGTACAAATATATGATGTTAGATATCCCCGGAATGTTTAGGACTTGTAATATAAAGATTTGAATTGCAGTATTTGCCAAACTATATTTTTTCTGTATTAATTTAATAGACTTATGAAACACTACACATACTCCGCCATATTCATCTTCTCTATCTATCCTAATTGTGTTATAGTCAGAAATCTTGATGATGTCCTCCTCTGATAGCCAGGTTTCACTAATAAGTGCAATGTGTATTTTCTCTTGCTGAAGTAATGCTTTAAGTTCTCTAACTTAATTTTTTAAACTACTTGCATTCCACTGTGCTATATTAATAAAGTTATGTTTTTTATGCATTTTCTTGAAATCCTAATATCTTCCACATTAATTCCAAATTAAAAACTTCTTTCAGCCAATTTATAAGCTCACTGAACATACATTTTATTACACACATTACTTTTTCTTCTTTTTCCATATTTAAAAAAAATATTTCATTAATTTTTGACATAAATATCCTAATATCAAATTTCCTCTTTTTCCTCCAATTATCATTTTCCTCTCGTGTATTGTGCCCACAATCAAAATTTGGAATGCAGTCATATTGTTTAACTCTCTCCGCTTCTTGTGCCTTATTTTGTTTTTTTATTTCTGTTTTCCTTATTGTTATTGGTCTCCTGTTCCTTGCGTTTTCTCTGTCCATTTTTTTCTAGTACTTGGAAGTATGTTTCTTGTGATTCCACCTCTATCGCATCATGTGATGTACATGTGTCCAACATACTATTGTCCCTCTGAGATATCTCATTATTTGTATCTTTCTTTGCACTGTTGATAACTTCTTTGAGTGCCACTTTATACGTACACTTATTTTTAGCCATAATTTCACGAAGCTATTACTCTCTTAAAAATACTGGACATAAACTCTTAACCAATGACATGTGATTTCCTTTACAATTCAAACATTTAAAACTTGTAGTCTCACAGTTGTCATGTTCATTTCCACATTTTGGGCACAACTGAGCTTTCCTCGGGCAGTAATAACGAATGTGGCCATAGCGCCAGCATTTTGAACATTTAGCGTTACAGGGAATGTGAATGGTTCTACCTTCATTCTACATCCATATGCTATGACATATGTAGGAGACGAGGGACCTTTAAAACATATGCGTACTGTTTCACTATTAACATACCCTCCATTGATTTCCTTCTTCTGTAATCTTTTAACACTTAAAATATCAACATCACTTTCTAATATCTCCTTAATATTATCATCAGACATCTCCAGTTCTATATCTCTTACTATGCCATATGAGTATGTTACCTCACCAGTTCTTCGACAGTTCCAACCTTTTTCTTTAATTTTTTCAGATATCGTGAGTTTCAATGAGTTTTCATAGTTACTGAAAAGTATTAAAATCTTATAAGGGTTTTTATAAGTAACCTTCAAAACTCTTTGTAAGCCAGCCTCTTTCAGAGCGTTCGCCATACCGATTTGTTTTGGTAATTTTTCTTTGCCAGAGATTGAAACTTCACATAAATCATTTTGGTCAATTGTATCTGAGGTTCTACTATTCCTTCTCTTCCCGTTTTTGTCCACTGTTGTCCACGCCTCAGGATTCTCGTCAGATTCCTGTCTATTTTTTGTTGGCTCACCTTCAATTTGAGATGAAGTAACTTTGCAATTTTCCGCATTTGATCCAAGAATTATGTGATTTATTTCGGCCTGCGACATTCTGCCTGTATCTGAGATTTCTTCTTCATCCATATCACTTTCCATTTTTCAATAAAAACAACACAAACAAATACAAAGTTTTTTTAAAATTTATGTGGGTGGAATCATATTCATACAAAAACAAAAAACACAATTTCACTATAAATATTATTGTCACCACAACTTTTTAAGCATTATATTGCTCATAAAAGTAATCACAATATTGTTTAGTCCTATAAAAAATATGTAGCTACGCGAGCGAAATTAGTACAGTCCGTACATAACCATACGCGACGGCGGCGCGAGCGCAACTGAACAGAAGTAATAAAAAATAAAACTAAAACAAAAAAGACGTACAATAAAGAAACTGAAGTAAAGATGGACAGGGCACACAGTCTGAGGAAAGGAGAAGTGGAGCAAATCTATTTTGAACTGGGATCCAAGAGATACCAAACGAAAAAGAGGCAGGCCATTCTAGAGGTGGGAAGACGATAGAAGACGAAGTCGCAGGTTTGTGGACAAGAACAGCCAAGGATAGGGAGCTGTGGAAACGTCTGGGGGAGGACAAGAGTTGCGGAGTCAGTGTAAAACTAAGTTAGAATTAAGTTATTTAGATTTAAGTATATAATGTACAGTCAGTAATCTTGTCTCAAATAAAAGGTTATTATTATTATTATTGTGTCTGTAATAAAAAAGGATTGGCACATTTATTAGTTGTCAAATATTTATGCGTGCATGTGAATAAGTTCATGAACTCCTTTGGTTATGTTTATTATAAAAAAAAAAATCGGGAAAGAGCATGTTAGACCATACTCAGTATAGGGTGGCCTTGAATAATCAGAAGAAGAGCGTATGTTCATGACACTTACGCCCTTTTGTTGAGAAATGCAGTTTTTCGGCAATCACTCAATTACGGTATATCCCATCATGTTCAAAATTATTTGGTACGGTTTTTACCATTGTCGTAGACTCGAGGCGCAGATTAGTGAGATACTTTTACAAACAACGGTCACTCGTGTACCTATGAACCTGGCTTAACCTTGCTGAATTATCATATTACTTGGCCGCCAATAAGTCACGACTCACGAATCCCTTCAAAATCTATATTAATATTTTACAGCTGTAGAGTTTGTTTGTTAGTTTAAGAGATAGAGCATTCAAATAAATACCTAGTACGGCGCGATTCAAGACTGTCTCTAATACTTTGGCTAAAGTTTTCACTCCTTTTTCACAAAAATGTAGTTTTGTGACGCCTTGATAAGACACGCCCCACCAAACCATTACTGACGCAGGATGATGACCATGCTGTACCTTTCCGACTACTTGAGCAGCTACTTTAGAACTGTGGTTATTGTAGTGCTCTTCAATCGTGATTCTTTTTTTCTCTTCGTCTTCAATTTTTTTGATCGATCCACTCTCTTTAATTGTAAAGATTGATTTAGGGTATGTCCTGTATATCGACGAAAAGCACCGAGCTTCAGGTCTTATTTTATAATACGCGACAGAGTCCTAGCGGAAATCTTCATCTCTCTTTAACAGCATTCAATGGCATTTAACAAAATTCTGGCTGTAACAGCATTAACAGCCTTTGTAGTTCTAACAGCACGCGGCCGCCCCGATCTTATGTTGTTGTATAGTACGATATACGAACATACGGCTATACCAAGCTTTTGAAGTGTCTGGAATATGACCGACGGCTCCATACCCACTTTGTACAAGGCGAACCGCAATCCTATTTTCTTTAACACCCCAATCCATATTTTAATTTGATAATGAACACGAAAAAGTAAAACCGGGCAAAAATATGTCGGATCATGCTCAGTGTAGGGTTCCGCAGCCTTGAACAATTGCATCAGCAGAAAAACGTATGTTAATGGCATAACATTTCTTTTGTTGTTAGATCAGTAGGGGAAATCATTTGGCCAAGATAAGTGTACTCATTGATATTCTGGATTATCATTGATACTCGTCTTTCAGCTGTTTGCAATAACTTTGTTTTTTGTGGATTCATAGTCAGTCCCACTGTGATGCTCTCTTTTGTTAGATCCAGAAGCATAGACTGAAAATGTTCTGATATCTCAGCAAATAAGATAATGTCATCTGTGAGTTTCAGATGGTTCACGTGTTCTCCGTTGACATTGATGCCTTAGCAATCCTTCAACATCAATTCTGAATTGTAATAAATCTGGCATTATTGATTAGCATACCTCGATTCAGTAAACTTCATTTAAAAATACTATGAATACTTAACTGTGTTATGAACCTGTGTAACACCTCACACTCACGGACAGCGGCCCTCAGGAGCGAGGAGTAAATTAATAATGTACGTGATTTAACTGCTTGTTTTAAAATTACACATTATGTATTAAAAAAATAACTATTTTGTTATTTTTTTCATAGTAAATTCCTTGCAAGAGTTTTATTGTTGATGAAGAAGCTGATGTTATGAACTTTAAAATGACATAATGTCACTATGTGATACACCCTAAGGACGGCGGCCATACATAAGTGGCCATTCTCCTTTCATCTAAATCTATTAAGCGGTTGAGGTGTGTAAATGTAACGAACAGGCAGAGTTACTTTAACATTTTAATATTGGTTCGGATTAGAGACTAACTTTTTGTCCTTTGATTTTCATTAACACTGTTACCAAAGTATAATGTATAAAATCAACAAATAATGTCTATCTTAACATTAGAGGACCTTACCTTATCATACATTTCATTGATTTTGTCTTGTGTAATAATAAACACATTTTTGTCAATACAGACAGAGTGTGGGCAGACGTGGGGACTAGCGGGGAGACAGGGAGGCTGTTGCTATGGTTGCAGACAGATAATCTGTCAGCTCACATTTCGTCCTGCCCACCCTGCGTAACTGCGTACCTGCCCCAGTCTATTAATAATATCAAAATGGGGAGGGATTTTATTCAGACTCGACTGTATAGGTAATAACAGTTTATTTGCTTTTATTTTTACTGGGGCTACAAACTGACTCGACTGCCTCTGTGGCGCGGTGGGAGTGTATCCGTCCGCTACGCAAGAGGTCGTGGGTTCGATCCCCACCCATGATAAAACTTTGTGTGATGAGCACGATAATTTATTCTGTGTCTGGGTGTTATTTATCTATAATATGTATGTATTTAGAAATATATAAGTATGTTTATCAGTTGTCTGGTTGCCATAGTACAAGGTATGCTTAGTTTAGTAGGGATCAGATAGCGTTGTGTGAGTTGTACCAAGATATTATTATTATAAACACGTGTTAGGCCCTTTTGACACGTTCCGGTTTTAATCCGATGAGACACCGGGTAACCGGCGCGAAGTATATGGCGACCGAAACGGACGGAGACGCCGGAGCGTATGAAAACTACCGTACATCGCTATACACTTCGCGCCGGTATCTCAAATAAAACTCACTAAAAAGTTAGGTACTCATTTTTAAGGCAGGTAAACAAAGAACTAATGCGGTGCCTCCGATCGTGCTTGAGATTGTACAAAACTTTGAATATTTTGGTCATGTGGTCATGGAGGACCTAAAAGATGACCTAGATGTAGAGAGGCAGCGCTGGGCGTTGGCGGTAAGAACGGCAGGTTTGCGCGGTGTACTACCGTAGTAAAAATAACCCTTTTCAGGGCATACTACCAGTCTTTATAGTCGAGCAGCCTGTGGATTCGGCACACGCAGCGAGCCTGTAACGTCCCAAGAGCACAATATAATACATTCAGAATGCTGTTGGGATTGCCGCTATACTGCACTGCGTCCCAAATGCACACGTTGAAGGCTTTAAGCCATTATTACAAAGAATTTGATTTAATATATAGATAGTTTATTGACATGTACGTGGATAATTTACAGTGCAGTTACACACTATGTGTTATATATTTCTAATATTTTGTAGTAACAAATGAAAATTAATTGAGAAAATAAATATGTATTTCTTCTTTCCATAGGAACCGTTTACTCTTAACTTATAATTAATACCTTATTTAAGTGCACTGAATTCCCCCGTAACATAATACCATACCTCAGGTTTGAAACTACTATCGCATGGTATGACTGTAATGCTGTTTTTACATTTGCGAGCTTTCTGAAGCGCCATAGCGCATAGACGAATCTATTTATTTTTTGGCTAATTCGAATAATATGCAGTTTCCATGTACAATGCGAGTTCAGCATTATGCCAAGAAAACAGGCTTCTACTTCCGTCAGATACTGTCCATAATAGCTCAGGTTAAACTGTTGTTTTTTGCGCCTTTGTTACGAAACACTGTATTTGGTTGTGGCGACATTAACAGTTACTTAGATTATTATCCTCCATCCAACCTATAAAATCCCATAAGGTAGAGTTATTAGCGTATACATATATTACCAATTACAATTATTGTCATTAGTTTGAATACGACATAAGTACGTTGATGCAAATCCAAATATTTGTGCATTAGTAATATTAGTTAGGATCCGTAACCTTTGTAACGGATAACACTTTGACAGAATTTTGCACAAATGTAATTTATTTACAAAATCCGTTCCTGGTATCATTACGTAATCCAAATAATAAAATAGTACATGAACTTTGTCTAGAGTCAAGTGCCCCCCCCCCCCCCCCCCGCCAGCAAAAATTAACTGTAGTAGCATATATAGTGAAATTAGGAAAACTATCACAGCTAAGTAGGCATTACAAGTTTACGAGTAACAGCTGATCAAATGAGAAGTAACAAAATGTTTGTACAAATTCCATTGAAAAATATTATTAAGTAGATATACCTAACATTATAAGTATGAAACAAAAACAACAGAAAACCCAATTCTTAAGCAACATTATTAGTTGGGGGCGTGACTACGGAACCCTACATTGTGCGTGACTCGACATGCACTTACCCGGTTATCAAAGATGGCATTGGTTTTATCCGTGACAACCAGAGCGAGCCTCAGCCTTCACACTAAAATTTCCAGACTTGAAACTCATTTGTGCTACTCCTATTGATTCCGCATTAGGTCCGTAAACCGCATAAATTTTATTTTCGTTCGTCACATTTTTACCTTTTTTTGTAATAAAACTTTAAAATGTACCGAATTTCTTCGTCATATACGTACATTTCGCTTTCTTGAAAAACAATTGAAATATGGCGGGATCTGATGACCCAATCACAGAGGTTTTCGAGAAACACGTAGGAAGAAAGCATGCAAGCAAAATGGATTTCCCAATGTCGAAACTTATAGCTAACGAGGAGCACCAATTGGACTCGACCTCCTCCGCTTATAAGCATCCTTATATCCATCTGTCTTTTTCAATCAAAATTCTGAATATATATATATAACTGTTGACCTAGAATCATGCGATTTTAAACCTGTTGCCAGCCGTTACGTTTGTTCGGCCTTCTCCTCTGAGTTCCGTTCCGTAGCCATTTATCCTAGTGATAGGTAAAAAACTAGGGATGAAACAAAAGCCTTGGTCCAGAAAATCGATTGTCCTGAAGAAATGCAACCCAAAGTTCGCGGTGTCCGAAACACAAGAAATGAAGGGCAACTAAACTGGAACTATGAAGGCGCCTAAGAGCGCCACATAATCGCGTGTATTTTAGGACTGAAGTAGATATAAGTTATTAAAAAAAAGTTGAAAAAACTAAAACCGACTACAAAAACATCTCGTTTTAAAAAGTACAAAACAAGAATACCTATATTCTTGTCTGGCATTCTTATCTACAATGTTCTGAATATCGCCGTGGTAGTATGCCACATTGTCACCCTGCCCTATAGCTATAAAGCAGGTACATTAGACCATAAATAAGAAAAAATTCTGATGAACAAGTACATCAGAAAAAAATCTGATGTACTTTACTACTATTATGTACTACTATTATGTTTTAATTTTGTCGGTAGGACAATGCAGGATTCTCTGTCGAAGCTGATCGACACGATGGGCGAGCAGTCGGCGGCCGCGCAGGGTCTGAATCGCGTCATCACCACCGCAGAGAAGTTGCGCAACTCCTCCACCCACACGCTCTACTTGCTTAAAGACTCCACCGCCAAAAAGTGAGTACATTATACATACCTTTTAGGTATTCGGTACCTTAACTTCACTTGATGACCTTTCTTTGTAAGCTGCTGAGTACCACGATCAGTGTTCGTTGCCACAATGCAATTTACGTTTAGCTGTTGAAGGCAACACGCATTACTAAGTGTTAGGTTGTATACGTATAATTAAAGCACTTATATAACTTTAAAAGTATTAGGAGTCTTGTTAACTTATTTGTTCCACCAACGTCATTAACTGGCGACTTACTAAGAAATTCGTTTTCTGATACAAAAATCAAAATTATAACTAGGTTTTGGTGGATTTTTCACCCTCCCTCTAGTAAGATGTCGTCAGATCCTCCCCCAGATGTCACTCGCATCACGGAGGAAGGGGCAGATCTTTAAACCGATACCGCCTAACTACCACGCTCAACAGAAGGGTGTGGTGGGTGCTCCTAGTGCTGTCACTCTCCCTCAAGAGAGATGAAGTGAGTAATTAATGGACGCCCGATTACTCACATACCGGGGTTACTTAAACCTCAATTATTGGAGTAGGACAATAAAGTGTTGCCAACCCATTTCAAAGCCATCCACCGACTCTGGCGCTCCCTTGTTGTATTAGTAGACTAAGTTAAAGCAAGTAGCAAATTAGTATTACTTATTAATTATCACTTCCTGCAAATACATTGCAAAAGGCGGACTCAATGCCATATCAGTCAAGATTAGAAGAGAGTCCTTTGGGTAGTAAAGAGATGTGTGGCAGTCGTATACCTATTGTCATACATACCTATAGTACAATACATATAATAAATATAATATATATACAGAAAACTAAAATGTACGTATGTATCAGCTTACATATACGAAGGTTGAACGATTACTCTGCTGAATCCGCCAAGTTACTTATTGCGTATGGCTGGCGACTGGTAGACATCCTGATTTCCACAGGGAGCGCATTACAAAGGAGATAAGCCTGAACCGTTAAAGAATGAATGAAGCTTGGCCGGTTGAGTTGAGCCCCCTGTACAAAGTTCTGGATCATCTCCATATTGATCGAAGGCGAGCTCCACGCCGCATATGCCGCTTGCATACGCATCATAAACAAGGAGCGTACAGAAGTTTACCTCCATATATATACTTAGGACTGTGTAAATGGCTGCCAGTGCTAATCTGCTGGAGTCGCGAGTGCGTTTGTACTTGTTGCTATTGCTGCGAATTGTATCACATTTGCATGACCGCTCTGCGATTTTTTGTATTTATAAACTTGCGTCTCCTCTAATTTCATTAAGAAGTGGACCATATCTAAGTTTGGCAGTCCGATGGGTGACAGTAGTAAAATATTTATAATGTATGGTGGTCCAGTGTTTTCTTTTAGTTAGATATAGATATAAAATTGACATTTGATCACTTTGTTTATTCACTTCCTTTATTAATACCTTCAAAAAGGCAGACAAATTTGAAAAATGCACGGTCAGTAAGCAGAGATGTCTTTGAAAATAATCATAAACGCTCCTTCTCTTTTCATAAGAACTCGTTATTTCTGACTACTAAAATATTACCTTCAAAAAGGCAGACAAATTTGAAAAATGCACAGTCAGTAAGCAGAGATGTCTTTGAAAATAATCATAAACGCTCCTTCTCTTTTCATAAGAACTCGTTATTTCTGACTACTAAAATATTACATTCAAGTGTCATAAGTCAAGCTGTAGATTATTAAAACAATAGCGAATTGTGAAAGAAAAAATGGTATGATTTTTTATTTATTTATAATATATATGTGCCGTTTTGTTGACTTGTTGCCATCTTAGGGGTAGTGCCATGATCCCATTGCTGTTAAAATTTTAAGAATATTGATTTTTTAATCAAAAAAATCTGACTAGTAGTTTTCACAGTCTTCTTTTGAGGTTAACTTTATGCTTAAGAGTTCTGAAGTCCTTGAAACCGGTGGAGAAGTGAAGATCAGGGCCATACAAAGGATGCATCAACCATCCCAGCCAAGCTCTCTCAATTTTTATGAGTGGCTATAGATGAGTGCGGTTTGGCGTTGTCATTATAGAACACCACGCCCTACCTGTCCGACCAGAGCTGGAGCTGGTTTTTCTCAATGGCTTCTTTTAACCGCATCAGTTGCGATAGTAGAGGTCAGAATCAATAGTTTTACCCGGCGTCATTTTCCCGATTTCTTCCCAATCACACCATGCATACAGCATCACTTTGTTCCGGGTTAGGCCGAGCTTTGCCACGGTCTGTGGGGCTTGTCCATGCTTCGACCACATCTTTTTCGGACAATCTTATCGTAAGTGACCCATTTTTCATCACCCGTAATCAACCGTTTAAGAAATGGGTTGGAATTGTTACGTTTCAACAAAGCGAATGGAAACACGCTGCATTAATTAGATAGATATCCTCTACGAAAAAGATATGTACTAGTATGTTTTGTATATGTATGTGTATAATGGAGCGTATTTATTTTATTTACCCAAGATTTTATTCAAGTTTTAAGAAAATTGTGTTTGATATCTACACAATTATAATCTCATCACCCAAAGGTTGTCTGGTACAGAATGCTTTTAGCATTATGTCCGCCTCTGTACATTATTTATGAATAAATCCTTTAAACAAATAAATAAGAATGACAACGAAAAGTGTGAAACTGTGACGTGACGTCAGTGTGTATTGGTGCGCGTCAGTTGATCTGATTGAATGACGACCTCTGGTGGCATCAGCGGCGCGTGAGTCACGCCGCGCCGCCGACTCGCGCCACTGACCACGAGCGCCGCTCAAATGTAGCTACAAAAAATGCCACAATAGCGTAGTGCCGGCACCTTGTACTTCGACGGTGTCGGTCCACTTAACAGCGACAGTGCTAACTTAACAGTACTGCAAAGCGGACTTTCAAATAAAAATAATAATATCTTGAGACAACTCACACAACGCTATCTGATCCCAAACTATGCATAGCTTGTACTATGGAAATTAGACAACTGATAAACATACTTATATATTTTCTAAATACATACATATTATAAGTAAGTAAGTTAAGTATCTTGTCACCGTACCAAATTGACACCTACACCACTATCTAACGCCGCGCTAGTATCCAGTCTATCTATACTTATACTAGCTGACTGATTTTCCATGTTCACGCTACGACCAATAGAAGCGGAGCAGCAATGAAAAATGTTGCAAAAACAGGAAAAATTAGTCAGCTAGTATAAGTATAGATAGACTGGATAGGTACTAGCGCGGCGTTAGATAGTGGAGTAGGTGTCAAGTTGGTACGGTGACAAGATACTTAACCAGAAGTTGGCTTGTTGGTATTCATAGAATAAATAGAAATGATAAAGCAAATAAATATTAGACGCATCGATATCCGCAGTAGTGGGAATGGTGGGTGGACTATTACTTTGTTGTTATTTGCCGTAATCATTTATTAGTCGTCAGTCAGGGGTCGCAATGCAAGCGAGGCAGCCGACGAAATACAAGTGACATTATTACATTCAACGTAAGCGATAGTTTATTGTGTCAAAAGGAAATGCTAGTTTTGAAATTCCTTTGTTTGATATCGAGGCCAATGGTCATGGTCACATACAAAGAATGTATTGTTAAGGTTTCTATGAAAGAAATATTTTTCCTTGTACGTAACTAGTTTATATGGGAAATGATTTAAATATGTAATAATATTTAATAACTAAAACAGAAAGTATTACTGAAGAAAAATATGTGAGTCGCGATTCGTATTAAACAAAATTAGTGTCGCAAAATGATGCCTAACGATCGTCCAAAATAAAAAATATCGCGTAATAAATAAGCGGTCCCTCAGTAAGCCTTTAAAGAAAATGTAAATTTGACGTTTACATCTTGCAGTATAATGGCCAATATTTAAGCACATACAGTTTTTACATTATAAGTGGATGCTTCTACTATGTTATACCTATTGAGGTTGATATATTAAATCTTATGTATTCTTCTTTCAATATTATTTATCTCTTGCTTTTGCATCAGTCCTCTTATATGGTGTATAATATAATGGTGGCAGTACCTTACCTACCCATTCATAATTTACGAAAAGATTCAATGTAAACTTTAGCAATTTAAAAAGAGTGGCCGCGAGGTTTTATTGCCTGCCTCGTTTTTTTACCTATTGTTTGCGAACAGGCATCTATATTCCCTTGTCCTGACTGACGGACTGACTGACTGATTCATCAACGCAGAGCCTAAACCGCTAGGGTTACAAACCTGAAATTTTGGTAAACTAGCGATTGTAAGTTTGTGTGAAACTCCGTTAGTTTTAAAGTAAGGTCTGTGAAATTTCGCACTTAGGTTTATGGTTTCAAAAATAAAATCGTGTTTTCAGAGTTTTTGGAAAATCAACCCCTAAGGACGTAATCTAGGGGTTGCAAGTTTGTGTTAAACTCCGTCAGTATTGAAGTTAGATCTATGAAATTTCGTATTCGGCTTTTTCTTTTAAAATAAAGAACTACGTAGTTAAGTGTTTTTGAAAAATCAACGCATTAGGGAGTAAAATAGGGTTTGCAAGTCAGTTTTGAATTTAGATCGGTGAAATTTCATATTAAGCTTTTTAATTTAAAATGAAATAAAATACGTGTTTCAGCGTTCTTGGAAAATCAACCTCCAAAGGGGTAACATTGGGGTTGCAAGTTTTCTAGAACTCCATCCCAAGATTGTGCAAATCTCCCTCAGTTTTGAAGTTTCATCTGTGAAATTGGCTTTTGGGTTTTAAATAGAGAAATACGAGTTTCAGTGTTTTTGGGTAATCAACTAATAGGGGTTGTGAGTTTGTATGAAACTCCGTCAGTTTGAAGTTAGATCTGAGAAAAATGGGGCTTTGTAAAAAAAAGAACAGTAAACTCAAAGAACGCACATATCACAGCGCGACCTAGGGCACTGTAGGGTACTAACCCTACTGTGAGAGTTTTTTGAATAATAATGTGCGAGAGAGAACACACATTACTTACTACAAAAAAAAATCGAATTTCGAATTTTCCCCCACATTTTTTCGAGAGCCAAATCAAATTATCGTGTCTCATTTAAAAATGGATCTGCATCGCGAATATTTTCGTGTGCTGATTTTCTACGATTTTAAATGTGGCCTAAAACTTGAGCGAGTCATTTGGTCGACTTTAAATGGCTTTTATGGAGGAAGGACCTTCAAAAGCAACCATCTACTGTTGGCATAGCGAGTTTAGGCGCGGTTGTCCTACGACAGCTGTCACAGAAGAAAGTAAAAAAAAATATTCAATAAAACAGGCGATTTATACAAGTATATGAAGAGATTTAGCATACACTGCAGATCGGTTCGGGAAGCGTTCACGAGATTCTACTCGAGCACTTTCGCGTGAGGAGGATAGTTTCGCTGGGTGCCTCACCGAAGCTCTGAAGCAGGCCTGTGTGGAGTAGTGTCGTGAAATGATTCAAAAAGCTTTAAGCTGGCTTGTCTCGGCGCATTTACGACATTGTGACAGGTGACGAATCGACGAATTATCAATACGATCCAAAAACAAAGCGTCAGTCGTCAGTTTGACTGTTTCAAAACGAACCAACGCCTATGAAAGTGAAGCAATCTAGAAGCGCAGGGAAAATTTTGATCGCTAGTTCCTTCACGGGGTATCTAGTTTCAATTCCATTACGAGACCAATGCAGCATCAACGCCGAATGGTAATCCACAAAATGCCTGCCAGAAGTTTCGTCTGCAATGAGCCGCGGGATACTGCTTCACCATGATAACGCGCCCGCGCACTCAGTGCTCAAAACGAGGGACTTCCTGGACATCACACTGGTCAGTCTCCTTACAGTCCTGATCTGGCCACTTGTGACTTCCCTAAAATAAATAATGAGCTAAAATGTTACAGTTTTCATCGCCGGAAGACGCGCTAGCAGCGTTCGAGAAGGTCGTGGAATAGGTGTCTGCGGCGAACTGGAAAAAATGTTTCGAAAATCGGTTCAGACACATGAAACTTTGTATAGAGGCTGGTGGAAAGTTCTTTGAAGATTCAATTTAAAAATGTTATCTATGAAGGTTTTTTTACTGTTACTGTGTTACTGCCGTTTATGGGCGACCACTTCTATGGTCATCTTCGAGGTCTGTTTTACTCCTTTTAAATTGAACCATCTAAAAACTGTTGCTCGATTAAGAACTAGGCAAAATTACATTATTCAAGTGTAACAACGTATTACAATTTCAAGCAATCTTATACAACTTCAATCGCGCGATCGCCCGCCTGCGTGCCCGATTGTAGTTGTATAAGATTACATTTTCCATGTCATCATATTCAAAATTATCTAGCCAGTAGTGCATTTTTTTTTCAAGTTATTTATGAGTTTTTCAACTATATATTGTCTACGTAAATGACTGGAACATCAATTTTTTTTTATGTTATGTATTTAAGTATACCTACGTACATTTTATTTTTTTATAATCGATTTTATTTATCACTAGCTGTCCCGCGCAACTTCGTATGCGTAAATTTTCCGTTTTTGCAACATTTCTCGCCGCTGCTCCGCTCCTATTAGTCGTAGCGCGATGTTATATAGCCTATAGCCTTCCTCGATAAATGGGCTATCCAACAAAAAAAAAGAATTATTAAAATCGGTCCAGTACTTTTTGAGTTTATTCGTTACATACAAAAATACAAATCTTTCCTCTTTATAATATTAGTGTAGATATGTAACCAGCATTGTTTATCAACAATCTCCACCTACATCATTTTATTTTACATCACCCAAAGGTTGGCTGGTAGAGAATGGTTTTAGCATTAAATCCGCCTTTGTACATTATTTTTGTGCATAAAGTCAAAAAATAAGTAAACAAACATGGCTACTTGCGTTCTATTATTATAGAAATTTGCTTTTTTTAAAATACATAATACAGAAGATGCGTTCCATTTTTAAGTTGCGAGCATCTCAAAATTTATCTGAGACTTGATTCACCCAGCCTTGTACGTTACGTACACTTGTAAAATGTACAAGTGTAAACAAAAACAGATCACGGACGCGCTAAGAACGATGTTTAATTAAGATAGATAGTGCAGATTGTATCTGTGTTGCACGCGGGTGATGGAGCGGGCCGGGAGGCAGCGGCCGGGATGCGCCGCTGCCACCTGCGTGCTCGTCCTGCTCCTGTCTACGCAAGTGCATTCAACATGGCGTTCGATTGATTGGGTCTTGCCGCGCCAACCGGCCACCCTCACTGCCTCCCCCCTCCCCTCCCCCCACTGCCCCCTCCCCCGTGGCCCGGACATACCTAGCTAAATTATAACATCCCGGCGCGAGCGTAAAATAAGCACCTTGTCATCGATAGCGAAACCTCGGTGCACGCAAACTTTATTAATACTGCTACTTATGTACAATAATAAAATTTCTCAAATCGTGCCAGTGATGAACAATAACTGAATTTCAATGTAGTATTTATTTCATTGGTTGGCGGTTCGCAAACCGATGAACCGAGCATATTATTCATGAGCCAACCCTTTGTTACATAAAGACACGCATTGTGTTATCTACGATCTAAACCGCGTAAACGATTCTGATAAATTGCTTAGTTATTTCCTTTCAACAAGGAAATGTAATCAAAAGTTGCTATTAAATTGCGCGATGTAAATTCACCTTCAGAATAGTTAAATAACTTTTTCATCCCCCCATCTCGGAAAGAGTATTTTTGCTCTTCGATATCTGAGTGCAAAAGCTGTTTTTATTCGCTAGAAGATAAAGTAAATTGAATATAGAAAGAACATCGAGTGCACTAAGTTCTTGAATTCAAAACATCATTAAACCTATTTACTTCTACCTCCATGGTGCCGAATTTATCATACAACCTTTTTTTAATTTGTTAAATACTCAGAAACTGAACCTTCTTGATGTACCTCCTTTTTTTAATTTGTTTTGCGCGTGCCATTTTCTTTTCTTTCACGTATATCAATCACACAAAGTGTTTTTCCGTGTAGGAATCGAACCCACGATCTCTTACGTACCCACCGCGCCACAGAGGCAGTCAATTGGATATAAACAAAAAAGTTTGTCGTTGAGTATACGACAATGCGTGAACAATGATAGTTTTTATGTCTTGTAGCATATCAGTTACGTAGGCACGCACACAATATTACGTCGCTTGTACTGGCTATTACGAAAACGTATTATTTGTCTTAATAACTATCCGGCATAGTCGAATAGATAGCGTTAGCGTGGGCACGGGGAAACTCATCACGAAGAAACAGAAATGTAGGTCAAATAAATATCAACAGATGGCGTTATAAGTATCGATTTGATATTGAAGTTTTTTAAAACTTGGAATATCAGAAGATAGGTACTAAAAATGTGTATTATTATTTTTTTATTATTAAGCTATACAAGGGGTTGTAAAATAATAGGTTCCTAAATCAAACTTCCATAACTTTACAAAGTTTCTGACAAAGTATAACTCTAGCGGCAATTTATTTGTACTACGTTATGATAGGCACAACTTAAACATTAAACTGGTTCAATCTAACAATAGATGGCACTATTTGGGAATTCCGATTCTGACCATACCTACATTTTGTTGATATGATATATTTTACTTATTTTTCGACGAGAAGTAAGAGTAACATGAAGTTGTAGTAAATTACAACTAGAGATAAAAGAATTGGAGGCTTTTAAACCCCATAAAAGAACTAGACTCCTGTTCCATTGCCCATCATGTTCTGAGGGGAGGGGGTAACACCGGCCAAGAGTGAGTTAGTTCACGCGATGTGGCGAGGGGGGAGGGAGGGGGTTAATAAGTACATAATCATACACTTCCCCTCAACGCCTTAGGCAGGACCCGCTATTGAATATGTATTTTTACCCGACTACGGAGGGTAATGTGTTTGACGTGTAGGTATGTATGTATGTGATTTTGATCAATTTTAATGATTCATACGTCGATCGATTCGTATTAATCTTGTAAAAACATGACAGCAATCTAAATTCAAAATGGCGACAGCCAGACGCTATATTGTGATAAAGAAAAAAATTAAAGTCAACCAACTACTAAACAAAGACTCAAGACTGACTCGTTGGTCTTGCGCCTAGTCGCTCGTCGGTGGTGTCGGTTTTGATGGGTTTCTGCCCTATGACTCCATTACCTAACTTCTATTGGGCTATAACTAGGGACAAGACTACTCGTCGATCGTCGATCCTGCGCCTTGTCCCACTCAAATTTTATGATTTATTGACACATTTATGACACATTGATCCTGCGTCAAATCCTTCTTCAAATTACCAAAACCAACCGGACAGCCGAAGTCCATGTTTTTGCAAACGAAAAAAAATATTTGAAATAAAAATGCATTTTAGAAATAATAATCAAGGTCAGGTTATAAATAGGTACGAACCAGCGGTGTTTTCAAAGACGCCGGCTTCCGATCAAATGTACCGACCGATGTCACAAAATGCCGAGAATAGAGAAAGTTTCTTTCAATTATTTATACCTACAGTAGACGCGCGGGCGGTCGCGCTAAGTCAATAAACTTTGGGTTATTAAAACACACCTTTTTGTAGTTTGTTTTAGATATGGTTGCTAAAGCTAATAATGAATTAATTTATATTGAATGCCATACCTATATTACAAAGTAACCGAAAATAACTTAGACGAATGCACGGTTAGCCAATTATATAATAATATTCCAAAAAAAAGCAATGCCCGTGAACGATGTCTATGCAGTCTAAAGTACGTAAAGCATGCATTGTATGAAGCATGCCTTCTGTAGTGTCGTTATTTTATGTCGGTAGGGCCAGTCGGGCGGTCGGGCGGTCGGGCGCTTAAACCTGGTAATGCCGACGCATTGCTACACTACCCTAACGGTTATACGACACAACTTAAAATTTGTTTCTTTTTGAATGAGCCTACTAAAAACGTGATTGTTAAGTAATAATGTTGTTTTAATAGACATTATTTTTTTATTATTTTTCGTATTGTTTACCCGAGGAACTAACTTTCGGATCGGCCAAGGTTATCTTACAAATAGTAAATACGTAAATATACTAAATAAAATGGGACTAGACTATATTGTTTTTTATATTTGAGTTGATAGCAATCTACCCAACCTAAGAGTTTATGCCATTTTCGGTCCAACAGTGTGGTTCGTTTCCGAGTTATGCGCAAATTTATAAAAAAGGACGAATTGCGAAAAATCTAAAAATACTTGCATCAAAGCTGAACAATGTATTAACTTTTATTATTTTTTTGATTGATTGATTTGCACTGTTCTCGAGATAATGAGCAAATTCATAAAAATACAGTGTCCCTTTTTTATAAATTCGCTCAAACAGCGATTTTATACTTTGTCCCATACATTATCTAGTATTGGTGCAAGTGCAAGTATGTGCATCTAAAAGACAGACAGACTGCGCTTAGTACCACAGTCCTACTCAGCTCGAGACGAAAATCCATCAAAATCGACATGACCGAAGAGGGACTAGGCGCAGGATCGACGAATCGGTCCTGCGCCTAGTCACAGTCCTACAAAACGAAAATGCATTACAATCGACATGTCCTGCGCCTAGTCACAGTCCTGCAGTACGAAAATGCATTACAATGACATGACCGAAGAGGGAATAGGCGCATGATCGACCAATCGGACCTGCGCCTAATCACAGTCCTACAGTACCTACGAAAATGCATTACAATCGACATGACCGAAGAGGGAATAGGCGCAGGATCGCCCCAATTGGTCCTGCGCCTAATCACAGTCCTGCAGAACTCAGGACTAAAATCCATCAAAATAGAAATGACCGAAAAGAACTCGATCGACCAGTCGGTCTTGCGCCAAGATAATATTCGATATTTACAAATCAATGCATCAAAGAGGCCACGCGAGACGTGCAGTACGGTACTTCGACACGGGATCACGGGGACAAAATAATGTTGAGTTGTGTCATTTTTATCCGACTGAAAAGAAGAGTTATGTTTTTTGCGCGTATATGTAATATTCTTTATTACCTGATATCTCACAATCCACTGAACGGATTTATACAATTCACACGTCGTTAGATTCGTAATAATTGCCCAAGTGTTCTTAGATAGATGACGTTTTTAAAAAACAAACATGGCGGCTATGAGATGTCAAAATAAAGAGGTGTGAAAAAAAAAAATGTTTCGAATACTGTATTAAGCGTATCAAATTAAAGAGCTCATCTTAAGCATTTCAAAAAGGTATAACATGATTATGACTGTAATACTAAAAAAGTTAGTTAGCAACCATTGATTTTTCAATTTTCAATACTTGACAATAGCTGTGATAAAAGTAAGTTGCTACATCAGTTACATCCTACAACAACTAAAAAGTATTAAATATAAAAATAAATTATAAAAATAAAAAAACCCGCCTGCACAAAAAAGATGGAAACAAGATCCCCTACATAATTATACAATTTATGTACTACATAATTATATAATTATACATATATACAGTCGGAGGCATTAATGAATCTCGACAAACTTAGTAAAGTGCCTCCGACTTTATTTTTTCATTTATTAAACGTGTATATCTTACGAAGTATGGGGCGCAGACCTACCTACCTTTTTGTTCTCAAATTTCTGGTTTCTACAAGATCAATGTGATCACAGGGTCAAAACTTTGAACTCCTATATCACACAAACTATAGGGCATAGACCCACCATGTTTGTACTCAAACTCCTTGTTTTGATTGATGAGATCTATGTGACTATGGGGTTAAAACTTTGAACGCCTATATCACACGAACTATGGGGCGCAGATCAACTTTGATTCTCTCTCACACTTTGTTACTCGTTCAAACGAGTTTGATTACAAATAAGGTTGGTTTGGTTGGTTGGTACAAATAACCTATAGTTTGTGTGAAATAGGCGTTCAAAGTTTTGGCCCTGCGATCACGTAGATCTCGTCAAAACAAGAAGTTTAAACACAAACAAGGTGGGTCTGCGCCACATAGTTAGTAAGATGTAGGCGTTTAAAGTTTTGACACCGTGATCACATAGATCTCATCAAAATAAGAAGTTTGAGTACAAACAAGATGGGATTACAACTTATAGTTAGTGTGATATAGGCGTTCTAAGTTTTGACCCCGCGATCACGTAGATCTCGTCAAAACAAGAAGTTTAAGTAGAAACAAGATGGGTCTGCGCCCCATAGTTCATAAGATGTAGGCGTTTAAAGTTTTGACCCCGTGATCACATAGATCTCATCTAAACATCAAGTTTGAGTACAAACATGGTGGGTCTACGACTTATAGTTCGTGAGGTATAGGCGTTCAAAGTTTTGACACAGCGATCACGTAGATCACGTCAAAACAGGAAGTTTCAGCACAAACAAGATGGGTCTGCGCCCCATAGTTCGTAAGATATAAGCATTTAAGGTTTTGACCCCGTGATCACATAGATCTCATCAAAACATCAAGTTTGAGTACAAACATGGTGGGTCTACGACTTATAGTTCGTGAGGTATAAGCGTTTAAAGTTTTGACACAGCGATCACGTAGATCACGTCAAAACAGGAAGTTTCAGCACAAACAAGATGGGTCTGCGCCCCATAGTTCGTAAGATATAAGCATTTAAGGTTTTGACCCCGTGATCACATAGATCTCATCAAAACATCAAGTTTGAGTACAAACATGGTGGGTCTACGACTTATAGTTCGTGAGATATAGGCGTTCAAAGTTTTGACCCCGCCATCACGTAGATCTCGTCAAAACAAGAAGTTTCAGTACAAACAAGATGGGTCTGCGCCCCATAGTTCGTAAGATATAAGCATTTAAAGTTTTGACCCTGTGATCACATAGATCTCATCAAAACATCAAGTTTGAGTACAAACATGGTGGGTCTACGACTTATAGTTCGTGAGATATAGGCGTTTAAAAATTTTTGACCCCGCGATCACGTAGATCTCGTCAAAACAAGACGTTAAGTAGAAACTAGATGGGTCTGCGCCCCATAGTTCGTAAAATATAGCCGTTTAAAGTTTTGACCCCGTGGTCACGTAGATCTCGTCAAAACAAGAAGTTTAAGTAGAAACAAGATGGGTCTGCGCCTTATAGTTCGTAATATATAGGCGATAAAGTTTTGACACAAAGATCTTAACAAACCGGAACACCGAGGAAATCTTAAGAAGGGTTCCTCGTCCTTAGGTAAGTAAGTAATTGAAATGAAGTAGAAAATCCCGATTTTCATAAATTTTAGCTAAGAACACTCGATCAAGTCAACTTTCAATCAAAAAAACTAAATCAAAATCGGTTCATCCGTTTGGAAGCTACGTTGCTACAGACAGGCACACAGATACATCATTAAGCAGATACGCGTTAAATTTATAACACTCGTCATTTTTGTCGAGGGTTAAAAAAAGAGTTAAATACCTACTCCCGATGTAGTCGATAATGAATATTTACAATAAAATTATTTAAGGACTCTGACAGTTACACTCTCAAGGCCCGTATTATTAAAACGATCTCAAACGTAAGATCGACCTTGAACACGAGTTCGAGACTCCGTTCTATTCAATAGATAAGTCATAATACAGAAAAATTATGGCAAAAAAATAATATTTTTGCCATTGATATCGTCACAGATAATATAATACTATAAAATCGTCGTTGATTAAGTCAATTTTAATCCTAAATTGTGGATTTTGTGAAATTATGCATAATCTTTTCACGATTACATATAAATAAGTATAAAAAAATGTTCTCTGACAATAAGCCAAGACCAAAAAGATGATTGATGTAAGTATAACATTTTAGACAAGGGTCACCCATCTATGCACCGACTGTGGTAAAGTTACATAACTTACGCAAACATTCTATCATAATAGAAGTAGGTTCAACTTTGAGGTGTACACCGACGAGTTACTTTAGCAATAACAAATTCGTTTAATGTAATTATGTAGTGTCGTCGCCTATTAGGGTCAAATTACAATATTTTTGAGATCTGCACTCGAATGACGTCATTTAAAGCGATTTTCTGCGTTATTTGTACGGGCGCGATATAAGCTATCAATACATGTTTATTAATTAGTGCCGTTTAGTAAGACGCTAACCGCACTTAGAAGGGAACTCAGATGATATCGTTCTTTAGAACGAATCTGAGCGATCTATTAATACGGACCTAAGCACGGCCGATGACCGCGTAGTAGCAAATAGCAACCAACTTTATTTCCAAGTAAACGCACGACCTAGAACAAACCAAGCAGAGGCCTCAATTTTCATCCCTCAATGTTTTTACCGCCATCTTTTGGCGACTTTAGTAAGGAGGGCCATTAAAATCAATCAGCTGTAGCCTGAATCACTAGATGTCGCTTGCTATGCACCACTGCTAATGCCATCTAACGTCTCCGTAAACGAGCCCGAAAACGAGCCCGAGTTAGGACGATCGCATTTCTTTGTATGGGATGAGGTATCTGTACTAGTATAGTATTATATTATCTGTGGCGTGGGTGACGTTATGATAAGATATGTAACGTATGCGGTGAAAGTATTGGTACAGCGGGCTGATACCTGCGGCGCTCCACACCCGCGCTTCTGCATCGGCGGGCACCCCGCCGCTGCACATGACGCTGCGCGAAAGTGCGCCCACATCGATCATGTCTCTACACGCTGTTTATTACATATTCAAAGTATGAATGGCATATTTGTATATTTACGTTATTGTCCCTGTTCACATCGTCGATTCTCGATCATGTTCTGTAAACATTAACCAGCACCATTTAACATAACGTTTATCCTCAAAATAGGCCTGCCATATGATGTACCTACATGTCTACATGTCAGGAAGGAAAGCACGTGTTAATTATAATAAATCTAAAGAGATTGTTAAAAATATTGGGTCGAATTAGATTCAATTTGGTAAAGAACATTCGAATCCACGGGTACAAAAGCTTGTGCATTTATAATATAATATCGCACAGTACTACGATCTACTTCTATACTGATTATACTAAACTGAATATTGTAATACACCAAGATAAACTCGCGAATAATCGGTAGCAATGGCGCAACGCTACAATATTGCATCACCTTACAAGTATATATTATCATCACCTCACATAATAAATTTAAAGTCCGGGGCAGGTTGACATGGCAATAGGCATACGAGGTGAGGTGGTAAATGGACACGAGTCCTGTGTGTTGCTATAGTATGTCACATGTATTGCTATAATATGTAAATGGCGACTAATTTCTCGAAACAAACGCTACGTGCAGTACGTACGTCACATTGTGGTTGACCTCTTATGGATCGACACGACACCCACGGCCAAATGGTTAAATATGGTGCGGTCTACATTTGCTATAAACGTAGTGTTTGCGAATGCTATTAAGTAATTGAGCAGAGAAGAGCGACTGTATTATGAATGTTAAGGTTTGCATTGTGATTGACATCCAAGAACTAACGTCGTGTGCCTTTTGTGGTAGTAGTCAATTGTAAATAAATTCAATATAAACGAGTCAGGAATTAGTGTAAAGATGATGTTTGTGTTGGTGCAGCGGGCAAGGCGAAGTGATTGGGCTGCTGAAGGTGGGCTACAAGCACCTGTTTCTGTTCGACGAGCGCGACCAGGTGCGCGAGGTGGAGCCGCTGTGCGTGCTGGACTTCTACGTGGTGCGCGACCGCCAACGCTCCGGCTACGGACGCGTGCTCTTCGACTATATGCTGCACGTGAGTACACCGCTATCTACCGCTTCGTCTCATTACTTTCATTTTATAACCAGGGGGGTTAGACAAGGTACATTCGTTCTGTGGCGAATTCGATAACGCCGTACCAATCGTTCGCAAAAAATAAAAAAATGTCTATGGTCTCCACCGCAAACATCATATTCCATAATAAAATTTTCCATCATCGACATCGCTTTTCGAATGTGACTTTGTCTAGACCCCCAGGAGAGTGAAGGCAGGCACCTTAACAGTTGTAGCTGCGAAACGTCCTTATTAACTGCATTTAGATTTTTTTATCCTGTTCCCCAAACAAGACGGAGCTACCGAAGTTTAGATACGGGAAGTAACGAAAATCTTAGCTCAGCATATTTAGGCTATTATTATGGTTTATTAAATTTATGCACTACTTCTACAGTTGTAGCTTACAGTTGAGAAAGATAGCTTCGTTTGTACTAAGTAGGTACTGTTTGTTCAGGACATGGAAGTAAGCGCTCACGAGCTGGCCATCGACGGCCCGTCTACTAAGATGGAGTTGTTCCTGTCGAAGAACTACGAGGTGGACCGTCTGATGCGGCAGAACAACAACTTCGCCGTAGCGCCGCAGTTCTTCGACAGGTTCTCCGAAGATATCAGGTTCGTATCGCGTCTTTCCTTCCTCTCTTTTGTATGCCTGGTGACTTCGTGATGGTGTCGTCACTTGATTTTGGGTCTCAGTGAGCGTGATCAGTCGGCTCCGGTAGCGGTCACACGCTCTGGACATTACATCCCTTATCCATTCATAAACCTGTCTGCCTGGCTATCTTACACTACTTACTAGATGTAATAGATTAAATTCAATTTGCCTAATTTTTCATTACATATTGGGTGGGTGTGGCAACAATGAACCATTAAAAGTTTCACCAGTCATTACTCCACTTCTATAGCGACCTGCAACACACTAACCATACCAAACGCTAGGGAATTAAATTAACTTTCAAACGTCGTTGTTGGTATATTTTTTGATATAAAAATTTAAATATAAATATTATTTATTATATAAAAATTTTGATATATATATAAATATCATTTATTGATATAACAATTTAAATATGAGAAATAGTTAACTGTGTACATGTCATAGTACACAATGAGCCGGGGGGTTACACGCAATGGTCCGCGGTGGTTTACAGTGAGCCTATTTAATGAAAGTTAGAAATACCAATACCACAATACCTCTCTGTTGGACGTTAGACAGTGTAGGTGTTACACACTGCTGTAGTGGTAGGGCGGCAGTCGCGCACTAACGGTGTACTAACCTGCAGCAACAAGTCGGGGCGCAGCACGCCGGCCGCGCCCGCCGCCGCCGTGGGCCGCTTCGCCGCGCCCAAGCCGCCCTCCGCCATCGCCAACGTGAGTACAATCTATGCTCACACTAACACTGTACTCTATTACAATTGACATTTCTGATGCTCCGCACGTTTCACTACTATTCAAAAAATAATCAATCTTATGGCAGTAAATCACTTTTTGAAGATTCACTATCAATCTGAAATATACACTAGCTGTCCCGCGCAACTTCGTCTGCGTGAATTTTTCCCGTTTTTGCAACATTTTTTATTGCTGCCCCGCTCCTATTGGTCGTAGCGTGATGTTATATAGCCTTCCTCGATAAATAGCTCAGAACACACATATAGCTAGAAACAGTCAGTAGTAAGTCAAAGCGTGTCTCCAATCAGTGCAACGGCGCCATTTGGTTCGCGCATGACATTATTCAAAGTTCGATCGCGGCCGCATGACGTCGCGTGTACTGCAACAAGAAATGCCTAATTGTGCAGTTATAAGTTGTAAAAACTCGTCGAAGAATGTAGACCGTATCAAGGGAGATGTATATTTTCATCGCTAAGTAATTTTGTTGCTCCTTAAGCTGAAAGTAATTTTAAAATGATTTATTTACGTTTTTGAGTTATACTACTTCGATAAATTCTCACTGGCGTATTTTTACTCTATTCGTTTTACATTGCGGTTTCAATTGATGTCATCAGGTGATATGTCATTGTCTCATACGTTGAAAGTACGCAATGAAATTCAAACGAATAAACAACACAACAACAAATAAATGTCGTGGTACAGGGGATTTTGTCGTTTTTCTACAAGTAGTGATGTTAAGTTTATTTTTATTTATTTATTTATTTTACAAAACATACATCTATCATTACAGGATTGACCTAATGCGATAGAGTTGTTACAATATTCTTAATAACATAACTATAAATCTATATTAATTTTACCTTACATCTACGATTTTATACAAACAGCTTCATATGCGATCTTTGTGAACTCCTTCAGTGAGCACGAGAACAAATCAATTTTCGATGCAACACTGTTAACCGTATGCAACGCCCTAGTCATGGGCGCGAGTTGTAGCAGGTTGGTACGCGCTCGCGGTATTTCCAGCAGCGGCGGTTTTCGCCTACGATATAAGTATTCGTCGGGAACCAACAATCTTATCTCCTGTAGTATAGCAGGATTGTGTACTACCCCTCTAACTACCTTTACGATGTACAGCGCTAAGGCTACCTCTCGTCTTACCTCGAGCTTGTAGAAACCTACCATACCTAATAGAAACAGCGTCGGGTATAGTATTGGATATCCCGGGTACACCTTAAACTGTTTTAGGTATAAAAACCTGATAAATTTATTCTGAATTCGCTCCAGCATCAATTTATATTTGGTTTCATGAGGTGACCAAATAACTGCATTTCCTTCTAAATGGCTTTTAACAAGAGCCTCAAATAATGCTTTTAAAGCCTTTATATTTGTGAATTGACTTGCTTGTCTCAATACGAATCCCAAATTTCTATATGCCTTTTTACATATGTCTATAACCTGTTTGTGGAATTTTAAGTCTGCCGTGAATCGCACTCCCAAGTCTTTCACCTCCGTTACCCGCTGCAGAGGCACGCCCTTCATGTGGTACGGGTGATGCTGCGGTTTTCGCGCACGACTAAATGATAATATCGAACATTTTTCAACATTAAATAACAATTTGTTTTCTCTACTCCAATTTACTACCTTATCGATGTCCATCTGCAGCTGCTCGTGATCTGTATTTTGTTTCAATTCACAAACAAGTTTCAAGTCATCAGCAAACAATAGAGGTGTGGACTTCGTGACGACTTGAGGTAAGTCATTTATCATTACTATGAATAGGAGTGGGCCCAAATTGCTACCTTGACTTACGCCAGATCTCATTAAATAAGGCTTTGAGTGATACCCTCCGCAGTCGACGTGTTGACGCCTGTCTCGCAAGTAGCTAGCGAAGAAAGTCAGCGTATGCGTCGTACAGCCCACCCCTGCGAGCTTCGCTAACAAGACAGGCACTTTATATCGATTTCTTCAATCGCGAATTGTCGCGCTCTATATATGAAACAGAAAACAGATAGCCGGAGGAACGAGAATGCATTTTTGTAATAACTAGGTACATAGGTATCAGTTTGATGAAGCACCTACTGAAAACCATTTAGTTAATTTCATAAAGGCAATAGCTGATGTATACATAGATATACTATTTAACGAGAAATTTGAAAACCAAAACTACGAAAAGACAAATGTATATTAAACTGGTCCTGTTTCAAGGTCAATAATTTAGTAACTATGAGGTATTTAATTCAGTTAAATCTAAACCAACATTTTTTTTACTATTTTATTAAATGGTACAGAAAGGGTTTGGAGCGTATTGGGGGTCTTTAATTTTGATCCTTTAATTTTGTGGGCTTACGCTGTTCGCGCGATTATTTCGTTTCCAACTTTTTTTAAGTACATTTTGAAGTCGTATAGCATAGTGATATTATATTTGAACGTATCCGTGCTTCAGAGGTCACGGAAAAACCCGGTTCAGGCTGTTATCATCTCGCTAACAGTCGTTAGGTCATGTCATAAAGGGTGATCTGAATAATTCTGACACAAGGTTGGCCATTCAAAAAGAAAGATTGTAAATTTTATAATGAAGGCCGATTAAGTGATACTGATAACTTTGATCTCAATTAAACGTTTAGTAAGTAATTACCATCTAAGTTCGTACGTTTTTTATTTTCTCGAAAATTGATTGTGGTAATCTTGTGCAATCTGTATAATGTTAAATAGTTCAATCCTTTACTTTAATATGTGTAAGACCTATTACTGATTTAATTAGCTCCTATAATGATAAAAAATTTAAAGCATTTGTGATTAAGTAGTTTTAAGTGTTAAAGTACCTACAAAGTACTATACATATATGCAAATACAGCATTTAAACACAATTTATTATTAAAGTAGGGACAAGATAATAGGTCACTTTTGACAGATGTCAGTTTTATATTCATAGTGAGGTGACCTGCTTAAAAACATCGATTAAATGAATGAATCGAATGAATCGATACAGACTTGAAACATATGTGAATTTTAAAAATGATCATGCGAATCCCTGTCCCATTATTATTTTTTCTTTCATAAATTAAAGGAGCAAAATAAGACAAGTACCTACGTAATTTAACAAAAAAATTGCTTTTATTCACTTGAACTATCGGAACTGCTATCTTCATCACTGCTGTCAGCACTCAGAGATATTATTAATTCATTTTCAATAATATTGTCTATTCTCACATCTCGTTCAAAATCTTGTAAAATTATTTTCTTTGTCTTCTCCACGACTTTTCGCCAGTCTTCTGTAGTGACTTCTGCACATGCAGTTTGTAGCAGAGTCATCATTTTAGCAGTACTGAAGGGTGGTTCAGTATTGTTCCGCGCTGCATGACCCTTTATTTGTGCCCAAATAAGCTCGATGGCGTTATACTGGCAATGGTAGGGAGGCAATCGAATAACTTCGTGTCCATGCTCTAGGGCTAGTTCATCGATTACATAGCGGAGCTTGGACGGCTTAGTTGCTTTTACCAGATTTAACAACTCAACTTTTAATAAAGTTGGACTTGCCTCCACACCATTTCTTACCAGCCACGAGACAATTTCTTGCTTTTTATTTGCTTGAGTTGGTGGTTTATCAACTTGTACAGAATGATACGGAGCATTGTCCATTATAATTTTCGATGGGTTTTCTAAGCTGACTAGCAGCTTCTCAAACCACTCTTTAAAAACATCAAAGTTCATTTCCTCATGGTAATCTGTTGTAGTTTTAGAGGCGAATGCGAGGAGGCAGTCTGGAATAAAACCTTGAGAAGCTGATCCCGCGTGACATATAATAAGTCGGGCTCCTTTTCCCGATGGAACTTTTGAGGTGGAGGCCGCTGTATCATCGGTCCATGTCCGCGCAACCGTATGGTTCGCATTCAACCATGTTTCGTCAATAAACACGACATTGTCCCAATCCGTAATTTTATTTACCTGACGTAAGAATGTTATTCTCTTCAAAATAATATCGTAGCGTTCTAGCAGGATTTTCCGCTTGTCGGATTTTTTAAATCTAAAGCCAATCGATTTCAAAACCTTTGATAGAGACGATTTGCCTCCAAAAAATAAGCCTGCGCCTTTTAACGAACTCAATAGCTTTTCCCGTGTAGGATATTCTTTTCTCGAGTAATATCCATAAATGTGGTTGCGAATTGCAGCAGCATCAAAATTATCAACGTCAACAATTTTCTTGTCCCTCTTTCGTTTTTTCGGTGTACGTAAAGTATTATCTTCTGAGCCTGATGGTCCGTATTTCTCTTTCAGAATTTGAGTTACTGTCTTCTTCCCTATTCCCAATGCTTCGGCAACGCGTTCTCTCGGTGGTTTCAATGGTAAAAGAGGCCCATCGTTAACTGATTCACGTCCAACATAATTGTACAATTTCAGCACTAGTTCGCGAGATTGACTGTTTAGAGTTTTCCCTCGTTTCGACATAGTAAGACTGTAATGTTTTTCTTGTTTAATAATCGTTAAGCAATCGGAGTCCAATTTATAGCCAGGTAAACGTAGTCAGTAAGATCAGTTCAATGAAAAAGCCGGATCAGAAGAAAATAACAGAGAGCACACCAAAAACGCACAGTCACTTCGCACAACAACAAAAGACTGCGTCATCATCATGTTATGGCGACATGACATGCGTCATCGACAGGCACTGGTGTTGCCAGCAACATCCACCTAAATTGCACCCAACATCAATGACCTTTCTATTTAGTTATTTTTTTGTATTTTCATAGTTAGTTAAAAGAATAATAAATATGTATAATTAGGTTTTATTATAATCACAACGTGATTATAAATTTATGGTGATTTTTCTTCACAAGTAATCATTGCATTCGATTCAACTTACAATCCTATCAGCTTTCGATTTTTAGAGTAACATCCCTAGTGTTTAAAAAGAAAAAGGGTTGACTGACGCAACATTGTAACGACGTTCAGTTCTTTAGATCAGAAATTGTTTATTATGTTTAGAATGGTTTATTAGTGAAAGCAAATCGTAAAATTACTCGTATCGGTCATTATTACAATAAATATGTAAACGTAATTGAAAAAAGTTAAGCAATTGTGCAGTTCTTATTTTATGCCCGCCGTTACAAGGTTACGTTGTTGAATTTTGATGAAATGTCAAAAGTGACCTATTATCTTGTCCCTACTTTAGTCTACTCTAAGAAGGCATTCTGTGATATTCAAAAAATGAAAATCGTTAAAAACAGGTAATAGTTTTGGCTTAGTGTAAAAATTATATTGATCCCACCTAATCTTCCCTACAATTGATTAGATAGGAAAGTATATTAAATTATTAAAAATTAATAAAATGCTTATGTCATTTAATTTTACCCGTGTTTTTATTTTTATTTATAAGAATGATTCTAGTAATCTTAAAAATGCAAAGTTAGTGAGACTTGATGGATGGATGAGTGGATGTTTATTACTCTTTCACGGGTAAACAGCTGTACCTATTTGGCAGAAATTTAATGGAGATAGCTTGAACCTGGCAAAGAACCCATAGGTTGCTTTTATCTCGGTTTCCATGTGGGATTTCATTCAAAGTGTAAATTTAGTATAAGTTCGGTGTAGCCGCGGGCGCCAGTTATTTAGATAATAAACTTGTGCTAACTTGTTGGAACTAAAAACTGCAGATTTTTTTTTAATATAGCTTAAAACAAAATAAAAAAAAATGAAAACATTATAACGAAAGAATTTTGTTAATTATTTCATTATTTTTTGGAAATAATGTGTAAAAATTGCGTGAGTCAAAAATAATTGACCTTAATCATTTTCTTTTTAATAAAAAAACTTCAAATTAAATAATTCAAAACAGCAGTATCGAATCGAATTGGTCGATTTAAATCGATACTCTGTTGGATGAATGATGTCTTGCGATTGAAACGATTCTGTTTATGGTAGGTTCATCACTAAAACGCTCGCGTGACGTCATGCGCAGTGGGGATAAAGTGGCACGCTCTGTTTTCATACTTTCACAGGACCATGTGGCATCTAGCTAGATCTATTATCTGTGATAAATAGGCTACCCAATAAAAAAATATTTTTTAAATTCGTTTATTATTATTAATTCATATATATATTATTAATAAATTAATTCAATTACAGCGTTCAAACAATCAAACAGTATAATATAGATTTAATTCATAAATACCATCAACTAAATCAAAAAAGACGACTCCTGCAGTAGGATACAAGCCCTGTGTCACGGGGGACTTTACAAACATACAAGTCACGGATTCAAAGTACACTCAGACTAGGAACAACAATATATGGATCACACAAAGTGGTTTCCCGTGTGAGAATCGAACCCACTACCTCTTGCTTCGCAGTCGGACAGACTCCCACCGCGCCACAGAGGCAGTCTATCAACTTTTTTTTTATCGTATTCAAAATAATGAATGCTTTATAATTGTAAATAATAATTTAGTACAATCCCTTGTAATTTACGTACTACAATGTGTAGGTGCATAGGTGCTTCATCTAACGTTCATCGTTAACAAATTGTTAGTCAAATAATGAACAGTACAAATTTTAAAGATCTAACTTTAAACCTGTCGGAGTTTGATAAAAATTTGCAACACGTAATTTACCCCCTTAGGGGCTGATTTTCCAGAAATGCTTAAACCCGTATTTCGTTATTTAGAAAAATAGCCAAATACGAAATTTCACAAATGTAACTTTAAAAATGACGGAGTTTCATACAAACTTACCATTCAAAGATAATAGATCTAGCTAGATGCCATATGTTCCTTTATCAGTATGAAAACAGAGCGTGCCACTTTATCCCCACCGCGCATGACGTCACGCGAGTGTTTTAGTGATGAACCTACCATAAACAGAATCGTTTCAATCGTAAGACATCATTCATCCAAAAGAGTATCGATTTTAAATCGACCAATTCGATTCGATACTGCTGTTTTGAATTATTTAATTTGAAGTTTTCTTATTAAAAAGAAAATAATTAAGGTCAACTGGGGTATCAACTGCTTTGTATTTTTGACTCGCAATTTTTACGCTTTATTTCAATAAAATCATAAAATAATTAACAAAATTCTTTCGTAATAATGTATTCATTTTTTTAATTTTGTTTGAAGCTATATTAAAAAAATATCTGCAGTTTTGAATTCCAACAAGTTAGCACAAGTTTATTATCTAACTAACTATCGCCCGCGGCTCCACCGAACTTACACACTAAATTTACACTTTGAATGAAATCCCCCAAGGAAACCGGGATAAAAGCAACCTTTGTGTTCTTTGCCGGGTTCAAGCTATCTCCATTAAATTTTTGCCAATAGGTACAGCTGTTTTCTCGTGAAAGAGTAATAAACATCCATTCATCCATCCATCAAGCCTCACTAACTTTGCATTTTTAAGATTACTAGAATCATTCTTTTCTTTTTTTTTTTTAAAAAGATAACTAGCAATGTGGGATTGAGTCCCACATTACTAGCAATCTTGTTAACCCCTCCAGCTAAGCTCAAAGGCTTGTGTTAGGAGTGGGTTCACGTCGGTAGTATAATGGGTAGGATTCGAACCCGCGACCGCACGATTGCGAGACCGATGCCTTAGCCATTAAGCTACCGCCGCTTTAATTCTTATAAATAAAAATAAAAACACGGGTAAAATTAAACGACTTAAGCATTTTATTTATTTTTAATAATTTAATATACTTACCTATCTAATCAATTCATCAATTGTAGGGACGATTAGGTGGGGTCAATATAATTTTTACACTAAGCCAAGACTATTAGGGACCTGTTTTTACCTCTTTTGATTTTTTGAATATCACAGAATGCCTTCATAAACTAATAATAAATTGTGTTTAAATGCTGTATTTGCTTTGATGTATAGTACTTTGTAAATACTTTAACACTTAAAAATACTTAATCACAAAAATGCTTTTAATTTTTTATCATTAAAGGAGCTAATTAAATCAGTAATAGGTCTTACACTTTATAAAGTATAGGATTGAACTATTTAACATTATATAGATTGCACAAGATTACCACAAAACGGGAATAATGCACAATCAATTTTCTAGAAAATAAAAAGCGTACGAACATAGGTGGTAGTTACGTACCTGCTAAACGTTATATTGAGATCAAAGTAGTATCACCTATCGGCCTTCATTATAAAATTTACACTCTTATTTTTTGAATGGCCAACCTTGTGTCAGAATTATTCAGATCACCCTTTATAACATGACCTAACGACTGTTAGATGATAACAGCCTGAACCGGGTTTTTACGTGACCTCTGAAGCACGGATACGTTCAAATATAATATCACTATGCTAAACGACTTCAAAATGTACTTTAAAAAAGTTTGAAATGAAATAATCGCGCGAACAGCGTAAGCCCACAAAATTGAAGGATCAAAATTAAAGACTGGGGGTCTTTACCTCCAAAATACAAATACGCTCCAAACCCTTTCTGTACCATTTAATAAAATAGTAAAAAAAAATGTTGGTATAGATTTAACTGAATTAAATACCTAGTTACTAAATTATTGACCTTGAAACAGGACGAGTTTATTATATATTTGTCTTTTCGTAGTTTTAGTTTTTAAATTTCTCGTTAAATAATGTAAACGTATATCTATGTATACATCAGCTATTGCCTTTATGAGATTAACTAAATGGTTTTCAATAGGTGCTTGATCAAACTGATACCTATATAGTTATTACAAAAATGCATACTCGTTCCTCCGGCTATCTGTTTTCTGTTTCATATATAGAGCGCGATCAATTCGCGATTGAAGAAATCGATATAAAGTGCCTAAACTTAACATCACTACTTGTAGAAAAACGACAAAATCCCCTGTACCACGACATTTATTTGTTGTTGTGTTGTTTATTCGTTTGAATTTCATTGCGTACTTTCAACGTATGAGACGACGACATATCACCTGATGACATCAATTGAAACCGCAATGTAAAACGAATAGAGTAAAAATTCGTCAATGAGAATTTATCGAAGTAGTATAACTCAAAAACGTAAATAAATCATTTTCAAATTAATTTCAGCTTGAGGAGCAACAAAATTACTTAGCGATGAAAGTATACATCTCCCTTGATACGGTCTACATTCTTCGACGAGTTTTTACAACTTATAACTGCACAAATAGGCATTTCTTGTTGCAGTACACGCGACGTCATGCGGCCGCGATCGAACTTTGAATAATATCACTCGCGAACCAAATGGCGCCGTTGCGCTGATTGGAGACACGCTTTGACTTACTACTGACCGATTCTAGCTAATGTGTTCTGAGTTACCATTACAATTTTACCTCCTTGGGGGATGAATTTCCAAAAATCGCTTCTATCCGATAAGAAGCGATTTTTGGGAATTCATCCCCTAAGGAGATAAAATTGTAATGGTAAGTTTATTATATAAGGAATACGTCCTCAAAATTTCACATAGAGACGTATTCCTTATCCTTCCTCCATCAGTCAGTCAGTCAGGACAAAGAATTTTATTTATATAGACAATCGGTCCTTGTAACAACAGCGTGTCCTTCGGCAAAGGCACAGTATAAATACGCATTTAGTATGGAAACTAGGCCTAATAAGAGCGCCTAGGGGTTGTCTGTCACTTTTCAAGTTTGTAGTAGTAGTGGACCTAGTTTTTCAATAGTCCACGAATGCTAGACACAGGGGCTGATCATACTCCTGGGTCTTTTGTATTTGTGATAAAAACTATCCTGTCCTTATCTCGCAATATCTTGCCAGGGGGAGGGAGTGGGGAAAGTCACCTCGCGTAATTTAAAGACGCTCCCTTATCGCGATAAAAACCATCCTATGTTCTATTTTTCCAAATTTCATCAGGTTCAGTGGTTTGTTTGAAAAGGTAACAGACGGAGTCACTTTCACATTTATAATATTAGTATGAATTCACGAATATTTTTGGCCAATCACACGGTCTATGTTACCATATCGATTAAAATAGTAAATAATTCCTACCTTTCAAGATTAGCTCAAAGAGGAGTTCAAAAAAAATGAAAGCTCTCCCTCCAGTCTTGAAGAAGCCGAGTTCAAACAGTCATACGACTGTTTGAACTCGGCTTCTTCAAGGACTGTTTGAACTCGGCTTCTTCAAGACTGGAGGCTTTTGCTACGCAATACGTCAGTATTGTAATGTGCTGCCTCATATAATTTAGAAGCAGATTATATCCCCTGCCTTATACTGATAACTGATGCTGTACCTTACCACCCAACACACGTTCGCCTTATTCAACACGGACAAGCTGCGAAGTTAAAACGCAAATTATGAATTTAAAAAGTGATTGCGCAATGGGTAGCGATACCATCTCTAGCAAGTTCCGTAAAAATTTCAAAGATCACTTGATTAGACCTACTCCATTCTTACACATACATTTCCGGAAGCACTTAAACTAGCAGTGATCCACCCAATTTATAAAGCGGGCGTTAGAGATCGACCGAAGAACCCATCTCTATTTTACCGACGCTCTCTGAATTGCTTTAAAGACTGATGTACACCAGACTTGCCAAATTTCTGAAGGAACTCAACTGTTATCCCCCCGTCTATTCGGCTTTCGCTCCGGTTTGTCTACAGACAGAGCAGTATTAGACTTGTCCAATGAGATTATCACTAGTTGTCGGTGTTTTTCTTGATATTGCAAAGCATTTGACGCAATCTCTATCACTATTCTTTCCGCAAAACTGGAAAGCATCAGAATCAGAGGTACATAACTGTCCCGCATCAGGAGTTACCTTACCAATAGAAGTATGTTAAGATTGGCGATCTCCATAGCAACGAGCTTTCCATGGCAAATGAAGAACCCATTTGCCATAAACACCTAAGGGCAGTATCCTTGGCCCTACTTCGTTCTTCTTATACATCAATGATCAGCCAATTACCATTATTTTCACTTACGCTGACGATACTGCCCTCATATCTTACGACAGCTCCTGGGAGTCTGCATTTGGATACGCTCAGTCCAATCTTGACAACTGGCTGTCTAAAAATAAAATCATCCTTAATGTTAATAATCAAATGATCTGACTTTCTCCGTGTCACAAGCGGGCAAGCTTGCTGCTTCGTCATATTCCCTCATTGCTCACTCCTGTAACTGTCCTCTTCATGCAATTTCTAACTACCCTAACCTGTCCCGAACCAACTGTGTCAAATATCTGGGGGTACACCTTGACGACACTCCTTCCACCAAAATATAGATGCACTTACTTCTAGAAAACTAATCTTTGTCTTCAAAACCCTAGCTCCCGCCGTCGATATTCAAATCCTCAGGATGCCTCTCCTTGCTGTCTGCCAAATTCGCAGAATGTCAGATTCGCGGAATGTCCAATTCAGCGAATGTCAAATTCGCAGACTTTCCAATATTCATCATAACGTTGTAGGTTTTAATGAGTATTCAGTAAAGTTATCCGTTAAAAACAGTTTTATTTTTGTCACATTTATTTTAATATAACAAAATTATAGAATTAAAATAAAAACGTGTGTTGTTGCGGTGCGGTGCGGTCCGGTGCGGTCCGGTCGTTGTTGGTTGTTGTACTTAAATTGGTGAAAAGTATGGTCATTTTCTAATTTTCTTAACATCTTTCCGATTCTTTGTTTAGGCTCATAAAGAACAAAACAAGGCTCGAAAGATGTTTATTTTGATAATCAATCCAAAAATACTTGAGAAAACTAAAAAAAATATCAGATTACCTTAAGGCAATTAAAAAAAATATATATAATGCGTTTATATGCATTAATGCATTTTTTTTTTAATTTATATTTTTTATATAAATAAAAAGTTTAAAAAATGCGTAAAATGTTTGATTGATTTGAAATTTTAAAATAACCGGACGGTAACAATACACACATTGTTGATATTTATATGTTGATTATCTAATATATAAAATTCTCGTGTCACAGTTTTCGTTGCCATACTCCTCCGAAACGGCTTGACCGATTTTGATGAAATTTTTTGTGCTTATCCGGTATCTATGAGAATCGGCCAACATCTATTTTTCATACCTCTAAGAGTTTGTTTGTTTGTTTGAACGCGATAATCTCAGGAACTACTGGGCCGCATTGAAAAAATATTTTATTGTTGGATAGTCCATTTATAGAGGAAGGCTATAGGTTAAAACATCACGCTACGACCAATAGGAGCGGAGCAGCAATAAAAAATGATGTAAAAAAAAACGAAGAAAAAAGGGAAAATTACTATCTATTATTCATGCCCCTAAGTGGTAAGGGTTGTCCACCTATACTATAATATTAGAAGAGAGAGAAGAGTTTGTTTGTTTGTTTGAATGCGATAATCTCAGAAACTACGGATCCAAATTAAAAAAAAAAAAAAAACTTTTAGATAGCCCATTTATCGAGGAATGCTATGCTATAAAAACATCGCGCTACAACTAATGGGAGCGGAGCAGCAAGGAAAAATGTTGCAAAAATGGGGAAAATTTACGCAGACGAAGTTGCGCGGGTCAGCTAGTATCTATGTATAAATATAAAATTCAAAGATGTTACAAACGTTAAATTTTGAAGACGTACAAGTACTTACATAATGAAGGCATCCGATAATGGGGTGAAAGCCGCGAGCGATGGCTAGTCTACTACTAGATCTATATTGGTAAACAATGAACCACCAAATCTGTCGCTAAGAGCAAAACTTGACAAAAACTGAACCAATTAAAAAAAAACTCCATATTTCAACTCAAACTTAACGAGGACCTATATATATCCTAAACTAATATTATAAAATGTGAAAATGATACTGTCTGTCTATTGCGTTTTTATGCTTAAACCGCTGAAGCGATTGAAATGAAATTTGGTATAGAGATATATCTCGGGAAAGGACATGAGTTAGTTGTTATCGCCATAACCAACATCCACGCGGGCGGAGCCTCGGGCGACAGCTAGTTAGTAAATAAAACTAGCATTTAAACTACCAACGATAATGTCTCTATTAAATTTTGTAGTAAAAAAATTGTAGGATTAGGTTAGAGGATTTTTTAATCATATCTTTTTTTTTTTGTAAAAAAAGATAACTAGCAATGTGGGATTGTGGTCCCACATTACTAGCAATCCTGTTAACCCCTCCAGCTAAGCTCTATGGCTTGTGTTAGGAATGGGTTTACGTCGGTAATATAATTGCCAGAATTCGAACCCACGACCGCGTTTAAGCGTAACAGACAGATAGGCAGAGTTTCTTTCACATTTATAATATAAGTATGGATACTAGTATGGATTTAATGACTAGCAGATTCGCGTAACTTCGTTTGAGTCAATTTCCCCGTTATTGCTATATTTTTCATTGATGCTCTGCTCCTATTGGTCAAAGCGTGATGTTATATAGCCTATAGCCTATAGCCTTCGTCGATAAATGGATTATCCAACAATAAAATATCAATAATATTGAAATCTACTTTCGCAGCACACTACTTTAAATTTGGGTCAAGAGGTCCAGTTAAAACTAATTTATTAGGAAACCTAGTTAAACTAGATAGACAAACATAAGTCAAAACGGCATTATTTCTTATCAACTATTGGTGGTATTTTTGTCACTACCTAATGGTGATGGATAGTCGATTTTAATCGCATAAAGTATCAAAAGTACAAAAAAAAGCAACACCACCTAACAAGTTCCTAGACTAGTGACTGATTTGAGTAACAGGCACCACTCAACTACATTTGTGACGTCACACATACGGGTATTTGATTGTAAAAGCTGGCCATAAATCATTTTTGTGAAATGGTCGCTATCACAAAACTAAATATTGGTCTTACAAGCTAAAGGTATTGTGCCTATAGTGGCAGCCATTTTATTTTACTGTGCGCACGCGTCATTTGTCAGCGTCAGTCAGCATTTACCATTCGAGCGAAGTGTATAAGTGTACATGTTATTTGTTGATGTTCTGTTTTTATTGTGCAACAATAATATTTATTGTGTCATATTTTGAAATCGTATATATTAAAATTCTTATGGATCTATTAGAACCAGGTATGTACTTGCAATTTCAATTGTTTTTGTTTAAATCTAACATTAGATTTAGTATTTTTAGCGAAAAACAAAATTTAGAGCATAACGTGCGATTTTTTATATTTCGGATGCAATATTTATGAGTTTTAGTTACTTTCTAAGCATTTCTATGCTATGCATTCTAAATTAAACTAAAGTACACATATTATATAAAATGCTTGATGTAAAAGTAGCCGCGGAATACCGCGGATGTACTATTTATTGCCATTTTTCTTCGAAAGAGCACATTGAGAAAAAAATTACTTAAATAAAATATCACCGTTCTCTTGCTTTCAGGACCATCTGGTATTAAATTCTTATCTCAGAAAGACATATAAGAGATAATAAAAGGCTCAGAACAAACAATCTTTAACAACAAATTGGATCATATGGAAGAAATTGTTATAAATAAGTTCGGTAAAAGTGAAGATCAAAAATATAGGAAACAGAAATTATCTTTGATAAAGCACCAGTTTAACTCAAAATGGCAAACGGCACACAAAAAGACAGGTGTATTTAAATAAGGTTTTTTGAAAACATATTGCATTTGTTATACAAATTACCTTTTAAAAAGTGGTAGTTAAGAACAGAAGCTGATAAAAATACAGCTAAACAAAGAAAAAAAGAAATACAAGACAGATTCAAAAAGGAGATGGGGTTAATTGTGGATGTTCCTAAAGCCAATTACGGAAATTCCAATAATGGAAATACTAGTAGATGATTCTTATTGACCATCAATTACTTAAATAAAAACTGCTTCTATAACTGGTGGAGACGAAAATTTAATATTTAGATTTAAAATAATCTTGGAAGCCTTGTCGAGTGGACATAAAATCAATATGTTAAATATTGATTTTATGTCCACTTCAATTCGAAAAATATGCTAGAGAAACTGAAGAACTATACTTCAGTTATATGAATGGCATCCAATGTCTCCGACTATTCATACAATTTTACGGCATGGTGAAGAGGTAATTTCATCGGCTTTACTCCTAATTGGTCAGCTATCAGAAGAAGCTGCAGAAGCCCGAAATAAACATTTCAGGGATTTCAGACAAAATCATTCCAAAAAATTTCCCGAGACGAATGAAATTTTGACGTTATAAACAGACTTTTACTAACGTCAAATCCTCTCATTACGGGCTTAAGAAAGCCATCACGAAAGAAATCAGAGCCCTTACACAAAGAAACTCTGGATTTATTATTATCTGCCGAACCGACAACTTTTCTTACAGGCACTAATTAGTGTTGCCCAAATGCAAGAACAAGACGAGACTTAGCCAGTCTTGGTCTTGGTCTTGCGCCAATACACCTGGTCTTGGTCTTGGTCTTGGTCTTGCGCTCCCAGTCTTGGTCTTGGTCTTGGTCTTGCAGCAAGAGTCTTGCAAGTCTTGCAATTACCTATTAGTCTATTACTATTTATTAAAGTTTACTTTAAATCTTAGAAAAACGTATTAGAATTGGAACATTGTGAGCTTGAATTAACATAGCCATAGTAAAGATCAAGCAGATTAATAAGTAACTGAAGATTTGATAAGAAATTCGAAAAATCAACTGACCTATATGTCGTTTTCCATGGAAGTAACTGTTTCTTAATAAACATTTATGATTTATAAGCTTACATTTGCTAAAACATGTAAAAAAACAAATTAATTACAATAACTTGACTGTATTTTAAAGAACAATACTTATCTGTCTAGAAAGAGATTGAACCCTCAACTTATAAGAAATTTAATAAAAGAGTTTACGATTTATCATTTATTTGAATAAAAAATAAAATACAACACAAATCAACAGCTTTATCATTAGGTTATGATACTTTATATAATTTTTTTTGACCAAGAATTAATACAAAGTAACCATCTGGCTGACTCATCACTTAACCTATTTCTATGTTTTCTAATTACTAATGATGCTTTAGAAAATAACCTCTCAGCAGGTACTGAAGTTGCAGGTATTGAGAGAAAATCACGGGCCATTTTCGATAAAATCGGATACTCTGTCTCATGCGTCCTCCACCAATCTAAAATGTCTTCCGAGCTGGCAGTTCTTGGTTTTCTCAGGTACTCCTCCAACTCGTCTATCACTAAGCCTTGAAGACAAGATCCAGATGACGTCGAGGGACATTCATAGAGTTTATCAAAGTCTATTACGTCTTCATCTTCATCACATACTTTATTTTCTTTTTCTGGTAATTCCAGAGATTTGTTCAGTGAGTGTAGACTTTTATATTCTTCATAAAGTTCATTGAACTTGCGCAGACTTTCTGTTTTAAGTTGCTTCCCCCACATTGTCAGGTCAAAAGTCTGAGCCTTATGCCTTGGGTCTAAAATTAAAGAAGTACAATAAATCCAGTTGCTCTTCTTGTAATGTTTAAGCATTTTGTCTCGAGCTGCTTGGAAAGCTAGAATGAGCCTTTCATCCACTTCAGATCGATTAGGTTTCTCATCTAACTGTTTTACCATGGATTCAATTTTATCTAGCAAGAGATTGAATGATACAATGACTAGCGGTAATGTAACATATTTGTCTCCACCAAGTTTTGTACTTAAAAGTTTAAAGTTTATTAGAAATTTATGTAATTTTTCGAGTACCTGCCATTCATTAGCTGTGATTTGAAAATCATTTAATTCGGTGACAGAACTGCACAATATGTCAATGCCCGCTCTCACTTTTAAACCAAATCCAATCATATCATGTGTGGAATTCCATCTCGTTGGACAGTCAAGAATGGCATTTAGATTTGATGGCACGCCAGCTGCTTCACAAGCAGACTGAAACTTCTTCTTCACTATCTCACTTCTTTTTATTTTACTGGAAATACTGCGTAACTTTGTTACAGATGTACGCGAGTCAGCAATATTTGGTGCAGATTCTTCATCTTCCTCATCCTCAGTTTCGTCTGCATAGTCTTCGTACTGCTGATCTTGCGCGTTAGTGTCAGACTCACAGTGTAATGCTAAGGTCTTTAATAAATCTTGTACACCAAGGTTTAAAATGTGAGCAAAGCACCGGAAATGTTGATTGTCTGAATCAAAGTGTGGCGGCAGCTGTTTGCCCAGTTCATACATGAATTTGGTATTTGCAGTTGCGTTGTCGACCGTGATACCTTGTATTTTATCAATTATGCCATATTCCAATAAACATTCATGGAAAATCGTTGCAATATCTTCCCCAGTATGTCGACCGCGTGATGGTATAAAATCAAGAACTACAGATTGATACTTCCATGCGTTGTCTATATAATGAATAGTAACCCCGTAGTAACTCCTACCAGCAATTGACGTCCACCCATCAATGGTAAAAGACATTTTAGATGATAATTGTTGAAGTCGTTCCTTGAGATTCAATTGGAGCTCTTCAAATCGCTCTTTGACTTTCCTTCTAAGTGTAGACCTTTTAGGAAACACCATATTAGGGCAAATACGTCGAAAATATACTTGTGTAGCTTCGTCATCGAAAAATGAGAAGGGAAGATATTTTTTCACCACCCAATCAACTGTAGCTGTCGTGATGTTGTCACTGCTGTTTTCCGACTGAAACAAAACAATAAATCTTGTGTTATTAGGTTTGAGCGTATAAGAGGAGGAGGTTTGTTGTTGTTAAATCGAGAAAATCGTTAAATTGATATTTGTTATATTAAGGTTGCACTGTACTGTAATTTACCAAAATAAAGTACTTAGTTGTTACTGGCCGATTAACTGAAAATATGGGTGTTTATAAAAAATATTTAAGACGATAATTACATACTTAATATGTCGCACCCCTAGATGAAAACTGTGAAAACACCACTAACTCAAAAATACTTACGTAAGTTAATGGCGTTTTTGAAAGTATCGCATGAATAGCTACGCGGAGTTAAAATTCTTTTAACTGTTAAAAAAATATTCTTACCTGTCCACTTCCAGCGGTTACTAAAAAGCTTGTGATATCTCCACTTAATTTTGGTTTAACAGGAAGAAATATTTCTGATTCCTTTTTGTGGAAAGATATTAGATGTTTCCTTAAGCCTGAAGTGTTTCTGTTTTTCATTTTTATTTCAATCTTTTTATGTTGGCACAATTTACAGAAGGCAGTTTGGGATGCATGAATTATTTCGAAAAACTCCTCAAATTTGCTTTTGGGTCTTTTAGATCTGTGACTCAAACTCTCGTTACTCGGACTAGAATAATTTGAATCTTCGTCACTCATATTAAATTGTACACGTGATACGTTTTTAGAAAACAACGAGAATTAGTAAAAACAATTATCAAGTTAGACTCGAAGCACAGCTCAATTGGAAATGACTGGAATTAAAATAATTCCTTTATTTATAGTACGTTTCCTTGCTTTACCGCGCCGCCTCGCCACGTGCCGGCTCTATGAAAAGGATGCCGCCGCAAATCAAACAATGCCGCGTGCGGCGTACAAACACACACTAAATATTACCTACTTGTACAGACGCGACGCGTGAATAAAATAGAATTAGTGCCAATCACTATTCTTTACATATAAGTGAATGTTTTGGCGTACATCTATACTAATATTATAAAGCTGAAGAGTTCGTTTGTATGTTTGATGACAGAAGTTTTAAAATAAATAAATAAGTCCTGAACGTCACTATACCTCCAAAGTTACTATTCCTCGTGGACGAAGTCGCGGGCACAGCTAGTAAATACTTACTCTCATCATCTCTCTCAGAGATATTCGGGCTGGTAAGTAATACAAAACTCTTATCGCAGGCTTTTTATTTTATTAGTAGGTAAGTACCTACGCTTTTTATATTATTTTATTAGTTTTGTAGAATTTTTTTACACGTTTCAAGTATATTTAAAAGTGGCTACAATATTTATTAAACGGGTGATATTTGAACACTTTTTTGCTATTTTTTCTTGTAAAAACTTAAGAAATATAATGACTAAATGTACAATAATAGTACCTAAGTAATTAGTTTAAAACCATATAAGTAATCAATATTATAATATATACTTACTAGAATGAATTAATATGACATCTACTACCTATCCTTACCATTTTATCCTAATCATAATACTACTTGCGTGATCAGTATAATGTTTTCATTTTCATTCTAAGCACTCTGAAACTTATTTATTCTTTGGAACACCTGTAGGTACTCTACTAGGAAATTATTTTGCATGAGTATACCTTCGCCCTATGGCGGCAATCAAATAGTGTCAAATGTTATGATTTCGGCGTGGCGGCAACGATTGTTTTAGATTTCAAAAGAAGCCGCCGGCGCGTGTATCATAACCATGTACTTCCGAAAAGCGGCAAATTTCTTTGAGAAGTAAGTACAAAACCTTTGATGCCGCATTATCAAAGTGCCGATGGTTAAAACATAACTATGCATGCACTCAGTTTGATTTTAATAGATATTTTTTTATTCGCTATGTTTATGGTATTAGTCGTAATGCGCATAGGTCAAGTTTTTCATATTCTTTGATACAGTTTTTTGCGTCTCATAGAATTCCTAAGCGTACCTACCTATACACCGAACTGTTACACCTAACTACTCAGTGAAATAGCGCTAAGTCCTAGCTGCAAGACGCAAGAGTCTTGCAGGCTATGTCTTGTTCTTGCTCAAGTCTTGCACGGTCAGTCTTGGTCTTGGTCTTGCTAAAAATACGCGGTCTTGTTCTTGGTCTTGGTCTTGCAAAAACGCAAGAACAAGACCAAGACTGCAAGACCAAGACTGAATTTGGGCAACACTAGCACTAATACTGATGATGCAAGCGGTGACGACAATTATTAAATTTCTTACATGTTTTATGTGCAATAAACGATAAAACTTTAAATTTGTTATTATTGACAGCCTCAGACCTCATATCAAACCAAAAATAATTTTGACCAACTTTTTCGATCAAATACCCCAATGTGAAGTATTATATGTAAAATAGACAAATCAATTAAAAAATTAAAACACCATTTGTTTTGCAAAAAATACGGTTCCAAACTAACAGTTTTAAATCGCACGAGAAAACGGACAAACAGTTGATGACGCGTCATCAAATCAAAACAAATGGTGTTTTAATTTTTTAATTGATTTGTCTATTTTACATATAATACTTTGAAATAAAAGCAACAATAAAAAACATTGCATCCTCCTTATTGTGTATGCTACAAACATTACACCATGTAACTTTATGCTACACTTATCATGTATCATGGTATGTACAGTTCGTATTACCATGTTTAGGTAAGCACCATTAACCACCACACCACACAGTGTGACACTTACGAAAGATTACTTTGATACCCAAGGACGCGGATGTAGAGTCACCACCAGTAACGCTAACTCACACTGACGTGTTGCAGGTAATTCACGGCGGTGCCTCGTACTACGCGGAGACTAACAACGGGTACGTACCACATACCCATAGCCCCCTTCCCCTCCCTACCCTCCGCTCATGCTACTTTTACTTTGTTGTTTCAATTATTTTATGATTTTTTATTATTATTCTCTTTATTTCCTTAAGTCATGTACCAATTAGGAGGCGCTTCTTAGTACCCCGGGCCCTAATTGTACGTCCATTTTGAGAGGTTCACATGTTTAGTAGAGTTGTCGAGCCCTTGTTATTGTAATATGTCATCATTTACATGCAAGTTTGTAGTTAGCAGTTTATAAGAGTGTAGGGTCCGAGGTACTACCAGTGCTGTGGAGCAAGTAGGTCTCTTCTTCATGAAGGTTGGCCGTGACGCCCAGCAGATATGTGAACTACGTACCCGTCTGGACTAGGATTTTATTATTATTATTGTTTTATGATTTTGTTTATTTAGTTATTTTTTGGTTGGTTTGCAGCTACTCGCGAGCAGGGCGTGCGATGAATTGGCACTGAACAACGTGCCTCGCCATTTAGAACAATTATGAGGCGACAGACACCCACGCACGCGCACGAGCACGCCGCGCGTCGTGCGCGTGCGCGTGCGTGTGTGTCGCGATGTCACGCAGTAGCCATACGCGCTGCGAGTGCTATTGTGAGTTGGTAGGAGGGCCGGCGTCGCGGCGAGCCGGCGGCGGCGGCGGCGCGCTCTACCGCCGCCGCCGGCTCGCTGTGACCGGAGCCATCGCGCAGGCCCGCCAGCGGTGGCGACCTGTACGAGGCGCGTCACACCGGCGCCATCTGGAGACAAGTAGTCGTAAGAGCCGGGTGAGTGGACACTCTCTACTGTGCGTGCGAGTGAGCTCACTCGCTCCCGGCCGCGGTAGCGACGTTCGGTGAGCCTGAGCCCTCGCCCGATAGCCCTCGTGTAGACCTCGCGACTGCCGAACGTTGTCGCACTTGTATCTGTATGTACTCTCGATCGGCCGATATTAGCTACTGAGTGATATAAATTATAGTTTGTTAAATAAATGAAATGCATGCTTTTTATATTAATATAATATATTCGTGAGTTAAGTATATGCACCCGACAAAAGATTACATCATCCGAGCATCAAATATCGTATAATATTTACTTTCGAGTTCGCGTATCGCGTTGTTCAGATCTCTCCAAGCAGCGACACGAGACGCTATATAGGCTTTTGCAAAACTATGCTACACTGAAGGAAAGTACCTTAAATTTTGTAAATAGAACATTTACTAAAAGAAGACTTAATTTTGATTTTGAAAAATTCTAACTACAATCAAAGATTTTTGAATAGTCGCCGGTCTGGACCAGGAATCGAACTTGCAAAATATGAAAAAAGTAACACCCTTTCTTTTACTATAACAATAGAAAGCCAATCAATAGAATTATTTTTTGTAAATTACACAATATCTTAAATGGGAGGACAATTACGCTGAACAAATTTAACTTAACAACTGTACTACGCTAATTAACACATTTTATAAAATGGATGATGAATTGCTCCTGACCAAAATTGCATTTAATGGAATCCGGGGCAACCTACTTCCTCGGTTTTACCAATCGAACTGAAAAGATGGTCATAAAGGGTTTCAACTCTTCATCGATTACAGAAATGAAATTACTATTATTTATCATATCAAAAACTGTTTTAGACACTCAATATTTTACTTTACGCAGATGACCTAAAAATATTCAAAACTGTTAAAAAAATCCATTCATTCAAAAATATTTATTTTTGAACAGACTTTCTAATTATTGCTCCAATAATAAATGATACCAGAGTATTTCTAAGTGCTTTTCAATTTAATTTACTAAAAATAAAAAGCCCATTCGTTATATGTACTTATAATTTAAATAATACCGCCTCGTCCAAAGTTTCCGTGTTCGTGACCTAGGAATGTTACTTGATAGCAAACGACATGTTGATCAGCACATTGACACCATAACAAAGAACGCATATCGCAGGCACGTATGGATTTCTGATGAGATCTGCTACTGACTTCCAATCAGTTTATACTTATATACATCTTTTGAAACCATAAATAAGATCACAGCTGGAGTATGCGCGGTAGTAATATGGGACCCGTACTATAGCAAATATGCACATTTGCTGGAATCTGTACAATGTAAATACCTCAAATCTATGCACTACAAGTGATTTCATAGGTTTCACTTGTGGGGAATTACTCGATACCAACCATCTAATGAGCCTCAAGTCCGGGCGTATTTTTGTTGAAGCAATGTTTCTTTTTGATGTATGCAACCATAGATATAACAGCATTGAAATAACAAATCAACAGCTCAAACGTTACTATTTAAAATATTAACTTACATAGGTATCATAAATGATATATTATTAATTTTAACTAAAATACTATTTAGTATATTTCGTGAATAACGAAGTGAGTGCACACGTGTTTCGTACAATTTTTCTAATACTGTTTCCCTAGTGTGTAACTGTTAGTTATTCCAAATAAATAAATAAATAACTAATCGATATTTAGTGTGTTAATTTGCGTATAGTTAAACTAGCTTCCGCCGCGTTAAGTTTAGACTGCCATTTCACCCCTTTAAAGATTGGCTTTAAAGGGGTGAAATGGCAATGTGAATTTAGGCTTTGTAGTTGCATCCACTACAAAGCCTAAATTCACATACACATCGTAACAACTATCTGTGTACCAAATTTCAAGCCAATCCATTAAAATCACTGTTTCCTGTTATGCCTCTTAAATACACAGATAGCAGATCCCCGCAACTTCGTCCGGGCAGTCGGGCACCTATAATGCAATCCTAAACGAGTGAAAACTTTCTTTGTTTTATCCACGAACCATTAAACACAATTAGATAAAATCACGCGGAAGAAACCAGGGGAAATATAGTTAGTATGTCTGTTGTGAACGTTTTTTAAGATTTGTAATACATTATTGTCGCGTAGGTGTACCGTTTACGCAGCGCACGCAACGGAAGCTTTCAAATCGAAAATGTCATAGCCTTCTCTTTATTATTTTAAGATACTATGTTATTTAGAAAAAAAAAAACGGTTCGATTCCCGGTTCAGACAGGCAAGGAAAAAAAATGTGTGGCACTCGGGGACTGCCGCGGTAAAGCTATTGCATAGCATTTTTATCAAATTAAGAAATTAAAAAAAAAAAAATTCATTATAAAAACAATGTTTTTAATTTTTTTTTCTTTAATTTAATTTTTAAATTACAAAAAAGGAATTAAAAAAGAACAATTTTTTTTTTTAATTATAACAAAACAATGTTTTTAATTTCTTTTTTCTTTAAATTTTTTTTTTTTTTTTAATTTAAAAAAGTCATTAAAAGTTTTGCTATTCATCAATAGATGGCAAAACTATAAAGTATCACTGCTGTGCCCCTCGGAGTGGGGAGCGTGGGGTTTTTTCGTTACGGAATTTCTGGATTCGGTCCCCGCGCTCAAGGCCCGCGATAGAAGCTATGCAATAGCTTAAAACCTTTGAAAGTAGTTCGATTAATTTTTAAAATCATAATGAAATCTTGAAATAAAATGTTCTATCTACAATATTAGGGTACTTTCCCTCCGTGGAATAGTTTTGTGACATTCTGTTTCGTCGACCGAACAAGGTATGCGCTTGGGCACCTTCTTGGGTCCCTTCGTCTAAGCCTCGCCCTCTGACCTCCTGAATGATCGATGAATGATCGCTCGTGTTGATGCTCGTTGTGTATATCTAAGCGACGAATGAGCGTACAAGCGAGCTCGTGGCGACTATGTCATCACTCATACACAGGGGCGATACCTGTCTTGTAATGGTTGCGTCGAGAGCGCTGTACTGACTCGTTGTGTATAAATTGTGTGTGTGTATTAGGGTACTATATTATTAAAAAGACACAAATTGTTATGTTGCACTGTGATAATATTAATTTTATTTTAGCGTTTCTTTTTTTACTTTAATTTATTATATTTTATTGATGGTGCAGTATGTCGATGTGCAGTGCAGTGACGTCGCTGCGTTACCAAATATGCAGTAGTCTATATATAACTTAGAACATATAACATATAACCGTAGGACGCGCGACGTCGCTCCGACACCAAAGCCGCACGCGCCGCAGCCTCGCCTCTCTGCTCTCTGCTCTCTGCTCTCTGCTCTCTGCTCTCTAACCGAGCGCTAGGAGACCTTTTGTTGACAACAATGATGGATTTCGACTTACTCACTAATACAAACATTAAATTGTCCTACGGCATTAGCAGCGCAAAACGAATGTTCAGAGTTATGGCACTTTCAAGGCTTTTATGTATGGAGAAAAACATAAATCTGTTTACAAGTGTCACATGCCATGCGATGCCGGCCGGGATAAGCTTACCTATAAATAAAAAGAGAGTTTCAATGCCTATAAATAAAAATATTGTAGGTTTGTGGGTTTTGAGCAATTCGAACTTTAGGAGAAATTAAGGGAGAGTTTTACTACTGGTTAAATTTGCGGTTTCTCGCAGGTCGAACCCCGTGAATGTGATTTATCGCAATAAATGGTACCTAAGGTCTTTCCTGAAAGTAAAAGCGGCGTCTGTACCAAATTTCATCAAAATCGGACCAGTAGGTTAGGATATAAACGTATTCAAACAAACAAAATCTCTTCAGCGTATAATATTGTGATACAGTGCAACTAGTACACAATCCATACTTCCCAAGAGGTTGAGGTGATATAATATAATATGTCTGCTTTGCTTTAAGGAGTTACGTTTCCTTAAGGTAGTATTGTACTGCCATTTAGATTGATCCAGCGTCAAAACTCAAAACCCGCAGTGAACGTTGCTTTTGATTGATTGCTCATGATCTGATCATCCGGATTCGTAAGCAAGTAATCAAATATTTCAGCTTCATAGAATGTACATGTGACTGAAGATTTTGAATATTGTTTCTTTCTGAACTCATTTTCTCTACCATAAGCAATTTGCTACCTCATATTAAGTTTAGAACAAAATGTCCCATAGAATTGATTTAATCTCTTTGGTAAACTAGATTTTGTCATATCACAATTACTATTAATTTTATTCACCAAATCACCAAACATTTTGAAAAGCAAATATCAATCAATAATATAAGTGTAGATAGTGCGTTAATTACAAAATGTAAGTGATTTGATTACATACATAGCCATAGGTGCTATCACCTACTCACGCGTACCGACGCTTCGCAGTGATTGCTTGCACATAAAGAATTCCGAATCTGTATATATATTTTACGAGTTAGTATTTATTTAAGTACCTACATGTGCTTTATGAGCCCGGTCTTATTGTCAACAAGATATTTTCTTAATTAGACTAAAGTTTTTTTATGGTGTAGGGTAGGGTAGTAGACTCGTGTGGGGCAGATCGCCTTACAAGTTTATTAATCTAAGGTACTTATATGGTAGAAACCAATTCAAATAAATTTCATAGATTTTTAAGAAATTTAAAGTGCTATAACTCAGTAATAAATTAATTCAAATGTGGCTCTGAAATAAATTGTTCGTATTAAATGAAAATTAAATACTCTATCAGAAAATATCAATTCCAGCCCTTATGTACTAAATTTTGAAAAGAGCATCGCGTCGTGCGGCGATGCTGTGGCGCCTCATGTTAACCAAAACAATGTAATACTCTGTGTTTGTGTTGTGAACCATGAATATTGTAGGTAGCTTATAGTAGTTCAGTAGCGATGTGTGAATGTTGTCGTAGAAGCGAGCGGGCCGCGCGGGTCGCGCGGGCCGCGGCCACCGTACTTACTTGTCGTTTGTTGCGAAGAGACAGCTCGGAGCGCGAGCTGGACCGCTCGGAGGAGTCGCCGACGCCGCTGAGCGAGGACGAGCGGCTGCCGGAGCCGCTGCCGTGGGCGCCGCCCGCGCCGGCGCACGACAGCCCGCCGTACTGGGACGAGGAGGAGTACGAGCCGGCGGCGCCGGACGCGCGCCCGGCCAGCCCCGCGCGCCCGGCCTCGCTGCGCGTGCAGCCGCCCGCCGCGCCCGCCGCCTTCGCCGACGTGCCGCCGGCCGGCCTGCCGTCCGGCGCCAGCACGCCCGCCTCCGGCGCCGGCGCCGGCGCGCGCCGCGACTCGCAACTCACCGACAAAGGATATTTCGATGTCAAATTTTACCACAACAGATTGTGGTAAAGCGCGCGCGCCGCAAGCCGACGTCTACATTTTTTGAATTCTATTGATGTTAATATATAAGGGATCTGAGTGCAGAGAACGGTGGCTGCGTGTGCGTCGCGCCGCCCGGCCGCCGGCCGCCCGGCTTGCGGCCGCCCGGCACGCGGCGCGCGCGCACGGATCTACAAGAACGCTCGTATTTATAGCAAACGGTATGATGGTAAATGAGAGTGCACAAACTGTATGTAATTGTAACGGGCACGGACCGCGCCGCGGTCGCGCTTGCCAAGTCTGAACTTACATTCCGGCGTTTCTCGCACGCAATATCGACCTAACTATGCACAGTATTAAGCGGTGCCTGCGCCCGCATATCTATTTAAAAGTACATTTAATTTTAAGTTACAACAAAATTATAGCGTACATGAATCTCATGACAAATTTAATGATTGTACTTATTTAGTTTGGATCAGTGATATTGCATTTAGTAAGTAGCATTGTGAGGGACGCGCGCGAGGCGCCGCGTCTCGTCTCGTCTCGTCTCGTCTCGTCTCGTCTCGTCTCGTCTCGTCTCGGTGCAGACTTGCGCGAGTGGCACAGCTACTTAGTAGCGCCCGACTGTGTCATGCCGATTTTATTATTAATAAAGAAACGTATTTAATCGAAGTACTCTGTTTTATTTACCCGTTACAAAGGGACTCCACTTTAGACATGGTTCTTTCTAGCTGGCCATAGGCGCCGCCAGGATAACTTGAGTGGTATCTGGCACCGAAACACTTTTTCGGAGCAAGATTTTTCGGTATAGGATGTTGATGCATCTATATCCAACACTACACATAACTAATAATCTGTCATTAAAAATACACTGCCTTTTTTCTCATTTTAGACTTATTTCCTAAACATTTTGGTGCCATCAATGTCGAATACTGTAAAAGATTCTCTCAGAAAAGACTATATCAGGGCTAGTTGAGTCCACTTCAAACGCAATAAGGTAATATAGATAGCTATAGAAGAACATCGTACCATACTTTCTAGCGGTGATCAACGCTCAATGAAACAATGTACAAAAAGACTTAAAAAAATAATACTTTATAGACTTACGAGAAAACAATGAATAAACTCACCGCTAGGAATCATACCTACTTTCTAGCGGACGCTATTTTTATTTCTCTATGTACCTAGAAAAATAAAAACTAAAAGTTTTCGACTTTCATAAAAATCAGGTAAAAGTTCGAGAAATGTATACGTTCAGGTTTTAAAGCGTATTTAGGTGTATGTACCTACTCGAAGCTCGCGTTCCCATTGAGAGATCATATATTATGTCCAATTTCAGCCTTTAGTAAAAGTTCTCAAACAATTGTAAATACAGTACAGCCAATTTGTAAAAGTAGGTACCTACCTAACCATTCAAAAGTTATAATAGTATAAAGGTGGTCCCCCAATCGTGACTGACTGGCACACATCTCATAACTTACATAAGATTTACAAATTTTATTAATGACAACTTTTAGTAAAAGATTTGTAAAACTAACTAATCAAATATCAACCCTTTTTGATCACTGCATAAAAGAACGATCATGGAAAAGGTGGTCCGTCAATTGATCACCATAATGTTCATTCTGGTGTAGATACGAATGGAATATTTCCGTTTGGGTCAGGCGTTAGTAAAAGTACTTGAATGATTGTAAAATCAATCTCTAGTTTGTAAAAGCAGCCATCTATAAGTTACAATCGATCAAAGGTGGTCCCTCAATTGAAACGTTTATGGTACTAAAATCCAATTTATGCAATACTGGGAAGATAAATAGATGAATGCTATAGGCTATCCTTTAGTATTTTTTTTTACTAACGAATGCTGTACTAGACAGATTAAAAAAGTGCAGCGTTTTTAAAAAAAAATAATCGTCATCCTACCAAGAAATAATGAGATGAAGGTGACCACACGACAGGATTTTTCTAGTACACTCCAAAATAAAAAATAGCTTAGCCACTAATTATATCATACATTCTTATCATTTGTAAATTTTATGTAGGTTATGAGATGTGTGCCAGTCAGTCACGATTGGGGGACCACCTTTATACGATTTTAACTTTTGAATGGTTACTTTTACAAATTAATGGCTGTATTTAAAATTGTTTGAGAACTTTTACTAAAGGTTGACGCATTCAAAACTGAAATTGGACATATGGTTCCTCAATGGGAACGCGAGCGTACTTGAAAGTATTTTTTTAAAGTAAATTATTAAATTTTTGATTTTTGCTCATGGTGTTTGATCAAAGTATAAAATTGCTGTTTCTTATATAGATATTAACAAATTCACTTTTTAACATTGGTGTAATTTATTTTTCCTGCACATAATAGCTCTGAAATTGGACAGCTGTCACCTTCCATTGTTCCTGTACAGAGATACTTTCGTGCGCAGCTCTCCCTGCAGCCTGGTACCTGCCTGAAGTAGGTCGGAGGGTAAATAAAACTAAATCAGTGACTGACTAGTGTATATATTTCAGTAAGAACATGGATATATTCAATTACTCAGAGAGATCCATCAGTACCTACGAACTAGGCTCAAGTAGCTTGATCGAATCCGCTCAGTACTCAGTTACAGCTGTATTTATAGACGTCGAAAAACCGTTAAATCCATGGTATCGTCCTGGCTACATCTATTTCAAAAACATCCTGTTTCTGTTGATCAATTTATTTTAAGTGTTGTCAATCCTACATTTATAAATTCCCTAAATTAAAAACCCATGACCGATAGATTCACTAATTTTAAAATTCGCGGTCAACATTGATTCGCTCGCGTGACGTTGCTATGGACTTTATTATAAATAACTTGATTTTCCCCAAAAAAAGTCCCTAAAACACATAACCCTCCTTCTTGCGAAGTCGGGTAAATACCGCTACCCCACTTATTTCTCCCTAAATTTTGGGGTAAATCCACTAAATCGGCAACAGTGTTATTACATATTAAATAATTCTGACCATTAAGAATCTTTTAAAGGCGCGTACATACCGTGCCGTTCAGATTTCAATTACAAATTACGGCTAAACAATACAATATTAGTTACTAAGAGCTGAGCTGTTGTGCTAGAGATATTGTATAACCATAAAGAAGTGTAATAACAATACTATATATAGGTACCTACTTTTCACAAATAAAGGAATTATAATAAAAAAACATCGCGATCTCAGAGACAAGCTGTTAGTGTCGAGTTGCTGAACTAACTACGGCAATGAATTTAGAAACAAACAAACAAACTTGTTAATTAAGGCATGAAAGATAAGTGAAAATGTCTTATAAATCACTTTGTTATTTTACATTTCACTATTCATAACTATTAATAAAGTATATAATAATAAGTGGGTTCGATCCCCACTCAGGATAAAAAACTTTGTGTGATGAGCACGATGGTTTATTCTGAGTCTGGGTGTTTTTAACTATATTATGTATGTATTTAGAAATATATATGTGTGTTTATCAGTTGTCTGGTTTCCATAGTACAAGCTCTGCTTAGTTTGGGATCAGATAGCGTTGTGTGAGTTGTCCCAAAATATTTATAAATCAATTTCACTAATTTTACGTTAGAGATACTATTTCCGTCGTAATTCTATTACGAAGTTTTTTTAACTCTTTGGTCAATATTTTTTTCTTTGACCATAGATAAAACTCTATCTCTATGTGACATGAGACGGACAATGTTACAAGTTAAGGAATCAATGTTGCAAGTTAAATAACTAAATTATAACTAATAATTTCGTATCGAATAAGAAATACTAAACACAAAATAAAACTTTTGGGTATTTTCTGTCCCGCACAGTACCGATCAATAATAATAATATTTTGGGACAACTACACAACGTCAAATGACCCCAAACTGATAAACTTAACAAACTGAAATACTGCTGATTCGCATCATCATTGTAACAAAACCATTTTTTATATACGATCATAAAAGGGGCAATATGTTTTGACCAGTCTGTATATGTGCCAAATATTGTCCGCTAGTAAATTTAACTTACTGGGAAAAAACACTCACTTGTTATTACAATAAAATACTCTACTTTATAGAAATACGTATACGTAGAGAACTTGAAAAGCAATATTTGCCCGTAACCTCTTCCCAGCAGGTAATATTTTGTTACGTTGGCGTATTCATCAAAGTTATAAAAATCAATCAACTTACAGTCAAACAAACAACTTACGTTGCATAAGCCATACACTATGCAATAATAACAAAACAAAACCAGCCAGGTGCGAGGACTCGCGCACTGGGGTTTCCGTACTAACATAAAATTAAGTAAATAGTTCGATCATCACGGGGAATATATCTCATAATCCATCAACACACGGCACTTTATCATTCAAGTTGAAAAAGTTACACAAAGGATTTTGGGCCACAGTAATGTGCGACGCACATTGCTAGTAGTAAAAAACTTAAACTTATTAGCCTATTTGCTCTATTCAGAAACAAATATGTTGTGAACTTCATTCGCAACAGACGTGTTTTTATTAACTACTAGCTGTGCCCCGCGGTGTTACCCGCGTTTTATTAGCCTATGTGTTAATCTAGGGTGTCAGCTAACTCCAGACCAAACTTTATTAAAATCGCTCCAGCCGTTTAGACGTGAAGAAATAACAAACATACACACTCACATACTCACAAACTTTCGCCTTTATAATATTAGTGTGATAGTGTGACTAGCTGTCCCGCGCAACTTCGTATGCGTAAATTTTCCCCGTTTTTGCAACATTTCTCGTCGCTGCTCCGCTCCTATTAGTCGTAGCGCGATGTTATATAGCCTATAGCCTTCCTCGATAAATGGGCTATCCAACAAAAAATAAAAATCGGTCCAGTACTTTTTGAGTTTATTCGTTACATACAAAAATACAAATCTTTATAATATTAGTATGGATATGCAATATGATTAAATATTTAATTAATATTATTCAAACTATACCGCGGTGTCAGTAAAATTAAGTCGGGCGCGAGTGGTTAGTACCTACCTACTATATACATAGACTGCAAGCTGCAACTATTATTACTGTTACAGCTGTTAAACCCGATTTGTGTTTTTTGTTAGTGATGTCTAACCCAGAGTTCAGCCCGTTTGGCCGTAAGCAGACAGGACATGGAAGTCCTGTACCGGCGCCAGCGCAGCAAAATCGCTCCCAAGTTGAAAAGCAATCTTTGCCCACGGAATATAAAATGCCTACTGAAGTCGTATCTACTTCGGAGATCCAGAAATGGATGGGGAGCATTGACACCCTTTTGAAAGAAGTGTGTTCAATAGTCTCAGAAGGAAAAATGAATTCGGACCAGAAATTGCGTGTCACTAATCTTTGCCGTAAGATCACTAGTGGGACATCTTAGATGGCTGTTTTATATCAAGCATTAAAACAGAAAACCATACAGGCTCATACAACCATTCAACATCTACAGGAACAGCTGGCAGTAGAAAGCTCTCTTCAGCAATTCAAAGAAGTCATTGAAAACGAATTAATACCAACACCGAACAACTCTTTCGCTGATATGGTAAAAAAAGGTGCCGATAACTTTATCCGTCCAAATAATTTGAGTTCTGTGGCCATCTATCCCAGCGATAAGACCAAAACAAGTGTCACGAAATCTTTAGTGCAAAAATAATTTCACCTGAAGAACTAAAACTACGCATCCGTGCCCTGAAAAGAGTAAAAAATGGAGGCGTTCTTATCAGTACGGAGTCTAAAAATGACATTGAAAAATTGAAAAAATCTGAGAAACTAGCCTCTTCTGGCCTTACTGTAGAAGAACCTACGAAACGCCGCCCTAGGATTGCTGTCAGTGGTGTCCCTGTGCCCTCAGTGAAAAAGAAGGACTGTGTATTTGAGCAAAACCTTGCTGATAAGTTTCCGAAAGAAACGCGCGAGTCCTTTCTAAAGACTATCAAACTAAGTCACAAATCTGGAAAGAAAACCCTCCGAACATGTAATTATATATTGGAAGTCCCGGCCAACATAAGAAAAACTCTGATCAATCAAAGACGCATTTTTATAAATTGGACGCCATGCCCTGTTAGAGATTTCACATTAGTCAACAGGTGCTTTAATTGTCAGCAGTTTGGTCACGCAGCTAAGTTTTGCCGAGAAACCAATCCCACTTGTAACCACTGTGGAAATCTTTATTTATTTATTTATTTTATCCAACTTATACTCACAAACAAACCAACCATACAAGTTTTAAGATAAGTACATGACATATTATTTAGTACCTACTAGCTGTGCCCGCGACTTCGTTCGCGTGAAAGTCGGGTTTAAATTAAGGTAGTTTAGGTAACGAAATAACTTCTGTGTTGGAAACAGTCCTGTTGACTAAATACTTATTAAATAAAAATCGATCTGTTCTATTCTTTTAGATAGTTAGTTTGGTGTGCGGCTTAAGAAGTGGGTTTTCTGTTGTTTTTGTTTCATTGTTTCAACGTTAGGTATACCTACTTATTACATAATCATTTTTAATAGAATTTGTACGAAAATGTTGTTACTTCTCATGTGATCGTAAACTTGTAAAGCTTAAGTACTTAACTGTGATAGTTTTCCTTATAATTTTAGTCTTTATACTACTACCCTGAATTTTTTCACATACCCAACATCAACCATTTAGCTGGCAGAGGGACACTTGACTCTAACAAAAATGTTCACTATAAAGCCTAATATTATACACAATCTAAAAATAGTCTTCACAAACCCTAAACGCTTTTTAAAAGACCTATTTAATGATACCACACACGATGGGGTAGGTAGGTGAGAAAAAAATCACATCCCCAATTTATTTAAAAGAGAGTTCTAGTTGCGTGAACCATAATCTTGGTTGGTCTTTCCAAAATTCCGGAATGCGGGATAAAACCGAGGTGCCAGCAGCTACTTCAACTGTTCCTTGCTGATTTATGTTCGCCTTGCACGGTGATTGTGCCATGTTTCTTGCTGCGTATTTGTTCGTCGGGGTCACCAATTTGCCAAACTTCTTGGCAGTATATGATTAGGTATAAATGAGACAAAAGATGTAGTATAGTCTGGTTATAATTATCCAAAGGTGCATCTTATATACTAACGACTTCGTGTTGATAACAGATAGTAGAAACATTTAATAGATACTGAACGTGCGATAAGGAACATAAGATTGTGATGTAGATTGTAGATACAGCACAAAGATATTGTACTGTAACAGTACCCTTAAAAAAATAATGATTTTCAAGATTTTGTTCTTTCACTTTATCGGCGTTAGTAATTTATTCATGCAAAAGTTGCAACCTTCTAGCACTAACAGTCTCTGAGCTAAGCTGCGGACGGACGGACATAAGGGAACTATAAGGGTTCTGTTTTGCCATTTTGGCTAAAAATGGGGTGTATTTCATATAGTGTTACAACGCAATACTAATAATAAAACTGCTGTAACACTTTAGTAAGCAAACACAGAGCGTGCCGTGTGTGTCATGCCCGCGAAAATGTCAGATATCCCTAAAGGTACGGTTGACAGACAACGACCCCCCTCCTCCCGTCACCCGAACTACTCACACTTGACCGATGTTGAGCCATTCATTATCGTTGAATTGATGAACACGTGATCTCCAACCATAACCCCAAAACATGATCCTCGATGCACCTGTGATGCGTGGTCAAACATTTCTAAAAATCATAGCAATGTGTTTCTTTTCAAAACTTCTTTTACTAAGTATAGAACGTTATTGAATACAACGCCATCTACTTTCAAGAATGTTGCCACTCAGCAAGAAACAAATCCTTCATCTCAAGCACCTATACCCTAATAAATGTTTTCACAAATAAGGAATTATTTGATCACGGTTAACAATTTGATTTCATAGATGGCGCTACATGTTTTTTTTTTACGTGTGTAATGTCTTTTTTTTTAGACGAACACATCATTTGTGGAAAATGTCGAATACTTTTTAATTATATTGTAATATTGTTTTTCATTTCTACTACGATTAATTCATTACTCTCAGCAGTGCATGCAATACTTATAATTAACTTACCTAGGTGCATAATTTACTTGATTTTTAATATAAAAAAATAATAACCAAAGTAAATAAGTTACTAACGGTCGAAAAAATAACTAAAACATTGAGAAAAATATTAAAAAAGGATAAAGACAATTTAAAAAAAATACAAAAAGAACATAATCAGACATCGGATTCGAGCCCGGGACTTCGTCGTCAAAGTCCGCTAGCATAGCTTCGAGGCTGTACTGTTCGCTACTTACCACCTCAAAATAACTGTTCTTATGAAACTTAATGTTGTGTATAGCTCCTTTTAGTTTTAGCGTGAAGTTATGTATTCCATGGGTTACAGTTATAGATAATGTCTAATTGTGGAAAATTTTGTGATAAACCATTATGGTGCGACAAAAAATACGTTGCTACTCGTTCCCCATAGATGTTAGCGTAATGATTTATAGTGTAAATAATGTCCTATAGTATTAAGTATAAAATTGCAAATGTTCATAAAGATCCGTTTAGTAGTTACTGTTTTATAACGAAAAATAGCTACAGACATTATCCCTTACTGCTTAGCTCCTATGGGAAAAAGCGTGATAATTTATAGCCTAAATGTTAATCTGCATCTATTAGATTACACGTGCAAAATTTCAACCGAATCTGTACGGTAGTTTTTGCGTGATGCGTGTTCAAACAAACAGACAGACAGACAGACAGACAGACAGACAGACAGACAGACATTTCTAAAAATGCAGCAAAGTGTTTAAATACTCTTTTCGAACATTTCCTAATATTTTTTTTCACTAAGTTCGGCCATGTACAGACACGTGAAATTTACAGTTGTATTATATGTATAGATATAGAAGATAGATAAATCAATGAAATTATACAATAATATCAGTTTTTTTTTTTATAACTTTTTAGATACATCGTTCCATTTATTCTACTCTAATGGTACTAGGAGTAGCAATAGACTCCAAGTACTGACAAGCTGCAGTCAGGAATCTCGGTTCCGTATAATTAAATATATCTACTGTTTCATTACTCAATAGAAGATTGTTGATGTGAGTGAGAGCAAGGTAAAGTGGACTGGTTGAGAGGGTGATAGTAGAATTAGGTACCGAGAATAGCGGGCGCTGCCTGGGACGGAGTGTCTGCCTGTTGGGTGGCGGAACGTTAAGTGAGATATATTGTAGCAGTGGAGGATTAGTTAGGAAACCACGAATTAGACGGAAGAAGTAATTAATAAGAGCTAAGTTTCTTCTAACTTCTAAGCTTTGATATGCGACCATGCCCAACACAAATGATGTGGGGTACATGTACGGGTAATAACCATATCATTTCAGGTAGAGGTAACGAAGAAAGGCTTTTTGAACTTTTTCTATTAGTAGTGTATAAGTTTTTTCATGTGGATTCCAGATTACGCTATTCGTCTCTAACAGGCTACGGACATATGAATTATAGAGTATGGTAATAGTCTGGCTGTTGTCAAATATCTTTGTTTGGCGTAATACAAAGCTTAGACTTTTGCGGGATCTGTTACAGGTATTAATTATGTTTTGATTGAAAGTCAGGTGCGGGTCAAAATGGGTTCCAAGATCGCGTATTGTTGAAACTCGTAGAAGTGGCTCGGAATTTAGAGTGTAAATGGTGTGTATATGTTGTGGGGTTTTGTTATAGGACATTACGGCACATTTACTGATGTTAAGATTAAGGCCGTTTACAGTACTCCAGTCATAGATATTATTGATATCTGTTTGAAGTTTGGTTGTATCATTTACGTTATTAATTGTTAAGGCGATCTTTACGTCATCAGCAAACATGAGTACTGTGGAATTTTTTAAATATGTTGGAAGGTCATTAAACATATTAATATTAAGAATAACAATGGTCCTAAACCGACCTATCCCGGAGGTAACTGGGTAGAGGTCAGAGATCGCATTTTTGTATACGGCATATTGTTTGCGGTTCGTTCAATAGTTGGCGAAGTAATGTAGTAATGGTTTTGAAAAACCAGCCATTCCCATTTTACATAGAAGTATATTAATGTCCACCCTATCGAAAGCTTTTTGGAAATCAAAATAGGCCACATCTGTTTGATTTTTATTAGCTATGAGTGTAGTGAGTGTAGTTATATTGAGAAGATTAGACATAGTCGAACGATTTGGTAGAAAACCGTGCTGTTCCTCTGCAAACCATCCACGCATGTCATCATATATTTTTTTATGTAGGATTGACTCAAAGACTTTACCGAATACGGACAAAACTGCTATGGGTCTATAATTTGTAATATCGGATTTTAGGCCACTTTTATAGACGGGGAGCACTTTAGAAGTCTTCCATATTGAGGGGTATTCATGTGTTTTGATAGAGAGATTAAATATGTAGTGTAGGGGTTTTGAAAAAAATCTATTACCATCTTTAACTATGAACTGTGGAATGCAATCTGGACCTTGAGTGGTTTTTGGCGCCAGTCTTCCCAAGGCTTTGACAACTTCACATTCGTGAATCTCATTGATGGTTATTGGTATGTATATTTGCGGTATATGCATGGTCTATATTTAGTGTCTGAGCTCTTGGTAGAAAAACGCTATTGAAATATTTCGAGAATTCTTTCGCTATCTGAGTGGATGACCTGTCCCCAAAAGTAGTTTGCTCGTTGTTTCCTCTATTACTCCGTACATATGTCCAAAATGTTTGGGGGTCGCGTCTAATATTCGATTGTATATAGCGATTATTCCCACTAGTTCTGTTAAACAGTTCTGTTAACAGAACTAATGGGAATTTTTGTTCCCATTAGTTCTGTTGACAAATAAACACATCCTTTATACATACAAAGAATAGTGATGGAAATGACCCTACGTGTATAAGTATAATAAGTTAGGTAAGTACTTGTCTTGTTTTGAATGAGCCGTTAATTGCTCTATGCCAGCCTTCTACAACATTTGTGGTGCGATGCCGCGCACCTAGTGTAAGCCACGACTTCACACGAGTTGCTTTCATCCAAAATCGCATGTAATTAATAAATTTGTCTAATTGTACTCGGTCGCTAAAGTCCTCAATCTGGGATTTTATGTACTCCCATCCTGCCTGAACATGATTTTCAGGTAAATATGGGAGAGCACAGCATAGACCTACAATACGGTGTTGACGTTTATTTTTGAGATTGAGTTGCTTCGCTTTTCTCCACAACTTATTTGTAAAGTGATAATAACAGCCTTGATGTTTAACATGTGGAAAAAAGTACTGAATAGCTTGGATTGCTGCTTCTTCAAAATCAGTAATGAAAACTTTTGGATACCACTGTGGGATCTGTGATTTAATTATTCAGAACATATTTAAATAGGTTTCTTTCCGTTTATCAGTAAGTAATACATACAGCAATGGAATAATATTAATAGTATCTTCTGAGCTTCCATTGTCTCCGTGGATTGTGTACATTTGAGTAAATGGAGCAGGACAGATTTTAAAAGTTCCATCACAAAGAAAAGTGTTCAATTTGGGTAAAAGTGTTTTTGATATTTCATTGCAGAACACTAAAATGCGAGATCCACTTGTTATATCTTGGTAATCAGCTAAAATAAAGTTATCGTATTTTGACGGAACCTCTACGGCAATGGCGGCATCAGTTAAATAGCACATTTTTTTAACTTGGAATTCTTTGTTTCTTTTTCGGTAAACAGATGATTTTATACTTTGAAATAATGGTATTTTCTCGATGACTCCTGGTGCGGAATTACTTAAACTTGACACAGTTTCTTTATATATACCTGGTGCGGGTTTGCTACAAGATGAAATTTTTTGTGCATTATTAGAAAAAGTTATTGACACAACTTCTTTATCATGATCTGGTTGGCATGTGTCCATATGACTTATCCTTTTATCTATATGTTTTTCATCCTGTAAGTTAAAGTAACAATACTTAGGTAGGTGTAAAGTATAATTAGGTACCTAGGTAAGTAATGTTATATGTAGACCCTTTTGTAATGTACAATACTACTATTACTTGATTAGGTATTTAGATTGTAGGTATAGATTACATTATTATATGACTTTAAACTTTCACGATTTGTACACATATTTGATTTTAAGACAACGGGTCTAAATCGTGTACTATTTTAGGTAAATAAATAAATAAATTTTCCTTTTGTTTCCCGACGTTTCGACTGACTTGCATCAATCGTGGTCACGGGTAGACTAAATGCAGCTCAGCGACGTCTCCATGAAGCGCGAGTAGTGGAAACTGCCCTCACATTATCACTCTTATTATTATTCCCTCACTACTATGATGCCGGTAGTCCTACATACGACGCTAACATTGTCCTGGCTAGGTTTTAAATCTTTTTGGTACCGATGACACTTGCTGATAACCGGATTCCACGTAGGTACGTGGTACTACCCGTGACCACGATTGATGCAAGTCAGTCGAAACGTCGGGAAATCAAAGGTAAGTATTTATTTATTTATTTACCTAAAATAATACACGATTTAGACCCGTTGTCTTAAAATCAAAGATTACATTATTACTGCACAACTCACCTCTGTAGTGGTTACGGTACCGCTACACTTGGTTCGTTTATACTCCGCACATCTCCACAAAATTTTCTTATTCCGGTAAATAGATAGGCGATAATATTCGTATCCCTTTTCAATTAGAACGCGACCACGACCACGCTTAATTATATGATGCTGATGATTTTCCATATTTTTAAGAGTAGGTACGTTTATAATTAGTATAATATTAATGACAATATTAATAGTGAGTGTAATATTGTGTGTTAAGCATGCTGTTAGATACTATACCAAGCGTGAAACCTCTGTACACGCTTGTTTCCTTGACCTTTCAAGGGCTTTTGACCTGGTTTCCTACGATATTCTGTGGACCAAATTAGAAAACACCAATGTGCCATCAGAACTTATTAACATCTGTAAATATTGGTATGGAAACCAGGTCAATAATGTGCGATGGTCGGGAGCCTTGTCACAGCCCTATAGGTTAGATTGTGGGGTCAGACAGGGTGGGTTGTCCTCACCAATACTATTTAACCTGTACCTAAACGATCTCATTATGTCTCTCAGTAGCAGCCGTATCGGCTGTCACATAGATGGTATAAATGTTAATAACGTAAGCTACGCTGACGACATGGTGCTGCTGAGTGCATCCGTCTGTGGCCTAAAAAGGCTTGTCACTATGTGTGAGGCATACGCTGAGCGACATGGGTTAATGTATAATCCAAAAAAAAGTGAGGTCATGGTCTTTGGGGCTAGAGGTAGGAGTGTAGCCACTGTCTTCCCGAATGTACAAGTTAGTGGTACTATATTAAGGAGGGTACATACTATTAAATACCTAGGGCATATCCTGACCTCTGACCTCGGGGACAGTGCCGATATTGAGAGGGAACGGAGAGCACTGGCAGTGAGGGCAAACATGATAGCTCGCAGGTTTGCACGGTGCTCGACCCAAGTTAAAATAACCCTCTTTCGATCATATTGTACATCTTTTTATACGTGCAGCCTGTGGGCTCAATATACTCAGAAATCTTATGGTGCGATCCGAATTCAGTACAATAACGCCTTTAGGGTGCTGATGGGGCTGCCACGATTCTGTAGTGCCTCTGGGATGTGCGCAGAATACCGCATTGACTGTTTTTATGCGACTATGCGCAAGAGATGCGCGTCCCTAGCGCGCAGAGTACGTGGCAGCGCCAACAGCATCCTAAGAATGATAGCAAGCCGTCGGGACTGTCAATATATTAATAGGTGTTGTGCAGTCTCACACGGAATCATTTAATAATTAATATATGTTTGTAGTTCTGATTTATTTTGAAGTTGTATGTGTGTAATGATTATTTATTTTGTTTTGTAATTTTGTGTATACTAACATTAGAGTTATAAGAATTTTCATGTACCTACTAACAAAATGGACACAATGGTCTGAAATAAAAAAATATATTATATATATATATATTATATTAATGTCATTATTGATGGATGACTTATGTATTGGGCTTCACACAAATTGATAGCAAACCTCTTCACATATTACGTAGGTAGATACGATTAAAATAATAAGTATGCATATCAACGAAGTGACTTGTCAAAGCTACTTTTTCAAAATGACTACTTTCGTCAAGAAAATCCCGATGCCATCACTACTTATTTACATATGGTGTGTTTATTTATCAACAGAACTAATGGGAATAAAAAGTGCCACTAGTTCTGTTAACAGAACTACTCAACAGAACAGGTGGGAATAGACAGTATATAGTTGGTGTATTTTAAAAAATCTGTGTCGGTTCCTTTTTTAACTAGACGTCTGTAATATGAAAAGAATGCGTAATAGAACCGGTTATTTGTTTGTTTGTAAAGTCTGTGATAGTTATTCTTAAGTTTATTGGACTCAATAGTATTGGTAGTAAACCATTGCGGATACCTTTGATTTCTGGTACTACGAGTAGGTGGCCTTTTTAAGGGTACTGATTCAGTTATTACACTATTTATTAGGTTGTAAAATATTCTAACTGCCTCATTTACATCGTAACAAGAGTATACTGTCACCCAATTTATGTTTGCGAGTTTTGTATATCTACAACTGATAAAGGTCTGCCTTACGAAAATTTCGTTCAGAAGTTGAACTGAACTGGACTGGAGATGAATTACTATTGTTTATGTATGTGTGGCTATACGGCGCATTGTCTATAGTGATATCCAATGGTTGGTGATGCATTTCGTTTGATACAATTCCAGTACAAGTAGAAACCGAGACTCCTGTTACACGTGAGTTCACTAATATTATATCTAACATTCTTCCGAGATCATTAGTAATAGTATTCTTTTGCGAAAGATTAGTTTCGGATATAAATAGTTCATAATCATTACGAATGGAAGAATTAGCTGAACACAAGTTAAAATCACCTAATATCACAACCGGTAGTTTATTATTGCTACTTATAATTGTTCTAATACAGTTAAAAATGTTATAATATCGTTTGTCAGGTACACCAGGCGGTAAATAGACTACACAACACACAAAACGCATACGTGCCTTAGTAACTTGTGCACATATGATTTCGTCACACTTTTCGGGTTTGCAGTCCAGCCGTAAGAGTGAATAGGGGGGTCGTGCAGCTAGCAGTACACCTCCTCCGCCACGTCCTACACGATCACATCTACATACGGCATATTCTTGTGGAAATACTTCTGAGTCGAATACTGTGTCATCTAAGCGTGTTTCAGTTAAAGCTAATAGATTTCCCGAAAACGTTTGAAGTAGGTTTTTGACATTAGTACGCCTAGATTTCAATCCTCGAACATTCTGATAGAAAATCATATCCATTTTCTTAGATTTCTTCACGAAAAAATGTTTTATCATTTGATTTATTTTTCGTTGGTCGGCGAACAAACCATTCCTGGAGCGATGTATTTTTGGGCCAATTGTTTGGTGACATGTACGTATCAAATATATGGGCTGGGACGCCCAGTATAAAGCAATTATGTCTAGTGTGTGCAGGGTCGGGTTTCAGAATAGTAAGTGTTTCTGATTCAGGGTATTTCTTCATTAGATAAGATCTTAAATCGTCTTCCGAGACATCATGTTGAAAGTTCCAGACATGGATATACTTCATATGCTCCAGCGTCTTAAGGTCAGTGTCAGCGGCTCCCGTTGCGCGGATGATAGTCTGGCGTGGACGCTGCTGTCTCTTGCACGTGGTTGACGTGGTATATGTACGTGTACTGTACTTATGATTCGACAAACTTTCGTTATCCATTAACCGCAAAGGTGGTGATGTTGGTGGATTGGATGAGGTATTAGATATTTTTTTATTTTGTTGGCACAGTACTGATTGATTGAGCGAAGCTGAATGCGAATGTGTTATCGATTCTACGGATTGACGCAGGTCTGTATGTTGCTGGTTCTTAATGGATTGGGACTCATCACCCATTATTGTATTTATTACAATTAGTTTTTCTATAGACTCAATCCTATTTTTCATAATTACAACCTCATATCCTAATGATGAATCCTTTGATTCTATATTTGTTAAACGTTTTGAATTGTTTTCACATTGTAGCTGTAATTCCATTTGCGTACTAGAATTAATATCGGCGGTTTCTAAAAGTTTGTCTACATCATTTCTAAGTATTTTGTATTTATTGTTATGTCATTGATCGAGCTTTTAATTGACATAATATTTTCCGACATCTCGATCATGGTTGTTTCTTGAATTTTGTATCTATGGTTAGTGTCTTCACGAAATGCACGTAGCTCAGATAATAATGTTGCAAGAGTGTTTTCCATGATATTTGTAACGGTATGGTTTTGAAATGCCGATATTTCTGTATGCTTGACAGTATTTTTTTGTATTGTGATAATAGGTGATTGGTCCTGGCGATGCTCATCTCGTTTATAGGATTTCAAAACATTCTTAGTCCTCTCACTACTATGAGTTATTACCGGACTGGCTAACGTGGTGTTATTTATCATTTTCGGATTTTTACAGCGGCATTCGGTACAGGTCCAGCAGGTAGGCAGCAAGTCATTGTATGGAGGAAATGACTTGGAGGTACATTTTCGCACTGCAGATCATATGGTTTACTGCATGTTGAACATGACAGGTACAATTTGCTTTCTATGAATTTCTTACAGCCCTCGCATGTGATTACCATCTTTGATAAAATAAATGTATATAACGTTGGTACAAGTGGCGTCCTCTTTCAGGAGTACGTAATAAACAACATGTAACAATCAATGGTTGAAGTTAAGGCTTACTTGGTAATAGTTCAGCAATTTTTCACTAGATGGTGTTATTATTAATCGGATACTGGCGTTTATTTTGTCTTTAGATCAATGACCTTTTGACGTGCAGTAAGTAGTACTGCGACTCGTCGCTAGGAGTTTGTTTTGGCGGCACTTATTTGAATTGATGAAAAATAACGGTCATTATTTAGCTTTATTTTAAATTACTTAATTATTGAAGCAGAAAAGTAATCGTACCTGGAGAGTTCAGTGTTATAACGATAAATAATATGTCCAATCACTGTTTTACTTTAATGTCACAGAAATATTTGTGTTTTCATACATTGCACTTAAATTGTTTGTATTTACACTATAATTAGGTTTTTTTATTAGATAACATTATATGTCCTTTATTGTCACTTAGTATACCTACATATTTACACCACATGTCACTAATTTATCACATCACAAGTATATTTACATTATTTATTACGGAGCTAATATTTATCGTGCCACTAGCGACACCAATCTTGATCATACGTCTGAGGAGTGCAGCAATAAAGATATTCCTCCAAATTGTGCGACGTGTAAACGTTTTAAAAATAAATGTGACCATCAAACTGGGGATACAAGTTGCCCGGCATGAAAATATGCGGAAGACAAATACATTAATTCAATTAATTACGAAACCACCTATAATTAATTATTTATTTGGTAAGCACGTATACACCATCTATTTTAGCTAATTTATTGGTATCATATAAACCATCTATATATTTTGTTACTATTTAATAAAAATCATCTTGACCTAGAAATAAGTGTATGCACTGCACTAATAAAACCTTGAAACTGACATACCTACGTAATGTAACAATTTTTGCCCTCATTTACAGTTTAAACGATGCAAATATATTTAGTGTAATAGATTATGTACAGCGTAATATGCCATTTTATTGATATTCATTTACTTTTACTGTTTATAATATAAAAAATATGTAGCTGAGTAAATATTATTATGCGATTTAGAACCATAGATTCCTATAGGTTTATAGTTAACACCTGAGATATCTTTAGCCTAGTTCATGGTATAGCTATTAACAATTAATTAGACATATCACTATTTGTAATACCTATTGTAATTTTATTTATAAGAATTATGATTTTTCTATGTCTTTACTGCCCAGTAGGTATCTACGTGTATATTTTTTGTAAAAGCTGAATGATAAAATAGATAAACAATTATGTTCTTAGAAATACTTGTCTCGTGTAGATAAAACAAAAATAACTAATTTTTATTTCAAAAATATGTATGTAGAAATATAATATTTTATAAGTATGTTTATCAGTTGTCTGGTTGCCATAGTACAGGCTCTGCCTAGTTTGGGATCAGATGACTGTGTAGGAGTTGTCCTCATATAACTTGATATTATAATGTATTTACTGCCTTGTTATTGTATATTATTTTTTGTAAAACATTTTTACTAAATCAAATTTATTATTATAGACGTTGTCACGTCTATAATAAGTACCTGGATGACCGAGCTTTGCTCGGTATTTTCAGGGTTCCGTAGCCAAAATGGCAAAAACGGAACGCTTGTAGTTTAATAGTCTGTTTGTCCGTCCGTATGTCACAGGCATTTTACTCAAAGACTACACAATGAATATATTGATGAAATTTGGTGAAAAAGCGTCTTGTAGTAGCCGCTACTTAGTTTCATAGCTAAATAATAAAAATAAATATTTTTAGGCATTCCATACATTTAACAAAAGCTGAAAAAAAAAATCTGCAAAAATCACCGTGTGGAATCATTCGGCAGGCCTTTAAAAAACATGTAAGGTTTCAAATAAACTTTTTTGATTGATTGAATGTTTTTGGAAATAATTGCCCCGAAAGTTACATAAATTGTATTCCCTCCCCTTATCTTTTGAACTGTGTGACCAAAACCAACCACTTTATTAAAAAATGCAATAATTGTAATAAAAATCATAAAGGTAATCGCTTAATAAATACTTTAAACTAAAATAATGATTTTCGACATTATCGGACATACAAGAAAAGGGCGTAAGTGCCATGCTCAGTGTAGAGTTTCGGAGCCGTAGCCGTGTGAAAAAATCCGATTTGCGTAATTTCACCAGCAAAAGAGCGTATGTTCATGGTACTTACGCCCTTTTGCCGAGAAACGCAAATTTTCGTTTTACATTTTTCGGCAATAACTCAATGACGGTAAATCGGAAATATTTTTTGTTTAAAGTATTGGTTAAGCGCTACCTTTTTGTTTTTTTTTGTATTTTTTGACACGGTTCAATTGATAAGGGGCTGGGGAGAACACAATTTTTGCAATTTTCTTTCAATGTGTAATAAAAGTTTTATTAGAAACCCATGTTTTTAAAATACCTGTCGAATAACCACGTTTCCGACGTATGCTATTAAAACGATGGATATCGCGGCGAAATTTACCTTCGTACTCTTCGTCTTCGTTTCCCACCTAAGCTATTAAAACAATGGAAATCGCAGCGAAATTTACCTTCGTATTCTAATGATATTGTAGCAGTTTCTCATTGCCTAAAAATACAGATAGAACGACGGTTTTAAAAATGAAACCTATCTAGATCGATTTTTCGCCCCCGAAACCCTGCATACTAAATTTTAAGAAAATCGCTGGAGCCGTTGCCGAGATTCAGATTATATATATTTATATATATATACAAGAATTGCTCGTTTAAAGATATAAGATATTATTGACATGACAACGTCTTATAATTCGATGGAGCCCGCTAAACGCACGAAAAAAATGAGGCGTTACCTCGCTCTGAGGCGTTCCATTGTAAAAATAAATAATTAAAAATTGACATAATTGTATTTATGCGTACAAATAAATGTAACTTGATCAATTCAATTGTGATTTCCATTTACCTCCTTCTCTATATCCATACAAAATATCCCTTCACGATCAGAATGTCTAAGTAGCTAAATGTCCAATAGCGCAAAACGTCTAATGAGCAGTAAGTCTAATTAGCCAAACGTCTATGTAGCAAAACGTCTAACTATCAGATGGTCTATATAGCAGAACGTCTATTTAGCAAAAAGTCAGGTTTTAAATATGTACACTCATGATAAAAAGTAAAAGTCATTTGTAAAAAACAGATTAAATTTATTTGATACAAAAATGAATTGGCTTATTCACTTAATATTCTTTTAATATTGCCAAGGTTCATTAAAAATTCAAAGGCACTAACTTTTTGATCCTCTAGCCTTTGCAACTCTCTTTTGTATTTAATGTTAAACATGATGTCAATCTTCCTTCTCTTATTACCATCAAATAACAAATTCTTGTATTTGCGATCTTGCCAAAGCGCTTCCTTTCTAAGTGCTTTGAGAAATAGTAGCAAGGTTGGCTTTGATTTGATATTAGTGTTTAGACGCCTGTGCCAACCTTCGAGGGCATTGTTAGTGCGAAAATTATAATTGCCTGGACAGTTTATTACATCTGCTAGAGACTGTAGTCATTGTCTTTGAAAGTAATTTAAAAAAGCCACCATTTCTTCGCTTTTGGGAGCCTTTTCAACAATGCTAGTCCAACATTCAGTAATGTATGGAGAAGGTAATAAAGGTAAATTGGAACATACTCTGACAATATTTCTAGACTCTCTGCTTTCAGAAAGACTCAATATTGACGCTTTTTTCCAAACGGCTTTGTTAAGATGATAATAGCATCCCGTTATTTGAGTGGTCGGAAAGGCATCTTTGATTCCATTGATAAGCGCTGTCTCATAATCGCATTTAATGGCCATTATGTCTATTTCAAAATACTGCTTGATTAGGCCAAATAACCGTTCATAGGTTTCCTGTCTCTTATCAGGTAGTAATGCATATATAACTCCCATAACACAAGTTATATCCTCACAGCTATTCAAATCAACGTGAATTGATAATAGCTGGTAGAATGGTTTGGGCGTAGCTTTAAATGTTCCATCAACAAAATACATCTTATTTTTCAAAGACTTAATGCATTGCCGACTGATCGGAGTTGAGAATATTAATATTGAATTATTGTTACATCCATCTTCACAAATAAGGAAATTGTCTGCCAATATTTCTGGAATTATTACCTCATTTAAATTTTTAAATTCTGTTTTACAAACATTTAAATATTTGCGACGAGCCCGGAACAATGTATCTTTTTTAGAATTAAAATGTGGTACCTGTTCAATCTCATCCTCTTTTCCGAATTCATTCTCAAAAATGTTCTGTACAGGTTTGGCTTTTTGGCGAACTAATTTCTTGCACCTATCCATCACTATGTCACTCCTGTTTTTATCAAAATTAGCTTTACAGGTATGTTGATTTAACTGACGAATGATTTTATTTTCGTCTTTATTAATGGTAAGAGATGCACAACACTCATTGCGCTTGGAGCATCTCCACAGCGTTGACCCTCCCTTATTTGTGACATTTAAATTGTACCTGTGACCATTAAGCAGCAGCACACGCTTTTTCTTTTGACTTTCGATGAAAAAAAAAGAATGTTCTTCGCCCATTATTAAAATTAGAAATCAATACTATTTTATTCTATTTGTAATGAAAAGCAAAGCAATTACAGGAAAAACAAATGCATTCATGACAATGTCAGTCACCATTAAAAAGTTATTATATATTATATTCTACGACGTATATTATACCAAAGAGTCTGTATGTGGTGTAGGTATATCCAGGAGCAATGAGCGTGTTGAATTTTCTGCTTGAGTATCCAGTCATTTTGAGAAACTGACTTTTTGCTAAATAGACGTTCTGCTATATAGACCATCTGATAGTTAGACGTTTTGCTACATAGACGTTTGGCTAATTAGACTTACTGCTCATTAGACGTTTTGCGCTATTGGACATTTAGCTACTTAGACATTCTGATCGTGAAGGAAAATATCTATCAAACAATAAAATTAAAATTTTCTTTTGAAAAATGAAACCATTCCATCAGTATTTTCTTATGACGTTGTCACGTTCAACTATCGTCAGTAAACCGACTTTACAGACAACCGATTTTTTTTTTATTATTTACAGATTTTACAGATCATTTTAAAAAAAATGAAATACCTAAGTACGTCATATAGTGAAATCAAATTGTAAAATTCATAAAAATGTCTTTGATCAAAAATAATGTCTAGATTGCTAATCTGACATCCAAAATTGAAGCAAAGAACTGTCAAAAAGTATGATAGGCATGCATGGGATGATTTATACCTACGAGTACGTGATCGGAATCCGCCGCGTAAAATGAAAGAAGCTCCAATAGAGAAATGGCAGAATATTCCACAGCATCGCCTCAAAAACCTAGTAGAAAGTATGTTAAATCACACAACAGCAGTATTGCGAGCTCGCGAAGGCAACACAAAGTAATGACATTTACAAAAATACTGCAATAACTAAGTACGCATTTTTATTTATTTTTGAATAATTAAAAATAAAATGCTTGAATTTTTTTTTTTTTTCATTTATGCACATTAGATATTCTTTAAGTAGTTTATTATGTTCCTACCCAACTAATAAATAACACACCTACTTTAATGCTTTGGGTGCATCATAGATTTTCTTATTGAATGACATATCACATAATGTTACGAGACATGACCCTTCATCTATTCCCTCTTGGCAGAGGTATGTTGTCAACTAAAAATCTCCGAACGCAATCAGTCCGAGGCGGGCAATCGTGGCTGTAGCATTAGATCTCGCCTTCATCCGTAACAACTCCAAACTCCCACTCCTTGTTAGGTCTGTAGTCACGAACCTGGACTCTCTCTCCTAGTTGGATACCCTGGTGTCACTGAGTCTGAGGTGTCTGGGGGTGATGATGTAGCTTGCACGTATTTCTTCCGAAGTGCAGCCCCTAATAAGGTCGACCAAACATGAGTTCGTAAGGCTTTTGCCCGTAGTTACACTATAACAATATTGCAAAATCAATAATTAAAAAGTTAACATATGGCAAATCATTAATAATACATACGTTTATTTTAAGTTTAGTTATGAGTACTGAAAAATAGTACACGCTTCATCGCTGTAAACCCTTAATTATTGACTAAATTAAAAAATGTTTCAAATAAAAGTTGTTCCTAAAAACCCCATCTACAAAAATGTTCTGAAAAAAGTTTTTTTGTTTCAAATCTGTACATTTTCGCTTATAACTTTTTTATTTGTGGTTCTACGACAAAAATTTAATGGACCAAAGTTGTACCTAGATAATTTAAATTGCAACAAAAAATTATACCTTATTTTTTTATGAGATTTATGGATTTTACGGTTTGCGAGATAAACCGTAAAAACCATTTCAACCCCTTTTTCCATGATGGCGTCCTTGGGTGTGGCACAAGGGTGGCGACCCCGCAAACTTGGTTTTACCCTTACACTGACACCCCCCACACATCTGAAAAATAAAATTGCATCCTTTAAGAAACGCAAGGTAAGGCCTAAAAATGTAACATTTCAATGGACTAGACAGAAAGTCGGCGTAGTGAAACAATTGAGTGTAGATTTGTTATAACTACTTATCGGCTGGAGGTGTTTAGAAGAAACGCTGAATTTCGTAACTGAAGTCTAACTACGCCAAAATTCTTCAACAAGAAATGTCTATAGCATTAAATATGACTGTGAAGCAACTTTCGTCAAAATTTTGAGGCTATTAAAGAAGAATTAGAAAACACAAACTTTACTGATATTTATATCAACCCTAACAACGCGATGTCTAAACTAATATCGACAATATCAGATATATTGATGAAACACACAACACAAATAAAATTACCTAGGTAAAAAAGAACACTAAAAGCTTGATAAACCCCTGGCCTTATTAAATGTATGCAACAAATAACCGCGATAAATTACATGCAAAATTTAAAAAATGTCCCAGTAATGTTATACAATAGCTGATCTACACGCGATATAGAAATACTTTTAACACCCTATTGCGAAAACTTAAGAGACGTTACGAAAGGAATGAGCTGGAAAATGCAGACAATCAAACAAATACCAGTAACTGTGTTCCAGTCCTATTGAACTCCTCAAATTATGTGATAGCCCTCCTTAAACCTAATTTGTACCTACTTTGCTAATATAAGCAATATTAAGGCAAATAAAATACTAGACAACACAACAAAAAGTTCACATACAGTAGAGGACTTAAACTCAATCTCTGCAAGATGACAATTCCGCACTGTAGGATTTATGCCTACGCCGATGATACGGCAATTCTAATCAGTGGAAGGAGTTACATGGCAATTTGTCAAGTCAAAGACGGAATTTGTACTGTCCGCAATCATGAAATGACTCAACAAAAATGTTCTTCAGAGTAAGAACATTTGGAAAAAACTTGCTACATGCCTTTTTTAATTAGCCACATCACCAAACCTCCGACCTCCTTCACCATAGTGTAGCCCATACCTGTCCCACCTCTACTTCACTGTATGGCTATAAATAAATCTACAGGTGCTTTGGCACCTGTAGATTTATCTGGGGGTAAAAAAAGATGACGGGTCGAGATGGGATCAACAGGTCAACAACGTCTCTATAGAGTACTCCGTCTTATCCTTATTTTCAAAGCTATCAGGGAATCTGCCAACCTTGCCACATTATGCATTATGCCAATCCATAATCGGGTATTGCTTAACTGTATGAGGAGGAGCCACAAAAACGCATGTTCTGCACAAAGGGCAATTATTAAAATCATGACGTGGAAACCATACATTTACCCAACAAGTCAACTCTACAGAGATTGTAAAGTTCTTACGGTAAGACAACTAACTGTATTAACATACAGTCTACTGGTATTAACTACTATCTTTAGTACTGACTGGGTAACCCCAGTCAGTACTAAAGATACACAGCAAAATTCCTCGATCGCACAAAAAGTTTAGTAGTTTCGCCAAGCACCAATATTATATTTTAAGTACACACATCTACAAAAAAAATACAAAAAGAACATAAGTAAATTACTCTCTGCTAGCCTACATCATATATAAACATACACATTCATTTACACCCGCACGCATACACATACACACGCGCGCACACACAAACGCGCGCACACACGTACACACAAAATTAAAACAATATACCTAGTTATCCTTAGAGTTTTTTGTATTAACTTAATAATCTAGATGTTATTGCACATACACCAAAATTTACATACACAAATATGTACCACAAAACAGTTAACACACTCACTCACAGTCGATTTCTTTTAAAAAACTGTTGTTATAATCATTAGGCCGAACACTGTTTCCTAAGATACAGGCCTCTCTGCCTAGTTTATGAGACAGGGTTTACCTAATGTATCTAATTAAATCACCAAAAATTGTAAACTTGTAGTCACTTCACTGAATTTAAAAATTTCACTGACAAAATAGATGAATTTAAAAATTTCTTGCAATTTATGAACGACAAATTCGAAGAGATGCAAGCCCATTTGGAACAGAGAACAGACCGTATTCTTGAGCTCAAACAGGATAATGAAAAATTAAAAACTACCATTAGAGACCTCGCAACCAGGTTAAATATTGTCAAGCTGCATATGCGTGAATCGAATATTGAAATCAACGGGATCCCGGAATTTAGAGCCGAGAATTTGGTAACCACAGTTGTGCAAATGACCAAAACTTTTGAAAGCCCGAGAATCAATGAAGACATACATTAAGCAGTCAGAGTCGCCAAAATGACCAACGACAAAGAAATACCTCGGCCTGTAATTGTAAAGCTACGTAGTCAATCGTAGACAATCTACTGACAGCAGTTAAGAAGTTTAATAGAAAGGAAGTTGATAAAAAACTCAGTACACAGGATTTGAACTGATAGAAAACTGCTTTCAAACAACAAAAAACGCTGTTTAAGAGCTATGTTCGGACTACAAGTGACTGATAGCTGTATGCCTTTTTTTTATTAAATATAAAATACTCACTTCTCCCTCTATATATTGGAGACAGCACTTTTCGTCGAAAATAATCATCATCTATGAAATAATATTATCACCACGTATGTGAGACATTACAGTTCGTATAATGGGAAAAAGCATTTTGTGTATGGGCCCTAAAATATATAACAAAGTAAGTACCCAATTCATACAAAGATTTTAAAATAAAAATCATTTAAAAAAAAGTTAAATGAGCTTCTGACACAGAAATGCTACTATAATATTAATGCACGTACATAAAGTTTTTTTTTTATAATTTTAAAAAAATAATTTAAATAATGTAATTACTTGAATGTCTAAATCAATGGACCAAGCATGTTGACACTACTTTACTTTCAGATGAGTAACACCAATTGTATACATGTTTTGACAAATAAACGTACCTGTATCTGTATCTATATTTGGCAGTGGGAGGTCCTCAACGACCAGTATATATTTCTCTGAACATCTGACACCAACGCAGAAGTCCCTGCATGCAGCAACCCGTTTCAAGGCTCGAGAAATGTCCGTTGGCTAGTTAGCGTCTGCCGCAGCTCGGCGGCTCGAGAAGTGCAGGTGCGCAGGCCTCGCGCCTGCGCGCTAACACGCGCGCGCACGCGTCTTACGAGTTATATGAATGAATGTATGATAAGTAAGTATTAATATAAAGCTACATAACATCCCTCCAACATTACTTAAGCAAATCTTCAACGATAAATACGAGTTCTATAATATCTATTTACAATTAGTGTCAGGTTGTCTAGGTTTCTAAAGATATATTTTATAACTAATCTCTTTTCTAGGTCTTTTAGAACGAGTCACAATGGGTTCTACGGTGCCTGTATATTGGTTCACAGTATTTTGAATTGATGGCGTCCCCGATTCGCTCAGCACCCGTACGTCCTCTTTCTCCTCACTCTCCTCCTCCATTACTTCCATAGCGGCATCTACTGAACTAACTCCACCCTTGCTTTCGACGAGCCTTAGTCTGTTTTTTTCTCTACTCAACGGGTGTACTGAAGTTGTTTTTAACTTTTAAATGAGCGTGATAGATAAGGGATATATTAATGGCTATTTACATAGATAAATATCAATCGTAATAAATAAATTCAGGTAAATATTATACTTGTGTACTAAGGGATGAATATGTTTGATAAATTTGTTTAGCCTGTCAATAAATCGTAGACATAATGACCACTTTAATAAGGAATCCTAAATACCACTGTAATGTTGTTAACTGTAGAATATGCAACAGTATTTGTACTTAGAATTTTAATTTGTTGAACCTTAAGAGAAGAGTTGTTGAAGTGCTCTCTATTACGAGTATATGGAATGTTTACGAATTTTATCAGCTTTAATTTTGCCACTATTCTTTGACTTATAAACGACTTTGACTTAATATTCGTTTGGAACTAGATCCTTGACTTAATGACAAAAAAGGAGTCCGCTGGTCGGTCACTGCCCTGATGTTAGTCTGTAATATCACTGGCAGCGGGTGGTAGGACTAACATGTCAAGGCCAGAGGCTAATTAAACAATGTATACGCTGGTCGGTCATTGACCTGATGCTATACTGGAAGTCATGTGCGGCAGATGATAGGTATGGCATGTCAGGGTCAGAGGCTAGTATTTATATATTTACAAATGTGTGTGTATGTGTGTGTCTGTTTATACTTCGAGAGCGAAGTATAAGTCAGTATGGCCGTGATAGATAAGGGATATATTAATGGCTATTTACATAGATAAATATCAATCGTAATAAATAAATTCAGGTAAATATTATACCTGTGTACTAAGGGATGAATATGTTTGATAAATTTGTTTAGCTTGTCAATAAATCGTAGACATAATGACCACTTTAATAAGGAATCCTAAATACCACTGTAATGTTGTTAACTGTAGAATATGCGACAGTATTTGTACTTAGAATAACAGAATACGTTATGGCAGAGTAAATTGACATTATAGAAGTAGCTACAGGTTGTTTATATTATAACAATAGCCATGGATATGCAAGTAGCCATGTCTTTATGTCAATTGTATTTTTAGTAACCTGAACAGTAATTTGTATCACGGAATAGGTTATGACAAAGTACAAGTACTTACAGTTTATGTTGTAATTAACATGTAAATTACTTAAGATGATTATAACACATTATAAAAGCACCACACAGTATTATAAATGAATTAAAACAATAAATATCCACTGGTCACAAATGTAGGTACTGCTTGAAACGTCAAATATTGTTGTTGTGATATTTCACTTCTTTTATTGAAAATTAAAAGGTAGTATGTTTTATCTGTGTAATAGTTTTATTAATATTCCTTTATTTAAATAACATAATTCAGTGTATTAAATTATTTTATGGGTTAAAGTATAATAATTAGGAATATTTGCGAAGTACCCACATGTTCTTTAATATTCAGTGTATTTGTTCTATAAAAGGACTGACAGATTGTGATCGAGGCTCAGTCTGATTGCAACATTTGTGGATACAGGTACGATCCGATTCAGATTATACTTATTGCTGGTTCTTTTGTGCTGATATCCTATTATTGTGTATTATGTATAGATATTGACTAATAACAATATATTGCAATGTGATATGATTTGATGAATATTGCCTGGTGTGATACTTATCAGCTGTTCTACAGCGATATGGTCGTACATTGCAATAATGTTGTGAATTGGTTATATTAGAAAGTATCTCTGGTATATTGTATTTAGGATGTATGAAATGTAGTACGGCAAATGTTTATTAGGAGACTGGCTATTATGAAACCTTTGATACAACTAGACCAAACAAGGTTGAAAATATATGATACTTGTCATTTATTCCTTTGTATTATTTACCTCCCTAATTTATTCTATTCCCTATTGATACTATACTGATTGATAAGGTTAGATTGCAACTGATTGGGTATATAATCCAAATATCCTGACACAGTAGTAAGTGTAGTTCTACGATGAGTCGTAGTGGTCTACAATGAGTCGTAGTACTATTACGATGAGTCGTAGGACTTCTACAAGGAGTCGTAGGACTTCTACGTAGTTCAACAATAAAAGCTTTAGTATTTTATTACAAATCGCTACGACCCCTATGTAAAATCTAACAAGCGCATTTGCACTTCGTGCTACGGTCCATATCATCCATATGAATACACTCGAGCCATTTGGAGAACGCATCTACAACGATTAGGTATTCTTTCTGCCATATGCTCATGTAATCAATGTGGATACGAAACCGCGACGGGCGCGTGCGGCGGCGCACGCTGCACAAGCACCCACCCAGCGCTCAATGTCCGTGTCGATTCCCAGCCACCACATATGACTATGCGGCCTGCGATTTTAGTTTTAACAATACCAAAATGTGCCGAATGCAATTTAATTAGCATTTTCTTCCTATATACAGGCGGTATGACTATTCTTCGGCCACGAAATAAACAACCATCAATAAGTTCTAAATCTGTTTTACATATAAATACGGTAATACATCCTTGCATTGTATTTTTCTGGGTCAGCCAAGTTGTTCATATACTTAATGACTGTTTGTAACACGTTATCAGCAACAAAAGCCCACTTAACGTCGCTAAATAAAACCGAATTTACAGTTGGCTCTAAGAATATAAGAAAGTATAGCTGTTGTCATCCTGTTTATTGCGAACAGCTGGCAGTGGGGCATATTTTATATGCTCTTTGATTTCAATGCAATGCAATTTGATTTCAATGCAATGCAATTTGATTATTCTTATGATTACTGCACTGTATAGTTATAGGTACGCAGACAAAATTAACGCGTATCTTTGAAAACGTAAAGCAGCGGTCACGGCTATTCCGTTACCTTTACCGCATAAAGATAACAGCGGCTGATGGTAAGTCTTCATAATAAATGGTTCCTGCCGTCCGGTCGCATAAAACTGCAGTGGCATATTAACAAACAAAGCTCTTACTCTCTAAAAAAGTTAATATCAGAGCCGGATCTCTCGGGAAGTGACACTTTACCCTTAATGAAAGCTTAGAAATTGGAAAAAAAGCCATACTATCGGAGTAGTTACTTTTTAACATAAAATATCTATTATTACAAACAAAAGTAAATATTAAAAAACAGTTTATTACCTCCTGGAAGTGAATCCATCGCAAAAACTAGAACGTTCACGCCGAAAATTATTAAAATCGTAATAATTAAAACACCACTTTCACTCGTAAATACATCCGCTGTTGATCAAGTCGAACTTTGGACTGAGACCCAAGCGCGCAGACAACAAAGGGTGCGCGCTGCTTGCGCAGGTAGTGTGTATTGTTTATCAGGATAGTCGGTAAAACAGGTTTTAACATGTTTGGAGTACTTTTAAGTTATTAGGTTTTGTCCGACTTTTATTGATTTTTCGCCTGCGTGCGTCCGTACAAATTTTGATGAAAATGCTTTACACCGAAAATAATTGCCGTCGCCTCTTTTTGAATTTGGCTATATTTTTTTCGCTCACGCGAGTTGGCAAGCTCGCCCTTTACTCTCTCAAATGCCTGTTGCTCTTTACCACATTGCCATACGGCACCGGCGCATATTAATATAAGTAACGGGTTTATTAAAGATGATGCGTTGGGAATAAAATTTCTATAGTAATTTAATACACCTAAGAATCTTTTAACCTCTAATAAGCAGTTAAAAATTGCCTCCACTTTAGAGGGCGCGTTCTAAGCCCATGCTTATCTATTAGGTACGTACCCTAAAGTAAGTAGGTAACGCTATTCTTGAAGAAAACACATTTGTCTTTTTGAAGGCGCAAACCTGCATCTTGCAATATTTCTAGAATTTCTTGTAATCTCAATAAATGTTTTTTTTTTCGTTGGGCCCGTAATACAAATATCGTCTAGCCATACACTGATTCCGTCTAATCCCGACAACAAGGTTTCCATTGCTCTTTGGAATATAGCCGGTCACAGCCGGTGCGTTTGATAATCTATAAACTAAACCCGCCTTATTACAAAAGCTGGACTAAAACTGGATTAACGAAAATCCTAGTTTAAACCATGAATCTACGAAAATCTTTATTACAAAACGAGGTTCATCGCATAATCGATGATCATCTTTGGTCCATATATTAGTTTATCGAACACCCTAGTTTAACTATGGTAATAACCTTGAAATGGCAAAAACTTAACAATTTGAAGGTTATAGCTACCATTTACAATTTTGCGTAATACATTTTCAATTATTGATGACGAATAATACGTGTATGGTGAATTTACTTAACGAACTTACTTAATATGGTGTGGCAACAAAATAAACAACAAAAATCGAGTGAAATGCAATGTGTTAGGGGGATGAATTTGCTCGCGTCCGAAGGATTTACCATCTTTCCTAACCCACCCTACACGTGTCCCCCGAGTGGTGCTAAACGAGTAAAACGCCAACTATCAAGCGGTGGTTAATAAACTCGACTCGACGAATAAAAGGCAGGAAATGGTCTCAGAACTCACGAATATCTACGTGGCTTGGCTAAATTGTCTGGCCCTCGAGAGAGAAAACCTCGCAACACATAATTAAATAAAAAACCCCAATCCAAAATAAGGTGGGCAACGTCCCGAGAGGATGTATGATTGGTGGGGAACCAGTTTCTAGCGCCAACCTCAGTGGAATGGGCGTCACCCTAAGTAGTGATAAATATATTGTCCTTACTCGTGGGAATTGAAATGAATGAAAAATTTAACTCATATTTAACAACAAACAACCAAAAAAACAAGATTACTAGCCTATTGCTAACACAACAAATCTTCCACAAAGGAATGTTTGAGTCTAGACCCAGAACTCTATCACTTGGTGATTACCCAAATACTAATCTCATAACGCAAGACATAGCTCCCGGACCCAGTGGAAGCAACGATGCTAATTGGTCATAAGTTTCTGGAAAAAAAGGCCTAATCCAAGTCCAGAAAAGAATATGCACCAAAAACAAACAAAACTGGATACTTACTGGCTGTCCCAGAATTCACCAATACCTGCAACAAACAGATTTGCTGGCTTAGATACTGATAACTCTAAGGAAGAGAAAACTTCTGCTACTGAAAAGATAAATAAGCCCCCACCAATATTTGTTGACAAAGTGGGAAATATCCAACCCCTTCTCAAGATTCGCAATGAACACGCCCTTATGTATAACCCTAAAGTTTTTAACAACGATCAAATTTAAATACAGCCAAAAGATCCAGAGACATACTGGACTATTGTACACCAACTAGAACTTAGAAACACAGAGTTCTACACGTACAAACCCAAGCATGAAGGGAGTTTTAAAGTGGTCCTTAAAAACATGCACCCCTCAACCGAACCTGAGGAAATCAAAGCGGCGTTAGAAGAAATAGGGCATTGCAGTACCAATACATGGAACATCGAACAAAGAGTAACAAAGAAGCCACTGCCACTGTTTATAGTTGAATTAATAACAAGCCCAAACAATAATAGCATATATGAGGTTAAAAATCTGATAAACTGCATCATAACTTTTAAACTTCCTCGACCTAAACGTGAATTACCACAGTGTGCCAAGTGCCAGTAGTATACACCAAAAAGTACTGTCGCCGGATCGCTAAATGTATTAAATGCTGGTGACCATCTCTCGATCGAATGTTCAAGGAAAACCAGATTAGACAGTGTAAAATGTGTCCTCTGTGACGAAAATCATCCAGCAAATTATAAAGGTTGTAAAATCTACAGAGAGCTTCAAAACCTTAAATTCCCAAAGACACCAGAACGCAGAAACACCTACGTTAGCAGCAAGGAACAGGAAGCTACAGCCGAAAATCAACAGCTAAGGATAAAAAACCTCTAAATAATTAACATAATTCAAACAAAGAAGCACTAACCAATAAAAATCTTCTGAACAATACAACAACAGAGACAAATCACACTAACCAAATTGAAATGCTTGAATTAACGAACCTCATGAAACAAACGATGCAGTAACTGACCTAATGTTAGCCCTCACAACCAAGCTGTCAGCTTCGACTGCTTTAAAATTGCCCTATGGAATGCCAATGGGCTGTCACAACATACCCTTGAGGTTAAGGCATACTTAGAGACACAAAAGATAGATATCCTTCTAGTAACGGAAACACATTTTAACAAAAAGAGCCACTTTAACATCCAGAACTGTAAAACCTATCAATGCACCTCGCCAGCAAAACAGACGCTGGATCTGCAATTCATAAAGATATAATATCAAACATCATGAAACAGTACATTACTGTACAGATGAAATACAAGCAACAATTGTCATCATTGAAGACTGGGCGGGGCCTTTTACAATCTCTGCTGTAAACAGTCCACCTAAACATAAACTCAAGTTAGAAGACGACATAAGGTTTCTTTCTACAATAGACCACAGATTCATAGCTGGAGGTGATTACAATGCCAAGCATCACTACGGAGGCTCACGTACTATAACTACCAAAGGTAGGCAGATGTTAATGGCCATTGAGAAATTAAAACTAAATATTATTTCCCCCGGAGGTACTACATACTGGTCTACAGACTTGAATAAAGTACCAGACTTGCTTGATTCCTGTATTACAAAAAGCATTACATTACATTAGCAAACAAGCAAAACGAGCACCGAACTATCCTCCGATTATTCCCCGGTAGAAATAGTTCTAAAAAGGAAAATCACAGTAGTACCTAAACCATAAAAGCTACAGTCCAATAAAACTAACTGGGAGCTCTTCAGACAGCTACTGACAGAAAAAATAGATTTAAAAATTCCTTTAAAGACGGACGACAACATAACAGAAGCGGTAGAGCATTTCAATAGCTGCGTTCAACAATCTGCCTGGTCTGCTACCCCAGTTGCCGCATCTGTAAGATAACCATTAGCTGATAAACGAAAAGTTTGGAAAAAGTGGCAAACAACAGGTTATCCTACTGATAAAAACATCAAAATTATCTTTTCAAAACTAAAATTTTTGTTAAAAGCCAATGAAAACCAAGGCATAAACCATTTTTAGAAAATGGTTCCTAAGCCTGGAAAACATCCAGTTGAGGCGCAATCATACAGACCTATTAGCCTGTTACCCATACCCCGATTATTACCGCAAACAAATTACGACCTGACTATCAGTTTGGTTTTCGTCGAAAGCATGGTACTATTGAACAAGTACACACCCTAGTGGAACATATAAACAAGGCTTTTGAATTAAAACAATACAGTGTCACAGCGTTCCTGGATATATCTTAGGTATTTGATCAAGTGTGGCATGACGGACTCATTTTCAAAATAAAAAGAGACCTACCTATTAACAACCTAATAAAGTCATACCTAAACGACATACACTTTTTTGTAAAACAAGAAGAAGAATTAAAGTCATTATGTGCTATCCAAGCTGGAGTTCCGCAAGGCAGCGTCATGGGTCCCACGTTGTATCTGCTTTTCATAGCTGATCTCCCTACCTCCGATGGAGTAGTTACTGGAACATTTGCTGATGACACAGCAATCCTATCAATGGACAATTCACCAGACATTGTAGCACATAAGCTTCAAAACAGTCTCGATCAAGTATCAAAATGGTTCAAAGATTGGCGAATCAAAGCCAACTAAACCAAATATGTCCAGGTTACTTTCACAAATAGAAAAGAAACATGTCCACCCGTCACTTTCAAGAGCATACAATAATATTATTTTCTTCTATACTTATAATAAATCTGTAGAGAGGTCAATTCTGTACATGAAATATATTTTTCCAAAATAACTATCAGGGGGTGATTAGGGATCGATACTGATGCCAAAAATGCAATCAGTAAAATTTTTGTCTGTCTGTCTGTCTGTATAACCGCTATAGAAACAAAAACTACTTGACGGATTTTAACGAAACTTGGTACAATTATTTTTCATACTCCTGAGTTGGTTATAGTTTACTTTTCATCACGCTACAATCAATAGGAGCAGAGCAGTGAAGGGAAATGTTGGGAAAAAGGGAGAAGTTACTCCATTTTTTAAGCTTCCGTCGCCTGTGCAACCTTAATGGTTAAAGCTACACAAAAATCATGTATGACGGAAATATTCTCCTTAAAATAATATAAAAAATATCCCACGACAGCATATGTCTATCTTTTATGGTTGACTCACAATATCACGTGTAACTCTTGATAGCTTAGCAGTTCGAAGCTTTCTGATTATATTTGCCTACTCTTACGTTTATAACACTCTCAATCATCCCTAATTAAAAAAGTTAACATTATTAACTATTCCATAAAAAAGAATCATAGAAATCGGTATAGAAACACCAAAGTTATACATGAAATACGCTAATAATAAGCCATCGCGCGTGAATACTGAATCATGCTATCTATCTATCTTCTATATCTTCTATACATATAATAAAATTGTAAATTAGTAGTACATGGCCGAACATAGTAAAAAAAAATATTGGGAAATGTTCGAAAAGAGTATTTAAACACATTCCTACATTTTTAGAAATGTCTGTCTGTCTGTCTGTCTGTATGTCTGTTTGTTTGAACACGCATCACGCAAAAACTACCAGACAGATTCGGTTGAAATTTTGTATGTGTATTCTAATAAGTCTGGATTAACATATAGGCTATAATTTATCACGCTATTTCCCATAGGAGCTAAGCAATAACGGATAATGTCTGTAGCTATTTATCGTTATAAAACAATAACTACTTGACGGATCTTCATGAAAATTTGCAGTTTTATTGTAAATAGGTCATTAATTACACTATGAATCATTACGCTATCGTCTATGGGGAGCGAGCAGCAACGTATGTTTTGTCGAACCATTATGGTTTTTCACAATTTTTTCCACAATGAGACATTATTTACAATTGTAATCCATGAAATAATAACTTCACGCGAAAACTATAAGGAGCTAAACACAACATTTTTAATTTTCTTAAGATCAGCTATTTTAACCGTTTTTGTAACGGTTAAAGTGGTCTAATGGCATAAGTAGCGTCTTTTTAGTAGTAGTAGTCTCTTTTTGTGTTTCTTTTTATTCTTTTTTAAAGTATTTTTCTAAATGTAAACTTATTAAACAAGCTTTATTTTCGACTTTAATATGTTTACTTTGTTTAACAAATTTTCATATTAATCAATCACTTTCAATAGGCACCTTTATCATTGTTTTGCATGAATCGTGATTATGTTATGAATGTAGAAATTAAAAACAAAATTACATTACAAATAAACTACTTGATATTTTCTAGAATTTATGTATGTTAGTTGCTTAAAAAAAATGAAAGATTAAGTCCGTGTTATATCAAAATAAAACACGTGGCGCCATCTGTGATTCGATTTCTTCTGAGTGCCAAAATTGCTTACCTACAAATGTTGATAAACTTTCGCGATTTGTACACATTAAGAAAATATATATATATTACGGGTCTTAATCGCGTAAATAATTTAAGGTTAAATACCTTGCTTACCTACGTTTAATATGCATGATAGTATAAGTATAATTTAATATAAAATCATAAAGTATTAAAAGAAACTTATCCAGTTTTGAAAATAGATGGCGTTTAAATACAAATTAAAAAGAATCAGGAAAATTGATTTAAAAAAAAATCTGAAACTCTTACGTAGAGGGATATGAATAAATGATGATCTTAATTTGCGACAGGTTGACACACCTATTTTTTAATTCACCAATGTAGGCATTATAAAATAATATTTAAATCTTCTAAAGTGAGTGAAAAAAAATATTTAAAAAAGTTTAAACACAAAAAAGATATCTGAGTATATCTTTCAGAAACGTTTGAATGTTGTCTGTTTGTTTGAACACTCATCACAGTACCGCGGGAATGCAATGTTTTAAAAACAGGATATTTTTTAAAAACATAACTCACACTAGCCCTATTTCGCGGGGGACTTTACAAACACGGACATAAAGTGGGTGTACTTTAGACTCGGAAAAGATCGCTCGGGCAGGACTCGAACCCGCGATCATAGGGAATCTGTGAGAGTTTTTTCCATCATACCTTTATTACCTATGTATAAATTAACTTGAAGGAGCGGCTAGGTACCTCCGATTAAAACGTCCGATTTAAAAGTGTCGGAGCCGAAGTTGGAGTCGGAGGTTTAAAATCAATCGGAATTTTCGACCTTTCGGAGTCAGAATCGAAGCTCCATAACACAAAATTTCGCGCGTGAAGTACCTACTTGGGCGGTTTCGGGCTTCATTTAACCTGAAACCGCCTAAGTACTCGCGTGACGGGGGAGGGGGGGAATTTTTCAATATTAATTATAATTTGATGTGATGCAAAACATTTTGCTAAAATACTTTTTTGTCGAGGTGCTAAGCATGGGAATTTTTATAATTTGTCTTCTAACCGTCTGGCGCCATAAACTTTATCGCCCTTCATTTTGCAGCACTGGGCATTTGCCTGGCTTACCCTGCCATAGGTTGGGCCCAGATTAAAGCTAGGCCCTAATATCCATAGATGCCACAGAGCATTGTGGAGCATGTAATATGTTTTACACAGAAGTTAAATTGTAATATAAACTACCTTAATATAAACCCAACTTCCACGCGAACGAAGTCGCGGGCACAGCTATTAAATAAATTATTAAATGTGCTAAATTCTGAAAATTACGTTGTTTTATAAAATCTGATAATTTTAATAAAATTTACTTTTTTTTTATAAATCGGTAATCTGTTTTGCTCCTCTAACATTAATAACACTTCGGCATCGATTATTCATGCAAAAAATATGTTGTTAAAATCTTGCTGGGGTACGCGGTCCCATGTGTTTTGTAAATTCTGAAAAGATGATTTTCAGTAGTGAAATTGGGCGGAAAATTCCGCATAGCTCGTCGCTGTTACATGTCTCAAGTTGGGTGACTGTGCAGGCCACTCCAGAACCAGCCACGCCGTGTGAGTAGGTGCATTGTCATGCATGAACTGAAATATTTGTCCTATTTGGACTCTGTTTGGGATGATCACAGATTGTATGATCTCGTCATGGTATTTTTGGGCCGTCATGCTGCCTATTATTCAAATGAGGTCCGTTCGTGCTCTCATACGAATGCCCTCTCATACCATGATGGTGCCGCCTTGGTACCAATGGACCTCCTAGTGTGTGCTGCAGACGGCTTTCTCTGCCTGGAAGTCTCTAAACACGTCTTCTTCTCGAAATCCAGTGGAAATCAAAGCCAGATTCGTCACTGAATAACACCAGCGACCATTGTTCGTTGGTCCATAATAAATGTTAGAGAGCCCAAAAAAAAGCCTCCTTCCGCGACTGCCACGCCGTAGTGCTGGAACTCGAAGCGGTCCGGCGCATGAAGACCGACTTTATGCAACCTTATCCTAATAGTTTGGTCACTTACTAACAGCTGGTGGTCTGTCTGGAGCCTCTGCACTAGTTGCATCGCCGTAATGTTGGGTTGCCTCCTCGTTTGGGTGTTTTGTAGATATCGGTCTTGCCGAGAGGTGGTAACACGATTCCTCCCATTGTGGCGCTCTGCTACAATCCCAGTTATACGATAGTGTGACCACAACCTGGAAATCACGTTTTGGCTGGTGCTCAGGGCGCCAGCAACCACACGTTGGACAGCACCGGCTTCTAACATACCCACCGCTCTCAACATTTCTGTGTGTGTTATTAACGTTAGGGAACACGGATTACCAAAATGTATTAAAAAAAATGATTTTTTTAATTATTGTAAGTAATTAAATTAAGTCAATTTTATATAAAAAAAAATATATTGAATTAATTAATGTTAAATACCTTTAATTTTTAATTATAGATTATAAAATACGGATTCTTACCAAACCTAGTTTTCTTAGCAAAATACTAATATTTTTTTTTTAATCAACAAAATATGGAATATCTCTAGACTTTGTTGATGTATAAATGGGAAAGTAACTCTCTCTGTCTGTCTGTTAAATTTTCACCCCCAAACTGCTGAACTGATTCAGACAAAATTTAGTTTCGAGATTATTTAAGTCCCGGGAAAGTACATAGAATAGTTTTTATACCGGCATTCACGCGGGCGGAGCCTTCATAAATTAGAAAAATATAATATTTGTGCTCTTAAGAATGCACCTAAATAGATAATAAACCAAAAGTAATCGACACTTACAAGAAAACGATTCATAGTTATAAAAAATTGTTATCGTCTTTAGTTTTATTTTATAAAAATGTTTTAGATTAGAAGCAACATTTTATAAATAATAAAAACAAATTCCCGTATAAACCAAGATCGCACGAGATGGGGATTCGGCAATCGTTGCTTCCGAACGACGGCCAAGTCACACAACATTAATTATAATAATAAAGAGATCGCAGTAAGGAACCTTAGACTTGGCACGACTTTGTCTAGATTTTATTACTTTTTAGAGATAAACAAGCAGCTCCATCGAGACTTGGCTGGTTTTTTACAGAATGTTTTTGGTGGGATTGCACTTCTTTTTGTAGAAACGTGGGTATATTGATTTATTTTATTTGATTTTCTTATTTGACACATTTTTTTCTTTTTAGGAGTAGTTTTTTATTATATCTAGAAAACTAAGAGTACTAAATAACTAACAATTAAATAAAGTGAGACAAGCTGAGGGAAATAAAGTTGAATATTTTTTGTAAAGGCAGTATCGACATACTGCCTTTACAAAAAATATTCAACATTATTTCAATCAGCTTTAATAGTTTGGTTGGGCTCTTGTGTTTCAAATAAGGGTCACCAGGTACTCCAGATCTTTGATATCCTAGTTTTTATAGTTTTCCCTTTACGTGGCCATCAAACCCTAACTCTGTACCAAATTTTAGCTCTCTGAGTTTATGGGAAGTGCTAGTTCTATTCTGATGATCATGAGTGAGTGAGTGTCATAAATGCGAAACTTTGCTTTCGCTTAACTTCGGAACTAAATGACCTACAGACTTGATTTTTTTTTATTTTAAGTGTGATTTTAAAGCTTACTGGATGACGAAAATTTCTGCGTTCTGGTCTTATACAGAGGTTCTCAAATAGGGGCCTGAAAATGCGGCGAAATGGTTCCAGTAAATTATGGTACGGCAGTTTGCTTCGCGCTCGACTTGGCGGGGGTACTGCCGTGTCCCCCGATATAGATTTAATCCATCAAATATAAACGTCATAGTTATTTTGACGTCTCTTCTATGTCATTGTATTTGACGAAAAGATACGGACATATTACACAATTATTTAGATAACGTAAACTATGCTAGCAATGTGTTTGGTATAAAATGAATGTGCTAATTAAGCCCTTTCATTTGACACCAAACACAGCACACGTACCTAAATACTTTAAAAAATAAAACCCTACTTACATGCTTACCACACTTTGTGACCATCATAATGGAAGAAAATGTAGCCTATGTCACCCGCGCTGTTATAACGAATCAATAGACACCTCGTTCATCGAAATCGGATGAGTAGATTGGGCGCCACAGTGGAACAAATATATTTAGACTGCTAAAAACATTACCCTTCCTTTTTGGCTTCGCCATAGTCGAGTAAAAATGTTGCAAAAACGGGCAAAATGTACGCATACGAAGTTGCGCGGGACAGCTAGTTTTATTATATACTAGCTGTCCCGCACAACTGCGTCTGCGTAAATTTTCTCTGTTTTTGCAACATTTCTCATTGCTGCTCCGCTCCTATTGATCGTAGCGTGATGTTATATAGCCTACAGCCTTCCTCGATAAATGGGCTATCCAACAAAAAATAATAATAATATTTATAAATATTTTTTCAAATCGGACCAGTAGTTCCTGAGATTAGCGCGTTTAAACAAACAAACAAACAAACTCTTCCGCTTTATAATATTAGTATAGATACAAAAAAAACATACAATTTAAAATTTATCTTCTTTCTTTCTTTTCTTTCTCTAAATCATTATTCTGTACACCTGAACAATTAGGTTCTCGCTTTGGTCACTCAGATAAACAGCTTAAGGTGATCACTCAGAACATTCGATCGATTAATGCAAACCTGGACAATTTCTTGACTCTCCTTCATAGAATTAACATCGCTTATGATATTATTGTTTTTACTGAATGTTGGCTAAAACGAAATAGTGTAGTCCCACATATTGAAAATTATACGCACTATAATACAGTTAACCATGTAAACCAGAACGACGGAACTCGTCCTGTACATTAAAAATATCTCAGGTTATACGATTGAGGAACCAAGAATGACAGACGGCAGTTGTTTGTTATTAAAAATTGGTTTTGAGACGGCTCATATTTGCATTTACCGATCACCTTCTTCTTCTGACATCTCAAACTTTCTTGAATCTCTAAATACGCTTCTATTGAATCTCTCTCCTTTCAAAACAATTGTTATTATTGGTGATATTAATCTAGATATTGCTAGCTCAACCTACTCTAACCAAACTTCGGAATATCTCAATCTGGTTGCATTTCATGGTCTACTCCCGGCCCATACGCTACCTACTCGTAAGCACAGTTGCCTTGATCACGTGATTCTCAAACACAGTGCTCAACGTAGAGCTATAACTGTGGTCATTGACTCAAGCGTAACAGACCATAATTCAGTTATGTTATGTCTTAAACCAAATAAGCATTATAAACAGCGGTTCAACACCATATTTAAAAGAAATTTGACACGTTTAGATTCTAAAATAAAAAACTTAGACTTTCGTCCCATCTACGAGAGTACTGATGCTAATAAAGCAATGGAATTATTTATTACTACCCTAACAAATTCCATTAATGCTCATTCTAATATAATTAAGCTACCAAATAACAAGCGACTGCTCAAGCCATGGATGACAACAGGTATGCTTCGTTGTATGCGAAATAGGGATATGATGCATAGAAAACTTAAATCCTCTCCAAATGATCAAATTTTAAGCTTAACTTACAATTAGAAATTTACATATAGAATTTTTTCTCTAAGATCCTTAAAAAATTAAAAAGAGAGTTTGAGAGGTCAGAACTTAGAGAAGCGGGTGACGAAATTAAGAAGATTTGGCAGGTAATTAAAAGAGTGACAAACACTACAAAATCGAAAGTTTCTGCTGTGGAACTCCTTTCATCTTGTGACTCTATGGAAACATCAATAAATCATACTAATGAATTTTTTGCCAACGTGGGCAAGAATAAGTTCTTGCTGTGTTGGTTGGGTTTAATGAGGTTGGCTAAGGCCAACCTCATTAAACCCAACCAACACAGTTGCATGGTTTCCACTGATAGCGATCGATCATCGTCTCCTCTACACTCATTCGTAATGTTAGACACCGACGAACAAGAGGTAGAAGCGTTACTGAGCCCTTCCCTGGGAGAGATCCATTTAATATTATATTTTATTACATTTATTTTGTTTTGTTGTTTTGTACATGATTATTAAGAAACAAAAGAAGCGTACAGGGGTGTTTCGATTAAATTAAAACTTATACTTAAACTTAATTTCCTATTTGTGACAAATATGTAAGTGTGTGTGTGTGTGTGTGTGTGTGTGTGTTTGTGTGGGTGGGTGTGGGTGTGTGTATGTTGTGAATGTGAGAGTATGTATACTATGTGAGTGCGAGTCCCATAAGTAATAATTTTTCCGTGTCATTATAATCAATAGTTAGCAACCATTTTATTAATTTGAGTTTTACCGCAGAACTGGTAAGTGAGTATAAACTTAATGTTTTATTTAAATTAATTGTGTGTGTTAAAATAATTAGTGAATGTGAGAGTATGTATACTATGTGAGTGCGAGTCCCATATGTAATAATTTTTCCGTGTCATTATAATCAATAGTTAGCAACCATTTTATTAATTTGAGTTTTACCGCAGAACTGGTAAGTGAGTATAAACTTAATGTTTTATTTAAATTATTGTAAAGATGTGGTCCTTGGAAACAAAGTAGCCTTTGTGTTGTGGTGAACCGACTGGGGTATGGTTGGCATACTTTGTCCTTGCGTCTTTTGGCAAGTACTTGAAAGGGTGTTTTTTGATGTTGATGGAGTACTACATTTAATATAAACAATTGCCTGACCGTCAGTACTTCACAATTTTTATACAAAACTGTAGTAGGAAAGAGAATGGGTCGAAAAGTAGCAACTTTCAGAACTGCTCTTTGTGCACGTTCAAGTTTGAGCATGGCTGTTTTGGGTGCTCCTCCCCAAACTGAAACGCAAAAGCATAGTAGAGACTGACAGAGTGCGAAGTAGGTAGTTCTGAGGATTTGAGGTTCTGCCACGTGACGAAGATGCTTAAAAATAAATATCAGTTTTCTTGTTCTCTTTGCCAGCAGTTCAACGTGCGGTATAAAGGTCAATCTGTCATCAAGTGTTACTCCAAGATATTTTATAGTATTAGTACGTTCCAGGCTAGGGCAGGCGCAAGGTGCGGAGCATGGTAGAGGACAAGAGTGTGCTAATAACGTGAGAGAGTCTGGGGGTTGGTTGAGTCTACGGAGAGTGTAAGTGAGTATTTTAGTTTTGTCTGTGTTAAGAGTCAGGAGATGCATATTGAGAGTTTGTGTGACCAAGTTGAGTCCTTTCTGAGCCGAAGAGAAGGTATCGTTCCAGTCAATGCCAGAGAAGGTGAGAGCGGTGTCATCAGCAAAAGCTGTGATTTTGCCGTTTGTGAGTTTAAGATTACAGAGACTATTGACATAAATGAGAAATAAAGTTGGACCGATTACACTACCCTGCGGTACCCCAAAATTGACACTTACTTCTGTGCTGAGGTAGTTTTGTACTTTCACCCGTTGAGTTCGGTCTGAGAGATAGTCTTGGAAGATTTTAAGTGTATGGCTACGAATTCCCATTGTTTCCAGTTTCGAAATTAGGTCGGGGATGTATACGGTATCGAAAGCCTTTTTTAAATCGAAAAATATGGTCAGTACTTTCTTTTTATTATCCACTTCCCTGGTAACATTGTCTATAAGACTATTCACAGCATCACATGTTGATATATTTTTCCGAAAGCCGAACTGGTTGGGAGAAAGAAACCGTTTATACTCAAGATATTTTATAAGCCGTTTGTTTATTATGCGTTCTAGAATTTTGGAAGTTGATGGTAAAACGGCGATGGGCCGATAGTTATCGATGGAATTTCTACTGCCTGATTTGTGTATAGGATGAATGATGGCCTTTTTGAAATACTGAGGAAATGTGCCCGTGTTTAAGCAGAGATTAAAAATATACGTAAGCAGCGGGTTAAGAATGTGTCGGTAGCGCTTAAGAAATTTGGTGGATATATTGTCCCAGCCAATGGCAGAATCCGACTTGAGTGACATTAATATTTCCTCAACCTCTGTATCATCAGTTTGTAACATCACAAATGATTGTAAGTTATCGGGCGCAGAACAGAAGTATTCTGGTGCTAATTGACTTACTTGGGGTTGAATAATTTTATCAGCCAGGTCTTTGCCTATGTTGGCAAAGAACTGATTCACTAAGTCGACCGATTGTTGAGGTGTAGAAGGAAACCAGTAAGTCAGTATTGGGTGTAAGAGGCTTATCTGTATTAGTAACTCGCTTTATTACTTTCCACATCTTTTTATTGTCCTTAGACGCGTTACTTAACTCAGCACGATCAAAGTCTCTTTTAAGTTTTTTTATGATTTTTGTGCAGAAGTTTCTGTACCTTGAGTAAGTTAACCTTAGTATAGGATTGTTTGGGGAGTGTCTTAACTTCATATGCATAGCGTCTCTGTTTCGCATGCAACGTAGCATACCTAAGGTCATCCAAGGTTTGAGTAGGCGCTTAGAGTTTGGTACTTTAGTTATAAAGGTATGGGAGCTTATAAGTCTAGACAGATTGTTTATTAGGTATTCGGTAGCTACATTAGCATTAGTAAGTTTGTAAATGGGCTGGAAGTTAAAAGTTCTCATCTCAGTGTCAAGGGATACGTAATTTGTTTTCGTAATAGTACTTAGAATTGATTTTGTATGTTTTTTTAATTGTAAGCAAAAAAGTACAGCCTTATGGTCAGTAACAGAAGATTCGATGACTAGAGTTAATGCTGTCATGTTTGATTTCAACATAATGTGGTCAAGACAGGCCAGCTCTCGCGTAGGTAAATGATGGGCGGGTAATAGGCCATGAAAAGCTATGTGGTTCAGGTAGTCCGAAATATGATGGGAAGGTGTAGCGGAGGCGATATCGAGGTTAATATCCCCTACAATAACAATGTTCCTAAATGAGGTAAGATTACACAACAGTGAGTCGAGAGATTGCAAAAAGTTACTTACATCGACTATTGAAGGGGATCGGTAGATACAAATTATAGCTTTAGTAGTTCCAATTTTTATGATCAAACAGCTGGCGTCAGATAGAGCCGGTTCTTCGACGGTGTATGTGTCCATATTGTAATTTTTAATGTAGAGCACCACGCCATCATTCTGGTTTAAAAGTTTCTTTGTTTGAAAATTAGAGTAGTTGTCAATAGATGGAATTGAGTTATTTTGTTTCAACCAACATTCTGTAAATACCATAATTTCGCAATCAAGATTTATTCTACAGATAAGAGCTAGGAATGAGTCAAAGTTTGAATGTATGGATCTAATATTTTGGGTGATTATTTTTAATTGTTTGTTCGGATTAGTAACGTGATTTGCGCAGCTTTCAGGTGTACAACTTAAAGCTTTAGAGATAGAGAGCTGATCAATACAGCATATGTTATTGATTACGGTATCCACTTGTAAGTATTGAGTACTGGGGTACTATGTGAAGGCCAGTAAGTGGAGTACATTAATTGGTCGTACAGTAATTCTTTTAAGCTCGTGTTTAGACTTTAAGATAACATAGAAATTATAGGTATCATTATAAAGCTGAAATGTGATGCTAAGGGACAAATTTGATTGTATGTAGTTTAGGTTAGAGAGTATTGAAGTGCAATAATAGACTTGAAGTGAATGTATTATAATTGTATTGTAGTATTTATTTGTGTTGTGTATATAGTGTAGTATAGGTGTAAGCTGGTTTTTTGTATAGGATTTGTTAATAATGTAAATTTGTATGTATATGGTGTTATTTGTCACAGTACATAAAAATAGTAAATTGTAGAAAGACAATAATAGTAATATATGTAAAAAACTTAAACTATGAACGTATTTCTCAATGTATAAATGAGAGAAATTTGATGGGAAAGCAATTTGGTAATAAGTTAAAATTAATAGTCATTTCCCTTGCTTGCTTAGGTATTCGAAGTCTGACTCATGTTCGATTCTTTTTGCTGGATCCCCTTCCTTCTTCTTAATGTAAACCTTGCCGTGGGACGTCCAATGATAGGCATAATTGTGGGCTTAAGTGAACTGGCGGGCTTGAAAATACAGTTTCCTCGCCCTATGGGTAAAGTTTCTGAGATATAAATCGGAGTATCGCCTTTCATATTAATATTGGAAACATTTAATCTTTTAGTTTTGTTTTCGCGGTTATATTTCTTGACACTTGCAAGCAGTTTGTCCTTTGTGATGATACTTGTAAATTCCACGGTTATTGCGCCGGAAGTCTGGGGATTTCTAGCGTTGTTGAGGCGATAGACATCCCTGAGATCTTGAGACTCGATTTTAGAATTCAGGGCAACACCTATTGTTTTAATTATATCGACAAGATTTTCTTTAGTTTTACCTGGTTGGTTGGGAACATTACGTATGTCGATGCTAGATGATTTCGTGTGGCGCTCAAGACTCTCAACTTTATCCTCGAGTATTTTTATATACTCGAGACTATGTTTTCTTTCCGCCTCTAGTGATTCGATTTTGCCAATTAACTCATCATATTTATGGCTCATGAATTCGACAGAGTTTTGTAAATCAACATTTTGAGTCTTAATCTGATCTAAGCTGTCCCGAAGTGTCTTAAATGTATCACTTTGCTCCTTTCTCAGGATAGTAATTGAGCTCATTAGATCTTCATGAAGTAATTTTAACTCTGTACTATATTCTACGCCATGTTTCCGTTTTTGACGGATGGTAATTCTATCTGCATCTAATTGGTCCATATGCGATGAAGGGGTTGAAAGGTTAGGTTCAGAAATACAATGCTGGATTGGATCTTTGCCTGGAGTTCCTTTAGGTGGAGTACGTTGTGTGGCCATGATCAGTTGACAAAGAGAAAGAAGTGCCTAGTGGTAAAATATCTCGTTATCACTTTCTGTTGATGTCCGGAAAAATACGAGTTGCGACTTATTGCTATGCGTAAATAATCAGGCGTGGACAGAAGTTGGTGGGTGACTCACGTGCGACAGAGACGGGTATTATGAACGTTCGTTTCGTCTCGCTCAACGCGTCGTCGCTCCGCCGCCGGACTCGATCTCTTGTATCGCGCTGCGCTCCTGGTACTTCACTGACTTTACTTTATTAAATTTTTGCCAAAAATAAGAAATAAATAAAAAAAATTGAATTTGACTTTGTACGTGCACACGTCTGTACGCTGTCGCGGTCCGAGGGGAAAGGGATAACTAACGAGCGAATAACTACCGCCCAATTGCTGTATTGCCGTCCATTTCAAAAGTTCTGGAAATAATTATCAACAAGAGACTCATGACATATCTCGAGCAGAAAAATCTCCTTTCTAGCAATCAATTTGGCTTTAGAGGTAACAATTCCACAAGTAATGCTGTAGTAGAACTTACTAGTCATATAAAAAAGCAGTTAGACAAATAACAAAGAGTTCTTTCAAGATTCAATAATAAGTGAAACTTCGACACGTGTTTCGCCTCTACACGAGGCATCCTCAGGACAGTTTGGCACCGACTGAGCAAGTTTCACTTCGTGAAAGCGGAATATTGCAAGTCAAGGGTCCGGAGGTGCCTACCACTCGACTTGGTAAGAGCACCTGTCACTAATTTTCTTTGTTACAGGTCTCTCTTTTTGAGTGCGGTCTGTCAATCTATTTCGATTGTTGTATTAAGGGCAATTCCTTACTACTTCAATCGTGGTGATTCACAGATCGAGGGTGGATAGTGGGATCCCTCCCTTATAATCTACTACACAAAATTTCATTTATTCATCTAAATTTATTTTATCGCCTTCAAAGTGTGCTCCTTCAGAAACGATACACTACGCCAGTAAATATTTAATCGTCAAAACATGTTTTAAACGCTTTTTTCGGAATTGAGTTCAGTTCTCGCCACGAATTCTCTTTTATGTCTTCTACTGAATGAAAACGGGTGCCACAAAATGGGAATTTGAGTTTAGGAAAAGAAAGAAGTCGGCTGGAGTCATATCTAGAGAATAATATAGTCGCCCAATGGAATTTGTTGAGTTTTTGGTCAAAAATTCGTTCACAAGATAGCCTTGTGCGAAGGCGCAATTTCGTGGTGAAAAAATAACTTTCTTTCCAAAAATCTGTCCTTTTTGTCGTATTTGCTCTCTTAAACGCCGCACAACACTCAAATAATATTCTTTATTTACCGTTTAACCTTCTGGCAAGAAATCCGAGTGCACAACACCGCGATAGTCAAAGAAAAAAGTCAACATGACTTTGGCTTTTGATCAACTTTGGCATGGTTTTTTCGGTTTCGATTCAGTTGGAAGGCGCCACTTCGAAGCTTGTTGACTAGTTTGCATGCCAAACTTGTAAACCCATGTCTCTTTACCAGGAACAATTCATTTATTGAATGTTGGGCCGTAATTGACTCGTGCTAGCTTTAAATGTTGATAAACTTTCGCGATTTGTACGTCGCGTTACGTATTGCAACGGCCGTGACCACGGCCGTTGCAATACGGTCGAAACGTCGGGCAATAAACAAGGTATTTTACCTTAAATTATTCACGCGATTAAGACCCGTAATATATATATTTTAATAATCGTGCTAGCTTAACAAAATTTAGATCTTTTGGGACTAGCTAAGCGACAATATGTTTCATACTCAATTTATTATTTAAAATGTACAAATACAAAAAGTGGCTATCTCTCTCAATCTAAGTTAACTTCAGTTAAAGATGTTAATGTGATGCATCACTCTTGTAGGCCACAAGAGTGATGCAAATCTTCCATCACATCTCGAACGCCGCTTTTAAACGCTTTATACCACTAATAAGCACGTGTTTTTGATAAAGTCTATTCACCGTAAGCCTCCTGTAACATTTTCAGGGACTCGAAATACGAGTTTCCATTGGCGATGCTAAGTTTAACTACCTATTTGTTCGATATGTTTGTCCATTATGAAAATCGCAATACACACTACATATGAGCTAACCAGCATTGATATATGCAACTCAAACTCTGCGCCAAAATGAATAAAAGTTGTGCCTATCTAACAACAAAATGATGCTTTTTGGACTAAATGTATTAAATCTTAAAAAAAATATTTTTAAATATTATTCATCTCAACACGCTTAACGACCATACCACTAGATTCAGGAGTGGTTGGAAGCAGACAAAGAATCAACCAGCAACTAGTTCAGTTTATTTAAAAACAAATTAATTTTTCAAACGTCACATATCATTAGACTGATAACATAAAAACCCATAATTTTGGATTTGAAATGTTAACAGAAAAAGTACGTTTTGCAGTTTTTTGCATTTTACGTAGCACAGATTTTTTTTGCTAGCAAGACCTAGTTTCACATTCCCCTAAGATCCTCCAATTAACATACCTTTCAAGTCCAGCTTTACATCACGTTTTGCGTTTTTTAAGGTTTTATTTGTAAACTTTTACTGATGGCTTCTGTTGTATATGTGATGAATACACAGTAAAAGTCAACATAGTGATGTTGTAAAGAAAATGTTTTCTGCGTATTTAAAACTTGAAGATCATGACAAAATATGGTTTCTTTATAAGATGTGCAGAAGATTCGAGGATGATCTTGGTTGTAGTTTAAGGGTAAAAAATCTCATCTCGTTTTGGTTATACCTATCATATGGCGTGAACAGAAAAATCCCATAACACAACCGACTGCTACTTCTGTTTGGTAGATCTCAAAAGATTTGAAATTAATCTACCAACTTGAATCCGCTATTCGTCCAGTGTATATATATATAAAATAAAAACCTACAAACCTAATAAAAACATAAAAACCTAACATCATCTTCGACCCAATTTTCATGGTATAAGAAGCGAGAGTGAATATTTACTCAGTTTTTCTCTTAAAATTGCAATCTAGTTAGTATGTTCCAGAGCTCTTGAAATCGTATATATTTTATCAGATTGGCACATATTGTTGTTGTCATGGTTATTTACAAAATTCAGCAAAAAAAATGCTTAAAAAAATTACAATAAGTAATATTTAGGCGGACATGTCTCGGTGCCGGAGTAGGTAACGGCTTAGGAGTGGTACCCCTAAGGTTGCGGGTGTAAAATATTAACTAAACAGAAATATAACTATTGCACATTAATCCATTAAACAATACATTTTCATTGTTGTCAACGAAAAGTTGTCAAAGTAAACTTAGATTGTACGGGCTATATGATATTTAAAGATTTCCCTCGATTAATTCAGGATATCATCAAAGCTCGACATGGTTGGAAACCAACTTAAAAGTATACATTATCAAACAAAAAAGGAATTTTCTAAATCGGTCCACAGGCGTGTTCGAGTAACATACCTAGGTACATAATAAAAAAAAACAAATATTGTAAAAGCTTAAAAGAAGAGATTTTAATTGCAATTTTTATCTTACTTTTTATTGTGTTTAGTTATTGGTTCAATATATATAATATAAATAGGTATTAAATTATCCCATGATGTTAAACATATAAAATGTATTGCTTTTAATTTTCGATGGGGTGACACCATCAACTTCCGCACCGGGTGCCACCCAAGGTAGCTACGCCACTGCTCACACTACATACACATAACTATTAAACACGGGGCAAGCGCCATGAATATAATTTCTCTTGTCTTTTACTCTTACTCAAATTATTATGTTTATGTTGTTATCATATTACTACTTACTTTTTGTTTTATTTTATTTTTATTTCAATTTCAGTTTTAATTGTTATCAATATTTTTAATATTTAATTCACTATGATATTATTTTGTTCCTTTCGTCAATCACAACATTATATTGAAATATTTTTATGTAATTCCATTTAGCAGAATAAAATTAGTACTATTTTATAATTAAATAGTTCTCTCCAGGGATGGCCTAGCATCTTTAACACAAGTTATTTATAATAACTTAGCTAAGGTGTGCTAGTCATCACATTAATAAGTGCTTATGTAATAATAGTTATCTACTACCTACTACTGTGCAATTTAACAAATTTAGTTGGCAAAATGTAACCACGGGTACACCTATCACTAGAAACAGATGTAAACTTAGCTTACATAGAGGCAGGCACCAAGAATATTACGTTTATAGAAGATCAGCTATTTAATACATTGCTACAAGAAATATATATGGGATGTAAGGGGGCGTACCATCATCTTTCGCTCCGAGCTAACCTCACCTACACGCGGTACATCCTGCTTAGTGATGCGCCGTTCCCGGGATCGTTCCCTACGTTCCCTCATTCCCAGGAACGTTCCCGGGCACGTTAGGAACGACTGGGAACATTGACTTAAATAGTTGTATATATTTTTGTAAATAACTTTTGCACTATGTGCAAAAGCAAGTACACCTTTATACATAGGCATAATTCAATTAAGTCGTTGCTTTGAGAACTTTCCCGATAATCTCTGGGAATATTCCCATATTCCCTGGGAATATTCCCATATTCCCTGGGAATATTCCCATATTCCCTGGGAATATTCCTTTGCTCCCGGGATCGATGGGCACGTTCCAAGGTTTTTAGTAAGAAATTATTTGAATTAAAACAAAGTATTTATTCATTATTTTAATTAAAAAAAACTTTGATTTATATAATTTTACACTTTTTTTAAACGGCACATCATTTTCTTCTTTCAGATATGATAACAAAACTTAAAAAAGAATCACCACACAGTTTAATGTGGTAGCAAAATTCCACGTTTTTTTTTAATAATAATAATCATGGCTTATGATTAAATGTACCTATATAAAGTATTTACGAGTATATAAATAGCGTGTCTTATAGATTAACAATTTTAATTAGTTTAAATAAAATACAAATCAGTCTTTTGGATTGGCGTATTAATCACAGAAAGTAAAGTTTTTGATTACACAATACAATAATTATGAAATGATTAAAAACATACAGATTTTTATTGTAGTGTTTTACAGATACCTAAAAATATATCAATTCCACAGTTATCAGTATCCATACAGTATAATAATAATCCATACAGTATAGTATAGTAGAAATCAGTTTGTTTGACGGAGACTACGCAAAATTAGTCATCAGAGTCTGAATCGGAAATAAATATATTTCTTATTATTCTTTTTTTTGCTGCACTTGTACTAATATTGGAGGGGCCTGGCTTATTTAGATCAAATACTTCTGTTGAACAATTCATAATATTGGAATCATCGGAATCCAAATCTAATCTAGCCCTGGAAGTGCCAGGGTTATTAAAAATAAGCTCTGAGTTTTCCGTTTCATCTATTGCTACTTCGGAAAATTCGTCTTCCGGGGCAGAATTTGATACTGAAGATAAATTATGATCTGACAGTGGTCTTTGATATTGTTGGGTGGGTTTGTTAATTAGCTTCCAATTGTGTGATATGAATGTTAGCTTCCCTGCTGTGTTTGCCTTTAAACGATTTCGTTTCTTCGTATGCATATTTGAAAATGTTAAAAAGGATCTTTCTACAGCTGCAGAAGTAGCGGGAACTGATAAAATTTTTATGGCAATCTTACCCAAAAGCGTTTGAGGAAATAAAGTTTCCCACCATGATAAAGCGCAGGCCACACCGCCAGCTGACGGACGGAGCGGGCGAAGCGGGCGGGTGAAACTACGCGAAATATTGGCGAGCCAAACTTAGGGTTCACACCGAAAACTGGCAGGCTGAGCTGACGAAGGGGGCGGAGCGAACGGAACGGACGGAGCGGGCGGGGATGCGGAAGGGAGAGCGAAAGGATAGCGTTCTGTCCTGTCAGTGCACTGCGCAGTTGCATAGTGCACGTCATTGTTGTAAGCATCATGGAAGAATTTATCGCGAGTGTCCAACAATTTCCTTGTTTGTATAATGTAAAAAAGCTAGCGAAGCTAACAAATCTAGCGGAGCAGGCGAAACGAGGTGAACGAGGAGCTTCGCTGGACTTTCGTTGGCTTCGCTCACGTCGCTCGCATCACTGACCTAGCTTAGCTCGTTAGTTGGCGGTGTAAACCCAAGTATGAAAAGAGGTGAAACGATGTCGTCCGCTCCACCCGCTCCGTCCGTCAGCTGGCGGTGTGGCCTGCGCTTTATGATGAAATATTTTCGCCCGTAGTCCAAATAAAACTTTTTTCCCACAAGTGTGTTCGGCTTTTGTATTGCGATAATTCCGTAAATATATTAACTGCAGCTTTTGCATCTTTTTCAATATTTATAATGAATTCACAGCCTTCAACATTCTCTTGACTAGATAATAGTACTCCTTGATTTTGTGGATCCAGAAGGGCAGCTGCCAAATGAATTGGCTTAAGAGCATTTAGTTTTCTACTATCAAATTTTTGTTCTAGAGTATGTACCATATCTCCAAAAAGCATTCTTGAATGTACGTGTTTTAACACTTTTTGTATTTCTTTAAAGGCTCGGTGCACTAAGTGTACTCCGTAATAATCTCCTTCTAGTGTTATTATCCATTGGACGATCGGTTTTAAAAAATATTCCAGTCTTTGTATTTCGTCCCAAGTATCTTCTTCAAATATTAGGTTTCTATATTTTGTTAGTAGTGAATTATCGTTAATTATCATATTCTGCAATATAACTTTACATTTTACAAAACTTTGTAGACATAATAAATAACTTCCCCATCTTGTTTTAACAGGCAAATGAAGACTACTGTTAATAGATCTATCATTAGCTATTCTACGAAACTCAGCTGAAAAGTTGTGTGATCTAGTAATAGTTTTGATAATTTCCACAATATTAAAAAACAAGATAAATATTCAGCAGTATAATGATTGTCGGTAGTTTCTATAAATTTACAAAAATAAGGCTTGGGGGCATATAAAATTACATTTAAAATTGATTCATTACGAATATTGGACCAGCCATCGATGCCTAAGTGAATTACATTAGCATGTCTTATTTTATTTATGACGTCATTGTGTACTGTTTCATATTCTTGATCTAATAATTTTGTTGCTAACAGCTTTCTAGATGGCATGGTAAACTGGGGGTTCAACATTTCAAATGTTTCGGTCCATAAAGGATGTTGCAGAGTAGAAAATGGTATACCGGTCACATAAACTGCTCTTGCAATTGCTTGATGTATATTTGTCTGCAACAAAACAACAAAAATCGTTCATGCATAACAATAACAACATGAACATGCAAAATCGTTACATATAACTACTTAAATTAGATAAAGAAGTAGAGAGAGCCCAGTCAAAATATAAAAGGATCAATCTAAATTGAAAATATTCAGTACCTAGTAGTAGTAGTAGAAAGAAATTTTAGCGTCTTGATTATCCAACTTTTTCTTTTTGAATATATATAGGTATTCCCATTATGGTTATTAACTAAGAAATTCTTCCATTGAAGATACATATAAAAGGTATTAAAAGAAATAAAAAAAAAATATTAGGATGAAAAATCCAATAACAAATGGTAGGTACTTACTTGGCTATGTCTAATAGCAGTTTCGTCCTGTGGCAATGAAGGATTTTCTGGTGGTCCTGTTGTATTTATGGACGTATATATTAAACTTGAATTAACCTTTGCACTGGGAGCATATTTTTGAAATTTTATTTTTATGTCTGTTGGGCTATTTTTGCATTTAGATATGTGACGGAAAATTTAGTCACATTTTTAAACGCATACACAAAATGGCAGTAAACACACTCTTAAATAGTTTTTTCATCCACGGACTTAATCACAAAATGATCGAAAATTGCACTTTTCTTGCTCATGGTTTTTACAAAATAGGCGCTCGAAACGGTTAAAGTGTGAAATGCAACTAAAATTGGAGATAAAAATACATTATTTTTGCAAAAGCAAATGTGTGAGAAAGGAAAAACAAAACAAATAAAAAATCTGGGGAAGGGATACAAAGTGAAGCCGACGCACGTGCACTTCTAAAGACAATACAATTATTACAATAGCAAGTACTGAAACCCTTTTACCATCATTACAATAGGTTGTAAATATTGTTCGCAAGAATGTCATATCTTTATCTTACCGTTTTAAAATAAATACGTTATTTATGGCTTGGGGACAGCCTAGCGATAAGTAACGAATTTATTATTACCTGTATATTATATTCTTGTATTATTAGTAGTTAAATATTAATTCAAATATAAAATATTTCTTTTTTATGAAAATATAACAACGAAAAATATTGTATTACAAATATTTAGAATATCCTTTTGTTGGCATTTGTACTGTCCGCTATTTTGATATGTTAATATAATTTCCTAAAAAAAAAATGGCTAAACGAACGTTCGCTGGAGCAGCTACTAATATAATAAAATAGAAGGAACAATTTAAATGTCCATTTCCCACTATGTGGGAACGTTCCCGGGAATTCCGGAATATTCCCTGGAAATTTTCCACTGGAAATATTTCCGGGAAAGGGAATTTGGGAACGGCGCATCACTAATCCTGCTGTATAACGAACGACGCTCTGGCGACCGACCGGTGGCGGTATAACCATCCCAATTCAAGGCGTAGCTAAAGTAACACGTCAGTGACGGGCAGCAGCGCCACTGATGGCGTGCGTCGGCTTGGCCACTCCTTTACAGACTTCATGCACCTGAATAGTCTTTACCAAACTAACTGTATCGGCAATAGTGCTGACAAGTTTTTGGATTTGGTTGTAACTAACTCTGTGCATGCATATGTAACTAAACCCCTAAGTTCAATAGGTAAATGTTACCCGTTACACTCAAGCCTATTAATACATATTCCATATAAAGATAGTTTTCCTCAGTCCATATACGGAAAGAAAGTATTTGTTCTACAATGACAATTTTTCAGTTATTAATGATGATTTTAAAAATGTTAATTGCCAGGACGAGTTTTTAAGGTGTTTCGGAGTTCTATAAAATCCTTAGGCGTATACACATAAATTTTCCAAAACAAACAACAAAAGAGGCCAAATTTCCGTCTTGGTTTATTAAAAAAGTGATAAAACTGACGGCGGACAAAGAAAAGCTTAAGTTAAAAAATTCTACAATCTTATGAACGAAATCGATTATCAACTGCCATGATCTAGATGTCACGCTTTATAATGTAATGCTTCACCGAATACAAAAAAAAATTGAATCCAGTATTACTGTAAATCCTAGGGCTTTTTGGCACATCATCATCTATACCAACAAACGTGAAACTACTGGATATAATTGCAAAGTCTGGCCCTGAAATAGTGAACTTGTTTGCTGAACAGTTAGCTTCCGCCTATTCTACAGACTCTATACCTCTGTGCAGGACAGAGCATTTACTGAATTTATTAAACTGAACAGAACTCCAACAGTTGCTGTGCTCTCTGCATATCAAAGAATCTCAAATTCTTAAAAAGTTGAAACTATTGACCCAACTAATGGAGCTCACCATTCCACCTTTGTTCATAAAAAGATGCGGAACCTTTATTTCTCGGGCGCTGGAAATAATATTTAACCTGTCATTAAAACAAGGCACTGCACAGGCACAAGGAGAAATGTAAGCAAGCACGCATAAAAAAGGGGATGTATAGGATGTTACAATTTACCGCCCCATATCCATCTTGTCTTGTTTCGCAAAGCTGTTTGAATCAATCGTATGTCCAGTAATTTCCCGACTTGTAGACAATAGTAAAACGGATTTTCGACATGGTTTTAGGGTTCACACCGAGTGCCATTATTGTTTCTTATCTTCATAAAAAATATAGTCCATCATAGAAATCACTCTAGAGTATCAACGATACTGTATCATTATTTGCAGACGATCTAAAGATTTTCAAAACAGTAACATGCCAAAATAATTAACTTTATTGCAAAAAGATCTTAACGCTATCGTATATTGGTGGTAATGTAATACCCTCAATACCTCTAAATGTTTGCACATTAAATTTACCAGGAAAAAGAATCCACGAATAGGTACTCACGAGTAAGTAAGCTCGAAAATGTACTCTTGGAAGAAGTAGACGAAATTCGAGATCTAGGTGTAATAATCGATAGATAATAGACTTAAGTTTACCTCGCATATAGATAAAATAGTTGCAAAAGCAGCAAAGATGCTTGGGTTCATAACACGCAACACCAGGGATTTTAAACATAAACATACCAAAATCATGCTCTATAGTAGGTACACATTGGTACGCAGCAACTTACAGACTGTTTTGCACATGGTCAATTGTATGTTGCTCTGTCTCGCGTTAGCAACCCCCTAAATCTTTACGTGTACTCCCCCAATAGATCTACAACAACCAATTGACCATGTGCAAAACAGTCTGTGCTGAGGTCCGCGCCTGCAACGCGTAATGTTGAGTATGCGCATGTTGTTTGGAACCCCTTCTACGCAATACACTCGCAACGGCTCGAGAGTATACAAAGAGCGTTCACCAGATACTAGGCTTACAACACAAATAGCTTTTCTCATAGAAACCCTTATAATAAAGGACTTAAAAAAAAAATGTATGCAAACTTTTCACGATCGGCGCTTTTAATTAGATCAGTTTTTTTCATAAAGTCATTAATGATGTAAACCATTGTACGTATGTTTTACATAATATTTCTATTTTTTAACTATCCTTGGCAGAACATTAAAAATATCTTCAAAGTCCTGTCCGTTAAAAGCAACCTTGGTCTACAATCGCCTTAATTAATATAATACACTCGCAACACGTATACCCGATATGGAAGGTCTTCACGATAATTTCCGGTTTTAAAAATAAAATAATAAAGTCACAGCTTAAGACTATATTTCTATTCGCTCTTTGTTATGGACAGGACCGCGCCCAGTCAATATGGTGATGCATCAGTTGCTAGGACCAGTGTTTGTTTACGTCCAAGTGAAGTAGTAATCTGTCTTTGACTATTTCATACTTATTTGATTTCGAGTTTGACCTCTTTTTGGAGTAGATTGTTGATTGGGTGGGCAATGGTAGCCAGATTGGGAATGAACTTGTTGTAGTAATTTGATATGTGGACGCCAAGTGTACCATTTCTTTCAACGTTGTGACATGACCGACTTGTAGTAGTTTAGTGCGGACATCACCGTCACGTGCTCCTCTTATAAATATTAGTGACAGGATATTGTCGCTAGTTGCTTTGCTACAGTTACCACAAGAAAATACGCATTCTTGAACTAAACGCTTTAGTTCTGTGCTGAAGTTTGTTACTGTCTCGTTTTCACCTTGAACGCGTTTAGTTCAAGTTTTTTAGTAGTTTAGTTTAATTTGTGTATGCCCATATGCTAGGTTTAGGGTTGGATTAAATTTACCAAGTCATCAAACTCTAGATTCGCGGGATCTTCTGGTGCACATAAGTCACCTACGGCACGTTCATGTAATTATGGTGTTAGCGAGTTTAGCAAAATATAGGATTTCTGTATCTTCACAATCTATCGCGTGTAAATCCGTATCGAGACGTTTAACGAAATTTTTTAAACTTTCCTTTTCGTTGTAGGGTAGAAAATTTAGTTTAGGTATATGTTTTTTCCTGTATGAGACTATGCAAGGTAACTTGATGACGAAGGGATAGAGACTGTAGTTGGTATTAGTTCTTCTTTTATCTCGAAGTGTAAATCAGTTTCTTCCCGCATGTTCAGTTAAGTACTTTGAGTTTAAGTGCTGTTCGATTTTCTCTTGTATCTTGTCAAATTTCTCCTCATAATTTTGTATTATGGTAAGACTTGTAGTGTATTCGTATTCGGAGATGTTATTGATAGACTTTGGTAAGTTGTAGATTTTCGTCAGTCGTCTTTTTAAGTTGCTTCTGGAACGTTTCAGCACGACTAATTCTTCCTTCATCGTCGCCAATATTATGTTCCTGCCGATTAAGAGACATGACCCTCTCGTTTGTTACCTGTTGGCAGAGGCATGTTGTCAACTAAAATATATATTATATATCTTCAAAAGCACCTGGTTTTTCTTTGCGGTCCAGTGTTAAATTCAATATGTTTTTTATTATACTTCTGGTTAATTGAGAATTTGGTAAACTAGTGCTTCGGAGGGATATGGGCATCGGACGTAACGGACAGACTGGACACCAGCCGGAGGGTGATCAGGCAACAGCACGTCTCAAATACAATAACTATAACAGGTAAGTAAAATCAAACACTTCCATTTTAATGAAATCATTTTATTTCCATTACAATTGGGCATCTGTTATGTATCTTTGGATTCTATTACTTAGGATGTAAGGGAACAAGTACGAGAGTAAGGATGCGCACAAGGCAGCACGCGGGGCTCCTTCGACTAATATATGATCCTTACTGATACCGTCATTACTAAAATAGCCTGAAGGATTGTACACGAATCTATATAGAGAACTTACGTACGTACATTTATTATAATAATAAAGACTAGCATACACATGTTATAATTAGGGCGGACAGTCGCGAGCGTGCGCACGCGCACGCGCACGCGCACCCGCACGCGCGCTCGCCACGCCCACATATACAAACTTCATAAATGTTACGATACCGATTCACTTGTATCTTGACCGCAATAGCATATAATAATAATAATTTTATTAAAATACCTCATAATTTTGATTAATACAAATAAGTAAAAGAAAATATTGAGCATAATTATTACTATGTTAGGTATAAGCCGTATCACAGTACGCTAACTTAAAATAGTTCCAGTTTGAGAACTTCATTTGTTCGCACTATATTCAAATAATATAATATATAATATTCAATATTATGCATATGTAACGCTACGAACAGTGATGTGACATGTCATCACTCCATTTTATACTACGAGTCGACAAATGTCTGCAATATAATAAATAGGCCCAAACAAACCAATACTTAACACAGTCTTAGATGCACCCGTGCGTGACGTCAGTAGGTGGTACCTACCACGTGTATCACGTGTACCACGTGTACCACGTGTACCACGTGTACCACGTAGCCACGCACGACACAAACGAACAAGCATCGCGCTAAGCTATTGGTCCGAGTCGAAGTTCTCTTCTTACGAGTACGTATATAGTAACTAGCTATTAATTAGTAAATGCTAAACAAAAGAGTACCTAGATAAACGACCGTTGCCTCCAAGTAGAAAGTCTATATGTTCATTATGGACATGAGGAATGTGAGTGGCGGCCGCGCACTTAACTTACGAGCATACATTTGGCACTGACAGTGACGCGTGACGTGTGACGTCTGACGTCCGAATGAACCGGCCCGTCAGTCAGTCTTTAGAAATAACATAGATACATAGGATATATACGATAGCAGTGCGGAGTGCGCTTAACTACTTAATACGCATACATAATACTTGTACATTATCAACTACCTGCTAACACTTAACGCTACGAACAGAGAGTATTTGATGGGAACTTGCGATATCAGCCGTTATCTAATGAGTAGGAGTAGTCACTACTGCCGCGATCATCGAGTTTACAAAAGCAAGTGCGAGTGTGGCGCGCTAGAACACTCGATTCCTTTATAAATATACAAGATTTGTCGTTACTCGTTACTCTCTTTGGTTTGAGTACACAATACATGTAACGTGGAGTATACGTAAGTATACACGTAAGTACTGTAACATGAGTGTATATACAGTTGTCTCAACGTAACTCGGCCGGATTCAACTTGGCGACAAGTGGTTGCGCAGATCAATTTTTTGGAAGTACATAATTGGTATTACTGCACCTATTACACTACACTGAATCAGGGACCCTAAACCCTTAAGTAAGGGACACAATTCGGACTACTACCGCAGAATAATAAGATTTCGGGCAGTTACGACACTTATTATAGATGAGGCGTACCTACTTGCTAAAACACTAACTGACTCTTACTAGTACGATAACTTCAAGAAATCTGTTCCAAAAACGAGTTAAGTGTTCGTTTGAGCCAGTCAAGTCAAATATCTACTTGCATGAGATTAGTAGTTTTGCTCGGTAGGGGGGTTTTTTTATTAAATAAGTTTTAAGTTACACGCGTTCAAAGTGTTGAGCCCGTGATCACATAGAACTCGCCATAGTAACAAAGTGTTGAGCCCGTGATCACATAGAACTCGCCATAGTAACAAAGAGTTGAGCCCGTGATCACATAGAACTCGTCAAAGTAACAAGTTGAGGACAAACAAGGTGGATCCTATTTGTACTCAAACAACTTGTTTTCACGAATTAAATTTAATTAAACTGTCATACCGAGCAAAAGTACAATGTTCACGCACGTACATATTTGTGTCCATCAGAATGGCCGGCCACTACCCATATTTTACATCGAAATAATTATAGAAAGTTGCTACCTTCTTGCTTCTTTCTAGTCTACTTTTTAAGGTGATGGGACCATTCTGACATTTGGATGGCTGTTCACCTATCCAGTGAGAACAAACTGCGCAAATGGATCGATTTTTTTCAAAACTTTTAGTTGCTACTAGACTGCTACCTTCATATACATCTGTTTTGGCATTCATAGCTTTTAAGGATAAAAAGTTGCTCATTTAATTCGACGGGCGTTTAAGCATTAAATCAGTAAATCGATAATAACTTTTTATCCAAAACTATGAATGCCAAAACGATGTATATGAAGGTAGCAGTTTAGTAGCAACTAAAAGTTTTGAAAAAAATCGATTCATTTGCGCAGTTTGTTCTCACTGGATAGGTGAACAGCCATCCCGATCTATCCATCAGTTTATAAAGTTTATTTTTTAAAATTCAGGGGTAACAGTTATCTGACGATTAGTAGCAACTAGAAGCAACTTTCTATAATTATTTCGATGTAAAATATTTGACTTCATAAACGAATGCTTCAAAACACTTGTGGGACTAGTTATTGTAACAGGTTTCTATATACAATCGTACTAGTAAGACTCAGTAGGTGTTTAAGTAAGTACGGCACAACTCTACACCGAGTAAGGGCCGTCCCTAACTAGCGACTACGCCCACCCTAAATGTGCCCCGATTCAGTGTACACTACACTGAATCGGGGCCTGAAAATAGCCGAAATCAACTCTTGTGTTTGTTTACTGTTACTGTTCTAAATTTTAACTTAAATGAACTCGCTTAAGTAGTATTTTTTATATTAATAAATTAAAATTTTGTAAGTACATATCTATTTTTAGAATCGTTTTCGTAAGTAATTTTAGGGTCGCATCTCTACGACATGCGCGAAAGTGTAATGAACCCAACTTCAACCCGGCCGAGTTACATTGAGACGACGGTAGGTAAGTAAGTAGGCATGACGTATGTACAGTCGCGGTGGAGCCCGCGGCCGGCGTCCACACGTGGTTAGGTGCTCCGGCGACGCTGACGGTTTATCTGGAACATGACAGTGGTTACATAGATAATATAGATACATAGATAATAGATCGGACTCACGCTTTTTTTTTGTTCAAATTTCAGCTTAAAACAAAATAAATGTTTCACACAAACACTGAGAAAAATCTTATTTTACCCAATTCTCATGTGACATTTACGTTCATTAATCACGAAATTGTGCGTTTACGTTATGCGTCACATTTTTTAATTGCACCCTTATATACCCTTAGTACGCGCGTATTTCCTAAATTAATGTTTATAAAATCCTGTATTTTTATGCAATACAGTCAGTAAATAACATAGTAATAAATATACAATTGACATAGTTAAAAACGCGACAGCCCGTCACGTATAGGCCCAACTATCATGTGCATTTCGATTGATTGATCTTTTTTTTATTTCGTGATAAAATCTGATTATACATTTCATTAAAAATAATCAAATCCCATAGCCCTAAGTAAAAAAATATACACTCAAGGTTATTGTCCAAAGTTTGGATCACTCAATGGATCTCAACAAAAACTGACTCTACTCACTACATTTTCATCCCAAAAATTTGTTAATAAATTGTCACAACATTTTTAAAAACCATCAAAGTATTTAAAGCTAATTCAAAGTTTGTAAGACACGACAGACATCATTTTATCTGAGAGATCGTTGTATTTAGGTTTAGGTAGACTTTTTCTATATATCTATTTATTGTATCCGAATATATTTGTACATTATATATCAAAACACAAATACCTTTTTAGGGTTCCGTAGCCAAAATGGCAAAAACGGAACCCTTATAGTTTCGTCATGTCTGTCTGTCTGTCTGTCTGTCCATCCGTATATCACAGGCATATTACTCAAAGACTACTTACTGTATATTAGTGAAATTTGGTGAAAAGGTGTCTTGTAGTAGCCGCTACTTAGTTTAATAGCTAAATAATAAAAATAGTTATTTTTAGGGGGGTACTCCATACATGTTACAGAACCTGTTTTTTTTTAAGCAAACATCAACGTGTGGCACATCATTCGACAGGTCTTTACAAAATATTTTAGGATTTTTAGCAAACTTTTTATTTGAGTGAATATATTTGGAAAAAACGCTCCGAAAGTTGCATAAATTATATCCTCCCACTTAACTTTTGAACCTTGTGACAATAAAACATGAAAAAATGTGTGGCACTCGGAGACTGCCGCGGTAAAGCTATTGCATAGCATTATTTATCAACTTATGCAATTATAATTATTATTTTTTTTATATTCACGCAGTATTTTTTTTTTTCTTTTCATTACATATCGGAGCAGCTCGTCTCGATCCGTGCGAGCTTTGTACAGTCGTACCATATACATATACGTTAAGCAAACGGCTGAGCTACATGGTAGACGGAGTGGGGGCTGTTAGGTTTTATTTTCGCTACGGAATTTCTTGATTCGTTCGCCGCGCTTAAAGCCCGCGATAAAAGCTATGCAATAGCTTAAAAATCACAATCGCAGTTTTTCAAGGCTGCGAAACCCTACACTGAGCATAGTCCAACATGCCGTTGCCCGGTTTTCTTATGAATAATTCAAGGTTTTTAAATTTGCTGAACTGACTGATCCTTTGGAAAACATAACCTGTTTCGTATTGATTTACACAAACTACGAGTAATTTTGTAAACAAAATATGACTAAAGTTTTATATAAAAATCTTTTATATATACATCTTAATTTAAGAGATATTTGATTTTTAAATTTTAATCAAATGAAGTGCTGTAGGTTGTACTTGTAGGGTACATAATATATGGTTTTAACTTTTAATGGATATTATATATATATATATAATAGCTTTAGCTTACTATAGCAAAAAGTGTCGTTACAACTTTTCGTATGATTTTTTTCCGTCTAGCCCCCTTTCACAATTCGCGATAAGGAACTTTGTTCCAATAAACATTCAATTCCATAATTTATTTAATTTTGACCATAAATTGTAAGTACAGTAACAAAACACAAAAAAATATGAATTTACTTTATTAGTAATACTGGCTGTTTTTGCGCCTTTGCCTTTAAAAAAAGCGCTGATGCGCGCGCATCGCTAATTTGTGAACAAGTAAAAATTATTCCGCGCGCTTTTTCTTTTGGCTGTATTGTTTTTTTATTTATTTCCTCGCAAATATGTTATAAAACGTTGTATGACAGACGTGCACTTTGATAATTACAGCCTCTGCTTTCTCAATTTTCAACTTACCGCACTTATATCATAATGTACTAATTACGAGATTTACTGCACATAGGCACGTAAGTTTACGTAATGTTTTAATGGACTGGGTTTGTTAAGTAAACAGGAGAAATGTGTGAACATAATGATCTATGAATTATGATTGCAACTCCGCCGTAATTATCATGTCTGTCTTTCCTAAATATATTGTAACCACTCAGATTTGAACTAATGTTTGAATAAAGCCAAGTTTTGCTCAAAATAGCGATGTGTATATTTTCTTGGATTAAAAACACTTAACTATTTAAGTTGGCTTTTAAACTTTGTACATAAATCAACCTAAGGTCATTTCATCTATTATCCATCACCAATATAGAACATTTTGTTCAGCATTTCTATATTCTTAGACATGTTCAAGGCTTTCGATTTTGTAAATCATAAATTATTACTATTTATACTCGATAAGTATGGGAGGAAAAGCTAAAAAGTTACCTAGATTCAATGCTCAATGTGTAGAAATATATAATAAATCTAGAAAATATAAATCATTTTCTAGATCTAGTTTCAAATTGCTAATAGTTCTGAAGTACCACAGGGGAGTATACTTGATCCACTACTGTTCATTTTATACAGGCTGTCTCAAAATTATGCTACACGGATGGAAAGTACCGTACGTAGAACATTTTACTGAAAAAAGACTTCATTTTGGTTTAAAAAATAATTAGAATGCATTCAACAGTATAAAGATAATATAGTCGTAGAAGCAACGTTATTTTTTGGGCGTCACTATAGACGAATGCTGTAAAGACTGATAGAGCATTCATTGTGCAGAAAATGAGCATTATGAATACAGCAAATATACAGTTGTAAAAAATAGTCGTATTTCAAAAAGTTCAATATATTACCGTTACCTAGTCTGTTTATATATTTAATACCTATTTGTGTTTTTCTACGTAGACGCACTTATTTTGTAAGCACAATGATGCCGTAACGAGACAAAGTAGACATGCTTTTTAACTCTTAGTACCTAATCATCGAGTATCTATCTACAATAAGTTATTAAATAGGTTTAAGATGAATGAAACTATTAACATTTATAAACGAAAATTATTTTAACTATTGTTAAATAAGTGATTTTAATTTTTAGATGACAAAAAAGTAAATAGGATCATAATATGAATAGATACACTATTATTAATTATAAGATATTTATAAAAAACCTACGACAAAATTCATAAAACATTTAAATAATTGGTTGACAATAAAATAGATTATCCCTTAAATCATCAATTCATATTTTAATATAATTATTTCAAAAAGCAATAATTATTTCATAAATTTGCGGAAAAGGTAAACTAGTATTTAGTGAAAAGTTCATTTTTGTTTTTTTAATAACCTGATAGATTTTTTGGATTTCAGATTTGATTATACACGGTTATTTTTGGTATAGTGCAAAGCTCAGACACCCAAATAAGATGTTTACTTCAGGAAATCATATAAAAAAGAAAATGAAAATACTGAAAATATGCAGAGTTATAAGTCATTTAAGTTGTCTCATGTTCTTCGCACTATCGTGCTCAAAGTCAAAGTCAAAGTCAAATATCTTTATTTCGTAAAATCAGGTTAATGATTATTTGAAAACGTCAAATTAAAACATACTAAAAATTTTATAAAATTATGATTGTTTGAAAAAAAAAAAACAAAATGAGTTTAGGTGGCAGTTCCAAGTGTAAAGCTCATGAGAAGAAGCTGCCAAGAAACTCATGTGCCACTCTTTTAAAATCATCAAGTTTTTCTTTACAAAAATAAATTTTACTGAATGAACCATTGTGTTTGGTGAGTGTAATCGTTTATAAAATTAGGATAACTAAATAATAATACTATTTGTAACTCTAAAATGAATATATATAAACGTATTGAGCAAACACAATACTTCACTTCTTACAAAGTAAATATGTATATATACATATAATCTTAAAGTACATTTTAATAGCCTGTGAGAGAAAGCAGTTCAATCCCAAGCGTTTTTGTCTTCCATATAATCAATTATTGAGTAGTAACTTTTCATACACATTTTTTTCTTAATGGTACACTTAAATTTATTACGACTTAATTTTTGAATATCGCTAGGGATTTTATTGTAGAAACGTATACATTGGCCCCGAAATGATTTGTTTACTTTTTGTAACCTTGACGCTGGTACAACAAGTTTATGTTTGTTCCGCGTGTTAATATTATGTATATCACATTTCTTACAGAAACTATCAATATTTTTGTGAACATATATAAGGTTTTCATAGATATACTGACATGCAACAGTCATGATATTGATTTCCTTAAATTTATCTCTAAGTGAGTGTCTACTACTAAGATCGTAAATTGATCGAATAGCCCTCTTCTGCAGAACAAAAATGGTTTGAATGTCGGCAGCATTCCCCCACAGTAGAATACCGTACGACATTAAACTATGAAAGTAACTAAAATAAACTAATCGCGCTGTTTCAACGTCTGTTAGCTGACGAATTTTTCTAACTGCGTACGCTGCAGAACTGAGTCTATTAGACAATTCACTTATATGTGGGCCCCACTGAAGCTTAGAATCTAGAGTAATTCCTAAAAACTTTGTGGTCTCTACAGGGTTCAACTCATCTTCTTTTATTTTTATAGTGGTTTTTACTGGTTTCACGTTAGGTGTTATAAATCGAATACATTTAGTCTTGCCCTCGTTTAAGAGTAAATTGTTAACATCAAACCAGTTAACCACTTTTGAGATAGCCATATTTACATCTTCAAAGTCTTTTTGCTGGCGTTTTAATTTAAATAAGAGTGATGTATCATCTGCAAACAGGACTATCTCATGATTATTATTTACTAAATATGGTAAGTCGTTTATGTAAATTAAAAACAACAACGGCCCGAGAATAGAACCCTGTGGGACTCCCATTTTGACCACAGACCCCGGGGAGCGTTTACCATTAACATCAACTTTCTGAATCCTGTTACTCAGATAGGACGTAAGAAGATTCAGAGCTGTGTTTTTAATACCATAATGTTGCAATTTCCTGATTAATGTTTCATGCAGAACACAGTCAAATGCCTTAGATAAATCACAGAAGACGCCTAAAGCATCTTGCGATTCCTCCCAGGCGTCAAAAATATGTTTTAAGAGCTCCACACCAGCATCGGTTGTAGAGCGACCCCTAGTGAAACCAAATTGTTTAAAGTGTAATAATTTATTTTTGTAAAAGAAGTTCTGCATCTGATCATATATTATTTTTTCAAAGATTTTACTGAATGTTGGTAGTACTGATATGGGTCTAAAATTAGTGGGGTCAGACATACTACCCGATTTATACAATGGTATTACTTTACTATATTTCATTAAATCAGGAAATACACCACAATCTATACATTTATTAAATATAAAAGCCAAGTCCTGCGCGATAAAAGAAATTATAGACTTAGTAATCACAACTGAGTTACTCCAGAGGTCGGTAGTCTTCTTAACATTAATAGAATTAAAAGCTTTTATGACATCTATATGTGTAACATAATCAAATTGAAAAGTGATGTCACATTTATTAACATTTTTAATCAAGATAGACTCAGCAACAATAGGTGAGGAATTCAATGACTTTGTAGTGGAGACTGGAATGTCAGTAAAGAATTTTTCAAATGCAGTGGCTACTTCTATGTCCGATGTGATGGTTTTACTATCTATTTTAAGACAGTAATCATTATTCTGACTTCTGACTCTTCCGGTCTCACTATTTATAATATCCCAAGTCATTTTAATTCTATTATCACTGTTTTTAATTTGTGAACTAAGGTAGCAAGCTTTTGCTGTTTTGCAAGTCTGCCTAAATGTTTTAGCATAATTTCTTACATAAGCTTGAAATCTTTCACAACAGTTATACTTTCGTTCATCATACAGCTCATATAATCTTTTTCTACTTTTATGTAGGCCGACAGTAGCCCACTCACTAAAAGTTGCATTCCCCTTAACCATAATCGTTTTGGGAGTGAAAACCGAATCGAAATTATGACAAAATTTATTAAAGAATGTTTTATATAAAATGTTAGGATCGCTGTCCTCATTCAACAGTGGAGGGTTACAAATGAGGCGGCTTTTGAAACTCTCAAATCGACTGACAGTTTTAGGGATAACAGTTATACATTTTTTAGTTACTTTTCTACTTTTAATATCAAAAGAAATAAGTTGACCACAGTGGTCAGAATCCATTTGATTAATTACTCTCTTGTTATCTACAATAATATCTGTGAATATATTATCTAAACATGTGGCTGTAGTGGCAGTTATGCGGGTAGGCTCTAAAAATAAATTACACAGATTAAATGATTTGAATAGAGCTAAAATCCTCATACTTGAAGTAGTATTCTCTAATAAATTAACATTAAAGTCGCCACATATTATTACATTTTTATTAAGGTTTGTTACCTTATGCAAGACTTCATCCATAACATCTTCAAAAATATGATATTGTGCTGAAGGTGGTCTGTACACAGTCAATACAATAAACCGCTTCAACTCTACACAGGCTATTTCTATGCTACGTTCAACAGAGAAGTTAACAATATCACGGCGTTCTTTGAATTTAAGATTTTTATTTATTAATATTAGTGAACCACCATGTATAGCCAGTTCCCTGCTGAACGAGCTGCCTACCTGGTGATTGTTGAAATTAAACATGAACTGATCGCTCTTTAGCCAGTGTTCAGTAATACATAAAATATCAATAGCTTCAGCATTCATGAACAATTCCAATTCCAAGTCTTTTCCTGTCATTCCTCTGATATTCTGATGCACCAGGTTAATTTTATTAATATAATTATTGTTCTGTTTTGACATAACAGAATAATTTTCAAGTGGTAGTGCACAAGTATGTGTGCAAGAGGTACTCTCTATTGTCTTAAAATTTAATTTAAATTATTCGGTATGTCAATATTATAATTATTATTAATACATAAATTATCATTATTAATGTCAGGTGCTTTAGCCAAATTGTTGGCTAAGTTAAAATGAATGTCATAATTTTGTTGCTCAATAGAAGCAACTTGAGTAGCCAAATTCTTGGCTGAAGTATTAATATAAAAAGATAGCGAAACAGCTATCTGTCTTTTACAACTATTTTTAAGATAATATCTATCTTTTGTCAAATAAAAATATTTACTAACAAGTTTGTTAGTGTCAATAAAATGAAATTTATTATAAAAAGGTCCATTAATTTGGCATGTCAGTTGATGCATAAGGTTATTCAAATTATATCTAATAGAGTTTTCTTCCTGTGATAATCCATTACTCAGGGGAAATGAAAACATAACATTTTTTTTTACATTTAAATTGGACAACTCCTCAAAATAATTTAAAAACCTATTTTTGTTTACATTTCCCCTATCACCGACAAAAATAATTATAGTGCTGTCCTGACTAAAATTAGATCTTAAAATATTTTCCATGATATTACTATAGGACAAAGCAGGCGTGCAATTATTGATGATTCTAGTTTGTCCCGTACTCAACTTTGACATTAGGGATCCAATGCCCTTACCAATTTCATCACTATACATCATAATAGTACTTAATTTAAAAGAACTGCTAGTTTGTGCTAAGTTATTATGGAGTGCTGGCAGTGGAGAGGGATCAAGTGCTAGCGATTGGCAATCTAGTGATAATCTACAAATTGGACTATGCCTACTTGTTAAAGGAGTTGATTGCTCATTGTTGCAGTTGCAAGAGTTGACCAGCTTACCTATAGCCAACACCTGCTCCCTGCTCTGTTTTTCAGTTACTTCATATTTCATTGTTAGAGTCTGTAATGATTCATGGAGGCGGTCAATCTCTAATTGCATAGCCCGTGTATCCTCAACATACTGCGATGAGACATTGTCCAGCTCCAGTGAATACATTTGAACCTGATCGATTAGTTGCAATCTCTGTCTATTTAATGCCATGCTATCAATAAAGAATTTGTGTTTACTAATTAATTTTTTTGTTTTTGTAATATATTTCTTAATTTTTATATACTTTTTAAGCTTATTTCTGCTGCATTTAATAACCTTGACAGATTTATTAGACTTTTTAAATTGCACGGGCCCATCCTCTCCGGTAAGATCGATAATAACTGAGGAATGTAAGTTACCAACTGCAGCATCATTTATGACCGGGCCAACCAATTCACTGAACAAGCTATTGTTACACTTTACAATATGATTATATTTATCTGACTCAAGTTCTGATATTTTGTTGTGCGCTTGAAGTAGTTGTCGTTTCAAGGAGGTTATGTGGTTAAGAGTCAGTGTGTATTCATCCATACAAGCATCAAAGCTGTCTACTGTGCGTTGGAGTTTGTCCCGGTCATTTAGGATATTGTTATATTCAGAGTGCAACTTTGCCAGTTCATCTCTCAACCGTTCATTCATGTTTAAAACGTCTAACAGTTCTTTTTCATTGCCCTCTCTTTCCCTATTGCGTCCCGAAGCGTCCTCCGCGACGGAATGAGCACGATAACACGAAGATTACGTATAACCCATGGTTATTATTAAAAATAAGTGATTGCTTACATCTTACATTACATTTGAACGAGAATTGAACTGTTAGAATTATTAATGATTGATTAATTAATTAATTGAAAAATATAACATGGTATAGAAACTACCCAATCGGATTGTGTTACTGATTCTGAGCAAACTACTCTCAGGTTTGCACTATACCAAGAATAACGTTGTATCCTATCAAATCAATAAGAAAAATATTATTTGGTTTCAGAGCAAAAAAAACATATAAATTGTTGGCTAGTGTAATTAGTGACGTTATGTTGGTTAATAGTGCGCGTGTACCTGTGCACGATGTCGGCGAGGTCTCGCAGCGCGCGCTCGACGCCGTCGGCGAGGTGGTGCGGGGGCGGCGCGGGCGAGGCCAGAGCGCGCGCCTCCGCCTCGAGACGCGCGGCGGCCGCGCGCAGCTGCACGCGCAGCTGAGGCGCGGCGGCGCGCGCGTCCGCCGCCGCCGCGCACGCCGCGCCCAGCCGCGCCAGCCGCTCCGACGTCTGCAGCCGCCACAGCGAGCCGCGACCGACGCCGCCGCACCCGCGACGCACCTGCATAACCACACATCACACTCACTGCTTCCACCACATTTCATAACTACTAAATAATAGTCCAAAATGGAAGCCCAAAAAATGCAACTTATTTATAAAGGCTGATTTAAAAAAAAATAATAACGTTTGGAAGAAGCAGGTTCATTTTTTCCGAAATAACGAAATATAAGTGAAACAACTTAAAAAATAATTTTCTAGTAGTTTATTCATTTAATTTAAATGTTAAATAAATAAATAAAAAAATCTTTATTTACTTAGTCTAAAGGAAAATACTACACTGGTGAAAAATCGATTTTACATGTACGAGCCAACTACAAAAAACTGAGTGCTGCGAGCGCTGCTCGGAGCGGCGGCAACACGAAGCACGCATTAGTCACGTGGTTCGTGTCAAACTATGCCGCGTCAATTCAAATTAAATATGGGAATATTTTCAGAAAAATAATTACAGTACTTAAATTTACTGGTTGTGAAAGATTTTATTACTTTATAGTTTATAACAATATGTATGTTTTTTTGTGTATTTAAAAAAAATACCTATTTTAAGGTGGATTAATTTTGATAGTAGTAATATCTGATTAGGATAGCCAGGCATAAATTTGTGTATTTGCAATCGAAAAATATTAAATTTAAAGTTGTACAAGAGAGACATAATGACGTCATTGGCTTAGTAGATTTTATTTATGTTTATTTCAAATAAATTTATATAAAAACCAAATATGTCAATACGAAAAAATATAATAAAATTTTAAAATTCAGGTTATTTCGGGTTAAAGAAACTTTATTCTCATAAGAACATACAATAGTTCGTTTACATGAGATTTATATTACAAAAGTGATCTTATTGTCCTGGGACGGAGCATGCGTAAACACTTTATTAAAAATCACTGGGCACTTAATAAACGTAACACTGTGAAAGAAGAATAGTAAAGTTTTTTTTTTTAGTTAGTTTTATCAATTATGTAGGTATAATAATCACAAAAAAACTAAATAATAACATTTGGTCGAGTTAACTTATAAGTCAAGATAAATATTTGACATTCTCGTGTGTATCGTCGCTTGTCGCGCTGTGAATGTGTTCGTCGCGTGTATGCGTTATCTCTGCCAAGTTGTAACGTGCGAGTTATTTTGTTTGGTATAGTTTAGGAGCTCACAATTTTTTTTTTATTTAGTTCTGTTATTGTATTTTCTTATTTTTATTTGTTTTTACATTATTATTTATTTAATAGCGTACTTCTGAAGAACGTGATCTTTTAGTTTGCTTTTGTAGATATTAAAACTTTTAGATTCCTTGATTTCATTTGGGAGTTTGTTGTACAATTTGTACCCCTTGATACAAAATATTCTTTTTCCCGTATTTTTCAGTCCTGGGGTGGCGTAACATTAGTTTATTTTGATTTCTTATGTGGTGTGTATAAGTTTTTTTTGTAAGACTAATATTTGTCAGTATACGTTTGTCCAATATTTTCTTGATTAATATGCCTACACTATATGTATGTAGTTGTAACAAATCAAGAAATTTGGTTTTTTCATATAGCATTTTTATTGGGTGTCCGAAAGTCTAGGTTAACTAGTCGTTTAATTATTTTGTTTTGCGGTGTCTGTAAATATTTAATGTTAGTCTTTGATGCTGATCCCCAGATCTCAATGAGATATTCTAAATGAGGTTTTACTAACGAGTTAAAGACTGTATGTTTTATTTTCGGTGGAATGCAGCTGCCCATTTTACGAAAAGCTCCAGAGAGTAATGTTAATTTTGATCTCACATTTTCAATATGGGGTGCCCAGGTCAGTTTATCATCCAATATTAACCCGAGGTACTTTTCCTTACTGGTTTGATTAATTATAAAATTATTGACTTTTAGGTCCGGATAAAGTGGAATCTTTTTATTTTTAGCGCTAAATATCATGTAAGAGGTCTTTGATGTATTAATAGTTAATACGTTGTGAAGGAACCATTCGTTTAATATAATTAGATCATTTTGGGCCTCATTTATAACATCATTTATTGTTATACCAAAATAAAATACACTTGTGTCATCTGCGTATAAAGTCAAATATCCTGTCAGTCCTATTTGATTAATATTGTTTACGTAGATAAGGAATAAGAGAGGGCCAAGTATTGATCCCTGAGGGACGCCATATGTAATTATTTGAGACGAACTTTCATAATCACCTATAGCAAGTCGTAGGCTGTGTTAATGATTCCAAGGTTATTTAGTTTTTCTAAAAGCTTTGGATGAGAAACCGTGTCGAATGCCTTTTTCAGGTCTATAAAAATACCCAGGCAAATATTTTTTAGATCGATATTTGTGTTTATATTCGTAATTAGGTCAATTGTGGCTGATAAAGTATTTGCTTTTTGTCTAAATCCATGCTGCTGTTGGTCGATTAGGATTTTTTTTCGCTTAAGTATTTATTTAGACGACAGTAAATAAGTTTTTTAAAAATTTTCGAGATTGCCGGAAGGACCGATATAGGCCTATAATTGTTGGGATCTGTTTTCAAACCTCCTTTGCAGACTGGCGATACTTTGGCTACTTTTAAACTTTCAGGAAATATGCCCAGGTTGAAACATTTATTTATGCAGTTTGTCAGGGGAGTGGCGATAAGGTTTTTGATGCATTTTATAGATTTTGTATTAATCCCGTCTACACCTGTACTTACATTGTCATCAAGATTGTCAATAATGTCTGCAACCTCTTTAAGTGTACATGGGAGAAATGTTGTGAGTGTTGTGTTATGGATATGTTCTTTGTTATACATTAGTGTATTACCTGTATTTTGGTGGTATTTTAATGGAATTTTATCAGCTAACTCTGCACCAATAGTCGAAAAGAACGCATTGAATATGTTGCATATATCTGTCCCATTCGTTACACTTCTTGAGTTTATAATAAGTTTTAGGATAATGCTGTTGCTTTTGTTCCTATTTAGTGCCAATGAATTTATAGTTTGTCACATTTTTTTAGGGTTTTTGGTACATTTAGATATTATTGCAGCATATTTCAAATATGCTGCAATAATATCTCTGTTTGTCTTGGTTGGTTTTTTTGCGGACTGCAGTTCTTGCCATCAGGAATGCTTTCCTCAGTTTCTCGCTGCCTTTGTTAGTTTTAAGTTGTCGCCATAAATAGTTTCTTTTATTTATCATATCTATTATATTTTTATTAATCCATTCACTTTTTGGTAGGTTAATAGTCTTAATTTTAGTTATTTTGTTCGGAATTACATGAGATTTGATGAGTTTCTCCAGATGTTCATAATTATTTTCACTATTAATGATTTGATGAGTTTCTCCAGATGTTCATAATTATTTCACTATCTTTTGTTTTTGTAGGACCTTCCATTTAGCGATTTCCAGGTAGATATGCTTATGATCACTTATTGAAGAATCAAGTATAGCTAAATAATAGGAATTCCTATGTAAATCTGTTGTAACGTGATCAAGAATTGTACTAATAGTCTCCGTTTGTCTGGTGGAGTATTCTTTACTTGTTTTATTTAATATTTCGTACATTTATATACATTTGTAATGTATAATTGATATATAAGTAGATTGTATTCTGTCCATCTGTGGAAGCTTGTTATTGGCATTTAGTAATGTGTTTTATGAAACTATTTGTACTATAGCTGTAAGCTCCCCAAATAAAATAAAATTTTCTTCTATAACTGATAGGTACTGCGACATACAGGTATTTACGTTTAATAGGTCTAGATTGAAGTCTCCAAACACAATTGATCGATTCCTCCCTTTTAGTTGGAGGCTGTATATTTCAAGGAAATCCTTAATGTTGGTGCTGTACATTAGTATAAAAAAACTTGAGAAACGATGTATGCGTAGGTAGGTCTTCATATTTGCTTATAATATCGTAAATAATAGTTTTTGAGCCATCCGATTGACTATTGGAAAGTTGGATATTAGTAGTTTTCAGTTTTTTGTTAAGGTGTCAGTCTTGGTTATTGTTGGCACTCCTTTAATATATTTTATTGGCAAATATATTTTATTGGCAAATTTGTTTCTCCGTTTTGTTCTCGTTCCTTCAGTTCAGTTTTCAGGTTCTGCATGTATTTTACTTGAGCGGGCGTTTGGTCGGAGTATATTTTAATAAGACTGACACCTAATCTTGATCGATTTTTTAGTAGAATTTTTGGCGTGTTAGGAGTTTCAAAAATTATTTTTAACGCTCGATTTTTTTCCGGGTTATGTTTCCCCAATCTTATCACTTTTACTGGCTTAGGGCAATTTTGATCAATACTTTTAAGCAGCGTATACACCTTTTCATATTCTAGATTATTTCTTTGAGCCGAGTCTATGTCATTACTTTCTGTTAGATACACCATTATTATGTTTCTTTCTTGCTGTAGTCTATCATGTACTTCTTGAATTATTTCATGACTACTGATGTTCTTTGTATTTGATGTTTTGATTGATTTCACTTTGAATAGATGTTATTTTGTTTTGAATTGTTTTATTTTCGAAAGTAATTTTCTCGACTGCTTTATTTATTGTTTTATATTCTAGAGCCAAGCTTTCGTTGGTAGGGTCTTTAATTTCTTGCTGAATCTCTCTGCGCCTTTGTGATATGTTTTCGGCTTGGGAATTCATAGCTTCTCTCATGAAATTCATAATTTCAGTTCTAAATGAACTTAAATCTCTTTTAAAGTCATATTCCAGATATTGTGATCCTCTTTTCTTCGGTATTTTACTGATATGTTCTTCTTCTTCTTCATCATAGTTGGATAGGTTTTAAGAAGATCCACCTCCGCTTCCATCTATACCCCCAATCGAAATATGGGACTGCTGGCTCATTTTTGATCACTAGCTCCTAAGCTACACAATCCAAACCGGTAGCAACCCGTTTGTTATAGTCAGCTCGGACTGCAATCAATTATGCACTCTATTCCGATAAACGTAAAACTTATTTAGAATTTAGTAGATATTATTTTAAACTTTAATATTGTGCAAAACTCGATATGCACGTCCGCACGCTTCGACCCGCTTATTTGGAATAATAATAGTAATTCATTGATCAGAAGTAGTGTTGACTAGAGCTTGACTAATCCTTATCGATCATATTATCGATAAAATAAATTCTAGCATGTGACACGACTATAAATGGGTAACTGGTAAATACTCGTCGGGTAACTGTCTGCTACTGTTTTTTTTTGTATATAGCAGGTGCTTTGTTACTACCATAGTAAATAACAGACATTGTAGCTTTGTGGTTGTTAGGCAAACATTCGTCAATATGTTGAGTTCCTATTTCCATACTCTGCTTATCCTATTACATGGTTAAGATATACATATATGTACACGTTAACTGTATGGTTTGTTGCCCACACAACTTGAGATTATTGAATGATAGAACTGATTGGAAGATTGAAATGTTATTTATTGTTTGATATAATAGTGAGTACAAGTAAACAGTATGAATGATGTAATTGCACTGAATGTAAGGCCGGGCGACGCAGGTAAAGTGCTGACAAAGCTATGACCGAATTCTGTACAAGTGCGGTAGTATGCAATCTTGCTGTTTTCTGTAAGTGCACGGACGCATGTGACCTAGTTTGATGTATTCGTCAATAAAAGATTTGTAATTTTCGCCAATTTCCGGGTTTCGCAATAATCTCTTTTCTAATTGATAAAATTGAGCCGTAGCTTTCTTCCTCGATTCTCCCAACTTTTCGTTAATGTCTGGCTTCAATGGCAATCTGACGACGTATCTCCCGTCCTCTTGTCTAATTGTTTCGGTATTGTACTGTTGAATGCATTGAAGATCCTCTGCAGACATATCAACGTTTTCATCTGCAATGTCCTCGATGTTCCAAAATCTTTGTATGTCCTCGATATTATTCATCACGACATTGCAATGGTATGATTTGACATTGCCGCTTAATATCCAACCGAGGTGTGTTTGTTGCGCTATTGGTAGGGTTTCATTTTCTTTGATGATTCCGCCCATTAAAATTTGTGCAAACACGTCCGCCCCCAGTAATAAGTCAATGGGTCGACTCAAGTGGAATTCCGGATCAGCCAGCTGAATGTTCTGTAGATATGGCCACGATGGTTTTAGGAACGTCTGATTGGGTAAATTGTTGATAAGAGTATTCATTATCACTACTTCCGTGTGAAATTCAAATTCTGAATAAATTGATGACGCAACAATATTGACTACGCCCTTACAATTTGTTTGGTTCGATCCGACGCCAAATATGACACCTCTGCATGCCTGTCGTGGCAAACAAAGTATTTGTACCGCATTTTCTGTTATAAGGGATGCTTGAGAGCCTTGATCTATGAGCGCTCTCATTGTGTGACACACTCCGTTGGCTCCCTTGACTCGGACGAGAGCAGTAGCGAGTAAAACTTCGGCAATATTTTCTTTTGCGATATGGGAGACATTATTCCGAGACTTGTTTTCGCGTGACGTAGACGGTGTTGAACTCTGGAAAGCATCATGAAGCAAGGTGTTATGAGTACCATTGCATACACGACATTTTGATGCAGAATAACATCGTTTGTCTTTGTGATCGACCAGACAATTTTTACAAAGATTCAACCTTTGTACTGTGTCGCGTTTTGCTTCTGACCTAGATTCTAAAAACGCCTTGCAATGATACAGTCCGTGATTGTCATTGCAGAGTGGGCAGTTTTGCATTCTTGTTGTGAAACTTTTTATTGCTGAGTTGCGTATGAATGGTTGTTTGAAATCATTTTTATTGTAATTGTATGATGTTTTGATTTGTTTGTTGGAATGGTCAAAATCTTTCTTAGAGCTTGATGTTGTTAGTTTTTGTAAGGATTTCTTAATCCGGGATGATTCCAGGGCAGTGTATTTATTTTCTAAAAAAATTAGAAAATCTTCCATTTTAGGTAGTTCTTTAGGTTTAGCTAGGGACTGGCAATATTCTGTGTTTGTTTGATCGTCCAGTTTCTGAGCTAAAATGTGTACTATCAGCGGTTCCCACGGCGACGTGCTAATTTTCTTCAAGGCATTGACACATTCGTTGGCAGTATCGAATATGTTCTTGATATTTGTATCGGATGGAGTATGTATTGTCGGTATAGATAATAAAACGTCCACATGCGAGTTGAATATGCGTTTGACATTACTATACCGATGGCTAAGGATGTCCCAGCATGGTTGGTAGTTTTCTGAGCTGATGTCTAAATGCTTCACAATTGTCTCAGCCTCTCCTTTCAGTTTTCCTTTTAAAAACTGCATTTTCTGCGCACTAGACATAGACTTGCAGTTGTGGATGGTTTCAATGAACAGGTCTCTGAATGATGTCCATTTGTTGTAATTTCCACTGAAAGTAGGGATGTCCATTTGTGGTGTACTGCTCTCGCGATGTGCTATTGAGCCCATCTTCGTATTGATAGACCTCTTCAAATTTTTATATAGCCGCTCGTATTTGGTATATGATCTTTCATACTCCTCATCTTCATCGTACAACTCGCTATCGATCTCCCAGTGTAAGCTGTCGATAATGGACCATCGCGATTGAATTGCTACCAGAAGGTCTTTCAGTTCCCATTTTTCTGAAAGGGTTTCAAGGTTCACATCTGCGATTGTACGAGATAATGCTTTGAAATTGCTCTTTTGCTTACGCAGCATCTCTTCCAATTTGCTGGCGCTTCCTTTAGAAACCGTCTTGCTGGTTCCTTGACCCGGGTCAACTGGCAATGTCGAATGATCCTCTAATGCTTGATCCTGAGATACTTGAACTGATTGTTTGCTAGTTGATAGACCTGTCATTTGAGGATCAATAGGGGTCAAATATCGTGATATCGTTTCTCTTGCTTGACTGTAGAACGACATGGTCTTTTGATAAATGTTGTCTGAAAAGTAACTACAGTCACGATCTTCAAACTCACATAATTGCAAATGATTGGACTGAAACTCAGCCCAGTAGGAATCCAATGTTTGGATACGTTTTTTGATGTAAGGTAGCGTCTTACGATCTGATGAATCCTTCTTGAAGTTTGTCAGTTGTTGTTCCATACCTGCTATGATTTGGTTTTGGTTTTGAAAAAGGTTCTCCATGTTGGCGCTCATAATGATTGATTTAATGATTGGTTGATGTTTGATTGGTTGATGTTTGATTGATTGATGTGTGTGATACACTGCTACTTGGCAGATAGTGCTTTATTAGACTCTCAACGATATGTGCGCCTTCTCAATTCAACTGGTGAGACCCGCTTGTGGGAGGCCAGCCAAACCGATTCGCTACCGCAAAAAGAATAACAACACACTTACCGCTAAGTATTCAGCTGTTGCAGTCGATCCAAGTAGACGTTTAGTTTCCACTCCACTGGTCGCACGTTCAGTAACAAACACAGAAGTTACGTAGTATACCACTGTATCTGATTCTGTTTTGCTCGAAGGACCATAAAGATGTATGGTTTGTTGCCCACACAACTTGAGATTATTGAATGATAGAACTGATTGGAAGATTGAAATGTTATTTATTGTTTGATATAATAGTGAGTACAAGTAAACAGTATGAATGATGTAATTGCACTGAATGTAAGGCCGGGCGACGCAGGTAAAGTGCTGACAAAGCTATGACCGAATTCTGTACATTGCTTGCACTGTACATTAACAATGAACAAAAAACCACGTCAGGCAAAGAAAAGTTTTGTTTAGTTCTGATTTTATATAACTAAAATTTAAATTTATCATTTTACTTGTACATTGCTCATCTAAACAGTAAGCTATAGAAGATAAGTACAAGGTAATAAACATACTGCTGATGCTGTGTCCATACCACGCAACACTGACAACACAGACAGGTGTTCTGTAACACGTAGTAGATAACATGGTACGTACCTCATTGGTGCACCAGTCGAGCGTGGTCCGCAGCGTGGCCAGCAGGTCGGCGTCGTCCGCGTCCGGCGGCAGCGGCGTCGCGTAGATGCCGCCCTGCATCACACACTCGTACACTACACCACTACACCTCTATATATATATACACCACACCGCAATACATCCCATCCCACATACGAGTTACGACATACGTCGCCCAAAATCTCACACATTTCAGCCTGTAACTTTATTGCTTAAAATAAGGAGGTTGAAATGTAATTGTACCAATCATCATAAATTCAGTAAAGGTTTTAATCAACCAGCCAAATAGCACTTTGTCTTACACTTTACACTTTTGAATTGGTTTAAATTATTAGAAAAATAATACTAACTAATAAACTAATAATAAAACAGTGATGCCATTGAATAAGCAACCATACCTGTGACAACTTCATTGGACCCGGACGCATGCGCCCGACAGTCACAATACTTAAGCCTATCAACAGGCGGAACGTGAGCGGTGACGTCATACTCTTTGACGTCACCGAAATGTGAGCGGTAACGTCATACTCGGGATAGGGATAAGGATATTCAGTATTTTGTTGATTATAAAAAAAATATAAGCATTTTGTTCAAAAAAATAGGTATGAATGAATACGAATTTTATAATCTATGATTCAAATTTAATATTTAATATTATTTTTATTTAGAAATTATAAAATTGGGATTCTTACCATACCTACTTCTCTTAACAAAATACTTATAATATTTTTTTTATAATAAACAAAATACGGAATATCCCTTTGTAGACTTTGTGTGTGTGTGTGTGTGTGTGTGTGTACTTAGTTATAAATAGAGTAATAAACAGTAAAATGTACTTTGGCGGGCTTGCTCTTGACGTTGGGCTTGCTCGGCACGGCGGGCTTGTGCGCGGGCTGCGCGCGCGCGCCGCGCTCCTCCGGCGACGGCTCGTCCTCCGGCTCGGTGCGCGCGCGCGCCTTCGGGCTCAGCCGCTCGTCGCACTCCTGCGCACACATTACCAACATTGATACACGTAATACTGGGGTCATATAGGTACACAAGCTGTCACGGTCTTACCTTGCTCTCCCAGAGCTTCTTGAGGCTGCTGATGCTGCCGGTGCTGCGGCGCTTGTCTTCGTCATCGTCAAGCGAGCCGCTCTCGGCGCGCGCGCGTTCGCAATCGGGCGAGGCGCGCTCCGCCCGCTTGCCCGCAGTCCCATTGCTAGCGCCGCTACCGCCACTACCGCCGCCGCCGCCACCACTCTCCACTTTCCGCAACCGCGACTTGAAGTCGATGATGGACCGCGACTCATCCGCCTCCCTGCCCGCGCTCGCCGCCTTCTTGTTAGTTTCCACTCTCTTGAGCTGCGCCTTGTAGTCGGTGGCGCTCCTGAGGTCGGCCTCCTGTTTCTTGGTGTCGACGTTGTTGTTGTACGCGGTCTTGCGCAGGCTCACCTTGAGCTCGCCGGGCGACACCGCGTCCGGCGCGTCGCTCTTGCGCCGCAGCGCCTCCATGTTGAGGCTCTCGGACAGCTCGGACACGAGCCGCGTCACCGGATCGCCGAACGACGCGTGCGTCTCCACCGGCTCAAACGGCGGCGACGTCTCCTTGACGCGGTGCTTCTTCTTGTCGGCGCGCTCCTTGATCTCTGCCACCAGCTTCAGTTCGAGCATCTCCTTCATGTTCTTCTTGGCAAGTCGTTCGTCGCTGTCGTGCGCGGGGGGCGGCGGCGGCGGCGGCGGCTCGTTCGTGTCGGTGGCGGCGTCCTTGCAGCAGTCGGGCGGCGGCGGCGGCGGCGGCGGCTGCGGCTGCGGCTGCGGCTCCGCCGGCGGCGGCGGCAGGTCGGGCGGCGGCGGCGGGAACTCGAGGTCGGCCAGACGCGGCCGCGGCTTGGCAGGGCTGTCGGTGAAGGAGCGCAGCGGCGCGGCGCGGGCGGCGCGGGGCGACGCGTGCGGCGCCGTCACCCCGCCCGACGAGTTGGAGCGGATCATGTGCGGCGCGGCGCGCGCGGCGCGCGGCGACACCTCGCGCTCCGGCTCGCGGGCCGCGCCCGCTCCCGCTCCCGCGCCCGCGCCCGCGCCCGCGCCGCCGCTCTGCCGCATCGACTCGAAGTACGCGCCGATGCGGGCGCCGCGCGGCAACGTGCCGTACCTGTTGATGGCGCGCTTCACGTTCTGAACTTCGAGCGCTGCCACTTGTACTCCTTGCTAAAATTATAAAACGTTCACTGTTAAGATCAACTATAGTAATCATTATCTAAGAATTCCCTTTTGTCATTTCGTCAAACAGCTATCTGCAGGAACCAAATTTTCGGAGATATCGATTAAAAATAATGAGTACTTTTTAGTTTAAGTTCTAGATAAAACACTTTTCTTTACAAGAATATAATTTACAAATCTATATATACATGTGTAAACTCTATATAACGACACTCAAAGAACTGTGCATATTTTGACGTTATAGAGAGTTGTCGTTAAATGGAGAGAAAGAAAATCTAAATTAGATAAAGATTTTTTTATTTCAGACTAGTGTTAGTAACTATAATTAATATGTATACATACATAAAAAAAAAAACAATTAAAAAACATAAAAAAAAACAATTAAAAAACATAAAAAACGCTATTGCATATAGGTAGTCTGTTATTTTCGTCTGACGTCGTTTGCTGCACCAGTAAATTTGTTGTATTTCTTACATAACGTAGGTATAGATAATCCATGTCTCCTACTAATAACAGTCTACACGTGTAATCCCAATTTGTAAACAAAAGAATTGATTTCTTAGAAAGTTCGGTATGTATGATGCCGACAGTCGAGTTTATTACGGGCTAGGATAATAAAGCGACAAAAGAACGTACACAGCTGGCCAGTTTTTACTAATTTTGGCAAATAAAAAAGTACTTTTTTAATTGTGGTTGTTATTGAGAGTGAGTGTAAAGAGTGTATCATTGTATGGAAGACAAGCTAAACCAACCAAAGCCGAGTGATTTCGACGCTTTAGGGAGTTTGTCGTTAAATCGAGTGATGTTACATGGAGTTTACACTATATATGACGTTGTGGCAAGTCACACAACGTCATCTGATCCCAAACTAACCAGAGCTTGTACTATGGCAACCAGATAACTTATACACATACTTATATATTTATTATGTATATCAGGTATCTGGTACCCACGAACTTCGGATTAGCAGTCAGTCACTAACCACGAGACCAACAGGCCAGTCAACAGACTGATTCATTAAGGCAAAGCCTAATCCGCTGGGGTTAGAACTCTGAAATTCAATAATTAGGTAATGCGAGTTAGACACCTATCATCATCATCATCATTATTATCATCATCAGTGCGGTCTGGCGTTGTCATGATGGAAAACCACGCCCTTCCTGTTCATCAGCTCCGGTCGGTTTTTATCAATGGCTTCTTTTAACCTCACACTTTTGCCTCTACCTATTATATTGTTTTAACATTTAAATGGATTAGCACTCAGTACTATCTCATAAAAACATCGTACTTATTAAAGTGAATAGTTACGCAAATCTGTGGTTTTCTATAAACTTACTAAGTAAATAAACAAACTTGGTGGTTATATATAAGTAAGTAATGTAAGTAGTAATGTAAAGTACAAAAGGGCGTTACCCGTGGTTGTTCACGTTCGTGTGCCTGTTGCGGCTGGTGGTGGTGCGGCGGCGCGTGGTGCGGGTGGTGGCGGCGCTTGGCCCGGCGCGGCTCGGCGCCCGCCGACTCGTCCGTGTCGGGCGTCGCCTCCGCCAGCGAGCCCTCCGACGACGCCTCGCGCCCGCGCCCGCCGCCGCCTGCGCACAACACGGGACACTCACGCATGCACCCTCACACTCCGCCAGACACACCGCACTATTACTTTGTGTACATAAATAGGTACAGAAGACACTGAAGACAGTTTAGAGGCATTGAAGAAAATACTCCGCTAACTAATTTATTTTACCAACTTACTGCTATGATGCAGTATATGCGCTTAGATTATATAGATAAGGCCAGTTGAAAGTTTTAACAAAAACATATAAAAACAGCTCGAAAGAACTGACAGTAGGCCAAGATGGGGAAACAAAACGACTGCATTACATTTCAATGGGTTTCAAAAAAGGTTTGTAGAAAAACACAATAAATAAATAAATATGGGCAAAGACCTATATGGAAAATCAACGAGCGAATAGTCTCGGGTGGCATTCGACTTGACTCGAGCGATATATCCGTGCGTTGGTGGAGGAGGCCAACCTTCTGTACCTGTGTATTTAGTGTCAATAGTATAGTAGCGGCTCGACAACTCGCCGCGCGTTTAGTATCCATTAGCCTGTAACTTGAAACTGTACACATTGTTTTTTGCTACTTTATTTTAATTGGGTGTTGTTTATTAAGTAACATAAACTACTAAGAGTTCAGAAGGTCACTTTTATATAATGCGACAAGAAATGTCTGAATGCCTTTCAAACAAAGTGATATTACGCTCCAGCGTAGTAGGAACGTATGAAGGTCATCTTATGTAGGTACTTCCGGTATTTCGTGCTAGTTATCATCAAATAGTTCATATTTTGAAAGTATTTGTTCTTAAATTAATAAAGGACCATGCTCAAAATGTACGGAAAAAAACTTAGAGGTTTGAAGGGACACCCGGATGGAACGAAGTTCCTTTCGATTAATTAGTAGGAATTGTAATAATGTTTTTTGATCTTTTTATAATCGTCGCGACACTGCACTGTTCAATGCGAAATAGAAAGACGAAGAGAGAGAGAGAAAGAGAGGGGGGGTAGAGAGAGGCGCGCACGCCGCACTTTTGGTCGTAATTTTTTCCGTCCTAACTATACTATACAGAACAGATACTATGTTAGCTAAAAATGTTAGTGATATACGGGGTGTTATCGTTAGGTGTACAGATATTAAAAGTACGTTGCCCCATGAGAAAACCGACATCAATAACATTTTAAAATTAATACAAGAAATATCCCACTTTAAATGCTCCAATACATCGTAAGATAACCATCTCGCAAAATAAGGAAACTATCTTTTTAATCTTTTATCCTAATTTATCTCAATCTTACCCTCACCCCGAACATTGGTCCTTCGAGTCGGATCTATTTTGGGGCAGTACCAATGTGATTAGAAAACTTTAAAAAAGAAGTAGAAGTTAACTTAATATTAACGACCTTTCTCTCGCAGTGTTTTTTTAATATGGCACTCACTACAACAAAAGCAATAGTTGTCTCATTGTCCGAGTGTAACTCCTTGGGGTAACTCGCAGGGTGTAGAGAAAGTTTTGCAAATTCTTGTTGCTGGGATCGTCTCACATAAGCTATGATCGTCTTATATATGATGAATGGGCTTCCTAATATGACATAAAATGATCTCGGTGTTCTGCCTCATGCATGACTGTAGTTCAGTCTCTATAATAGGTAAAATAGGAGTCCTTTTACACATTAATGGCCGAAAATTCTGCGATAGTTTTTACGTTTATCATGCTGTCATTCAATTTTGGTTTCACTCCATAGAAGCTGAACACTTTTTTTTTTTTAATATCAACGTTTTGTACATCATTCGACAGACAGTCACAGTACTATTGTATCAGTGAAGCCGTCTAATGACAAAGGTACCTAAGGTATATATATCTTCTCTGATAAAATAGGTGTAGGTTTTGGTAATTTAATAAGTAGTCACACAAATCAACAAGTTTTATATTATGTTATATATATGTTCACCAGGTGCTAAGTTAATTGATCTTATTGACAGTTTAAAAACAACAACTTTGGATCATTTATCCACAGTTATTTATACTAATATTATAAAGCCTATTCAATACAAACAAACAATCAAATCTTTCCTAGATTTGATTGTTTGTTTGTATTGAATAGGCTCCGAAACTACTGGACGGATTTGAAAAATTCTTTCATCGTTGTGAAGCTACACGAAAACGAGAACAACGCGGGTGAAACCGCGAGGCGTCCGCTAGTAATTTTAAGAGATAGTTTGTTAGTGACAAAAAAAGACATAATTAATATAACTGAAGTGATGTTATCGCTTCACTGTAAAGAAAAACATTACATGTAAGGAACGCCAAGACCTTACAAGTTGATCATGTGTTGAGCTTGAACGGTATATTGTTATTTGTGTATACCGACCCCGTTCAGGATAGGTTTGTGATTGAAGATGCTCTCAGAAGAATTAAATCTAGCAAGAAAGGCATTTGTGGCGACTTTAACATCAATATATTAGACTGTTTATATATTAGTGATAGTTTTATAAACCTTTTTAAATCATTTAATTTAAATAACTTGTTTTTTGAGACTATTAAAATAACAGTGTCATCTTCTACTTGTCTAGACAATATTATTAGTAATCGTGAGTAGATAAGGCAATTACAACTGATTTAACTTCATACCACTGTGGTCAATTAGCAAGATATACTAACAATAATATTCTAAAGTTAACAGTTAGGCCTTTATCAAAAAATCGTTTTTCATGTTTTAGAAACAATATTTCAAGTAATTTGAATCCAGCATTATTAGAATTAGAATCAACCAACGACATGTATACCTAGTCTAGCTATAAATATTGTTACGAAGAAAAAACATTTTTTTTTATTGCAAATAATATTTATTACTTTTACAGTGTGTTAGTTTAATACATAAATAAAAAACAATTCAAAATATAAAAAGCTTATTCGAAGTGGTCTCCATTGGCTGCAACACAGTCCTTTAAACGTTGAGGCCAGTTATCAATAGAAGCACGCACTCTTTCCATGGGAAAATTCTTCACTGCCAATCGTATGGATTGTTTTAGGGGCTCCAAATTATCATGGCGTTTAGAGCAAGCCATACTCTCTAAAACTGACCATAAATCATAATCCAGCGGATTAAGATCGGGACTAGACGACGGCCAGTCTTCAGCTCTGATGAAGTCCGAAACGTTCAGTTCCAACCAAGACTGCGTGGACCGAGCTTTATGACCCGGCGCTGAGTCTTGTTGGAAGGACCATACTTGGTTATTGAACATGGTGTTGTTAAGGGGTTTAACTACCTTCTCAAGAATGGTATCTTGATACACTTGTGCCGATGTTTTGATACCTTTTTCACAAAAATATGGCTCAGTCACTCCTTCATAGCTAACACCCCACCAAACCATCACTGAAGTCGGATAATGCCCACGTTGCACTCTGTCGACTAATTGGGAAGCTTCCTTAGAGCTTTGAGCATAAATACGGTCATTTTGTTTGTTAAAATGTTGCTCAACTGTAAAGATTTTCTCATCCGTAAACAAAATTTTTCTGTGACCTCCCTTTGCGTACCGCTTCAGTAGTTGCTTCGATTTTACCACCCTATTCTTTTTTAAATTATCAGTTAAAAAATGACCAGTGCGTCTCTTATAGGCTGCAAGTCCTAAGTCATCTTTTAAAATGCGTGACATGGTTCTGGGTGCTATCTTCATCTCCCGAGATAAAATCTTTTGCTTTCGGACAGGATTTCTTCGAATTCTTTCCCTTACTGCTTTGACCACCATTTTCGTACGAACACTACGTGGACGGCCAGATCTTTTTCTGTCACAAACAGAGAAGGTCTCATTGTACCTATTAATAGCCCGGTACACAAACATTTGACTAATACCAAGCGTATGGAGAGTTTTAAAAATTACATTCGGCTCCATACCAACTTTGTGTAATGCAATCACAGCGATTCGGTGTTCTTTATCACCCCACTCCATTTTAATATAGCAAAATATTGTACAATGTATTGGCGCCAAAATTAGAAAATACAATGAACAATCGTATAAAAATGACAGATTCCAAATTCAAATGTAATATCTTTCTTATTTTTAATTGTAACAGTATTTATGGCCAGACTAGGTATATTAAAAATACAGGCGACCTCTAGGGTATATCTGTAAAAGTAGTTAGAATCGTAATAGTTATAGTAGTACCACACTTAAGTACGTTATTTAACAGATGTAAAGATACGGGTACTCTTCTGGATCTGATAAAATTTAACAACAGAGACCTCTGTCAAGTCAAAACTGATGCTGGTAATTTTCGACCAATCTCAGTGTTACCTGCATTCAGTTAACTTAATCAATTACTTAGAAATTTTAATATATATAGCCTCCTACATAATGATCAGTAAAGTTTTACTAAAGGTCGCTCAACAACAGATGCAGGAGTTGATTTGTTAAAATACATCTACAATGCCAGGGAGGACTCGAAAAATGCCATTGGCGTATTCTGCGACCTTTCGAAGGCGTTCGATTGTGTTTGTCATGACACGCTTATAAAGAAAATGAATTTTATGGCGTGCATTAGCTGTTGTCACATCATATTTGAGTAATAGGATCCAATGTGTCAACATCAGTTGATCGCGTGAAGTCTACCGACTTACCGGTTCAGTTAGGCGTACCGCAAGGTTCAATTTTAGGCCCATTATTGTTTTACCATCTTATTTAAAAAATGTTTGTAAGGTTGTAAAGTTTGCGAACGAACATCTCTTATTTTCAAAGTAAATAAAAACAGAGAACATTTTGACAAAGTGAACTGTGCTCTCTGTCAGGTAATGGAATGGTTTACGCTTAATAACTAAATGTATTAAATTTGCACTTCCTAATGTGAAGAATCTTGGAATCTGCTACCGACACTGTATTTTTAGGGATCAAGCTAAATAAGTTGCGATGGGGTACGCATATATCTCGTCTCGCTGGTAAACTCAGCTCGGCTGCTTACGCTGTTAGGAAGGTACGTGAACTAACAGACGTTGGCACTGCGAGACTTGTTTATTTTAGCTACTTTCATAGCGTTATGTCATATGGCATATTAGTTAGGGGCAGAGCCGCTTATATCAAAAGTATTTTTATACTACAGAAAAGAGCAGTCTGTGCAATATATCAGCTTGGAGCTAAGGCAAAAAAAATAATTAAAAAAAAGAAATAGGTATACTCACCGTTACCTCGCAATATATATACCAATATAAATATATATATTCTAAGTGCGACAAAAGATCTAACAGTTTAGTAATTTTGATTTTGACGAATATGAAAAAAAATCGCAAAGATCAAAAATTAATAAATACTTTAAACTAAAATTATTTAGAACATGATACTGAAAAGCTGCGTTTTTCAACAAAAGGGCGTAAATGCCATGAATATACGCTCTTTTGCTGATGCAATTATTCAAGGCTACGGAACTTTCCACTGAGCATGGTCCGACATGCGCAGGTTTTTTTACGTCTATATTACGGCGAAAACGGAAGACATCCTGAAAACGCTACAGGGGCGTTGGGCTGCAATTGACACCACAGTGGGAACTGGACAAGATATTGCCGGTTCAAATAGTGAATACGAAGAACAATTCACATATTACGAGAAGCATTTTAATAAGATCAAGAGAGAAATAAATAAGAACATGTGGTCCGTTGCGCTCGTCGAGAAATCTATCCCAAAAATAGAGATAGCTACCTTTGAAGCGAACTATAACAAATAGGTCCCATTTCAAGATCTCCTTCCTGAAGCTGTGTACAATAACCCATAAATCTCTATCTAATGATGATAAACTTTCGCGATTTGTACACATTATTAAAATATATATATTACGGGTCTTAATCGCGTGAATAATTTAAGGTAAAATACCTTGTTTATTGCCCGACGTTTCGACCGTATTACAACGGCCGTGGTCACGGGAAGACAGACACGACAAGACAGACCACGGCCGTTGCAATACGGTCGAAACGTCGGGCAATAAACAAGGTATTTTACCTTAAATTATTCACGCGATTAAGACCCGTAATATATATATTTTAATAATCACTATCTAATGCCCAAAAATGTAGTTTCTTAAAATCAAAGGGGAGCCGGAAAAATTGATGCATCATTTACAGATAAGTGCTGACAATTATCCTGTTTGTTGGAATATTCTTAATAATCGCTATGATAATTAAAGTCTGATCTCAACATCTTATCTCAATAATCTCCTGAATATATATATACCTGCAAATCAGCAAAAATCAACTAACTATATAAAACGCATCCATGATACCACATATGAAAGCGTACACGGAATAAAAATCCTCGGAGTTGACGTATCTTCTTGGGATTCTTTCGCAGTGTCTATTTTATCTCAGAAATTGGACTCTGATATATTCGATTACCCGCAATGTGCTGTGCTAGAAGATTTTCTCAATTTTATAGAAAACAAGTTTATGACACTGGAAATTTCACGAAACAAACTAGAAACGTCATTCCAGTATCCCCGCAGCCATCCTTATCAACCAAAGGTTATTATAATAACCAAGCGATATCTTCTAAAAATTTTAATCATAAATCGCAACGAAATTATAACAGTCCTAAAAATACCTATATGACAAACCAGGTCAATTCACAAGGTACAAAGTTCAATTACAATAGCTACGAAAGACCATCGCATTTACACGCGCCCTAAGTTATTAAAAATGCAACCAATTGCAAGAAAAAATGCAATCACTAACCTCAACATTTGTTCTATTTGCATTATTATGAAGGTAAAAAATGACTATCTAAAAATTAGATGTAAAGAGTGTAATAAAGATCATATTCTGCATGAATCGTTTATCCCGAAAAACGCAACTCCGGATACATCTCGGTCCGGTTCAAATGCGGCGGTGGTGAGATCTGAGAAGCAAGAAAGTACTTCGAACCACTCTTCTAAATTTTGCTTGCCACAGCTATTGTTAACTTACGGCCGGTTTTAATAATCTACCTATCGATGGATTTGCCTACTAGAGGTAGAATTTTGACATATTTTGTACCTCGGAATAAAGTAAGACCAAGGCGTAACGAAAATCATTTATGCAATTTGTGGAAAAACTAAACTTCAGTCGTGGAAGCTGAATTTAATCTTTTAAAAAGATTATGAAACACTATCAGCAAACAACATAAATCGAATAATCTCAAACTCGCATACCTCCAGAACTCAGAGCAAAATCTCACCTTACATGTGCAAAACATATCTACTATATCATATTACTACCGATTTAATAACCTCGGCGCTTACTGCCAATAAACAGTTGTATAGTTTTTAACGGGTACAAGACTCGTTTCTAGATACGGTGACGGATATCTACAATGAAAAATTGGACTTTTATTTGCTGTCCCCGAAACAGCTAAGATCAGAACTAAGCTCTATATCAGCTCAAATACCTGGAGATTTGGCGATCGCCGTGGACAAATTTCGATTGACGGATCTTCATAGTTTTTTAAAAGTAAATACTAAATATTCTGGCAAAGACTGAATTATAGAAATACGCTTACCCTTGGTCGAAAGAGATCTCTATAAAATATTCAACCCATTGCATCTCAATCATACGCAAATTGAATGACAGCATGATAAACGTAAAAACTATTGCTGAATTTCGGCTATTAATGTGTAAAAGGACTCCTATTTACCTATTTCAGAGACTGAACTACAGTCATGCATGAGGCAGAACACCGAGATCATTTTATGTCATATTAGGAAGCCCATTCATCATATAAAAGACGATCATAGCTTATGTGAAACGATCCCAGCAACAAGAACTTGCAAACTTTCTCTACACCCTGCAAGAATCTCTGGAAGGAGTTACAATCGGACAATGAGTAGAATTACTTTTGTTGTAATGAGTGCCATATTAAACTCCTCTGCGAGAGTCAGGTCGCTAATATTAAGTTAACGGAGGCTGCTCTGTTGCGCGTTGGGGAAGGCTGTATCATAAAAACAGATATTTTTTTAGTCTATTCTAATAGAAAGTTTTCTAGTCACACTACTGGTACTGCCCCAACAATAGATGCTCCAGTAATACCCCTTATTAATCATATTATGAACATCTCTATGCCAACTTTCCCACAAGAGATTGATCCCAATAACTCTGACAACATACGTCAATTTGAGTGTATCAGAACGGGTAATGAAAATTATGATAATCTTTTTGTATTTGGCGCCTTGTTAGCAATTATAATCTACTGTAGGAGAAGATGGCGTCACAGAACGCGACAAGGAATCCCTATTACCCCTAATAGTGGTACAGTCACCGGCGCCTCTTGCTGAGACAGTGATGCCAAATCCCCACACCGTTACAAACAGTGTTGTGAGTAAGGTTTTGTAAAGTACCGATTTATATAATATGTATATATATTTGTCGTCTCATAGAGAGATGCTGAATCAGACACTCGGCTTCACCTTTGATATAGTTTTTCAAGTGTTGTATTTTCTGAGCGTCGGAAAGCGAGGGATTCTTGTAGAAAACTGTCTAGTTAAACAAATCTTTGAAGGACATCCATTGATGATATTTTCCTGTGAACACAGCGATCTAGGATTCTAGGGCATCTTCAAATTCCCAATTCTTTTGCATGGCTAAGTCTATATTGACCACCGGTTGGACGAATGCTTTAAAATTTACGAACTGCTTATGTATCATGACATCAAATTTGCTCGTAGTACCTCTCGATTCTACTCGAGGGCTTTGCAGGTCAATTATATTGACTTGGTCTTGCCGAGTTGGCGGAAGATTTTACTGAACTACTCGCCTAATTACTTCTTCTTGGGCATTACTGATCAAATGTTTTGCTGTCAAGTAAAGCTCCCGGGTACTCTAATATTCAGAGTTTACAAAATATTGATGGTAAAAAGTAGATATTTTTATAGGGCATAATTATATTATGATTATTTTCGAATTTGCTCAAATGACTCTCGAGTAACTCAAGTTTACGCTCACAATAATCAATGGTCTCCTTTTTGAAATTTATGAGAAGTTTCGTCAATGCATCCACAATTTCAGCTTGGCTCAAGTATAGACTTTCCATTTTGCTGCTGCTGAAGGATATATCGGAAAGATCTTACTTAAATTTGCTGCTCTGACGGATGTAGCTGCTCACATCAGTGTGTTGATGCTTATGATTGAGTTGATGTAGGCTCGCTGCTGCTGTATTGCTGTTAGAAGTATTGTAATACAGTACTTGCTGCTGTTATAGTTCACAGATATAGCCACACAGTCACTGCTAAGCAAGTTTGCTAGTCACTCATGTTAAAAGCACAAGCAAAAAAACTCTTTAAGAAAACAATTGACAAAATCACACGCTTAGTCATCGAATCTTAACTCATTAATTTTTTTTTTTTTTTTAAAGACGACATCCGCATTACGGTACGAGCCCTGTGTCGCGGGGGACTTTACAAACGTTCAATTCACAGACACAAAGTACACCCAGACTCGAAACAACAATGTGGTGTCTCGTGTAAGAATCGAACCCACGACCTCTTGCGCAGCAGTCCGATACAATTCCACCGCGAAGCACAAAAGAATATGATTTTATAGATCGATATATATATATAGATAGACCTACCACTAACATTCTAATGGCCCTGATTGACGAGAGAGTAAAACCGCGGTATTTTGGCTCGTCGGTAAAGTTCGCCTGTGTACCACATGAGTCTAACGTTCATGAGGAGGAATTCATAATTCCTTGTAGAATTCTTCAGACGCCAACGCTTGCCTTTCCTCTATCCGGCTTTTAACCCAAACTGTCGGGCATGTTCGATTTTTTTTTCATAATTTCGTGATATGCTATGCCGATCTACCTAAAAAGCTTCATATTTTGACTATCCAGACATGTTACCTTCATTTTTATTCAGATACGATTGTTTGTGTAAAACTAGCGTTCTTGAAAACTGCGGTATAGGGTCGTCCATCGTACGTCGGTCACTTAGCTACATTTTGTGCCTTTTCACACTCATTTTTTTAGCTTCGCCTTTTATCACCAAAATGGAAATAGTTAAAAAAGAATAATATTTGTTCGCTATAACTGGAGCATTTATATATTAATTCTTAAAACTTTAAAAATGTTATGTGATATTAATTAGCAAATTATTTTTTAGGATAAAGCTTAGAATGTTACATAAGTAAAAATTACACTCATGGGATTACATTTTGGAGTTGCGTCGCGTCACAAGCAACTCCAAATTTTAATCCCATGAGTGTAATTTAATTTAATTTGATGACAACAAATATTAAATATAGTGAAACAAATAATTATAGACGTTGATGACTTTGATGACCGATAATATAACATTGTACCCATGTGAGAGAAGTAGCAAACAATGTGTAGGTATCAAGATAAAGAGCTGTGTCGTGCTTGCTCACGAGGAGCGCGTCACGTCGCGTTGGGACTACGAATGGTTGGTAACTCAAACGAGCGAGGCACGCAACTGCGTCCACGGTCAACGGGATTACGACTTTACAGAATTATAATTATTATATAGTATTGTAATAGTAAATGTAAACTACATAAACAAACTGTGCATGAAATCTAAATAACTACGTATAATATAATATATACCTACTCTATCTGTAACAAAAACCAAGTGAGCAAGAGTGACGGCTCCGGCAAAAAACTAGTCCGGTCATAAATACTGTTACATAAAAACTTTTCTTTATTTCAACTTTTTAATTATTTTTAATTTTGGATCGCGTTTATTATTTTTAAAAGTTCTTTCGATTTCATGCCATTTTACATATTTTTTCTTGTTTATCAAATAACAATATGGATTGGGGTGTTAAAGAAAATAGGATTGCGGTGATCGCCTTGCACAAAGTGGGTATGAAGCCGTCGGTCATATTCCAGACACATCAAAAGCTTTGTATCAGCCGTATGTTCGTATATCGCACTATCAACAGATACAACAACACTTCCTCTGTCGAAGACCATAAAAGATGTTAAAGCCAGAATTCTTAGAAATCCCATAAGGAAGAAAAAAATCTTATCGCGAGAAATGAAGATTCCCGTTAGGACTCTGTCGCGTATTATAAAACAAGACCTAAAGCTCGGTGCTTATCGTCCATATACAGGACATGCCCTAAATCAATATTTACAATTAAAGAGAGTGGATCGAAAAACAAAACACCTTCTGTCGCGATACGCAGGTGAAGGGCACAGAAATATCCTCTATACCGATAAAAAAAAAATCACGATTGAAGAGCACTACAATAAGCAAAATGATAAAGTGTACGCTTATAGTTCTAAAGAAGCTGCTCAAGTGGTCGGAAAGGTACAGCGTGGTCACCATTCTGCGTCAGTGATGGTTTGGTGGGGCGTGTCTTATCAAGGCGTCACAAAGCTACATTTTTGTGAAAAAAAAAATTGAAAAAGTGTATCAAGAGCCAGTCTTGGATCGTGTTGTGAAACCTCTTAGCAATACACTTTTTAAAAATGTACCGTGGACATCCCAGCAGGACTCTGCACCTGGTCACAAGGCCCGAACTACCCAAACCTGGCTTGAAATCAATGACTTTATAAGAGCTGAAGACTGGCCGTCATCTAGCCCAGATCTCAACCCATTAGACTACAAATTATGGTCAGTTTTAGAGGACATGGCTTGCTCTAAACGACACGGCGACATTGAGTCTCTTAAAAATCTCTGGAGCAAGCAGTGGCGCAATTTCCCATGGAAACAGTGCGTAAATCCATAGATTCGTGGCCAGACAGATTAAAGGCCTGTATAAAAGCCAAAGGCGGCCATTTTAAATAGAATATTGTTTTTATTTTTTTGCTGAGACTTTAATAAATATGTACATATAAGTTTTAGTAATATTACATTTAAAAAAATGCATTTTCATTTGTAACAGAATTTATGGCCGGAATAGGTATATTTATACATACTAACAGTAGCTCGGTTATACTCGACTATACTACAGGTCAGTTCAAACTTTATGATAGTTTTGCAACTTACGCAACTAGTGTCGAGTTGAATGATTTTTATATTATTATCCACGTCATTATGTCAACGAGTCTACACTCCTGAAAGATTTAGTAACATTTTAGATACTAAATCTTTCAAGCATAGGCACCTGTCCCACCAACGCGAACGGCGAGACGTGATTTTATAGCTAAAGAAACGTACACAGTTATGTAGGGCGCGTTTTTTTTAAATTTTCATTTTAAACAAAAAAAAAAAAGAGATACATGTATAGTTGGTGGCTGACCGTTTACACTGCCGGCGAGCAGTTTACACGAACAGGATCTACAATACATATTTATTGTGCGTTTCTTAAACGATAAAATCGCTACTCACTTCTCGCTCATCGCAATTGATGCGGCAAATGCCTTATTCATAATAAATTAGCAGACGTTCCAACAGCATTTTAATTAGCGTATGTATTTGTTTTTCATTCAAATTTCAAGACAAAACTTTCGCTAGAATGAATAGAGGGGTTCTTTGAAGTCGTATTAAGGAGTACCTGTTTCTCGCGGCTCAGTCAAATATATTTTACAGATTTAATTTTTGAAAATTGCAACCTTTAGTTTAGCCCTTCAAGGGTTATTTTTTTAGGGTTTCGTAGCCAAAATGGCAAAAGGGAACCCTTAAAGTTTCGTTTTCATTCATGATGACGGACATGATATCATTATGTTCGTCCATCCGTCCGCAGCTTAGCTCAGACACTGTACTTTAATACTTACGCCAACAAAGTGGTAAAATAAAAAAAAAAACGAAAATGAAATGATTTTTTTTTAGGGTAGCTCCCTCTACTTACGTGTAAAATGGGGATGCCTTTTATTTTCTCACTTACCCTATCGTGTGGTCATTAGGTCTTTAAAAAATATTTAGGGGTTGTTATATCATTTTTCGTTTAGGGATCTGTTTGCAATTTTTGTTAGAATTAAGTGTGTGATCGGACAGTACACTACGTATGACCCATAGGCCTGCTCGCCATAGGAAGTGCATAAGCCACTACTCTACCCCATCAAAAAATTTCAAGCCTGGCAAAGTTGACCGCTTCTGTTCATCTGAAAAAGTGACCCCCGAAAAACAAAAAATTTGCACGGGTTTGTAATGTGAAGAAAATAAAAGAGTTAACAAACATCGAACAGACCAACTGTAGCACGCATTACGCCTATCCGTCACGAGCCGTGGAATTAAAACATAAGATTATCGTGATCGCTGATGAAAAGGGCAGCCGTCTTTAGCACACCCTGCAGCGCCTGATTAGAGAGCAATTTCAGGTTACATGCTTTTGGAAACTGGGAGCTACTCTTCAAGATATTCTAGTCTCTGAACGTAATCATATTAGGTCATTGAACGGATAGTGATTATGTTGTTGTTATGGGTGGCATGCATGACCGATCACCTATTTTTTTGCGAACTTCAATCGTTCAATATTTGTTCGCCATATAAGGCAAATATTATTAATAACTGTGTTAGGTATTGACTATCAGATCTAGAGTAGGGATTTTTAACAATTTTAACATTTTTAACACATTATGTCTGAAAAAGCTACCCAAACAAAGTTACAGGAGTTGTCAAACACTGGGATGGACGCAACTCCAAATATACCTAATTTTCCTGATAGTGAAAGGAATGAGGAACATAGTGACTATAATATGATTTTTCGTCACTATTTACTTTCCACTAAAATAACTTACTGAGTAAGGCCGACACCCTGTATGTCTCATTAGCACTTGTCGCTGAGAAGCAAAGCATGGATGTACTCTGCGTAACAGAGCATTTCATGAAGTCACGTCAGGAAATTCACTTTGATATTCCAAATTATGACTTAGCGGCATACTATAGCAGAGAAGATACTAAAAGAGGTGGCCCTTGCATTCTAGTAAAATTCGGACATGCGTCGAAGGAGTTGCCTGATATTTCACAAATGTCGGTTAGCGGCATTTTTGAGTGTTGTGCGATCGAACTGGTATTTTATTTTATTTTATTTTATTTGGGGTAACAAACAATTGCGTAATAATAGTTAACAATTACCTTATTTCTAATTAACTTATTTGTCTAATCACGCAACCAGCACCGTTATCCACAAGTAATAACTACAAAGAAATATTCATAGCATAGTGAACTGTAACAAAAATATAAAGGTATGAGGGAGTAAGATGATAGCTAAGTGAAGATTATAAATTTTGCAAAATAACTTGTTTAAATTTTGAAGGTGACAAGTAAAATATATCGATTCCGGCAAAATTATCATTATATGATTTCATAATTCTCCTCAGGGGAGCTCGTTCTCCAGCATTCGTTCTGCTCATCTTCGGAGCAAATAGGTTTTGATTATATGTGTTGCGAATTCTTAGAGATTTACTAGGTATGCTAATATGAATTTGGTTCATTAATTCATTACAATCAAAATTATTATGACAAATCTTATATAGAAAAGTTTGATCCAAGTATAACCGTCTCGCCTTGAGAGTAATAAATTTAAATTTATTTAACAAAGTTTCGTATGAACACCATGTAGAAAAGCACTTATAATTTAAAAAATTTAAAAATTTGCGTTGCACTGACTCTAACTGATCGCTATATTTATTATAAAACGGGTTCCAAACAGGAGTGGCAAATTCGAGTTGCGATCTAATGAGCGCCTTGTACAACAATACATAACTAGCAGGGTTTTTGAATAGTGTACAAGAACGTTTAATAAAACCATAAAGTTGAAAGCCTTTGCTCACGATATGATCAATATGGATATCAAAGTGAAGTTTTGAATCAAAAAACACACCAAGATCCCTTATGTTGGAAAACTTATCTAAGGGAGTATTACAGAGAAAGTATGTGTGCTGCAAGATATTGACATTTTTTGTAAAAGAAATGGATTTACACTTAGACAGGCTTAATTGTAATTTATTTTTAATTCAGTACAAAGACAAACGGTTCAAATCAAGTTGCAGTTTTTCGCAATCTGTGCTAGTATGTATGCCACGAAAAATCTTAAGGTCATCAGCATATAAGAGGAAGCGTGTATTTTGAAAACAGGAATTAATGTCGTTAATGAACAATGTAAACAAGAAGGGGCCTAAAATTGAGCCCTGTGGGACTCCGGATGTAACATAGATCGCTTCCGATGCAAAACCGTTGATTACGACCCTCTGAGATCTGTTTTTAACGTAAGAGGTAAACCATCGTAGCAGATTCCCACGAATACCATTGAATTCAATTTTGCCCAACAGTATTGTGTGATCCACCTTATCGAATGCCTTACAGAAATCGGTATAAACACAATCCACTTGAAGACGATTGTCCATATTTTCAAATAGGTAATTAGAGTACAGTACCAGGTTACTCACCGTAGAACGACCCTGAACAAAGCCGTGTTGTTCAGGGATCACAATTCTATGAAAAACTGGATAAACAGCACCATGTACCAACCGTTCAAGGACCTTCGACAAAGTAGATAACAGGGATATAGGCCGATAATTTGTAACGTCACTTTTAGTGCCTCCTTTATAGACGGGTGTAATATTAGCCGTCTTCCAAATATGTGGTACGACGCCATCCCTTAAACTGCGATTAAATAGGCAAGCCAAAGGAACACATATTGACTCAGCTGTATGCTTAAGGAAGAATGGCGGAATACCATCTGGTCCGGATCCTTTTGTTATATCTAGATTCTTAAGCGTTTTGATTACTGTTACGTTGGTAAAAGTGAGGTCCGATATATTTATATTATAGTCTGAAGTTGAGGTGATATTACTAGTATATGTAGTATTATCACATTTTTCATAAACGGAGCCAAAAAATGACAAAAATAATCTACATATGTCATCAGGTTGACTACATTTTTCGTTTTCAAATGACATAGTACTAGGTATACCCGTTCTATTTTTATGACTATTTATGTATGCCCAGAACAGCTTTATATCCTTTTGCAAACCATTTTCAATTGAACGCAGATACCTATTGAAACAATCAGCTGAGAGTGACTTAAATCTTTTACGATACATTGAAAATTGCTCATAATCTAACAAATTCCGATATTTTTTCCATTTTATCCAAGCTTTCTCTTTGTTTTTAAATACATGTATGAGAGGGCGGGAAAACCATATAGACTATAAATTAACTATTATATGCATATATATATAGAGTACCAAAGCCGAGAAAATTAGGTACATTCTTTAAAAAATTGGAGCACATTTTGACTAAAATAAATAAATATAAGTGTTCTAATATTGTATTGGCAGGTGATTTTAATATTGATGTAATGAAAAATAATAAAATAACATTAGAATTAAAATGTCTATTGCTTAACTTTAACATGATTCTAGCCTTAAACAGGCCAACACGATTAATCAAAACGTGTTTAGATAATATTTCCCACAATTATATAAAAACCTGTACTGCTAAAAGATTGGAATCACACGGCTCAAGTCTTAAAATGCGCAGTGACCTAGCAAATAATAAACAAATAAATTTAAATGCTCCAACTAATGCGATTGAAGATAAAGACATAAATACCACTACTGTTGGAGATACAAAACTTATAGCCGATGCTTTTAATAAAATTACTTTGTGGATAAGGTGTGTAATAACCAAGTGTCAAAAATATAATCGGTCGTAGAGACTCAATATTCCTTTGGCCAAGTGCAAGATATCTATACTAATATTTTAAAGAGGAAAGTTTTGTACGTAACAAGTAAACATAAAAACTAATGGACCGATTTCAAAAAATCTTTCACTGTTGGAAAGCTACCCTATCTACGTGTAACATAGGCTATTTTTATCCCTGTATTCCCACGGGATCGGTAAGAACTCGGGTGAAAACGCGGGTGCAACCGCTAGGCGTCTGCTAGTATTAAATATTAAAAAAAAACAGGTTGCACTTAACATCCGGCAGAAGTGAAAACTTAAACATTAACGTTGTGCATTTTTGAATAGTTTGGAATGGTTAGGGATTTTTTTATCAGTATAAAAGTACTATCATTTGTGTGGTTCAATACAATATTAATCTATTGCACAATCGTACACAAACATGACAATTTAAAAAATGACATTGACAACGACTTGACAATTTTCTCTCAGAAAAAATTACACACACTCGCGCAAGCGCCCTGCGCTCTCCCTCCGTCTTACGAATTTTCGATCAGGGTCACGTGACCCTGTAGGCCTCTTTCTTTAAAACGAAATTCATGAATTTTCGTTTACATGAATTTCTTAAGTTTACGGGGACTATTCTAATCAATTTTCGAGTAAGCCCAAAAACTTCAAACCCATGGAAGATTTTCTGGAACGAGTGGATAAAATAGATATTCCTGGCTCTGTATACTACCACCTCATTTTTGATCGAAACTTCGTTTTCATTGAATTAGAGTAAGCCTCCTGACGCGAGTCAAAGTAAAAAATAACAGTTATCATTACCAATTACTTAGATTAATTCCGCCACGGCTGCGTTTTTCGTCCTCAAACCTGGCGGGCCAAAATCACAAGCGGTTTTAATTAAGGGGTCGTCTATTAACTACGTGATGTTATATAATAAATTTTTGAGAGCCCTCCCCCAACCTGCCTTCCCTCCACTCTGGTGATGCATAGCGAGGTTTTAGACTAAATATCGATCATTACCTATACAGGGTAATTTTTATTATACTAATAACCTCCCGCTCGTAACTTCTTTACATTAATTAATAGTAAGTAAAGATTCTGCGTGACGAATAAAGGCCATTCTTTTCCTATTTTATTATATCAGAATTATTATTTTATATTTAATCATTCGTTAAAGTACTTTGGCTTTATATTTAAGCCTATATAGTTTTAACCTTTGTTGTAAGTAGATATTGTACCCTACACTACTATATTGTACCCACTAAGGCTGATTTTAGTTTATCTCATGTTTCAACTTTTTAATAATATCATTTGCATCAGTCCTTTATCATGGTGTATTAGTGGCAGCACCTTACTGTCATCATCAAGTTTATAAATATTTAAACATTGTAAAATTGACAATTAGAAAAGAGTGGCCACGAGTTTTTATTGCCAGGTTCTTTTCTCCGGCTTTACCTATTGTCTGTGAATTTGGCATTACATGTACATGTAAAGGGTCTTTCAAATAGAGCGGGTCGATATTAATAATCTGTGGCGGCCATTTTGATTTGGCGGCATCTGTCAAATCTGTTTTTTCTTATTCAGTCACTGATGCCAAATCACCATGGCAAGTTACACGGTTGAGCAGCATGTGCAAATGATAAAACTTTATTATCAAAATGAGTGTTCGTTAGTGAAAACGTTGCGCGCATTGCGCCCATTTTACGGCAGACGCGGTGGCCCTTCAAAGTCTACTCTCCAACGATTGGTGACTAAATTCGAGACGACCGGTTCGGTAAACAACCAACCAACACCTTTACGTCAAAGGAACGCCAGATCGGCCGAGAACATCGCCGCTGTACGTGAGAGTGTTCAGGAGACTCCGAAGCAGTCGATTTCTCGCCGTGCACAAGAACTCGGCCTTTCGCAGACTTCAACTTGGAGAATTTTGCGTCGGGACTTGGGTCTGCATCCATACAAGATCCAACTGACCCAGGAGCTCAAAGTTAATGACCATAGACAACGCCGTGTGTTCGCTGAATGGGCGTCGGAACGCTTGGAAGAGGACCCCGATTTTGGCCAAAAAATAATCTTTAGCGACGAGGCACATTTTTGGATGAATGGTTTTGTTAATAAGCAAAATTGCCGTATATGGGATGACCACAACCCACATGAGGTTCACCAGATAGCAATGCATCCACAAAAAGTAACTGTTTGGTGCGGATTTTGGTCTGGCGGCGTCATTGGTCCGTACTTCTTCGAAAACGAAGTTGGCGAGGCCAGCACCGTCAACGGTGAGCGCTACAGATCAATGATAAACAATTTCTTTTGGCTTAAATTGAACAAGGTTCCAGCAAGATGGCGCTACTTGCCACACAGCGAACGACACAATCGACATTCTGCATGAACGGTTTGCGGGTAGGGTTATCTCTCGCAGAGGTGACGTGAATTGGCCACCAAGATCGTGTGATTTGACTCCGCTAGACTTTTTCTTGTGGGGTTTTCTGAAGTCGCAGGTCTATGCCAATAAACCACATTCGACCGTTGCCCTGAAAGCCAACATAACGCAGGCCATCGCTCAGATTCAGCCGGATCTATGCAGCAGAGTCATTAAAAATTGGACCTCTCGGATTTGTGCCACCATGCGAAGCCGCGGCGGACATTTGAACGATGTCATATTTCATGCATAATGGCATAAACGGGCCTTTCAAATAAAAAATAAATTTCGTTAATATCTCACACACATCTAGTTTTATTCAATTTTAACATCGACCCGTCTTTGTTGAAAGACCCTTTAGAATCCCGACGTATCACACGTGTTGTTTTGCATCTTAAGTGAATAAATTTAAAAAAATATAATTTCACCAAATAACCTAATAATAATAACTTAATAATAATCTCTTGGGACAGCTCACACAACGCCATCTGATTCCAAACTAAGCAAAGCTTGTTTTATTGAAACCAGACAACTGATAAACATACTTATAATAATATATTCTAAATACATACATATTATAGATAAATAACACCGAGACACAGAATAAACCATCGTGCTCATCACACAAAGTTTTATCCTGGGTGGGGATCGAACTCACGACCTCCGGCGTAGCAGTCAGGGCCACTGACCACTAATCCAACTTAGTAATATCAGATATAAAAAAAACCCTTAACTATCTAAGTGCCACCTGTTTTTGTAGTAGTCCAATGGTGGTTATGTTACTAGAGTAAAATCGTTGTTTATTATAAAGTTTAGGCCCTAAGCCTGACGAAATTAACATTTTTTTTCCGTGTCTCACAGACGTGTGGTAGTTGGTGGTGTGATAAAAGTAGGTGGTGGGGGGTTAAGGGTAAATTTATGGTTATATTTTTCAAACTGATATTCCAAAGTGATTTAGTGTGATGTAAAGAAGCCACGAGCGGGAGGATATTAGTACTTTTATTAAAAATCAGCCTGTATAACCATAGTCCAGATCCCTTTTGGTTCCAGTGGGACACTTTTTTTCTCATTAGAACCAAACATTCTACTGAGAAAAGAACTAGGTAAATCAAGTTCTACTGATAACGTGTTAATACTTTTTTCATTATCTGTATACGATTAACAATAAGAAAAACAAATTTTTCGGGTAATATAGATGCCGCTGATCGCGTATCTAAGACAAGTATATAAGAAACAATGTAATCCCAATAAGGTCGAAAATGCATGCATGTGTTTTTCATAATTAGTATACATAGTATAGATTAGTAGTCGTAGACTAATCTCCATATTTGGTAACCGGTGGAGGGGGTACAATTGATATTCAATAAATTAATAATAATTGAATAGTTATTTTAGTTCTTACCGCCATCCAGGCTTACGTGATTTATGAACGTGGCGGATTTCGCAAACCGCGCGTTTTCCGCCGGGTCAGCGGAAGAAACAAAAAGTCGGGCGGTCAAATTATAATACAAAATTTACACGGATCTGCCTTCAAAACCCTAATATTATGTACAAAATATGTCGGAGTTTCAAACAAACTTCTATAATAGTTTACCTTTTTAGATAAAAAAATATATCTTAGTGGATGCTTACAGGATTAAAAGCGTTAGTTAATTTTAAGTTAGTAACGGTTTAGGTTCTGCGATGATGAATCAGTCAGGACAAGTAGTTATATAAATTACGTAATTATGTTTGATTATGTTTAATTGGTAATTTTATAGTTAAAAAATAAATCAATATCATTACTAATAAGTGCACGATTAGTAACACATCCGGGTGGTCACAAAGTTTGAACAGACGTAGTAGCAGTGGGGCAGTGGGGCAGTGGGGCAGTAGTGGCAGTACGGATAATAGAGCGCGACACTCTCGCTCAGTGGAGCACTCGGCAAGCAAGCGCGCCGGCGCCGCACAGGCAACACGTCACACGTCACGTGTCGCGTGTTGCCTCTGCGGCACGTTCATCGGCGCGGGTCGGGACCGACCCTTCGCAGCTTCTATTATATCTTCTAGTTAAAACATACATAATACACATTCATTATTATACTTGTATTTATAACTATTTAATTTAAATTGGAATTTAACCATAATATTAAGTAGATACGAAAATAATATAGGTACACTGTCTATCCGAAATGCTTCGTATACTTACAACGTGAACCCTATCGCTATACACCTGAGCGAGCGGACAAACAAACAGAAAATGCTATTTAAACATGTACATAATATATACAAGATAAACGCGGCGGGCGGCGGGCGGCGGGCGTACCAGCGAGCGTCACCGCCGCCCGCCGCACTATTTATACATTAAATAAATGAATATGTTAAAATATAATATTGAATATAACGTAGGTACTATATGTATAATATTAATTGTGATCGAGATGAGCAGATCGCAAGATCCACATTATCAGCAGGCGAGGCGCGACCCTTCGTACCGGCTGCACTGACCGGCAAGTGGCACTGTTACGTCACGTACGTACCTACCAATTACCAACTGAGGCAACGCTAGTCGCTACAACTACACAACTAATATCATCGGAATATACTAAAACCATAATAGGCTCTGTCGTCCCGATGCATGATGATTCATACTACAGTGGAAACTAGTGGTCCTCATTTACGAAATTAAAAAAAATACTTGGCAGGTGCATGTCGGGCCACGCACAATGTAGGGTTCCGTAGTCCCCCCAGCCACAGAGCTTGAGAAGTGGGTTTTCTGTTGTTTTTGTTTCATAAGTACGTCATACCTACTTATTAACTATTTTCAACGGGATATAAACGAAAATTTTGTTACTTCTCATTAGATCAGCTATTAAACTTGTAAAGCCTACTTAGCTGTTATAGTTTTTCTTTTAATTTTACTATATATACTACTACCCGGATTTTTTTCGCATACCCAACATCAACTATTTAGCTGGCAGGGGAGGGAAGGACACTTTAAAAAAAAAATCACTTTACAGCTTAATTTTGAGCTTTTTGCTGTAGAGATTTTAAAAGAGCTATCTAATGATACCCCACACGGTAGGATAGATGTATAAAAAATCACATCCTCATTTTATATTTAAGGTCTTCCTAATCTCACCCTCAAAAAAATGTTTTTCAATATTTTATTATGTCGGCGTCAGTAATGTGTATCCATGCAAAATTACTGACGGACGGACGGGCGGACGAATTTGGCGAAACTATAAGGGTTCCGTTTTGCCATTTTGGCTACGAAACCCTAAACATTCCTGTGATTTTTTAATTTATATTATCGAGTTTTAGGAGTCGCTAGGGCAGGTCAAAGTTTTAAAAATCCTACTACGACCTTAAAAGACAAAAATAATATTTTTTATTCAAATGTAGTTAATGTTTTTGCACGACACGTAAAAAGTAGCTGCGATTTCCCCTAGATGTGTCCTCCACAACTACTACTACTTTACGTACACAACGTTTGCGACTCGTTCACGATACCAACGTAGTGGTCGCAAGCAATAAGTTGCGGCACAGGGATAAGGGTGTATCGTCATGTTTCTTTACGTGTTGTGCAATAATAAACACTACATTTGAATAAAATATTTATTTTTTAAGTATTGGATTTCAAAAAGGAAACGTAGCAACCCTGAAAACTCAATGAAAAAAAAAAACACAGGTTCGTTTTGAAGGCGCTTGTTACAACTTGTATGAGTTGTTGTTGATGGTATGTAACGTCATATTTGTGTGCAAGTCTTGCCTAATGGAATAGCGCCTTTAGGGTATAGAACCAAATGAAGGGGTGAAGCGCCTCATTATGATGCAGATATATACGAACATCCACAATTGCGGAACTTACGCATACGTATTAGCGGATGCGTGCCGTAAAAAATCCACAACATTCCTGCTCAGTATGTGTTACGACTGTTAAATTTGAGCATTTTTGTTACACGCTGTCTGTACATAGTTAAAGAATGCATTGATCTACACACAAGTTGGTCTAGCGAAGGCGCGGCTGGTACGAGAGGTCGCGCTGCTCCCATCTTTTGTCGGTATTTTGAATGGTTGGATATCATTAAAATGTTATATCATCTTAGTGTCAAGGGTGTGGGACATTGAATCTTGTTCGGACTTTTTAGCGGCAAACTATAAAATTGTAAAGTTATGGTCGGAGACACAGGTTCGCGGTGGTGTGGGTGTGGGGTGTGGGTGTGCGGTGTGGGTGTGCGGTGTGGGTGTGCGGTGTGGGTGTGCGCGACTGACCGTTGAGCGCTGCGAGCGCGTCCTCGGCGGCGGCGTGCTCGTCGGCCGCGTACTGCGACTCGCGGAACGAGCTGCACGACGACAGCAGGCTGCACACGCCACATGCGAACAACACAACGTGGCGTCAGTTATATACACGTTAGACCACGCTTACCGCACTCCATTATAATACAATACCATTATTTTTATAAATCGCAACTTTTCTCTTATAAAAATAAACTCAATCTGTGAAGCAAATTTTGTTTGTTATCGACAGTAACTTAAAAACAATAAATAGAGAATATTTTTATTACGTCAGTGTGTGTAATGTTTATTTTAATGTATTCAATGCATTTATTATATTTAATACACATTATTGAAAAAAAATAACTTTCGATACTTCCTACAAATGAACTTGTACAAAGTAATGCGTGTGCGTTAGACGTCAGTTTGCATAGTGTAAGCACGCACCTGGTGCGCTTGGGCGGCGTGGGCGCCTGCTTGCCGCGCCGGTTGGTGGAGCGCCGCATCTGCACCGCGCCGCCCTTCTTCAGCGACATCTGCGGCGTGCCCCCCACGCCGCCCACGCCGGCGCCCTCCTGCAGCTGCTTCTCCACCTCTGTCGAACAACATACCGCAACATAACACCACTACGCGCCACCACGTACTTACTAACACCCCTACTAACATACTAATATAAACAAAAGACAATTGAGGGACTGCGCATATTACGGGGTTACTAACAAAAAGTCCTTAAATGGAGATACAATTCTGTTATAATTTGTGATTGCTAAAATATATGTTGCTGCTAATATTAATATAAACCTAAGAACAATACAGCACAAGCTAACGACAGTCTAGCAACAGACACCAACCTGGGTATGGCACAGGCAACAGACGAAAGTACGAATCTTATATAATCTTCGATATGTAAGACGCCGACGGTAGATGTAAAAAAATAAACTTGCTACTCAATAAAGCAACAAAATAATTACAAAAGAAAGTAAACACCTGCCGTTTGAATTTATTTGAATTGCTCTATGACGTATTTTGTTACGTAGAGTGTGCCATTGTATGGATAACAATGCAAATCAACCAAAGTTAAGTAATTTAAGCAAATCTTTAACGAGTTTAGCATTCAATCGAGGGCCGTTATATCGAGTTTACATGTTAGGTACACAATGTATAAAGTAGAAGCAGATCTAGACACTCCGCCCCCAATATATCGTTATTCTATCCCAAGAATTCGTCTCTACCTACAATCTGATGTCAATGTCCAAGATCCCAATCGTGCCAGACTATTTTATTTTGTAACAGATAAAATGTGGGGCTTCGGTGTATTTTTTTTTAATAAAAAAAACTATTTTACATAAACACCCTAAGTAACATATATAAGAATCAAGCATCTGGTTTTAATACCATTACATGTTGACATTCTGAAGATGCAATAATTAAATAAAAAACTAGTTCCTGTCATTTTTCAATTATTTTTCAAGCAAGCAAAATGAACGCATGTGACGAAAAGATTCGAGATATTTTAAAGTTTTATTACAAAAAAAGTAAAATTGCGACGAACGCCGCGAATAAAATATGTGCGTTTGACGGACCTAATGCGTTACCAATACTAGTAGCACAACTGTGGTTCAAGCGCTTCAATTTTTGTGTGAAGGATGAGGCCCGCTCTGGACGCCCTGTCACGGATAAAATCAGTGCCATCTTTGAAAAAGTGGAGCAAGACCGACATATTAGTAGTTACGATATTGCTGAAGAACTGAACGTTGATCACAAAAAAGTTTTACGTCATTTAAAAGACAGGGTACAAAAAAAATCTTGATATTTGGGTACCGCATGATCTCACTGAAAGAAACTTAATGCGACGTGTTTCCATTTGCGATTCTTCGTTGGAACGTAACAATACCGATCCATTTACAGTTAAAAAAAAAACATTGAGAAAAACCGGCCGGAGCTGGTAAACAGGAAGGGCGTGGTGTTCCAGCATGACAACGCCAGACCGCACTCATCTATAACCACTCAGCAAAAATTGAGCGAGCTTGGCTGGGATGTGTTCCGTAAAACCCTGATCTTGCTCCATCAGATTTCCACCTGTTTCGGTCACTTGTCAACTCTTTAGCAAGCAGTTAACCTCAAAACAACACTGAAAACTACCTGTCAGATTTTTTTGATCTAAAATCTCAATTTTTTTACAGCAATGGTATCATAGCTCTACCCACAAGATGACAACAAATTATCGATCAAAACGAAACATACACATATTATAAATAAATAAAAAAAATACCTACAAAAAATGTTTTCATTGTATGAAAAATACGAAAATACTTTTGTCCCGACCTTATATAAACCCTACCCGAAGCCCCACATTTCATCTGTCAGAAAATAAATAGGTTTGGCACGACTACATTCTTGGATCGCTTTTATTTATTTTTAAAACATAGATCCTTATCGTACGTTTTTGTTTGCTACACGCTAGACGCTGTTAAAGTTTGTATTTTAAAAACACACAATATACACCCAAACTCAACGCAACAACTTGTTACAATAGACACAATAGAGTCCCGAACCAAACCCACAACTTATAGCAGTTGAGGGTGAGTATATGAGTGTAAGTGAGGCAATAAAAGGTGTGTGACCCTCAGTGATGGAGTTGTCCTGAAACATGTGCTCGAGCGCGTGGTGTATATCGCGGAAGGTGGGCCGGTCGGCGGCGCTCCACTGCCAGCAGCCGCGCATCAGCTCGTACACGGCGCCCGGGCAGCCCGGCGGACACTCCATGCGGTGCCCCTGCAACAACGCCCACATTACTACCACTACCTACTACTATTATAACTATATTTACTACATTATTAGCTATAAAACAAAACCTTCACACACAACTTTGTTTCTACACTGTAACTTGAAGACTTAACCAGCCAAGAAAGACGGCCAGATATCAAACCGACCCGGCTACTTGATTGTTGCGGAATAAGATAATTCAAGCAATACGTAACCAGTACCATTACGTACTTAATAATCAAATTTTATTTTTTTTGTAAAAATTCGTTTTATCACGCCCTCCTCTCCTCCATGTCCTTACACATTCAAGAATAAGCAAACAATGTTGGTGGTTACGTGAATGGTACTTGAATGGTCCTGGGGTGGGGCTAAATGTCATGTGATACAAATAAACCCAACTCATCACTTTCAACAAAAAGCAACTGTGCTTTGATAATATCAATTGTAATAACATTACTGGCCTAACGTTATTAACGGTGACCGGTGACCCCACATAATACTGTTAAAGGGGACGTTCTGAGGGGCTCTAACCTTTCTGGATAGTAAGAATATAAACACTACAGTGGTGCGTAAGGGCCGGCACTGACTGTCGTCGAGGCATGCCAAAAGATTTTATTCCTGATCAAGTTATTTTGAACTCAGACTTGATATTACTTCAATTCGATACAATGCACATTTGCCGAAGGACCGACGAAACGAGTCCTAGAGTGAAGACCGCGACTTTGTAAACGTGAAGTCGCTGGAATGAATTGGCGAAAGTCGGCGGTAGGCGGAGGACCGGATGTTGTGGCGTAAGTTAGGAGAGGCCTATGTCCAGCAGTGGACCGATACAGGCTGATTGAGTGATTAAATATAACGAAGAAATTAACAGGGACAGAAATAGGTTTATGGCTAGAACGCAATATTCTACAAATAAACATAGGAAAAACAACATGTCTACAGTTCTACAAAAGGAAAAAGAACCTCAACGATCTAAGTGTAAAATGTATTAAAAAACGTGTAAACAAATCAGAAAATGTTAATTTCCTTAGGTTGTCTCTAGATAACAAACAAAACGTGAAAATCCCACATTAATAAAATGTGCCTAAAGTTAAATAAATATGTTTAAGCAACATGAATATGTTTAAATACTATATGTCGTATCAAATATAAGGAACGGAATATTGTTATGGGGTAGTTCAGTTCACTTCAATCGCGTGTTCTTAACACAAAAACAATGTGTTAGAGCAATATGTGATCTAGATCAACTGACTTCACGCAAAAATTGCTAACAGCACCGTCCATCTATATATATGAGAGTTGTGCCTTTGTTAAGTCCTACGAAAATTTATATAAAACATTTGGCCACTATTGTATTTTTACCCGACTGCAAGGAAAGGGTTATTGTTTTCGCGCGTATCTTGTATGTATGTATGTATGGAATATTCTTAATTACCTCATATCTCACAAACTACTTAACACGTCTTGACCGCCCAAGTGTTCTTAGTTAGGTGACGTTTGAAAAAAATAAACATGGCGACTGTGAGATGTCAAAATAAAGAGGTGTGAAAACAAAAGTAGTTTCGAATACTGCAATATGGGTATCAAATTGAAGGGCTTTTCTTAAGCATTTCAAAGGCATAAGATGATAATGACTGTAATACTAAAAAAGTTAATTAGCAGTTATTCTTTTTTCAATTCTCAATACTTAACAATAGCTGTGAGAAAAAGTTAGTTGATACATTCTACAACCACTCAAAAGTATTAAATAAAAAAATAAATTTAAAAAATAAAAAAACCCGCCTGCACAAAAAAGATAGAAACAAGATCCCCTACAGAATTATTTACAGTCGGAGGCACTTTGCTAAGTCCATCAAGATTCATTAATGGCTCCAACTGCATGAAATTATATAATTCTGTAGGAGATCTTGTTTCCATCTTTTCTGTGCAGGCGGGATTTTTTATTTACACCCGCTATCCCGATCGTATTTTCCTCCCTAGTATTAACACCAAAACAGGACAAAAGAAATTGTTACCTGATGTCTATAAAAATGAATAACAAGCTACCTGATCAACTCAAGGATTTCCCGTTACATACATTTCGAAAAAAGTTATATGCATGGTTAACAGAAAAGTATTATTATAGCGTACAAGAATACTTGGCTTCTTCTAGGGTACACCTGAATGCAATTGTGATATATTATTTGTATGTTATTTTGTCTTAATTTGTGTATAAATTTATCGATATTTAATTAAAATTTGCATGTACAAAACATTTTATGATACACATGATTTAGGCGCATGTCACACGAAACAACACCACATATAAAATTGTAGATGTCCAAATTTTATTACCACAAGGACTTGATGGCGTTACACCATCAAACTAGAGCAATTGCATATCACATATGTATAAATAAAGAAGAACACGAAATGTGCAATCTCGACCACAATATAGATTATTTTACAGACCAATTTGTTATTACCACAACCGATGCTGCCTCAGATGATAGTAGGTACTAATTCTGATTTTGACTAATAACTTTCTGGATAACGGCACCGCGCACTAAATACCTATATGATAGAGGTGATTACACCTCAATTAATCGTGAAATAAACGCTGTCGATTGGAAGAGTGACTTTTCGTTATACTCAGTTAACGAATCCGTCAACTTATTTAATGAAACAATGATGGACTTGTACAGCAAGTTTATTCCACTTAAATTATGTAAAAAACAAACATATCCGAACCGGTACAACCAATCTTTAATTAGAACAATCAAAGAAAAGTACAAATATTACAAAAAATACAAAATCTATGGAAATAGATCAGACGAAATTACATTTAAACTTCTGCGTGAGAGAGAAAAAATCCTAGAACTAACCTGCTTTATTAACTATTTAAATCTAACGGAGGATTCAATAAAAACCAAACCAAAACATTTTTGGACATTTGTAAAAAATAGATCTTCATCGAATGCCATACCGAGCACTATTAATTTTAATAATGAAATATATGATACGGGTGAATCTATATATAATGCATTTTCCACATATTTTTACTCCACGTTTCTTAAATCTAACAACATTGAAAAAAATTCTCACACGTGTAGCGCATTATTACCTAATTTACCATCTGATATTCATAAGATTTCAATAAAACCCAGTGAAATTACTAGGCTAATTGAAAAGCTAGACGTGTCTTAAAATGCTGGTCCCGATAACATATCACCAAGGTTCCTTGTACGCTGCGCCATTTCTATCGCGGTACCATTAACGCTTCTATATGAAAAATCTCTCTCATCATGCATTGTTCCTCGGATATGGAAGTCAGCATTCGTCACGCCAATGCACAAAAAAGGGTCTAAAATGGATTAACCAATTACCGGCATATTTCCAAGCTTTGCATTGTAGCTAAGATATTTGAACGCATTGTTTACAATCAATTATATTCGGCTCTGAGGATCTTTCTTAGTCTTCTTCAACACGGTTTTATTAAAGGTCGGTCAACCGTCTCTAACCTTGTTCTTCTTAATGAGTACATCTCAGTTGAGATGGATAAAGGTAGTCAGGTTGATGTCGTGTACACGGACTATTCTAAGGCATTTGACCGAATCGATCATAACATCCTACTATCCAAGCTAGGAATACGAGGCGACTTGCTGAGATGGTTTGAGTCTTACATTGGCAATAGGTCCCAAGCAGTTGTACTGAACAATTTTATTTCTACTAGGTGGGCTTATATCCCTAGTGGTGTCCCACAAGGGTCTTTGCTGGGCCCCCAACTTTTTATAGTCTATGTAAACGACATCAGCCTGAGTCTTCAATATTCTAAATTGCTATGTTTTGCTGACGACATGAAGATCTTTCGCTCCATCTCATCTAATGCCGATATGACTGGATTGCAGGACGACTTACAGCGTCTAGAAGATTACTGCAAAATTAATAAACTCGACCTAAGCACTCTTAAATGCTCTGTGGTAAGCTACACTCGAAATCGTAGCATCATACCTACTAGTTATAACCTAGGTGGCGTAAAGCTGCCTAAAACTACTCACATTTGAGATCTTGGAGTTCACCACGACAGCAAATTAATATTTGACCACCATATTACCTCAATTATTACCAAGGCATCTAAATCTCTGGGCTTCATAATGAGAATATTTAAATGTTTTAAACAAATGAAAACTATTAAAATATTGTACTGTACATTCGTTAGAAGCCATCTTGAATATGCTTCTCACATTTGGAACCCGATGTACAATATTTACATAGATCGTATAGAAGCTATACAAAGACGGTCGTAATTTCGATAAAATTTGTAAAACAAGCGCAATTTGTAACAAACGGGTCCAAATACCCGTTTGTTACAAGCGTTGCAGCAGCGAGGCGGAGTCTAAGCCTTGATTTTTTTTGATTAAAATATGTGTGAATAGTATGTACTATTTAAGATTTTCTTTCTTTTTACCGTATGTGAAAGTAACGTCCACAATCATAGCTTCCCTATACAAGTGTTTATAAGTGAAGACCTGTAATTGGCTTTTTGTTTGTATTCCGTCATTTTCTTCCACAAATGTTGTAGCTGTTGGTTTTCCAAATTGAAATAAATAAATAAATAAATCGATCTTCGGAAAATTCTTTTTTTTTTTTGGTTCTTGATCTACATAGTTACTTACACTTCATGGTTATGTACAATTTATCTACAACATACAATAAAAAAAGTTTGAGGCATTTAGAAATATCCTATGGGGTAATGTGACAAATAAAAGGTATGCCTGTTGAAGTTTCCGTCTTTCTATATGAGGTTTTAACATTGTTATTACAATTATATACCCAGTATTAGCAAAAAACGATTTTGATTTTCATATTCGGAGAATAATAAGGGGCTTTTCCTTTGCCCTAGGGCTTCAACACCTCTAAATCCAGCCATGCCATGCCAGCCATGTTAACATTTTAAATTTTAATACTACTAAGATTGTAAAATATGATAGTAGTATATTGAGGTGCTACCTTTTGTTCATACAACTTTCGATGAACGGAACGATGCTTACTATATTTTCATTGAGATGAATTGTGAAATGGACATATACTTCGGGCTACGTACCACGCCGTATGAAACCATGCCGTAAGTCAGCGTCGGCCCTAACACGATGTCACATAACTATTACGATATACGTTAATATAAACATGATGGTGCTATTGAAACCGCCATCATCTCTCGTTTATACAATATAAAATAAAATAAAAACAATAAATCTATCTCAAACAGATGCACAATGTGAATGACGCCATCTCGCAGCGGTAGCGGTGATGGACGTGTCATCCTCTGACACAACAGAAGCCCACGACAATAGACGATCGGGCAGATTCGGATCTCTACCCGAGCCGATTACTCTCCGTAGTGACTGTATAAAACAACTCGACATCCGCGCATATAATATCAGCGTGTACTCATGTCATGTATGTTCCCGTCATCGGTTCCCGTTTGGTAGTTACTTAGTGCCCACCGTGCCCACTGTAGTACACAATGTAACAGATGAACTATTGCGAGAAACCTTGTGGTGGTCCGTTCTGTTATGACTGATATGACTTCACGCTAAGCTCAACATAGCACCCACTCGAAGTGTGTGCTTTTTCATGTTCCGCTCGATAAAAGTTTGCATTCTTTTGGCAAAACTGAGTTCATATTTACTAAGCCGAACACAAAACGTCAAAAGCATGACAGACAGATAACATAGATTAATAGAGCCTTATTAAATACTTTTTTAATATTTCTCACAAGCATAAAATAAACTTTTTTTCTATTGTGTTCAAGATAAAACAAACTTTATAAAATTGATATTAATAATGTAATATTTTAAATATTCATATTGTATTTTATTTTTTTATTTTTATATTGACTTAATGAATATAGTTTTGTTTAATAGAATTTAAATAATTTTAATTGAAATCTACCCGATCCGCACAACTTCGTTTGCGTCAATTTTCCCCGTTTTTACAACATTTTCGTTGCTGCTCCACTCCTATTGGTTTGGTATTTGGTACTGTTGGATAGTCATTGATGAATGGACTACCCAACAGTGAAATAATTTTTCAATTTGAACCAGTAGTTCCTGAGATTATCGCGTTCAACCAAACAAACAAACTGTTCAGTTTATAATATTAATATAGATTTTTTTTTTTTTTGTTATTTCAAATTTTAATTTGACATGCGTTTATAGGCGATTTACTAGTGGAAGTGGCAATTACTATCGACATTAAAGTAAGTTGCGTTGAGGTGTTGCTGAAAATCAGGGTTACACCGCGTGCGTTACATGCGTGTGTGTACTTGTGTTGTGTAGCACTGAGCAACGGCTCTTTTTGTTAAGTAGGTACATTGCAGGACTTTGTGGTACCATCTTAATTTTACATTTTTTATTGTAAGTTCTATTTAAATCTATTACATTATGTTTTATAGTGTACTTTTTTCACTTAACAGTAGTTGACGGTAGTTGGAGCGCAATAGGTAATTAACAAAGTCAACCATAGATGGCAGTCTCAGCGGTTATTTTTCAGTAGTTACTATTGATATAGATGGCGGTACTAACTCCGATATATTATTATCATTTCTTCTGAATACCTTTAAACTTAAATACGCCAAATCATCGCCACCCACAATGTTATCGACAAGTCTCAATAAGAATATGATATTTGAGTAATAGACGTCGACGCGACCAGAAATATTATGCACATAATTCGCCCATGAGAATATAAGAGATGTTGTTACAAATGAAAACCGAAACTAAGTCTCACGCGAGTAAATCAATACAATTTTCTCACAATTAAATGTACAACGTGGGATATGGGCGTACCCAGGGTACATCAATATTTGGGAAGTGTTAGGTGGTACTATTGATTAAACACCGGGCATTCGGAGGGTTGGATAGGGCAATAAAATATAATTTTTCCGAGTAGACTGCGATCTTTCCTTTAAAGAGTATGGGGTAGGTATTTGTGCTGAGATGGATTGTGTGACTTAGGTATGTGGTACACCATAGAGATACCTTCTGAAGCGGTGTAAGTCTACAGTTAAGACATCGGATGGAAACCGAGAGGTCGCGGTAGATTCAGTTGTTATACTACCGACGTAAACCCGCTCCTAAGTGCTCAGCTGGAGGGGGTAACAGGGTGCTAGTAATCTTCAAAAAAGAATACATCTTGATATTTTACTTCTCCTAAAACGTCAGATCGCGTCCCTACGAGGTTATTACCACCATTATTTTATTTATAGTATTTTTGATTGGCGTGTAATGATAATTGGTCGGTAAAAGGCAGGTCGGTTGGGGACGATTCCTGCGCGTTCAGGAGGCAATCACAGTAGTGTGCCGAGCGCGTGTGATCGCTCACCGTACAGGTACGTTGTAGTTATGGTTCGATAGCGATGTTTAGTAAACACAAACCGACTTCTTGTTCGGTTCGTATATCAAATTTAGCAAAAGAATAATATTTAGAATAAGCAGCACTTTCATGTTCGTTTGATTACTTAACAGCGTGGGCCGGTGTCCCCGCCGCACGATTAGCTCACAATAGTGAGCACCCTGTGCGCGCTATCGGCGCAACTCGCAATCAAAACAGAGCGGGCATTGTTTGCGCGGCGAGTATAAACCGAGCGCGCGCCGCTCCGGCCGCACTCCGCCCTCGGCCGCCAGCGCGCCAACATGACCGCCGCCAAGAGCTGCCTCGTCTACCTGCTGCTCGTGTCCGGCGCCGTGTTCGGTAACTCTATATACCGTGTACCTATCCGTTCTGTTCTGTTACAAGACCCGACTATCTCGATTATAATCGGCAATATTGCATGTTGCAGGTAAACACAAAAAGCTAAAGTCAAAGAAATTCGTGTCGCCGATGACTAAGGGTATCCAGTGCTACAACTGCCTGTCGTTCGACCATCCCGGCTGCTGGGACCCCGACCACCCCGACTTCGCCAACATCACGGTGAGTGGCATACTGCGCACCGCACACCGCGTCGCGCATCGGTGTAGGCTGATCCCCTTTATGTATGTTTGTTGTTGCAGGTGCCCAACATCGACTGCTACATCCCGGGCATGGCGTTCCTGTGCATCGTGATCACTTCCGAATCTGCCAAGCTGGGTGAGTACTAGCCGGGTGACTAGCGGGCGGTAGGGGCGGTGGTAAGTAGCGAGCGAGCGGCACGTAACGGTCACATACGTGTTACAGTGGAGTCGGGCCAGGAGATCGGGCCGGTGCGGGCGCGGACGTGCGTGCCCGCCAAGGACTTCACCAAGAAGACGGTCACGTACTCCATGTGCAACAAGCTGAGCAAGGAGCTGTCGGCGTCGGAGATCTTCTCGCGCATCGCGGTCAGCCGGCCCAAGTGCACGCTGTGCAAGAAGCACCTGTGCACGGACAACGCGCACTGCTAGCGCCGCGGCCGGGGCCGCCGCCTCACCTCAACTGTTTAATAAACTACCGACACACTCCGTTCTTTGAAATGCAAAAACGTTAGATATTCGTAATCGGTTGTTTAGAAACTAACACACTTTGTTGTACTAGCCGCGCTCGCGGGAGGCTCGCTTCCTGCGAACTTTGTTTTTTTATATAAACTATAATATATAAATAAAGTTAGAGAAATACACGGTGTGTGGTACCTGCTCGAGCATGTGGTAGACGTCGGCGAGGTCGACGCCGGGGTAGGGCGACATGCCGTAGGTGGCGATCTCCCACAGCAGGATGCCGAAGGCCCAGACGTCAGACTTGGTGCTGAAGGTGTTGTAGGCGAGCCCCTCGGGCGCCGTCCACTTGATGGGGAACTTGGCCCCCGCGTGCGCCGTGTACGTGTCGTCGCGCATCAGCCGCGCCAGCCCGAAGTCCGCCACCTTCACCAGGTGGTTCTCGCCCACCAGGCAGTTGCGCGCCGCCAGGTCCCTGCACGCACACACACGCACATATACAGACTAGAACACATCATCCAGACCAGACCATCTACGTTATCAAATAATAAACGATCATAACACAACGCACAAACAATAGTAGAATGACAGATGCCTACATTCAACTAATAACAATCCCAACACCATTTATTGTGCACGTTGTGTTGTTGCTACATAAATAAACTTTACGATACGAACCTCATCTATGTTTACAAATACTGAACGCCAACAACTCACCACTCTTCATATAACATTCAAGTAACTATATCTGTATTAACTGTACCTATAACTGTATTGGCCGTCGACTACAAACTGTACTAACTCTCTAATAGATTCCCCCGACTTATTGATTAAACTTCAACACTAAACGCAGAAGTCTACAACCGTACCTGACAGTTACGTTCTAAGCACTCGCATAAACAACATGCGATACTATAATTGTATCCTCAGAATGTGTCGTCTCTGTAACGCGCTTCTATCTCGGTACACACGCGGCCTGGAAACGGTTCATTCTTGGATTGTTAGGTTTTAAAGAAATGTTACACAAAATATGTCAATAACTTCAACCCTGAAAATGTAAGTAATTCTAATTAGCTATTTGGGAATGCTGTCTCGAACAAAACTTTGTAAGTTGTTATTTTAAATTGTACTTACTATATTATGTATTGTGTGCCAAATAAAATAAATAAATAATTAATTAATAAAACCAATTCACTCTAATTAATTGTATAAATGAGCAACTCTTTCTTTATTTTTCCATTTGTCATTCCCACTTGATAGAATCTTATTCTTACTAGCGATAAATAAAATATGGTACAATAATACAGCGTGTTATTTAATTTTTGTAAATGTGTCGCAATTGTAATTTTATTATCAAAAACGTCGACCGACAAATGAAATCAGTCCCTTGTTATTTAGGCTTGAGGGCTACAAGAAAGCAGAGGCTGTAATTATCAAAGCGCACGTATGGCCGTATGCCATACGTGTCTTTCGTTTCATAACATATTTGGCGAAAAGATTTCTCTGTAATAATTTTTACATGTTCACAATTTTTTTTTTTAAAGCAATGTCACAACGGTTTTACTAATAAAGTAAATTAATATTTTTGTGTTTTGTTACAGATAAATGATTGTAATTTATGGTTAAAATTAATTAAATTAAATAATTAAATGTTTATTTATTATATTTTATCTCCCAAAGTTAATTTTATTCATATGACCACTTTTCTAACATAAAAACTATTTGGTAAGATTCAAAAAAAATAATACCGTTCGTTTTAAATGGAGCATCTTGATAAACCGTGCGTTTTACATTACAATAACGCACAAGTACGTAATGAGCAAATGTTTTATAAAGGTAGTTTATGTTACGATGTAACTTCTGTGTAAATTGTTGGAAACCTTCCTGTCGTGTGAGCCGCAATATGAACGTAGCGGAGAACCTTAACACCGCAAATCAAAAAATCACTTTACGAGTATATACCTACTCAGCGCCATCTATTGATCTTAGAATTTTTTGGGTTACGCAGGTTTATTTCTAAGACTATTGTGAATATTTTGCAGTACCTAACATTAATTCTAGAAAACATGAGTTACGGGTCAATGAATGTCAGTGCTTTAAAAGTACAACTTGCGCATATTTACTGAATGGTCTCTGTTTTATCTTTCGGAAACTTAAGTCTACAATTTTTCGAATAAAACGGGACTGCGCCATATTGCGGCGTGCTCGATATTATACAGCACGGTTTTAAAGTATTGCACGGCTGTAAAGATTTCAATATAATTTAAACTTTGACAGCCAGGCCTGAGTCAACAGTAGCGCCAACTGAGAAACAACCAGTGAGAAACAACGAGTACAACAAAACGGTACCTACACACAACACATACACCAAAAAACTTTGTGAAAATATAATAATTCGTAATATACGAATATGGGTCCAAGATGACGAAATAATACTCAATGTCTGTACTGATCGATATGTGTTCCAATAGAGTTAAGTTCTAGCCATGTTTTCACAAGTGTTCGAGCTGTTTTGAGCAATACCCCAATAGACTTTTAAGTGACAAGTGAAACTACTACTAATTAACTAAAAAACTAATTTAATATCCCAGATATCTGATATATAAATTATCTGTTACAATTAATATTTATTATATCCAAATATAATCAATCATAAACAGTTATTAATAATCATTTAATCAAATAGTTATTAATATTGCGTTAGCTTGATGACGTAACGTAAGCAAGTCGTAGCGTCAGTAACAGTTAATATAATATAAGCAATTATTCAGACAATATGTTATGCTATTATTGCCAAGTTTGCGCGTAGTCAAAGAATGTCAAATGGCGAAGCCTGGACTTTAAACACTTTGTTTATACAAAGCCGCATGATCCAGCGCGAGACGTACCTGTCGTCTAGTTTCTATTTAAAATGAATTATCGACTGTAATGTAAGCAATTATTTTTTATTAGATGTCTATCTAATGATAAATTAATTAACAAATAAAACTAAATCTTAATAAACTGGAATTAATAGTGCTGACTTAACACAATGCTTATCATAGTGCTAAGGTGTTATTAACGCATCCGAATAAATTAAAAAGTGTCAATCCTGACATGACAACAGTGATAAAGTGATCAATAATACCTAATAAGGGTTTGTTTACAATTATCAATATTTAGACGTAACGCGACGTTGCCGCTCATCGTTGAGGTCAGTGCCTCAATTTTACACATGGTGTTTTATTTTCGACTGACATTTAGATATTTATTTTGTTCGAAATGATTTTTTCAATTTCTTATGAACTATTTTTTTAAATTATGCTATGAACTACATTTAAATAGGTAATTATAGCTGTGTTTCAATTAAATGGCGCTATATAAGCTCCACGTTGTATATTAACGATATATATTGTGAAAATAAATAAGTACCAAATACTGAGTCTTTAGTTATTCGTTTACCTACTGTGTTTTAGATATTTATATTATTATTTATTAAATGATTTAAAATCATATGGGTTAATAGGTACAATAACTCTTCTCGATCTACCTTATATACCGATAAGAGTAAACCGCCACACCGATTACTGATTTATGAAATAAATGTTATTTTTTTTAATAAAATTAGTTAATTTTATCAAAATTTTCAGATTACAGAAACCTATAGGAATATTGTTTGCACTGCTGAGAGTTGAGAGTGATGAATGAATCGTAATTTTAACAATTTCAAATCTATTAGGTATTACAATAATAAAACTTTAATACATTATACAATTTAAAAAAAAAAAGATATTTCCTAAAATTTATGTGTTTATTGCTAAAAAAAGACAGATAACGTTTGTAAAAAAAACAGGCAGCGCCATCTATGAAATCAAATTGTTTAGCAATTACGATGATCAAATAATTAAGTATTGGTGAAACAGTTCTTATATTGTGATCACGGGTTTAACGCTGCGTGGCAACATTGTCTTATTTAATAAATATGCACGATGGCTTTAATGTACTAAAACCATACTGCATATAATAGTAAAATACATCAAGTAGGTATTAACAGAAACTTGACTCGTTTTTAAAGTAGGCGTTGTATTAAAACGAAGCACGAGGAGGAGTACCTATTGGTTTTTAAAAAATCCATCTGACATTCTAAGAGAGAGGGAGAGAGGGAGAGAAGGGATATGATAATGATATAGTCTTGAGGTATTCTTTTCTTTAGTCTCATCACACTTACCAGAATTTCGTCCATAAGATGGTGTGAGAGTATATTGGTATGTAACTGCAATCTATTCTTATTTGTTGAGACATGTTCCTTAATTTCTTTCTTTTCTGTTTTAATACCATGGTCATGGTGAAGTCTTCTATCATCCTCAAAACTTTTGATTGGCACCTTTGTAGTATTTCCAGGTATGAGTTAGCAGGTGTGCCCTACAATTATATACCATATGTCCATATGGGTTTTATAATACAGTTAAATAGCAACAAAAGCTTATTTTCCATTGGCAGTTGTCTGTTCTTATTAATTAGTCAATATATCTTGCGTACTTGTTGTCCCACTCACACTGTACATGCTTTCTCCATGTTAAGCGTCGGTCTAGGTATATTCCAAGAGATTTCGCTTCGTTAGATTGTGGGAGCTGCACACTATTTAATGTAACTGGAGGACAAGTTTGCCGCCTGATAGAAAATGTCACATGTACAGGTTTGTTTTTTTAACTTGAATTCGCAAATATTTCAGCCATGTTACGACTTTGTTTAGACTGTTCAGTAGTTTATAAGAAGCTTGTGTTGGAGTATCAGCAGATGCCATAATAGGTGTGTTTCATCAGAAAATGTTCCCATGATAACACCGTCAAATATTGGTAAGTCAGCAGTTTATAGGAAATACAGAATATGCCCCATTACACTGCCTTGCGGTACTCCAGCTTGGATTACTTTAAGCTCTGTATTTGCTTCTTCTTGACTGACGATAAAGTGGATATCCATTAGATAAGATTTTATTATGGGTAGTGTCTCTGTGGCGCGGTCAGAGTTTGTGCGACTGCTACGCAAGAAGTCGTGGGTTCGATTCTCACACGAGACACCACTTTGTTTGATCCACAAATTATTGTTCCGACTCTGGGTGTACTTTGTGTCCGTGACTTGTATGTTTGTAAAGTCCCCCGCGACACAGGGCTTGTACCCTAATTGGGGGTAGTCTTTTTAAAAAAAATATATATATATGCATTGTATATATATATATATATATATATATATTATACAGAAGTCCATTATGCCAGACTGTCGAATGCCTGGGATATGTCTAGATAGGAAATTCTTTCTGTTCGAATGTTTTGGCAATACTACCTATTTATTATAATTTTTGCCACTTTCCATTGCGTGGGTGCATATTCTTTTTGTAGAATTGCATTGTATAATTGTGTTAGGTAAGTTCCCTCCTCTAGTAGATCATTCAGGATAGTTGCAGTGATTAGATCGTAGCCTGGGACTTTCCCTAAATTCAGTATTTTGATTGCAGATTTGATTTCTGCTTTGCTGATTTTTTAAATATGCTAGTCGGTGGATTTATTTCGAGTATTTTCCGACTATTTCAGTCTTTACGGGGCCAGTGACAGACCAATAGTGGTGCATTTTTCAAATTTGAATTTCCGTCCCTCATTTTGCACATTCTAATTATTATTTTTTTCAATTAATGAAAAACTAAATAAGGAAATAACTGTTTATGCATATTGATTGAACAACATAGATTCAAGGGAAAACAAGTAAACGGGAATGCCCATTAGCAGAATCGCATGTATTTAAGTTGTGCCACAAGTTGATTAAACGTATAATTCTTGTTTCTAATTATAACATTTGTATATAATGATATGGAGTCTCACATTTGCCGGATTAATAAAACGAAAATATTAGTCTTTCAATTTATTTATTTAGTATTTTTTCGTATGAAGTTATTTTTAACGATGGCAACACTATTACAAAAGTAATATCGATTAGGATTATTAACGATTATTATTATATAATTATTAGAAAGTCATAGAATCGCTAAATATATTATGGTTCTTGTAATTATATTATAATTATAAATACTTTAATAATTGTTGCACCGTTTGAATGTAAGGAACGATAATATTCATACACCATACTTTATTTAAAAAACGAAAACTTTCTTTGATACCTTTAGATTGAACCGGCTCGATTAAAAATAAGAACATAGTAATGAATTTTAATCAAAAAATCGATTTGTATAGGATATGACAAAAGTTATGGCAACACTGAAATGTAATGTCATGTCACTTGTTTGTCTGTGCATAATGCTTGTTTGACGCCGGTGCATTATGAAAATAGTTTAAAGTATTAATAACAAATAGCTTTTGTTATTTCTCGTGTTGTGTATGATATTGTGGTTACATTACGTAAGTTTGAGATAGAGACTCCATATACTTAGTAACAATCAGAAATATTTTGTGAGACAGAGACTCGTACCAATATTGTGACAATTGTGAAGTGTTTGTGAGATAGAGATTCGGATTATATATCACTGCAAAGCCGAATTCATAGCCATAAACTAGTGTTACACATAATGTGTAATACATAATTAATACGCAATATCATAGTTATGTCCTATTTTCAAAAAAAAAATTGTATATAAATATTTCGATTTTCGAAGTTCATCCACCCATATCAATTAAACCCGGCAAATTAGGTAAATCATTGTTTCTGAAAGTATATATTAATGTCTACATAAATCCCCTTCGGCCATGTACGAAACTAAGTTTCGAAACTAGTTTCTAAATAAGAATAATATTTCTTCTTTCGAAATTGGTTTCGGTAAAAGAAAAATCATTCTGAATTAGAAAATGGTTTCGATAAAAGAATATTATTTCGTCTTTCGAAACTTTCAAGTCATACATAATCTAATATAAATAAATTACTGTCCACTAACACATTATAAAACCTTTTTAATTGAAATGACATAATTATATTGTCAGTATCCTCAATGACATACGTCAAGCGCTGATAAAGTACAGAAGTGCAACGAAGCAATTTAAATAGCATTCATTTAATTGATATTGTGCATTGCAGTATAAAATATATAATGAATAAAACAAAAATTGAGTTCATAAACACCCAGACTCGGAACAACAATTTGTGGATCACACAAAGTGGTGTCCCGTGTGGGAATCGAACCCACGACCTCTTGCGTAGCAGTCGGACACACTCCCACCACGCCACAGAGGCAGTCAGTCATAAATACTAAAAGAGGAGGGGTAGCATCTCTATATGAAGGGCGGAAGTACCATAGAAAGAAAATTTACAAAAACGGCAACACATTTTATTATTGCGAAAAAGAACATTTGGGATGCAAAGGTAACTTTACTATTAATTCTAAGAATGAAATTATAAAACAAAACCAACACGAGAATCACTGTAAAGGGGATATTGTAAAAACAGGATATCTTAAAAACATGGATAATTTAAAACAAAAAGCTAGTACTAATTTTGTCTCAATAAAAAAACAATATGACGATATGAAGACTGATCTGGAAAATATGGGACATAGTTTTATTAGTCAATTGCCAAGTTTTAGTAATATTAAAAGTGGACTATACAATGAACGCAACAAAGTACTAGGTGTGACAAAACAGAGATTTACACTACCTAGCGAAGTAGTTGTTCCCGGAAAATTTGAAAAATTGATCTTAGCTGATTTCATTGATGACGGCAATCGCATGTTAGTATTTTGCACAGCAAATGCAAGACAAAAAATCACAAATTATAAACACTTCTACTGTGACGGAACCTTTAAGTCTTGCCCACGATGTTTCAAGCAGCTATATTCTATACATGGCTTTGATGAAAAAACTCTATCATTAACTCCTTTAATTTTTGCCTTTCTCGAAAACAAAAAAAAGGTAACTTACAAAATATTATTCCGATTAATAAAATCACAAATTCCGTCATTTGAACCCCAGAAGATTACTTTGGATTTTGAGAAAGCAGCAATGCTAGGAATCAGTGATGTATTTCCAATGATCGAAATAAAGTTATGCTACTTCCATTTTAACAGGGCATTATTCCGAAAGGCAAAGAAACTGAACTTAAATTCAAGTATCAAAAAGAGACACGTAGCTCGTTGTGCAGGCTTAGCCCGTTTGCCCCAACAGTTTATTACTAAAGGATATAAGTATGTAATGAATAAAAGTCCAAATGGCATAGAAGTACAAAAATTTAATAAATATTTTAAGGCAATGGTTTGAGCAAAACAATTTTCAGAAAGTTTGCAACTGCAGCGAGGAAGAAATAAGAACAACGAACCACTTGGAGGGGTGGCATTCAAAACTAAACAGATTCATTGCGCGTACGAATCCTACATTAGCTCAAGTCTTGGATGTCTTGAAAAATGAAACCGGTGTTGCCAAAACAAAAACCAAAAAGAACAAAAATTACATGGAGATAGACGAAGAAATCAAATTAGCAATCCAACAGCTTAAAAAAAAAAAATTACGGTTGGCCATTGCCTCGAAATTATTGCACCTTTTTCATTACATTATTAAACATTGTCTATTTAACTTTTGAATTAAATATAAACATTAAATTTTTGTTTTTATTTATTTAAAACGTTATGCACAAAAGTACAAAGGCGGACTTAATGCCAGAAGGCATTCTCTACCAGTGTACCTTGGGGTGGTGTAGAGAAAAAAAAGTAGGTGGTAGGAAAGTAAGTCTTACTTCTTGTACATACATTTTATATTAGATTATGTATGATTTGAAAGTTTCGAACGACGAAATAATATTCTTTTATCGGAACCATTTTCTAATTCAGAATGATTTTTCTTTTACCGAAACCAATTTCGAAAGAAGAAATATTATTCTTATTTAGAAACTAGTTTCGAAACTTAGTTTCGTACATGGCCGAAGGGCATAAATCAGTAGTTTTCATCTTGGCACAACAAAATTTGTAGCGATACTAAATTTCATAGTCACTTGAACATTAGCCTTTAAACAATATGCATATTCCCTATTAACGCCGGAAGTTGAAACTTTAAAAGCACTTACATCGGATGAGAAAGTTCGTCTTTCATAGAAAAAAGTAGTTAGTCCAGCAGCAGCAGATTATGGACCGATTATAATATTTATAGATTTTACACATAATATGCGAGTATATTAACTAAGCTATAAACCATTCAGTATCTGAATGATAGTGAAAACACCATCAAAATCCGTTGCGTACAGGGACAGACAGCGGGCACCGACTTTGTTTTTACTACCAATGTAAACATCAAATAACTATGCGGTTAAATATTATGATAAAACCCGCACAGATGCTTGTGGTAAAACTTGTCATACTTGCACTGTCGTCGCTCACCGGATCAACCCGGCACCCGACCAGCGCCGTCTATATGTAATTCGATTCGAACTTAGTACAAAACGAGAGTTGGTAGGGGGAGGTCAATGAATTTAAAAATAAATTTATTGAATAAGAAGACAGAACCTCGTACTGTTTATTGAATAAAAAGACAGAACCTCGTACTGTGTATTTACGCGAATCACGTAAATACACAGTACGAGGTCAGTAACTATATAATTCTATCCTATACAGCAACGGTAACATGCTTCATTTCGGCTTGTCGATCTATATTACTACACTAGCTGTGCCCGCGACTTCATTCGCGTGAAAGTCGGGTTTAAATTAAGGTAGTTTATGTTACGAAATAACTTATGTGTAAATATGTTGGAAACAGTCCTCTCGGGTGAGCCGCGATATGATTCAGCGGAGAATCATCATATAGTCATCTGTTGATAGCTTCAACACCCAAAAGCTTTGTGAAAATAAATAGGTACCAAATACAGACTCTTTAGGTATTCGTTTACTGTGTTTTTCTTTCATTAATGTGTGTTATTTGAGTCTCTTTTCTTTTTGTCTATTGTTATTTTTATTATTTTACTGTTTTATTTATTGCTTTTTTTATCTTCTGCATGACATTTCCTGTTAAATTATAATAATGTCTATACAAGTGTCTTCTGTATACTAAATTAAAAAATAATCTATTATTAAAAATTATTTTGTTCTATTCTATTAATTTATATAGTTATTTGGTGTGCGGCTTAAGAAGTGGGTTTTCTGTTGTTTTTGTTTCATTCTTTCAACGTTATACCTACTTAATACCTAATAATTTTCAATAGAATTTGTACTAAAATTATGGTACTTCCCATTTGATCAGATGTTTATCGTAAACTTGTAAAGTCTAAGTACTTACAGTACTCCCAAATTAATAATGCACATGCAGATCTTCGCTAATTGTCGTATTCCCGGAAACACTCGAATCATGGAATCGTAAGAGCCCTAAACAAGGCATTTGCATTTTGCACCTTGTTTAAAAGAGATAGGAGTCAATATCATGTGTGCACAATCGAAAACAAATCGGGCGTTCGGCAGCTGTCGCCGGTCAGCGAAATGTCTGTCAGTCGTCTTTATATATTGGTAGTGACTGCACGTGTTCTCTATTTGTGGAAATATATAGAGCTGCTATTACACACCCTTCTTGGTAAATATAATTTCAACATTAATTAGCTTATTCAGATTTAAATAGTATATTTTGAAAAAAGGAAAATAAATAACATATTTCACGTTTTTTTAATATTAAAAAAATAAAATACCTACATTAAATACATATTAAGTACTAGAAAAACATTTAAAAAATGAGATTTATTTAAATTAAATAAATAGATAAACATGCATAAAAAATATATACCTAACTCTGCCCATGGCATTTTCTTTCAGACGAATTCTTCCAAAATGGATAAATTTAAACGTGGAAAACCGCTTAATTCACAAGCACGGCAAATGGTATTTAATGTGTACCTTTATTTCTTAAATGAAGCCAATGTTTTCAACAGAGACCATGATGGTTATTTTAAAAAAATTCAAGACCGTGTTACAAAAGCTACAGGAATTTCGCGACGAACTTTGAGTAATATCTTAAACGAAAAAAAACATAATCAATCAAAGAAATTTTCTACACCGAAAAAAGGAAGACCTAAAAGTAGATTTCGGCTGGTACTTGATGATTTCGACTACTGTGTTATTCGTAATATGATATACAATTTTCAATTGACGCTGAAAGAACTCCCAACTGTAAATAATTTAAGAATAAAGTTGATCGAAGCTATTAATTTCAAAGGCTGTGCCGAGACTTTAAGGTTGATCTTGAAAGACATGGGGTTTAGGTTTCTGAAAACTGATAATAACAGACAATTACTTATGGAAAAACATGATATACGCCTAAAAAGGATCAAATATCTCAGAGAAATACAACAGCTGAGGAGTTCTGGTAGAAACATAGTATTTATGGACGAGTCGTATGTGCACACATCACATACTAAGGGTAAAACTTGGCAAGATAGCAACAAAAAAGGTATCAAACAACCCATTTCCAAAGGAGAGCGAATAATTATTGTACACGCAGGCAATGAAAAAGGCTTCGTCCCAGGGGCTCTAATGTTACATAAATGTGTCGACTCAGAAGGTGACTATCATAAAGAAATAAACGCGGAACGTTATCAAACTTGGCTACGCAATCAATTGATTCCCAACTTGCCTCCTAATAGTGTGTTGGTAATAGACAACGCCCCATATCATAATAAGCTGTCTGTGAAACCACCAAACTCAAACACATCTAAACCACAAATGACAGCTTGGTTACAACAACACAACATTCCGCATGACCCAAAGAAACTGAAACCCGATTTGTATAAAATTATACAAAGATACAAAGAAAATTACACAGAATTTGCCATTGACCGTATAATGGAGGAACATGGGCATAAAATTATACGATTGCCACCATATCATCCCGATTTTAACCCTATTGAAAATATTTGGTCCCAAATAAAGCAACACGTGGCCAAGAGAAATATTGCAATGACTGTGACGTCAGTTAAAGATGCTATATTAGAAAAAATCAATAAAATAGGACCAGAAGAATGGAAAAAAGTTTCTGATCATGCGGTTCAATGCGAAGATGAATATAGAAAATTTGAGCCAAGAATCGATAGTTATTCCGATAAACTGATTATTTACACAGGTGATAGCAGTGAGGAAAGTGTAAATGAACAAGAGCATAATGAAACTTCTGATGAATCTGCGATGTCGGGAATAGAGGTCTTCCTCGATTCTGATTAATTTTTTTATAATTGTATTATTTTTCTGGAATGATTAGTGCTGTAAACAAATTTGAACTGAGATTTTGATTATATTTTATGTAAACCTCTATTTGAAAACGTTTTTTTCTCCTTCTAATAAAACCTTATGTTATTTAAACCTTTTCCTCCATAATTACACCAACTTCGGTAAGACACTTGAAAACTAATCACTCCAACAATGATTGTAGCGTTTTCGCTATTTACTTACATGGAATTATCGAATCAAATTTCGTTACAGGTAAATCAAATCTGTTTTAGCACAAAACACATAATATATAAAATTAGGCATAGAGAAATTGCTCTTAACCACTCTATATAAATATCGTCTTTCGACGCTCGGGTAATACGACCGTTGCCGAACAATGACGAAGATTTCCGAAGATTTCTATGCGCATTATTACTTTTGGAGTACTGTAACTGTGATAGTTTTCCTTATAATTTTGCTACCGTGAATTTTTTCACATACCCAACATCAACCATTTAGTTGGCAGGGGAACACTTGACTCTAACAAAAATGTTCACTATAAAGCCTAATATTACACAAAGGAATCCTTAAATCTAAAAATAGTCTTCACAAACCCTAAACGCTTTTTGAAAGACCTATCTAATGATACCCCACACGATGATGTAGGTGAGAAAAAAATCACATCCCCACTTTACATATAAGAGAGTACCTCTCTTATATGTTACAATGATGCAAGTAAGAAAAAAAGACATGGACTCCCCCTCCCCCAGACTCTGCGTTGACAGACAATGACCCCCCACCCCCCTCCTCCCGTCACCCGAACTACTCACACTTGGCCGATGAGTCATTAATTATCACCTGGGTGATGCGTGGTCAAACAAACGGACAGACCGACAAACATTTCTAAAAATGATAGCAATATGTTTCTTTTTAATACTATTTCAAAACTTCTTTTACTAAGTATAGAACATTATTGAATACAACGCCATCTACTTTCAAAACCAGAAGTTTCTTCTAATACTTAATGTTTTTTTATTAATTTAAGCAATTTCATTAAATAAATAGGAGAATGTTGCCACTCAGCAAGAAACGAATCCGTCATCGCAAGCACCTATACCCTAATAAATGTTTTCACAAATAAGGAATTGTTTGATCACGGTGACCAATTTGATTTCATAGATGGCGCTTTATGTTTTTTTTTTACGTGTGTAATGTCTTTTTTTGAGCACGAACAAATCAATTCTAGAAAATATCGAATACTTGTTAAATTGTAATGTAATATTGTTTTTCATTTCTACTACGATTAATTCATTACTCTCAGCAGTGCATGCAATACCTATAAATATCTTACATATGTGCATATTTCATTTGATTTAAATATATAAAAAAATATTAACAAAAGCAAATAAGTTACCTATGGTCGAAAAAATAACTATAACATTGAGAAAAATATTAAAAAAGGACAAAGACAATTTTAAAAAAATACAAAAAGAACATAATCAGATATCAGATTCGAGCCTGAGACTTCGTCGTCAAAGACCGCTAGCATAGCTTCGAGGCTATACTGTTCGCTACATACCACGTCAAAATAACTGTTCTTAGGAAACTTAAAAATGTTGTGTATAGCTCCTTATAGTTTTAGCGTGAAGTTATGTATTCCATGGGTTTCCAATTAAAGATAATGTCTAATTGTGGAAAAAAATGTGATAAACCATTATGGTGCGACAAAAAATACGTTGCTACTCGTTCCCCATAGACGTTAGCGTAATGATTCATAGTGTAAATAATGTCCTAGGTATAGTATTTACTATAAAACTGTAAATTTTCATAAAGATCCGTCAAGTAGTTACTGTTTTATAACGAAAAATAGTTACAGACATTATCCCTTACTGCTTAGCTCCTATGGAATAAAGCGTGATAATTTATAGCCTAAATGTTAATCCTCATCTATTAGATTGCACGTGCAAAATTTCAACCGAATGTGTCCGGTAGTTTTTGCGTGATACGTGTTCAAACAAAAGGACAGACAGACATTTCTAAAAATGCAGCAAGGGTTTAAATACTCTTTTCGAACATTTCCTAATATTTTTTTTCACTAAATTCGGCCATGTACAGACACGTGAAATTTACAATTTTATTTTATGTATAGATAAAGATAGATATCATGATTCAGTATTCACGCTAGATGGCTTATTATTAGCGTATTTCATGTATAACTTTGGTGTTTATTTACCGATTTCTATGATTCTTTTTTATGGAATAGTTAATTATGTTAACTTTTTTAATTAGGGATGACTGAGAGTGTTATAAACGTAAGAGTAGACAAATATAATCAGAAAGCTTCGAACTGCTAATCTATCGGGAGTTACACGTGATATTGTGAGTCAACCATAAAAGATAGACATAAATATGCTGTCGTGGGATATTTTTTATATAATTTTAAGGAGAACATTTCCGTCATACGTGATTTCTGTGTAGCTTTAACCATTAAGGTTGCACACGCGACGGAAGCTTAAAAAATGGAGTAACTTCTCCCGTTTTCCTAACATTTCCCTTCACTGCTCTGCTCCTATTGATTGTAGCGTGATGAAAAGTATACTATAACCAACTCAGGAGTATGAAAAATAATTGTACCAAGTTTCGTTAAAATCCGTCGAGTAGTTTTTGTTTCTATAACGGTTATACAGACAGACAGACAGACAGACAAAAATTTTACTGATTGCATTTTTGGCATCAGTATCGATCCCTAATCACCCCCTGATAGTTATTTTGGAAATATATTGCATGTACAGAATTGACCTCTCTACAGATTTATTATAAGTATAGATAGAAGAAGATGTAATTACGTTCTGTCTCGTTCACTCATTTCTTTCATAATTTTGATTCGTGAGAATTCAGACCATAAATATGCCGATGCAACTGCAGCATAATGAAGGACATTTTATACGATTTACTCGTAGATCGGAAATGTTCGTACAACTTCGTGAATATTCGGATAGAGTAGATAAAGGGCAAAGGCAAGGACGTAACGTAGTTGACACAATTTAACCAAATCAATTGAATGTTCGAATTTGGAATTTAATATTGAAATGTTTTATAAACAGCCTACACTGCAAACGAGCGTTTTGCTTTATCTGTGTGATCTGTTTTTCGGACATCATATTTGTTTTGTTTGAAAGTTGCGCGTATTCTTTTGCATTCTTTTAAAAAGTATTTTTTTGTGAAATAAAGTTCTATTTAAAGTGCAAGTTAGTATTAGATAGTGGTTTTGTAGTGTTGTGTTGTATCGTGCAATAGGTACGTATTCATTTGAGTTAAGTAGTTAAGCACCTTAATTTGTAGTTGTTAATTTCGAATAACGAAAATATGACCGCGTGGGTACATAATTATTGATTGCTGCTAATCTCCTTAGTACCTATTAATATCAATCGAATGAGTTATCAACAGCCTATTCTGCAAACATCGTATTGTAGGTACGATATATTTTTTAGATTTCATATTTTTTTTCACAGAATTTGTTTCGCAGTTGGTTGAATGACACATGGATTGTGTGCATAGTGTTCTACTTAGCCTAATAGATGGCGTTGCTTGATTTGAATACGAGATATGGTTTCGGTACTGCAAGAATATTTACGTATTTTAATGATATTATGGTATGTAGTGGTTTTCTAAAGAACCAAGTGAACAATTAGATTTTTTTCCAATCAATTGTATCGAGATCCCTTGCAATAATTGACTCTGCGCTACTGGTACCTACTTAGTTTTGTAAAGAACCACAAAAAAACGTACCATAGCATGTGATGCTATGTTTGATAATCTATAGAATAGCAATAAAATATAGACAATTAATAAATTTAAGCTAGTTTTTATACCATTCCTATACATATTATATATATTTTGCCGTGTGGTGCCGGCTTAAGAATAGTACCACCCCATCTCTTCCCGTGGGTGTTGTCAAGGCGACTAAGGGATTTCACTCCGGAGGACGGGCAGCAGCGTCCTCTGCGTACTTAAAGCCTTACTGCGATCACCAACCCGCTCGCCAAGCGTGGAGATTATGGCAATTACCCCCAGGATCTACATACTAGTAGGTTCTACTGGGGAGACCCGTGCCCAGCAGTGGGCCATCATATGGGTTGATATGTATGTATGTATGTATACATATTACAATTAAATATAAAAGAGTGTTACGAATATAGTTTAATTACGAAAGTAATCGATAATAACAATTCCTTTCGAAAAAGTGCACAACAAATATGTGCAGCCTCATCACTAGCCTAGTTACCGCCCGCGCACCCCGCAGTTTTGTCCCTAAAAAGCGCATCTGCGCAGTCTTTTGCGACTTACTTCAGTCCGGCCTAGTTACGTTGATCGTACTTTATTTGTTGTGCTTATAATTAGATCATTCGAGGTAAATTAGGTAATAGTCATTATAGTTATTTAGGTAATTATTGATGTTTGATTCATGTGAGAGACTCCGGCGGATTTACTTCGGTTACTTTCCTATCTCCCCTTATTATGTGTGTCTCGTCATGGGTTATCTTCTTATATTAAACTTTTTAGATATTTCTCACAAAATATTCTAAGTGCTCGTGTTGAGAGTAAACATTTAAGTAACGAAACTAGTATATACTCCGTCTTAGCAAGAAAAAGATGAACTTGATGACTGATTGACTCTGGCGAACTGTAAGGTTTAAACCTAACTAAGAACATGCTCAGGAATGAGACTTATACAGAGCAAAAAACCGTTTCCAAATCTTCGAGAAATAAAAAAAAATCGTTTAGGAGAAATATGAGTATTGTAGCGCCCCCTGACGATTTAGAAGATTAAAACTTAGCTAAGTTCATGCCCGGGAATAATGGCCCGGCTACACACTCCGTCATACCTGCACAAAGCAGTCTGCGCGCGTGTGGACGGCAAGACGGTATCTCGCTCAGACACGCTAAGCGCGACATGATGAAGACTAGACTGCGCAGTTTCGGTTTGACACTGACGCTGACGCTGACGTTTAGACAGGTCAGTATTCACGAGCTTGTATAGCACGTGTGGTGTATTAAGTTCCTAAAAGCTAAATCACTGAAATACGCTAATGTGCGACGGTTGCAGTGAGGGGTCTATAAACGTGCTACCACACAGCAGTTATATAACGTTATAAAACATTGTGTGGCACGGTAACATTTTATAAGTGTGAACTTTTGCTACAGCATGTTTGAAATGTTATCTATACTAATATAATAAAGAGGAAAGATGGGATTATTTCATCGTTTTTATCCCTGTATTCCCACGGGAACGGGAAATACGCGGGTGAAACCGCGAGGCGTCCGCTAGTATGTTAGAAACGCAGCCCCACTGGTGCAATTCGTTGTATAACTTCGTATAAGTTACACTAACAGTTTGGTAGTGCATATTGGTTTGGCTTTTATTTTTTGTTGTTATTTATTGTTATTAAAATATACTTTTTGCGTGACAGAGTAGGTACAGTCAGTCGGTTGCACTGAACAATAGTTGGAAGAAGTTTTTATCTCCCGATGCAATGTCCATGAGAATTTCACTTGATACTTCACCATCATGTTGATGTGAAACAATGTGTACGGTGATGACATGGTACTCGTACATTACAGCGTGTAATGGATGTGAAGAGTCAGGTTCATTGTGATAAATCATTATAATGTAATCCAATTACAACCCGTGATACATTTATTATTGAGTAGTTTCGCTGGTCATCTTACAATCTCCCGGCTAACAGAAGGCAAGTAACCAAACAAAATCCGTTGAGGGAAAGCCCCTTCTCTCGTCAACGGACTTTCTTCGGTTAGATATTTCGACATTTTTAGAGATTAGAACTAATATATAATTCGTTTTATAACTATTTATTATACGGGAATTAACGCGCATTGTTTACCTTAAAATTGCTTGACGTTTGTACATTGGCCAAACAAAGCGAACTATAGCGGAAAGGCTAAAAGAACACATCGCAGCAGTGAAAAACCGGCAAACGAACAAATCGGCAATTGCAGAACACATACTGCAATCGAACACCAATCACTGGATTGAGTTTCATCGTCCACAAACCCTCTCCACAGACCGCCATTTTTATTCACGAATTGTGCGTGAAGCGATTGAAATCAAAAAACATAAAACTTTCAATCGGGAAGAGGGCTTCAAACCAACCTTGACGTGGAATCCAGTGATTCGTAAAACACAACCTCGTATTAGTTCGCAGTCGGTTAACATGGACACAATCAGTGTAGTGTGCAGTGACCCTAACTTTTCGAGAAATAAAAAAGTGAGGCTAGATGAAGATTCATCGGCCTGACGGAGCCTTAACATCGCTGCGACAGTCCGCTTGTGACCACGGCCGGTGCAACCTGGTCGAATCGTCAAGCAATTTTAAGGTAAACAATGCGCGTTAATTCCCGTATAATAAATAGTTATAATCATGCAACGCAAAAGTTTAAATGTTAGTAATTCGTTTTATATTAGAAAAAGAAAGATGACCGTTGAATGACATGCTAATGTTGTCCAACACACGTCAGTTACTTATTTGTTTTTTTTATATATTAAAGTTTATTTTAATCCTCATTCAATAATAATAATCATAAATTTATAAAAAAAAAACAGTTAAATGCAAGTTAAGCCAGCTCAGCGAGGGTAACATACATAGTTTTTAATGCTTTAAACTACAATTTAATGGTTTTCAGTTGTGTTTTATGTTTTGGAAAATATCATGATTCTAAATTAATAGTGTCCTTTATGTTTTGATCCACCTTATTGGCACGTGAGTTCGATAGGCAACCAATTTGTGATTGATCAATGTAGACAATATCTATGATATAATGTTTGTTAAGAGATGAGGGTATACCTATATTTGTTAGACCGGACCGCGACTCGTTCGTACCTGTGTATGAAAGAGCGGCTCTCGAGGTAGCTCATGCCCGAGGCGATCTGCGTGGCCATGTACATGAGCACGACGGCGCCGGGCACGCAGTCGCGGCTGCCGGAGCGCAGGTAGTCCAGCAGGTTGCCGCGCGACATGAACTCCGTGATGATGTAGAAGGGCGGCTCGCGCGTGCACACGCCCAGCAGCTGCACCAGGTTGGGGTGCCGCATCTCCTTCATAATCGCCGCCTCCTCCAGGAAGTCCTTCAGCGCCATCGTGTCGTCCTTCAGCGTCTTCACCGCCACCTGCGCACCACGCCACACAAACACCACTTAAACTACTACATTTATTCATGTTAATTCAACATTTTAAATAAACATTTTCAAGTTATTTTATCATTGTCATTTTGTAGTAGTTTTTATGTTTTATTTGGCACCAACTTCAACATGTTTATTTATTTTTTGTTGTTCCATATTATTTTATCCTTATATTTAATTTTAAAGTAGGTTATTTTTTTTTGTAAAATAGCCTAATGTCAACTGCTCAAATTCTTTTACAAAATATTGTTTTTACCGATGCAAGGCCGGCAAGCTCTATTACATGGTGAAATATTAGAGTGACGAGCAACCAAGTGCTAAGCAATGGTAATAGAATCTCAAACTGTGAAATATTGAATAGTTCCGCATCATCAGTTCCACTTCACCAATTGATACTTTTTGAAACTAAATGCACGAATCACTATGAAATATATCTAATTCACTATAGATGTGCCTTTATCATTTGAAGAGTTCCCTCGTTGTTTCTTTTAAAAAGAAAAATATATTTCCAAGTAGGTCCAGCCGTCTTTACGTGATCAGGTAACAGGCACACAAAAAAAATTGTCTGTAAAGTCGGTTTACGGACGATCATTTTACGTAATAACGTCATAAGAAAACATTGATGACATATTTTGCCATTAGTGTTGCTTAGCAACCTGTCAATAAGGTGAGCGGTGACGTCACACTTTTTCGTACATGCACCCGGTCATCAATTTATAAAACAAATTGAGAACCTCCCTTTTTGAAGTCGGTTGAAAACTAATTTGATCGGAATAGTTGTTATGTTTATTAGACACAAATCATCAACCTTAGCTCATATGAGTGAAAGGTAAAGCAACACAAAGTATACTAACGGTGATGTTGCCCCGCTTCCAGGCGGCCTCGTAGACGTCGCCGTACTGTCCGCCGCCCAGCTTGTGCTTCATGACGATGTCGGTGCGGTCGATCTCCCAGTGGTCGGGCGGCGCCAGCGGGAACACGGTGGGCTTGTTGCGCTTGGGCGCGGGGTACAGCAGCTGCGTGATCAGCCCGTCGCCCACCACCGAGTGGTGGTGCACCAGCTCCGCCAGCGTGCCGAACTTGGACTCGGACGTCACGTACACCTACAACACATTACACACCACCTTTACTTGCGAGCGTCAAACGAAACACACGTTTATTGTTATCGCTGATAGTATCTGCATCATTTTGTTTTCATACTACCAATAATTATAATTTATTAACCCTTAATTGGTCGCGTGTGGTGCATCTCATTCTAACGCACGATACCAAGCTCATAACTTTTTAAATTTGAATATAGCGCTCTGATCTTCTAGGTAGATTCATAAGCACGGATAACGTTCATAATTCTATCACGAGCGGTGATTTAAAGCGTACGTTTGGGATCATAACGGCCCGGCTACACACTACGTCATACCTGCGAGCATGCAGTGCGCAGATAAGAGTGCACGTGTGGATGTTAAGAGTGCATTGTGCAGTTTATCGAACGTCCATTAAGTGCCGTCCATACGTCTACAATATCTGCATAGAGCATTAGTTCTCTGCAGAAGCTCAGACTATAAACCTGTCATCAGAACAGTCTAAATCCTGTAGTGTGTGGTGTAAGGGTTGGCTTCTTAAAAGAAACTCATTCTCTCACATAAATTTATTAAATGAGTCGAAATTTACCCCAAAAGATTGGCACAATTATTTGAGGATGAATGAAGAGATTTGCTTACACCTCCTGTTTTTAGTTACACCGCTAATACAAAAAAAATCAATACTGTGATGAGAGAAGCAATAAGTCCTCATGAAAGATTGTCTGCAACTTTGAAGTTTTTAGCTAAAGTGCGGTCGTACAAATGCATCACGTTTCCTACGTCGATATCAAAACAGGCTCTTCAGGCAACTTGTGATGCTTTGTGCAAAGTTCTACAGAAAGATTACATAAAGGTAAGTTTTGCAATGTATAAAAATATTACCTAGATATAATAATATCTAAATAGTTCGCACTGTCAACTCTCTGTAAGGTAGGACAGGTGCAGGAAGTCTGATCGCGTTTGCACAGATGAGCCATAATAGTGTAAGAAATTGGAGGCAGTAAATTTTTTCTGTAGGCGAAAGCCACATATTTTGTTTTGGAAACATTTAGGGTCAACACATTGTTTGTTTTGAAGAGCTGACCCAGTTAAAACTAACCTGAGCATTGTAGGAAACCTCCTAATAAAATGGTAAAGATTTTTTCAAAGAGGTAAAACTCGCTACAAAAGCTTTTCTTCAATTTAGCGAAACAAATTCTTCACTGTCTCATCTAGGAAACTACGTATTAAAAAACATTTTTGTTGATGTTGATCCTATGAAGAAAACACAATTGTGATCATATATCGTTTTTATTAATTAAATCATAAGAATGAGTCAAATAATCTTAATAATAAAATACAATAGTCGATCAACACCAAAACTATTTATAAATGAAGCAGCCGTAGAGAATTGTGAGTCTGTGCATGTGTGGCTGAGTAAGGACAGTTTGAACGTTTAGTTGGTGCGGACGATGCTTGAATGTGCGGATGAGTGGAAAAGGTTTCAGCGTATAGTTGATTAGATGATACGGTGTATGGTTGAGTGGAGACGATTTGAACGTATGGTTGATTAGATAAGGCTTGAATGTGTGACTGAGTGGAAAAGGTTTGATTAGGTGATGCTTGAATGAGTTGGTTGGAATGGCTTAGTGGAAAAAAAATGTGTTAATAAAGTCGCTTATTTTGACAGTATGTGAGATGGTTAAATCACCCATTTCGACTAAGAACAATGTCCCATTTAAAAAAATTAGGGGAGTCCATGGTTACGGAGGTACCCCGCCGTGGCGGTGGGCCGGTCTAAACAACCGCCAACTTAGTCCAGTCATTTTAGTAAGTTCACCTCGGAATTCGAGATACCCAGCTGTGTGTCTGTAAATACTTGTATATTGACACCCTAAAAGTTGTCTCAAAACCTACATACGGTAGGGTGTACGCAACTATTAAATTTCAAGGTCAAAGGTCACAAAAATCGGTTTAATGCGCTTTTTTTGTAAATATCTCATTTCCTATGGGGTTTTTGCTATTTTTATTTACTATCAATATTGTAGAATACAAAATTATTTACAAATTTTGTCAAAAAAAAAAAATATACGGTGAACCGTTTTCGAGATAGCGGGCGGAGAGCGCGCGGTCACCGCATCACTTCAGGTAAACCGATGCCTCCGGTCGAAAACGCGCCATATACAGTTGATGAACTATCGATAAATTATAAATATTTGTCAATTTTTATTAACTATTATATTATATTTTTATAATTTTTTTCCTAACCTATCCACTTTTTATTCAGTATTAATTTATTTAACAACACTTACCTGCCCATGTAATTGCAGAATTGTTAATGAAAATATAGGAATTATATTTAAATTTTAACCTAATTAATATTAATAACTTCTTACATGATGAAAAAAAAAACAAATAAATTATATTAATCTTTTTATTAAAAAATATCATTCAATACTTTTATTTTTATTAAAAGTAAAAACATGGAATAAAGGGTACAAAAACAACAATTTATAATTTTAATCGTCTTCCTACTCTTCTTCGTCGTCTTCCGGCTGCTGGTAAATTTCAAACTGGTCTTCATTATCGTCTTCAACGACATTTGTCTCAAGTTCTTCCATGGTTTCGGGGTCAAAGGTTCCATCTTCGTTAATATCGCTCTGATATGGTAGAGCATTGAGACAAGCTTGCCCATTACATTGGCCACAAGCTAAAGAGCATTGCAAGCCCGCTTTCCTGCATCCGCATCGCGAACCACAACCACTCTTGCAGTTGCAGAAAATTGTTGGTGGAATATTTGAAAGCTGCACAGGTTTATTAAGTTTTGTAGACTTGACGTAATGCATATAACGAAGACGATCGAGACTTTTCACAGATTTCGGAGCATTATAGACTGCCAATAAGGTTTGAGTTCCACTCTCTAATAATCTCTGGGCCGAACAATTTTCTTCCTCAAATGCTGCAGCTAGTTCATCCAAATTTGTCAGTTTCTCAAAAACTTTTAAAAATGATATGTAGTTGATGAACTATGATGATATCGATAGTTCATCAACTATATATGGCGCGTTTTCAACCGGAGGCATCGTCAACCGATGCCTCCGGTCGAAAACGCGAAGCGTCGAAAACCTGAAGTGATACTGTGACCGCGCGCTCTCCGCCCGCTATCTCGAAAACGGTTCACCGTATAATTTTTTTTTTGACAAAATTTGTAGAGAATTGTGTATTCTACAATATTGATAATAAATACAAATAGCAAAAAACCCATAGGAAATGAGATATTTACAAAAAAAGCGCAAAAAAACAATTTTTGTGACATTTGACCTTAAAATTTAATAGTTACGTAACCCTACCATATGTAGGTTTTGAGACAACTTTTAGGGTGTCAATATACAAGTATTTACAGACTTACAGCTGGGTATCTCGAATTCCGAGATTCTTACCTAATTTAAGCTTAAATGACTGGACTAACTTTGATGACGTTCGCATAGAAAGTCGAACTATTCTTATCGTATCATTATTGATAAACAATGAAACGTTAAGCAAAGGATTTAATGAATGTTCAATTATTCAATTTTTTTTGCAATAATGCTGTGCTGTTTTGGTAGGTCTTGTAATTTCATGCATACACTTCGTTCAAATACTTCAAAACGATTTTCCGGAATTCTCGGACGTTTGCTCATTCATACTTCCCAAGTGCCTCTTAATACGCATTATTCGTGGATTTTGAAAAATTTGGTCGTAGCGTGCCTCTTTCAGAATCAGAATCTCATGTTGGTGTGTTTCTTTCGACATTAGATCGACCTAGTGATAGTGTGTTTCTTCGACATTAGATCGGCCTAGTGTTAGTGTGTTTCTTTCGACATCAGATCGGCCTGGTGTTGGTGTATCTCTTTCGACATCAGATCGGCCTAGTGTTGGTGTATCTCTTTCGACATCAGATCGGCCTAGTGTTGGTGTATCTCTTTCGACATCAGATCGGCCTAGTGTTGGTATATCTCTTTCGACATCAGATCAGCCTGGTGTTGGTGTATCTCTTTCGACATCAGATCGGCCTGGTGTTGGTGTATCTCTTTCGACATCAGATCGGCCTAGTGTTGGTGTATCTCTTTCGACATCATATCGGCCTAGTGTTGATGTATCTCTTTCGACATCAGATCAGCCTGGTGTTGGTGTATCTCTTTCGACATCAGATCAGCCTGGTGTTGGTGTATCTCTTTCGACATCAGATCGGCCTGGTGTTGGTGTATCTCTTTCGACATCAGATCGGCCTAGTGTTGGTATATCTCTTTCGACATCAGATCAGCCTGGTGTTGGTGTATCTCTTTCGACATCAGATCGGCCTGGTGTTGGTGTATCTCTTTCGACATCAGATCGGCCTATCTCTTTCGACATCAGATCGGCCTAGTGTTGATGTATCTCTTTCGACATCAGATCAGCCTGGTGTTGGTGTATCTCTTTCGACATCAGATCGGCCAGGTGTTGGTGTATCTCTTTCGACATCAGATCGGCCTGGTGTTGGTGTATCTCTTTCGACATCAGATTAGTCTGGTGTTGGTGTATCTCTTTCGATATCAGATCAGCCTGGTGTTTTTGTATCTCTTTCGACATCAGATCGGCCTGGTGTTAGTGTATCTCCTTCGACATCAGATCGGCCTGGTGTTGGTGTATCTCCTTCGACATCCGATCGGCCTGGTGTTGGTGTATCTCCTTCGACATCAGATCGGCCTGCAGTTTTTGTATCTATTTCGACATCAGATCGGCCTGGTGTTGGTGTATCTCCTTCGACATCAGATCGGCCTGGTGTTTTTGTATCTCTTTCGACATCAGATCGGCCTGGTATTGATGTATCTTTCTAGAAATTAGATCGGTTTGGGGGTTGGTGGATCTTGTTCGACGTTAGAATCGTTGTATTGCGATGAGAAGCATTCCTGTAAAAAAATAATACATTGTTTGGCATTCTTTTAGTCAATAGGCAAGGCAATAGTCAATAAATTATTCATTTTATAGGTTAATAAATTAACACTTGAATATATAGTAGGCCTTTGCAGACCCTTTATTTGTTTTTGTTCTGGCTGTACCTTTGTCTTCTTCTTGTGTGCATTAAAGAATATTGTTTAAACCATGACAAAAGCTTAAAGGGTTTTGTCATGGTTTGGTTTGTTTCAGGTACCACAAACAGAAGGTGAATGGAAATCAATAGCAAGGGAATTCCATGAACGATGGAACTTCTTTCACGTTAAAATCGTGCCTCCACCTAACCACAGTATAAATAATGTATACAGTATGGAAACTACGTACAAATGTTCGAAACAGCACACCCACACAGACGCGCACATCTACGAAAGAAAGAAGGAAGAACGAAGAAAGAAAGAAAGAAAGAATTTTATTTTATTATATTTTAAACTTCCAGCTAATCTTGAAAGGTAAGAATTATTTATTCTTTTAATCGATATGGTAACATAGTCTGTGTTATCGATCAAAAATATTCGTGAATCCATACTAATATTATAAATGTGAAAGTAACTCTGTCTGTCTGTTGCTTTTTCACACTTACCTAAACCACTAAATTAGATGAAATTTACCACCATTTAGATGAAATTTGGTATGAAGATAGTTTAAGACCAGGGAAAGGACATTGATAAAAACAGTCCGATGTGGGAGTCCATAAATTACGTGAGGTGATTGAGTTGATTTTGGGGAATTTTGGACCCCCTCCCTCTCTCTGGTGAGATATTGTGAGAGAAGGATATAGGACAGCTTTTATCGCGATAAGGGGGCGTTCATAAATTACGCGAGGTGATTTTGGCGAATTTTGGAACCCCTCCCTCCCTCTGGTGAGATTTGGCTTGACCCCCTCCCTAACCTCACGTAGATTTCACATTTGACTCAACACTGGTGAAGTGTGAGTAGCAGTGAATGCCAAAATCGGTGAACAATTATGAAAAAAGATTTTTTACTTAATGTAATTCAGTTATAATAATTTCTTGGGAAAAAAAATACGTGATATATGCCGACGCCCCTCTCCTCCTCCACGTGAGAATTGCTGAGATAAGGCTCAACGCCCCCCCCCCCTCCCCTAAACATCTCACGTAATTAATGGACATCCCCTAACCGAAATCTACGTGGTGGACCGCGGGTGACAACTTGTTTATTTATAAAACCAAGATGGCGGCTTCTAATATTTTCAAATATTTTGTCTTGTAGTTTTTGTGATGCAAATCCAAGATGGCGGCCGCAAAAAAATCATAATTTTTTGTTTTATGGTTTTCGAGGGCGCTAATGCCGATAGATAAGTCAAAATGTAAATCCAAGTTAGCGGCTGAAGAACCTATTTTATTTGATAACTATTTATTTGATAGATTATATACTAGATAGAGCTATAAAACCAATTAAACAATAAAATATTATAACTAGGTACACTGCTACTACAAACTTGAAAAGTGACAGACAACCCTAGCGCTCTAATGGAGCGTAGGTATTCATTTTAACAATTAGGCTAATTTCCATACTTTTTATATATTTGTACTCTGATCTAACAGTGGTTCTTATTATTTCAGTTACATTATGGCAATTGTTGATGTAAAATACAAATTCTTGCTGTTTGATTTTGGTACAAATGGCAGAGTATCAGATGGAGGTTTTTGAATACAAAGATTTACGAAAAGTTGGAAAATAATGATTTAAGCATTCCTAAAGAAGATACATTGATTAATAGTTCACCAACGCTGCCGCATGTTTTTGTAGCTGACGACGCGTTTCATCTTAACCATTTGGACAAAATTAATAGGATTGTAGAAAGAACATCACGAGCTCGCCGCATAGTTGAAAACGCATTTGGCATACTAGCAGCGAGGTTTAGAATTTCCAGAACACAAATTAATGTCATCCAAAAACATAGAGTCAGTTGTTAGAGGAACTAGTGTTTGAAAAATATTTATTAGAAAAAAAAATGCAAAAGTGTGTCTGTCTGTTACTTCACGTAAACATACACACACGACACTCGAAAAATACCTAGTCCGGCCCTAAATACTGTTACATAAAAACTTTTTCTTTTTAACTTTTTAATTACTTTGAATTTGGAACACGATTTCGCGCCATTTCACAATTTTTTTCGTGTTCATTATCAAATTACAATATGAAATAGGACTGCGGTGATCACTTTGCACAAAGTGTCAAAAGTCATATTCCAGACACTTCAAAAGCTTAGTATCAGCCGTATGTTCGTATATCGTACTATCAACAGATACAACAACACTTCCTCTGAGAAGAAATCCCATTAGGAGGCAAAAAATCTTATCGCGAGAAATGAAGGTTTGGTGGGGCGTGTCTTATCAAGGCGTCACAAAGCTACATTTTTGTGAAAAAGGAGTGAAAACTTCAGCCAAAGTGTATCAGGAGCCAGTCTTGGATCGTAATGTGAAACCTCTCAGCAACACACTTTTTAAAAATGTACTTTGGACTTTCCAGCAGGACTCTGCACCTGATCACAAGGCACAAACTACCCGAGCCTGGCTTGAAACCAATGTTCCGGACTTTATAAGAGCTGAAGACTGGCGCTCATCTAGCCCAGACCTCAACCCTTTAAGACTACAAATTATGGTCAGTTAGAGGTTAGAGGATATGGCTTGCTCTAAACAACACGGCGTAATTGAGTCTCTCAAAAAATCTCTGGAGCAAGCAGTGGCGAAATTTCCCATAGAAACAGTGCGTAAATCCATAGATTCGTGGCCTGACTGTTTAAAGGCCTGTATAAAAGCCAAAGGTGGCCATTTTGAATAGAATATTGTTTTTATTTTTAGCTGAGACTTTAATAGATATGTACATATAAGTTTTAGTAATATTACATTACTTCATTAAAATAAAATTGCATTTTCATTTGTAACAGAACTTATGGCCGGTCTAGGTATGTTTAGCTATTCAATTGTTAGGTACTTACTTAACATAATATGTAGATATAATGCAGACATACTTTCATGTAAAAAAAAAAATACATAAGACATCTATCTTAGCAATAATTAACAGTTACAGTCCATCAAATCTAAGAGGTACCGTTTGACGTTTCATATTTTTCAAACCGAAACAACTTTGTTCATACGTACATTATTCAGTTTCGATAACCTTTTTCATAAAACCATGAATTTAGAAAGATTTCATTATTGTATCTAAAAATGTACAATTCTTAATATCTAAATGTAATTGAAAACTTTCAAACAAAGCAAAATAACACATATTTACACAGTAAATAATTTCTAATAGTTATATTCTTGACCTCATTACAAAGTTACGTAGTTAGGTCACTGCACGTAGTGTTGCGACTCTTCGGATACACTTGTATGCAAAAAAATCGTTTACATATACGAAAAATCGAATGTATTATTTACAAATTACACTTGACAACCAAACAAATATTTTTTCATGTGAATGGGATTTATCTCACATATTACGATTACATAACTAAATAGTTATGTAATCGTAAAATATGAGATAAAACCCATTCACCAAAAATACGTATTTATAAATCAAATATATTTGCTTCTTTAAAAAGTTGTCGAAAGCGATTTGTCGATTTTTGATTTTCGCGCCCAAATAAGTCGGGGTTTCTCGCGCTAACGCTGTCGAAATAGTAAATGGAGTCAGGGATAGTGTTTTTTACATTTATTTTTGTGTATGATAGTATGGGTTTGCATATTACAGAGAAATAAACAAATTTTTAACAAGCACATCCATTGATTTTACAATTACAATTTTTTCTTCTAAGTCTTATTTCTACGTCTAAAACTAATAAAAATAAGGTATGTAGAACCCATTCACAAAAATGTTGTTGCCTGATGTTATAAATTAACGACGTTACTGCGCGACCGCATAATGCACTGAATACACAGATACCCTAAAATAAATTAATTTAATTATTTTTAGGTCAATAGGCAAAATCGCAGGTGTCCAAGTCTCTACAATTTTTTTTTTCTGGCAACACTGCCAACTACAAGCGCACGCGGTCCGCTCGGTCGGTTCGGCGTCAGCAGTCTCTCGCCATCTTGGAAGCTGACTGTGCGCGTACTTGCTTTCTCGTTTGTGTTTTACAATTTGTGACTTGGCTATTACTTTTCTGGACTGATCATGCTTTATCCGTTTACCTTGGCAATATTTATACTGGACTCCGAACTAAGCAAGTGTTTATTAATAATGTCGAAAAGAGGACGTACTTTGAACAGCCAGGCTCGTGAATTGGTGGTGAAATTACACGAGTATTTTGAGCGTGAATCTCAAAATGGTGGACTTCTACTGCCAGTTACACAAGTTCGGGATCGCGTCGGTGAAGCTCTCGGTATTGGTAGCCGCACCGTTGGCAAAATATTAAGTGAAAAATATGGGCCTTCGGGGAGTGACAGTAACGTACTTCACACACCGAAAAAACGAAAAAGAAATAAACCTGTGACAGGCATCGATGAATTCGATAGTCATGCTATTAGAAACCATATAATACGGGTATTTTACAAGAGGCGAATTGCCAACATTGGCAAAGTTATGTGCAACTTTAAAAGATGCCGGGCTGTATAAGGGAAGCATAGAGTCGTTGAGAACGGTAATAACAGGAATTGGCTTCAGATACAAAAAAGTTGACAAACGAAAAATTGTTATGGAGCGACATGACTTTGACATGAGCGACATTATGCAGCGACTAACATTCCTGCGCGAAGTTAAACAAATTATAAACTGGGATAATGTAATATTATTGGACGAAACCTGGCTAAATTCCAACCATTCTGTGCCGAAAACATGGACTGATGATTCTGAAGCTTCGTGCTCGAAGGTGCCGATAGGAAAAGGTGGACGCCTCATAATATGCCATGCTGGGTCAGCGTCTACAGGCTTCGTGGAAAACTCTTTATTAGCTTTCCAATCCAAAAGCACTAAAGAGTATCATGAAGAAATGGACGCAGTAAGGTTCCGAGAGTGGTTCTTAAATTTATTACAGAATATCCCTCCTAACAGCACAATTATAATGGATAATGCCCCATACCACTCTGTGCAAATTGATAAAGCACCTACGTCAGCCAATAAGAAAGCAGATTTGGTGGCATGGCTGCAAAGAAAAGGAGTGGATGCCGACATGTCACCTATTAAAAGCTGAATTATTACAGTTAGTGAAATTGCATAAACCACCAAAACCGACATATGTAATTGACCAATTGGCCGAAGAGCACGGGCACAAAGTCATACGACTTCCTCCGTACCATTGCCAATATAATGCCATTGAACTGATTTGGGCCCAAGTTAAAGGTAATATTTTATAATATTATAATAATAACACGAGTACTTCTAACATTTATAATTTAAACAATGGTTTTCGTCTGCTATCAAATAGTTACATTATTGTTTTACAGGTTATGCAGCAAGACACAACACAAAACCACCCTTCAGTGTCAAGAAAATGGAAGGTTTATTAAAGGAAGCATGTGCCCAAGTTACACAGGAAAATTGGAGTAAAGTAGTACAAAAAACAAAGAAAATAATAATGGACGACTTCGAAAGAGACGTACACTTTGATAATGTAATGGACAATCAACTGGTCATTAATTTAAATGACGATGATGACGAAGACGACGATACTAGTACTAGTAGTGAATAAAAAAATATCCTAAACATTTCTTTTATTTAATTATAACAATTGATTTCTTAAAATTCGGATATTATAGTAATCGATCTCTTAAAGTTCGGATATTATAGTAATCGATTTTTTCATCCCATCCCTATCATTCAATTGTCAGAACTGTCAAACGGTACTTCTTAGATTTGACGGACTGTAATGAATAATAATAAATCGATAATAAAGTCTTACTTCATTTTCATCCTCCATATTTGTTATAGGCCGCCTTGGTATTTCTTCATCATAAAAAAAAATCATCAAGTCGAAGTACCACTAACGAGAAACATGGACTTCATCGGTTACGGCTACGGATTTTGAGGACGTTTTGGCTTTGTTGTGTTCCTTCTTGTAAGAAATCCGCGGGTTATTTATTTCATTTACGCAGTTGTGCGGGACAGCTAGTTACAAATATATGCAGTACATAATTATTATATTTACAGTACTCCCAAATTAATAATGCACATGCAGATCTTCGCTAATTGTCGTATTCCCGGAAACACTCGAATCATGGAATCGTAAGAGCCCTAAACAAGGCATTTGCATTTTGCACCTTGTTTAAAAGAGATAGGAGTCAATATCATGTGTGCACAATCGAAAACAAATCGGGCGTTCGGCAGCTGTCGCCGGTCAGCGAAATGTCTGTCAGTCGTCTTTATATATTGGTAGTGACTGCACGTGTTCTCTATTTGTGGAAATATATAGAGCTGCTATTACACACCCTTCTTGGTAAATATAATTTCAACATTAATTAGCTTATTCAGATTTAAATAGTATATTTTGAAAAAAGGAAAATAAATAACATATTTCACGTTTTTTTAATATTAAAAAAATAAAATACCTACATTAAATACATATTAAGTACTAGAAAAACATTTAAAAAATGAGATTTATTTAAATTAAATAAATAGATAAACATGCATAAAAAATATATACCTAACTCTGCCCATGCCATTTTCTTTCAGACGAATTCTTCCAAAATGGATAAATTTAAACCGCTTAATTCACAAGCACGGCAAATGGTATTTAATGTGTACCTTTATTTCTTAAATGAAGCCAATGTTTTCAACAGAGACCATGATGGTTATTTTAAAAAAATTCAAGACCGTGTTACAAAAGCTACAGGAATTTCGCGACGAACTTTGAGTAATATCTTAAACGAAAAAAAACATAATCAATCAAAGAAATTTTCTACACCGAAAAAAGGAAGACCTAAAAGTAGATTTCGGCTGGTACTTGATGATTTCGACTACTGTGTTATTCGTAATATGATATACAATTTTCAATTGACGCTGAAAGAACTCCCAACTGTAAATAATTTAAGAATAAAGTTGATCGAAGCTATTAATTTCAAAGGCTGTGCCGAGACTTTAAGGTTGATCTTGAAAGACATGGGGTTTAGGTTTCTGAAAACTGATAATAACAGACAATTACTTATGGAAAAACATGATATACGCCTAAAAAGGATCAAATATCTCAGAGAAATACAACAGCTGAGGAGTTCTGGTAGAAACATAGTATTTATGGACGAGTCGTATGTGCACACATCACATACTAAGGGTAAAACTTGGCAAGATAGCAACAAAAAAGGTATCAAACAACCCATTTCCAAAGGAGAGCGAATAATTATTGTACACGCAGGCAATGAAAAAGGCTTCGTCCCAGGGGCTCTAATGTTACATAAATGTGTCGACTCAGAAGGTGACTATCATAAAGAAATAAACGCGGAACGTTATCAAACTTGGCTACGCAATCAATTGATTCCCAACTTGCCTCCTAATAGTGTGTTGGTAATAGACAACGCCCCATATCATAATAAGCTGTCTGTGAAACCACCAAACTCAAACACATCTAAACCACAAATGACAGCTTGGTTACAACAACACAACATTCCGCATGACCCAAAGAAACTGAAACCCGATTTGTATAAAATTATACAAAGATACAAAGAAAATTACACAGAATTTGCCATTGACCGTATAATGGAGGAACATGGGCATAAAATTATACGATTGCCACCATATCATCCCGGTTTTAACCCTATTGAAAATATTTGGTCCCAAATAAAGCAACACGTGGCCAAGAGAAATATTGCAATGACTGTGACGTCAGTTAAAGATGCTATATTAGAAAAAATCAATAAAATAGGACCAGAAGAATGGAAAAAAGTTTCTGATCATGCGGTTCAATGCGAAGATGAATATAGAAAATTTGAGCCAAGAATCGATAGTTATTCCGATAAACTGATTATTTACACAGGTGATAGCAGTGAGGAAAGTGTAAATGAACAAGAGCATAATGAAACTTCTGATGAATCTGCGATGTCGGGAATAGAGGTCTTCCTCGATTCTGATTAATTTTTTTATAATTGTATTATTTTTCTGGAATGATTAGTGCTGTAAACAAATTTGAACTGAGATTTTGATTATATTTTATGTAAACCTCTATTTGAAAACGTTTTTTTCTCCTTCTAATAAAACCTTATGTTATTTAAACCTTTTCCTCCATAATTACACCAACTTCGGTAAGACACTTGAAAACTAATCACTCCAACAATGATTGTAGCGTTTTCGCTATTTACTTACATGGAATTATCGAATCAAATTTCGTTACAGGTAAATCAAATCTGTTTTAGCACAAAACACATAATATATAAAATTAGGCATAGAGAAATTGCTCTTAACCACTCTATATAAATATCGTCTTTCGACGCTCGGGTAATACGACCGTTGCCGAACAATGACGAAGATTTCCGAAGATTTCTATGCGCATTATTACTTTTGGAGTACTGTACGCCCTTTTGGTTGATAAACACAGTTTTTCAGCAATAGCAAAAGACCATATATCCGATTATGTTGATTTTTATTGTTGTTACTTTTTGAAAGATAAAAGTAGAGGCGGAGGGGACATAATTTATGCAACTTTCGAAGAAAATATATCAGTAAATATTAACAAAAAAAATAAAAAAAAATCTTGAAATGTTTTTAAAGACCAGTCTAATGATCGTTCATGTTTGCTAAAATAAGTTTTTTTAGCTTCTGTTACATATTATGCCCTCTCCTCCCTCCAAAAACATTATATTTTTAATTTTTAACTTTAAAACTAAGTAGCGGCTTATACAAATACTAATGCTTTGAAAAAAAAAAATAGTAATTATGTAGGATATGACAAGTTTAAAAGTGGTTAAATATGTAAATTCAGTCAGTCCTATATGCAAAAGTCAAATTTATTTCCTTAACCTAATTCAGAGGTAGGTAGTAACACCCCACGCGACCATATAGGCAACTTTTTGGTTTCTGTACCCCGCTACCCAGCAGTGGACATGAAAAGTCTGACAAATGCGGGAAAAGTGCAAATGAAGATTGCTAAAGTGAATTCGGTACGTGACGCGCGTCGCAAGCTCGAGCTGGGTCTCGCTACTCTCGTCTATTATCAACATTAAATGGAAGCAAATGAACAGAACGTGGTTGCGTGCAGGAGTGCGATGGCGGTACCTTTCCGTCGGAGTCTTCGTTGATTCGGTAGTGGTAGACGCGCCCCTCGTACCGCAGCGAGATGCTGCGCTGCCCGGGGCTCGACTCCGACTCGCGCACCTGTAACACCATATCGTGGACTCGTGACTTAACACAGGGACACATCCCGCCCAGCGGCACGTCGCTACTTAGACACTCATGCTGTGGGGTTGCTGAAGGTCCATGGGGGTTGAAGTATGTAAATCAGGGCCCTCTACGATTGACCATTTTGACGAAATACTCCTATGCGCTTGCGATCGCAAGCGCCGTGACGCGCCGCTCCACCCTCTTGCGCACAGAACCAATTAGAGAGCGATGCGTTTGTTTGAAATTTATTTTTTTATGCAAATTACTGATTACTGGCAATTTGAAACTAGCCTGTTTGTGACGTTCCGTGCAGCGTTTTTTTAAGTTTCTTGGTGATTGTTTTTTTTTACTTTGACCTCCCTCCCGCTCGTATCCTGGACTGATTGATAGCTTATGTGTCAACTTTGACGTGTTAAAGGATTTTAAATGATTGCCTGACTAATATGCCGAATTCTCTTAAACTATATTTCTTGATTTGAACAAGAATTAAAGTTTAAAAATTATGTTATTTTCACATAATTTTAAACCTTACTATCATAAAATTAAGATTCATATTTTTTACTCGAAATCTGGGCAACAATATAAGTCGATATAATAATAATAAGGCATTTATTTATCCATAACAAACAATAAATTAGTTATTTTTAATACATCTGTTGGTATTTTTCCTTTATTAAGGACCTCACTTCGAGTAAAGGCCTCTTCCATATAATTCGATAGACAGAAGACAAAAGATAACGAAGTAAGGTTTAAAATTATTACACTAAGCCGTCTTTAAAAACATTGTACGAAGTGACCTTCCTTGTGAGTGATCTTCCTTGAAATATAATGAGCTACTGGCGAACGAGGCGGTCTCTTCCCGCCTGCAAGATAAGAAATGTTCGTCAAGCGATTTCCGTCTTTATGGGGGTCAAAGACACGAGGCCCTGATTGTACATCACCATAAAACAGAATGAAACAGGTCAGTACACACTACCACTGACCAGGAAGCTGCCGTTGATACCGGAGGACAGCAGGTACTCGGCGGCGTTGCGCGAGATGGGTCCGTGGTACCACGAGTGCTTCTCAAGCGAGTTGACGGGTGTCACGTAGTTGCTGGGCACCCAGCCCACGCCGCCGCCCAGCGTGTGCGCCTCGCACCACTCGCCGCTCTTGTTGTAGCTCTTGATGCGCACCTGCTCGCCTGCGTCACGCGCATGCACACAATCATTATAAATTATTATTACATTTGGTTTGGTTTACTGGTGGTCGCTAGTGACTGCTCGTCACCAATACAACCTACCGTTTATGTCACTACTAATACTAATTTTAGTTTGATTATAAAACATTTAAGTGAAAGAATGCCAAGTACTTAAAGGGTTTCGCCAATAAAGAATACCAATTCTGAAATCATAAACAGGGTGTCCCAAAACTATGCCACACGGAGGGATAGTACCTTAAATATTGTATATACAAAATTTTACTGAAAGAAGACTTCATTTTATCATATACCTAGCTCCCGTTATGCATAACTTATTTCAGTTACTTAAAATTATTTGTTTGTTCGAACCCGCAACCTCTCAATGCCAATCTTAACATCGGCTTATAATTTTGAAACATTTTTGACCGCCGCCGTCTATCGGTACAAACTTTGTACTAATAGCCGGGGAGCCCAAGTAGCTATCTGGAATGTATTCGAGCGTCGTGGTGATCTATTTGATTTTGAAGATTATTAAGGCGAAGAAAAAATGTTTAGGATGTTTGGGCGTTGGCGGCTACAGGTCTTAAAAAAAAACTCTTTCGCATGAAACGGGGATGGTAAGTGATACCACAAGAAGCTCTCATTTAAATGACTTATGATTCAGACAAGCCGCAAGCACGTCGCGGCTTGTAAGAAAACCCTTCAACATAATCGTTGAAATATTAGATCAGCGTGTCTAGGATATCAAGCTGATCGAACCATCTGTATAATAATCTCATGCGCTCGAGTTTCTCTATTGATCAAGACGCGCGTCATAAGATAAAGAGCGACACCCTTACCCGTAACAGCATCGGACACACTCAAATCCTTGTTTGGCAAAAATCTGAATGTGTGTAATTGAGTATTTTTCATTTTTTTTTTTTGTACGTAACTACATGTTATAATTGTATTTTTGTAAAAAAGGATATTATATTATTTTGCATAAGTTAATCCTATATTTGAATTAGGTAATGTTTTAAAATTTTGAATGCTTCTTGAGAGATTTTTTTATGAGGAGAAATCGGAAGAAAATGAGGCGACAGGTCTCCGAGAGTAAGTAAGCAAGAAGTGCATTCCTGCAACTCGGCGCTGCACTCTGAAGATGCATTGCTGCATACCTACCTGCATACTCAGTGAATAGTATAAGCAACCGCCAGTACGGCTTCCGTCACGGTCCCTCAGCTGGTGATCTTCTTGTGTACCTCACGCACGTCTGGGCTTGGGCTTGGAAGACAAGGCCGAGGCTCTCGCTGTCAGGAGTTTGACAGGGTCTGGCACAAGGTCCTTCTTTCGAAGCTTCCTTCTTATGGACTCCCCGAGGGGCTCCGCAGATGGATCGCTAGATTTCTGGACCATCGGACCATTACGGTCGTCGTTGACGGAGCTTGATACGGTCTAAAAACCATTAATGCTAGCGTCCCACAAGACTCGTTGGTCTCCCCAACACTATTCGTTCTGCATATCTATGATATGTTGTCCAAAAAGGACATACATTGCTATGCAGATGATAGCACTGGTGATGCGCGATATACCAGCTAACAGAACGTTTGTCGGACCGTTGTTCAGGAGAGACGGCTGTAACTTGTATCAGAAGTCGAGGACTTTCTGGGGCGAGTCTCCAAATGGGGTGAAAGAAACCTGGTTCAATTCAACCCCACAAAATCTCAATTATGCGCGTTTACTGCGAAGAAGGACCCATTTGGCCTAGTGCCACAGTTCCACGGAGTTACACGCCGCGTCTCCGAGAGTATTAGAATCCTCGGCGTCGAAATCTCCAGCAAAATCGAGTTTGGGAGTCATTTGGAAAGTAAAGCCAAATTGGCGAACAAAAATTTATTGTCCTCAACAGAACCGCTATGATATGCCCCTCTTCAAACGAGTTTAAAGAGAGTTTTCATTTCACGGTAGGCAGCCGCTTGAGTGTGTCCCTGATATTCCTGAAGTCCATGAGCGGCGGCTACCGCTTACCATTAGGTGGGCCACTGCTCGTCTGCCAACCATAGACAAAAAAGGAGAATTATGTATTTAAGGGACCTTTTTTGGGGAAAATCTGAGTTCTTTACATCAGCCAAAGTCCACAGTCAAGTGAGCGAATCAACGTTGACCGCTCGCGCTTGATTGGTTTTTATTCAGGAATTTTCAAATTAGTGATACACATTTTATGGGTTTTTTATTTTAATTTATTGAGTTCATTTCAAGAGATTATTTTAGAGTTAGATGATGTATAGTATTTATCGGTGTAGCTCAAAATGATAAATCTCTCTCAGTAATTGAATATACCCATGTTCTTACTGAAACATGAGTACATAAACACATGTCAGTCACTGATATACTCGTAGTTTTATTTATCCCTCAAACTGCGTTACCCTCCGACCTACCTCAGGCAGGTAGGTCACACGAATGTGCAGAATATCTCTGTACACTCTGCGTTGATGAATCAGTCAGTCAGGACAAGTGCGCGTCAGAATAATGTTTGTAGAGCATCAAATCGCACTACTTTTTTTTGGTTTGGCGGAAAATAATTCTGACAATCACCCCCATCGTCTGGAGAACCATTTTTTCAGGCCGTAAAATATGCTTGAACCACATCTCCAGCTCCTGGGGCGGACACTGGAGGTAGGGTGAGACCTACCCTTACTATAATAATCGGCCGAGCACTTACTCGCCGCCTTCACAAACCGTTTGCACTGCCTTTAAGTACAGATATTTTTTCCCACAGCTGTAATTTCGGACTTTTTGCTGTAGAAAAAGTTACAGATCATTAAAAAACATTTAGATGACATATCACTATTTCTTATGGGGTTATTAGGCTGAGAAGCATTACCTAAACTAACCGCTTGGGCTGCCTTTAAGTAGCAACATCTTTGTTCCCACAGTGATATCGAACAACTAGCTATAGAAAAAGAAATCCACAGGCGACGACTTCCAGATTTAGTAAAAGATGTAGAATGTGAAAAATGCTTTCTGATGGCATATTACTTGTTGTTATTGGTAACAAAGCTGAACTGCTACCTTAACCAGCCGGTCACACTTCAGACATCCAACTGCAGTTACAGTTGTAATATATAAAAGCTTTCTGATGACATATCACTTGTCGTATTGGTTACAAAGCTAAATTGCTACTTAACTGCTACCTTAACTAGCCGGTCATGCTTCAACATCCAGCCGTAGTAAAAGTTGTAATATATGAAAAATTTGCTTTTTAATAACATATCGTTTATCATTATTGGTGCTTTAACTTTTTCCCAGAGCGATTTTTTTTTTACTATGACGACATAGTAAAAGTAGTAAATCATGAAACAAGCATTCTGATGACATTATTGGTCAATAAGCCAATATTTTAAACTTTAATAACGAGTATCTTTAGTTATCAGTAGTAGTTTGGGGTGGTGCTAGTACAACATCGTTATTAACAATTGAGCGAGCACAGAGAGCTATTCTCGAAGTGTCCACGTTCCGCCCTTTTCTTTTACCCATTTACCTACTCAACCCATCTTGTACTAACAATTATTTATAATGAACATTGTAATAAAGCAGCTCTCTGATCTCACCTTCATATATACTAATAAACGAAGAAAACGCAGTTTACAATTAAGAAATAGAAATTAAAAATGCTTTCACAGCTAAGTTCTACATCTTCCTAAGACCGCTTCTTTATAAAAGGCTAAATGCGATTCCAAATATTTATTACATGGCCCTAGGAAATTGTAAGAAGAATCTTAAGGAAGGCCTCCAAAATATGTCTTAAGAAGGTACAGAGAAATTTTTAATTGTACTAAAGTAAATATAGTTTTTATTTTATTAATAATTTATATTATTAGTTAATAAAACTAAGAAACTATTTACAATTTATTATTTACAGTTATTGTTTTAATTGATTTATTTAGTGTTGTCTAATGTCTGGCGATATTCAGAAATTAAGTCGTAATAAATTTAAGTGTAAGAAAGACAAAACGAAGAGTAACAAAGTAAGAAGTGAAGTATTGTGTTTGAATACGTTTATATTTACTTATTTTAGAGTTACATAGTATTATTATTCAGTTATCCTTAATTTATAACGGATTACACACACTAAACAGACTGATTCGTTCAATAAAATTCATTTTTGAAAAGAAAAACTTGATGATTAAATTTAAAACTTGAAAAGAGTGACCCATGAGTTTCTTGGCAGCTTCTTCTTATGAGCTTTACCCTTGGAACTGCCACCCACCCTTTTTTTTTTTTCAAACAATCATAATTTTATAGTTTTTTAGTATGTATTAATATGACGTTCAACAATAATCATTAACCTGGTTTTACAAAATAAAGATATTTAAGATTGAGTTTTTTAAAATGACTATTGTTGTTTTTATGCACTAATTGCATGAAACGCAGGTTTTCCTAGTTCACATTTAAGCTAGACATTTGTAATAATTGTTATATCTTGTAATATATATACATACATGCGGCATGTATATTCTGGTACTAGTGGCAGTACAGCACTTAACAAACAGACGTAGGTGAACAAATAGATGGTGTTTTACCTTTTTTGAGGCTGAGCTGGTTTTCGCCGCCGGCCTGGAAGTCGTAGAGCGCCACGAACAGCTGCGGGTCGTCCTCCTCGTGGTGCGCTAGCAGGTTCTCCTTCGACGTCCATCTGATCGTCACACACATCACACCTTATAAGACACAACATCAAAAAAACATAATAAAAAAAAATATTTTCAATATTGCACATGGCTTATAAGACAAGTTGAAGGAGAATGAATCCTTTTAAGCATATAAATGCCCGTGAATCTTTCAAGTATATATCTATACATATTATGCTATGTTATAAATTATAAAACAAAGTCCCCGCCGTGTCCGTGTCTCTCTCCATGTTCGCGATAATCTCAAAAACTACGATAATCTCAAAGTCTCCACGGGCGAGAGAATCGCGACGTATCCGATCTACTATCGCCGGGTAGTCTCCACGAGCGAGCGATTATTCCACCAGCGTGTCGTCGCGACTCGCAACGGAATCGCCGCGTTTCCGCGACGATGTGTTGTGCGCAAAGGTTTTGTTAAAAGAGTTCAGTAAGGTATAGACTATTCATGTGAGGATCAAGATGGTGAAACCAAGTCTCGGATTTTAAAACTACATACACATATACAAATGCATTACCATTTCGCAACTATTTGCTACATAGTTCAAGCTTTAGGTACCTCAAATAATATTAAGTAATCAAACAAAATACACGTTGATAGCCTGCTTAGAGGCTTATCCTTCCGATACACAAATACAATACTTTATTGCTACCTCACAACACAATTTCTTCTTACTTTTACAAATTTAGCACTTTATATTTGTGAAAACACAAACGTTTCTATCTTGTATGCACATCGCGGGTGCAACACTCTAACATAAGCTATTTGCAGTCAATAATGCTGTACAACAGCAATAATTGCGCTGTGTAACAAATATTCACAAGATTTGTAGTAAACGAATATATTAAATTTGTAACTATTGGTTTATCAAGTAAAATATGTGGTATGTGGTGTTTAACATTTATATAATAATGTTTCTAGTTGAACAAATAACTTATACATTGATAATTACTTTCAAAAGAAAACTGTGCCAAAAAACGTGGACGACTATGTTGCGATTTAAACAGCAACATATGTGGATAAAACAATTCAGTGCCTAATGGAACATACCTATATGAGGAACATTATAATGTTTTTTTTAATTGTAACAGTATTTATGGCTAGCGCGCTCGCCGCCCTCTCGCGGCGAGCGCGCAGCGATACTTTGACGTTTATCTCGCACTCAACCACTCGTCGGAACACGGCGGAAAAATCGCCGTGTGGAGACACGTTCTAAGAGAGTGTATAGAAATAGGTGGCACGACGATAATATCGCCGCGATTCTCTCGCCCTGTGCGGTGGAGACGGTCCCTGAACGGATTTTTATGCGGTCACTATCATTCAGATAATTCCTTCCGGGTGGTTTATATGTATGATACATGCATGTTATGTGAAAACTTATCGCCTACATAAAAATAATAATAGGTACCTACCTAAACTGTATGCGTAAACATTACTTGATATGTGAAAGTGTATTTGTTTTAGTGCGCCCGTGGGTTTATATGTGGATGCGTGATTGTGCAAAAGTGTGTGTTAGTCCGAATGTAAGTTTCAGGTTGCCATAAGCAGTCTATGTAAAATTTATTTTATTTTAAGAAGAACTTCGTGATCACAGAATTTATGGATCCATTTAATCAGTTATAATTTATATTCTTTAAGTACATGAATGAGTCACACGTCACAACAGTGTTTCTTTTTGTCAGCATACCTAAAAATAGGTAACTCGAGAAAACAAATCTGTTTTGATTTTTCTCCTATTTTCGAAAATGACGTAGATATTAAAGTTATAAGTACGGTCTCCGCGGCAGATTCTGACTGAGTCCTAACGAGTTATGTCAATATTTACTTTTTAATTGAAAGGAATGGCATGGTCCAAGTCTATATGTCAATGATATTTACTAAGAATAACCATCGACACTACTACAACGCTATCTATTAGGAAGTAGCAGTATCAACACATCACTGCTGTACATTGATAATTTACATTTCAAAAAGCCGATTGATGATAACTACCCATCATGGATTCAAACCAAAATATAACACAATACAAACGCAGACCACAGCAAACCGGTTCAATGGACGCCACTAAAATAAATGTTTCTCTCTTTGATGCGAACCATGATGAGTTTGATTTCTGTAAGCGATGATCAGACTGTACTGGATCTTCATACTAAGATACAGGCACTCACAAATGAACTGGCAAGTGCGCATCAGGAGACAGAAAACCTCAACCACAAGAATTACGATAAAAGAAAAAAAAGGATAAAAATAAATGATTCATATAAAAAGGTACATCGGACAGTATACTACGTATGACCCCTGCTCACCATAGGAAGCGCATATGCCACTACTACTCTACGCCATCAAAAAATATCAAGCCTAGCAAAGTTGACCGCTTCTGTTCATCTAAAAAAGTGACCCCCGAAAAGCATAAAAAAATGTACGGGTAATAACAACATCAATAACAATCATTGTAACAAGTTATGTGAAGAAAATGAAAGAATTAAGAAACATCGAACAGACCAACTGTAGCACGCATTACGCCTATCCGTCACGAGCCGTGGAATTAAAACATAAGATTATCGTGATCGCTGATGAAAAGGGCAGCCGTCTTTAGCACACCCTGCAGCGCCTGATTAGAGAGCAATTTCAGGTTACATGCTTTTGGAAACTGGGAGCTACTCTTCAAGATATTCTAGTCTCTGAACGTAATCATATTAGGTCATTGAACGGATAGTGATTATGTTGTTGTTATGGGTGGCATGCATGACCGATCACCTGTTTATTTAATAAATGCGTAAAACTATTTTTTCATACTTGACGATACATATAAATGTTATAATCTGTGAGATACCATATCTGCGAGAAATGAAATTAAACTATGAAGTTAAAAAGCTGTGTTCAAAATGTATAAATGTAAAATTTGTAGACATGAGTTTTAACTTACGATTACCTCATCGTTCATTATTTGTTAGCTATGTAAGTCAAATATTATTAAAAACTGTGTAAGATATGGACTATCAGATCCAGAATAGGGATTACCAAACAAATTTAACATTTTTAACACCATTTTTATCACCATCTCCCATGACGAAAATCTTGTGAAAGCCGAAAAGAATAAACAAATAAAATATCTGGATCTGGCGCACGAGATTGTCGACATGTGGGATGTTGATTCGGCGATCATTGTACCGATAGTCGTCTCCGTTAATGGTTTGATTGCCAAGAGCCTCGACCAACACCTTGAGAGGTTCGCGTTGGACGGTTGAATCAAGCGCTTGATGCAGAAGGCAGTACTTCTGGACACGGCTCGCATTGTGAGGCGGTTCCTTTCTCTGGGGCCGTAACCACCGGTAGCTTGGTCCCTGAACCCGATGCCGGTGGGACATACATACATACATATCAACCCATATGATGACCCACTGCTGGGCAAGGGTCTCCCCAGTAGAAATAAAAGTATGTAGATCCTGGGGGTAATTGCCATAATCACCACGCTTGGCGAGCGGATTGGTGATCGCAGTATGGCTTTAAGTACGCAGAGGACGCTGCTGCCCGTCCTCCGGTGAGAAATCCCTTAGTCGCCTTGACGACACCCACGGGAAGAGATGGGGTGGTACTATTCTTAAGCCGGTACCACACGGCCAATGGCCGGTGGGACACTATTTTTTATATTTTTAAATATATTTAATTTTTGTTACCTATATTTAAAAATGTAATTTATATGTACTGTGTTTTAATAAAGAGAATAATAATAATATTTTGGGACAACTCACACAACGCTATCCGATCCCAAACTAAGCAGAGCTTGTTCCATAGAAACCAGAAAACTGATAAACATACTTATATATTTCGTCAACCATCGTGCTCATCACACAAAGTTTTACCATAGGTGGGGATCGAACCCACGACATCTTGCGTTGCAGTCGGATACACACCCACCGCGCCACAGAGGTAGTCAAAAAAATTCCAGATAGTGAAAGGAAAGAGGAACATAGTGACTATAATATTATAATAATACATTCAAAATACGAAAATAATTGTGCTCTTTAACCACTACCTATTACAAACAATAACTTAGGGCAATGAATTAAGGACAATTATATTATTGTAATAAAGAAATATAATATTTACAACAAATAGATAACATCAGCAGCAGCCATCTTGTTAATATGAAATGTCTGAAGAAATCACAGTTCATCAAATTATGAAAATAATCCAAAATTAATTGTAATTATTCTGTGCATTTATGTTCCATAACATAATCAAAAATAACTCCTGCAATTACATTATGGAAAAGAAAATCCCCTCTACTACCTGTACTATTGATTGTAGGTTGCAGTTCAGTTTTATTTTAACTTAAATGTTAAATTTTATTTATTGTCCTTCCCTTTCAAGATGTTATAAAAACAATGGTAACGCTTGACCCTTTCGATTGGTAACGTAAACAATTTTAAATCTAAAGGTGTATTAGAGGAATAGATTTTAGAAGTACTTAAAGATCCCGTACATATTGTAAGCTGTACTTGTGTATTGCTGTTTATATTTTTTAGGCACTTTTGAGGGTCCCGACGGCGTGAGTATATTTTGCGTGAGAACTAAACTTAGAAATATGAATTGATTGAATGATTATATTGAATTGGCTGCAAGGTGAGCTCCATTCCAATAATTATTTCTATCTATTCAATTTACTCGCGTAACCTAAAGGGATAACATTATTACTTAACAGTAAATAATAATAATAATAATAATAATAATAATAATATGATTATACTTTAACTGATTATTAAATAATTTATATAATTTTGCTGTGGTGATGCAGTGATAGAGATGGGTCCATTGTCAACAATTTCAAACTATCCATAAAATCAAAATTATTTAAAACCTTTTTTTCGTTCTTGTATACACTTATAAGGGTTTGGTATTTTTTGCCATCTACAGGGTGCCGAATTTAATCAGTCGAATCCTTGCATCGGTGGTCAGATCATGATACTAAACTGAAGTTTTTGAAAAAAAAAATGGCTTATTAAATAAAAATATATATCAAAATTCTAATCCGTAGATAACGGTTCCCGCACTTCAACGTGTGACCTTGTTCTTTATCGAGCGAAAAGAGTTGTTATTTATCAACATACTACATGTTGGTACTCTGCTACCAAACTATATATACTTACCAAACAAAGTGGTACACCCACAAAAAGTTCGGTTTAGTGGTATGGTCTGATGGTATGAATATGGTCCCCCCCCCCTGCTAGGATCCGATTATATTTTTAGGGTTCCGTAGCCAATGTATTGTTAATAGGTACAAGGCAAAAACTGAAACCCTTATAGTTTCGTCATGTCCGTCCGTCTATCTATCACTCCTACATGCATGTAACAGAAGCAGATTTTTTATTCAGTAAATATCTACGTGTAGGCAAATCATGCGACAAATATTTAAAAAACATTTTAAGATTTCTAAACAAACTTGTTTCATTTAGTGAGTAATTATGAAAAAAAAGAACAGCTATACTTGTGTCCCCCCTCCCTTTATTTTTTGTAACCTTTTTTCCCTTTATTATTTTCTATGTTAATGTGTATTTTGGAACATAAATTATTATTATTATTATTATAGTATGATATTATTTAAATGAAACTAGGCAAGATAGTGACTTAAGTTAATTTCAGTGATATTAGAATTGTTGTTTGTTGTAAAACCACACCGGCATTTTGATTTAGTTGGCGTGAGGTAGCATAAGTGCGATAGTTAATTACATTTGGTATCAAGTCAAGGTTTCTGCGTATCAAATCAGCGTTCAGATAAAATTATAGTCTGTATTAAATATAAGACAAGAAATTAAGGCAATATTTATTTGCTATGAAATCATTAAAATTGCAATATACAGTGAGTGATGTGAGTCAATTTTAAAATTGGATACAAATCAATTGTCACAGAGATGTTTTATTCTCTTATTGGTTACTGTATTGATTAGTTATTTACATAAAGTATAGTTGCCAACTATTTTTGCAAAAATATTCTGTGAAAGGTATATTTTACATCCACTACCACCCAAGAACGGATTTCCACGCGTCCTTTGTTTCTGACGCTTAGTCAAGACTCGGAAGTATATGTAGGCATATTAAAAGTGAGCGTGGATGAGATATCTCCTGATAGACTCCTGGCACGCGCGCACGGACATTAATGAGTAAACGGAGGGTGTGGCACCTGTTGGCGGCGTCGAGCGGCTGCGGCGTGGGCGGCGCCGGCTCCGCGTCCGGCAGGTCCGGGATGTGCGGCAGCGGCCGGCTCTGCAGCAGCGCCTCTGTAACAATCACAGTACATGTCTTCACATCACTGTCTACACACACAATTTTCTAATATATACAATTACTAGCAGTCAACTAATGACAGTAATTAAAGTAACGTCCTTATGCTTTATGTATTTGAATTAGAACTAGAACTCATTACCGCAGGCTAACATTAGGTACCTATAAAAAAAAAGTTAAGATCATATACCTATATTTCGTGGATCACTTTAACAGATACATAAAAACTTTTTTTCCCAACACTTTCTGAGTGACCTGGTACATGTAGGTACGATAACTATAGTATGGCTATCTTACTGATACTGATTAAAAATAGATATTATGCATGTACGAGGCATGCCTTTTAAGTTTTGTCAGTAGAAGAAAAAAACAACTAGAACCTAGTACTTTTTATTGTTTTTCAAAGTATTCACCACGTAGCTTAATACACTTTTCCATTCGCTCAAACCAGTTATTATAACATTTATTTCATTTTTTTATTAATCCCATTAATTCTAATACTTTCAACTGTTTTGAGTTTTAAAATTTAAACACATTCAAATATAGAACAGTTCCAAATTCAAAATTGCCGGGAAATATGGAAACGACAGAACTTAAAAGGGCATGCCTTTTAAGTTCTGTCCTACATAAAAAATAAGTAGGTACCTACATAAAAAATCTTAAATAACTTTTGACTGTATGACATTAAGCACCAAATAAAACAAAACCATGCCTTAGCACGATACAGGACAGGACCCCATACATCGCTGCCATTGTCGTTTTGGAAAAAGTAGGCGCAAGGTCTGGTGAGTGTGGTGGATGACACAGAACCCTACCCCGTATAGGTTAGAGATCGTTTGTAGTGCCTTATGAGGTCGAGCGTTGTCGTGTAGGAGCAGCGATGCCGAGCGATTATCCAAGGTTGGTCGGATATTTGCGTCTTGTTCTTCACAGTATACACCCGGAGTATTGCTAGTGGGTGCCATTTCGTAAGAAGCTGTAAGTTAAATGTCGTCAGCTTCGACGTTGTAGACATTATTTTCGGGCGACCACTAGGTTCATTTTTTAGATTAAAATTACCACTTTCGATGCGTTTAAACCAATAACGAATTATGCGTTCGATTGTAGTATTCACTTCGTATACATGACTAATGTTGCGAAACGTTTGCGCGGCATTGATAGCTCCACAGAACTCTTATTTCAGAATTACTCGTATTTTTATTGCTTCCAATAGGATGAAAAAGATACAAATGAGTGATCAAAACAGTTTTCAGGAACGTTTGTTTCGTAGATAGGTATTTATTTTTGTAATATGTGTGCAGTGAAGAAAAAAATTAAAATTAGACCAAACAACTCTAGCGTGATTTTATTTTTTTTTTATTCACTGCACTTTACGTAATAAATGCGCCATCCACTTATTATGAGACAATCTTGGGCTGTTTTTAGCTTTAGCAAGAAGTGGAAAGCCTCAATAAAAAATCACCTTAATCCTACGGTGGGAGACGTGCCAAGAGGATGCATGGCTGGAGGTGCCAGTCGCTATCGCCAACCTTGGTAAACCAGGTGAACACCATCGTATGTAGCCTTCTTTCTCTCAGGAAAGGCATCACCCTGGGTGGAGTGACCACTTTATCTTCCATATTCGTAAGAATCAAATGCAGAATAAAGAAATTCAACTCCAAAAAACCTATACACAACAACTTCTCCACAAAAGATTCTTGCTGGAGAGACCGAGATCTATTTCCTTTAGTAGCTGCCCTAGCAATGACACGCAATCGAAAAATGCAGATTTATGCAGTCAGAGTATTCAGACAGACTCTTTAGAACTACAAAACAAATGGCGAAGGCCGAATGTGTATGTGTAAGTATGTTTGTGGTACTAACTTAGTTACTGTATATAGTACCACACACATAATATAAATTTTACAAACGCCTCAAACGCCTCGAATAAAATTTGTGCCGTTTACGGACCTAATGCGGTATCAATACGAGTAGCACAAATGTGTTGGAAGCGTTTAAGTCTGGAAATTTTTGTGTGAAGGATAAGGCTCGCTCTGGACGCCCTGTCACGAATAAAGTGCCATCTTTGAAAAAGTGGAGCAAGATCGTCATATTTCATATTCTGACCTCTACTGTCGGCAACTGATAAAGTTAAAAGAAGCCATTGAGAAAAACTGGCCGGAGCTGGTGCACAGGAAGGGCGTGGTGTTGGAACACCATGATGGACCATGACAACGCCAGACCGCACTCCTCTATAGTCACTCAGCAAAAATTGAGATAGCTTGGCTGGGATGTGTTGATGCATGCTCCTCCGTATAGCCCTGATCTTACTCCATCAGATTTCCACCAGTTTTGGTCACTTCAGAACTCTTTAGGAAGCATAAAGTTAACCTCAAAAGGACACTGAAAACTACCTGTCAGATTTTTTCAGCAATGGGATCATGCCACTACCCACAAGATAGTAACAAATCATCGATCAAAACGGCACTAATATAATACATCATCATCAGCCTATCGCAGTCCACTGCTGGACACAGGCCTCACCAATTGCACGCCAGTTTTTTCTATCTTCGGCTTCTCGCATCCAGCTCCTGCCAGCCGTTTTGCGTATATCATCACTCCACCTGAGGGCGTCCTACACTACGTTTGCCGAGACGCGGTCTCCATTCAAGAACTCGTTTACCCCAACGGGTGTCGGTTCTTCAGCTAATATGGCCAGCCCTCTGCCACTTCAGCTTGCTAATCAGGTAGGCTATGTCGATGACTTTGGTTCTCTGCCGATTTACCTCATTTCTGATTTTGTCCCTAAGAGAAATTCCGAGCATAGCCCTTTCCATAGCCCGCTGAGCAATTTTGAACTTGTGGACCAGCCGTACCGTCAGTGTCCACGTTTCGGCTCCGTATGTCATGACGGGTAAGACGCACTGATTGAAGACTTTGGTATTAAGGCATTGTGAGATCGACGATGAGAAGACTTGACGTAACTTCCCAAACGCTGCCCAACCCAACCGAATTCTCTTGTTCACCTCGTCCTCGAAGTTGTTTCTACCTAACTGCAATCAAACTTCGAGAACGGCGCCGTGCACCGCTGTCGGTTCCGGTAGTACATGTTTATTGAACATGATCTTGGTTTTATCCAAGTTCATCCGTAGGCCGATGCGTACAGAGGAGTCAGCCAGGTCATTCAGCATCTGTTGTAGGTCCTGCAGCGTTTCTGCCATGATAACGATATCATCTGCAAGTCGCAAGTGAGAGATGTATTCACCATTGATGTTGATGCCCCGCCCTTTCCAGGGCAGCGTCTTGAACATATCCTCCATTGCATTTGTGACCAGTTTCGGGGAAATAACGTCCCCTTGCCTCACTCCTCGATGCAATGGTATAGGTTTTGTTTGCTGATTCTGTACTTGGTTGGACATGGTGGCGGCTTCGTAGAGACATCTCATCACTTGGATATATCGCCAATCTACTTGGCATCGCTGCAGGGACTCCAGAACGGAGCAGATTTCAAACGAGTCAAAATATAATACAAACATATTATAAATAAATAAAAAACATACCTAAAAAAATGTGTTTATCTTTATGTTTTTCTTTGTATGAAAAATACGAAAATACTTTTGCCCCGAACTTATATTTGATTTTATGATGTATTATGTATCATTTTTATAAGAACATATAAATTCATATAAATAAGAAAAGGTGGTCCCTCATTTTGAGACCACAATTGAGAGACCACATTTTCCATGCTCGTTCTTTTTATGCAGTGATCAGAAAGGGTTGATATTTGGCAAGTTTAACGCGAGCTATTTGATTGAGTGAGGCCGCGATCGACGACACGTCACCAGCGCGCCTCACCTCTGTAATTAACCAGGTTAATCCGAGCAAATACCGCTCCCAAATTATCACCCTTATAATACTGGTCATTTTCGAACCGTTCCCCAGCCCTACTTACTAGCGTTTCACATTGATAAAGTAAATCTTAGATACAATTAGCGTTTATATTATAAATATCTACTAGAAGTTAGTGAAAAATTAAATAAAAAAAAGTTCATCAAATTCATTAGCTTGGTCTCCATTTTCAGTTTACGTGCCAAGCGCAAAGGATTCTTAACTGTTTTTTTACATAAATTACAGCAGTCACAGCTCGACAGGTGGGGAGGGGGCAAGAGAGACACCCTCCGGATGAGCTGAGTCCGGCCGGAGGAGAAGACGATTTTAAAGTGACATATACGCTCGCCAGCACATAGCATATCAATATCATAGCAAGTCGAACTGGCGAGCGCAGCACCAACTTAGAAGCCATTAATCAAGCTAGGAACCGCAGCGCAATCTTAAAAGTTACTGCGCGATGAGGGACTCAGCGTGGTCTCACAAATCACTGCGCAAACTACGAGTTGGCGAATGAGCGTGAACTTAGAAGCTTTTCAGCGAGCTGTGGCAGCAGCCGCAGTGTGATCTAAAAGTCACAACACCAGAAAAGGGTACACCATGCCGTGTATTTCACTATGCAGGCAGGGAGGGCAGCGTCCTGTGATTTCCCTGCGCGAGCGAAGAAACCGAAAGCTTAGCCGAAAGAATTTTAAAGTCATTGCGCGAGCTGGCGAGCGCCACGACAATTTAGAAACCTTTGAGCAAGCTGAGCCCCAGCGTAATCTTAAATGCCACTGCACGAATAAGGGGGCCCAGTGTAATCAGCAAAATTACTGCGCAAACAGAAGAGTACTCTTCTGTTTGCGCAGTAATTTTGCTGATTACACTGGATTATTTGAACTCGCGGAGCGCGTAGGTAGAAGTCATTGCATGAGCTGACAAGCACAGCGTTCAGTTCAGAGCCGCAACACGTTTTCAAAAGTCAGAGTATGAGGAGAAGGGCGCAGCATGTACTTCACAGAACAAGTTGGTAGCCCAGGTCAATCGTAAAAGCCACTCCGCAAAAAGATGCAAATTAAGAAGTACTGACTTCTTAATTCGCGTTGCATCGCTGCGGAGTGGCTTTTGCACTGCCACTGCGCTCGCTATCTTGCGCAGAGCGTACTTATCCAACATTTAACGAGCTGTGGACCGCAGTGAGATCTTAATAGTCACTTCACAAGCAGAGGGGCGTAGCGTAAAGGTGGAATTCACTAAGCGAGTTGACGAGCATAGCGTGAACTTATAAGCAACTGAATGAGCTGAATGCCGTCGCGATATTTAAGTCACTGCGGCCGTAGAGAAGCGCAGCGTGTATCTATTTAGAATCTACTACATGAATTGATGGCCGCAGCAATGTTTTAAAGTCACTGCGCAAGCAGGCCCCAACCCGAACTTAAAAGTTACTGCGCTGCAATGTCGCATGCCCAAATTAATCAACTGCTTAGGGCACACATCTTGCACGCGGAACGATCTTTTTTCAAAATGGATAATAATAAAACAAACAACCTTAAATAAATTATATTCCGCAACCTTAAATAAAAGCGTAAATTCGTAGTACTTACGCTTTTGTTAAGAAACGCAGTTTTTCGGCAATAACTTGTTGAACGGTATATCCGTTCATGTCCGAAATCATTTTAGTTTAAAGTATTTATTAAGCGCCCTTCCCTTGGGGGGAGGGGGAACATTTATGCAACTTTCGGAACGATTATTTCCAAAAATATTCACGTTATCAAAAAAAAAAAATTAGAAACCTTCAAATGTTTTTTAAAGACCTGCCGCATGATGTGAAAAAAAAAATGGTTTAGCTTCTGTTACATGTATGGAGTGCCCCTAAAAAAATTTTATTATTATTATTTAACTATAAAACTAAGTAGCGGCTACTGCTAGACACCTTTTCACTAAATTTCATCAATACTAATTGAGTAAAATGCCTGTGACATACGGCAAGTCACATTTTAATAAATAAATTTGTAAGTTTTTTTAAGAACTTGTCTAGTTTACTTGTGTATGTATAGGAGGGGGAAGAGATTGCATAAGGCATCAAGTAGGTAATCCGGATCCGGCGCGCTGGCGGGCCCAAACTATCGGACTGTTGAGCAAGCTAGGAGCTGCAGACCTGTTTTAACCTTTTGACCGCCAGAGACTTGTATGGACGTCGTACTATTATTATTATACAGAGATACGGTGTATTATTACACAGAGATACATAACAATTAGCCACTGTAATAGGAAAAAGTCACAATGTAATAACATCATTCAAAATGTATTATTTGTGCCATCCACGCCATGGACGCGAAGAGCTGTCAGCTTGTCATGGGTAAAGAAAACAATTACGATAAAAACTTTATGAAATATATTACGAAAACAAATTAAAATACTTTACTACTTTAAGACGAAAATTATTTTTCGTCTGCTACGTTTTACATCAGATTAAATGCAAAGCAAAATATTAAATAAGATTATGGTATGTAGTGAAAAACTCATGAGTAAATAAGTGCATATCGATAATTTTGTGGCAACTCTCGCGCATCCCTGTCAGTGGAATCATTTACGCGCCAGGCGGGGTTAGACAGCGCGGCTATGATGTCAACCGCGCTGCCGGACCCTTATAGTGTAATAATGTTTAAACAGGAAATAATAGGTACAGAAGTTAAATATTATAATATTTTAAAGACTAAGATAAATATTACAAAAATTGTATCAAATCAAATCAAATCAAATCAAATCATATTTATTTGTGTGATTTAGGGTACATAATGGTCTTAAGATAGTAAAAATGTAAGTTCTCCATAAATCTGCCTGACCGGCTTACACAATTCTATAATATATTCATAATCATCTCAATTCATGACATTACAAAATAAGTGCATATATTAAAGTAAATATTATATTCATTATCATTTTATATTTTAATTAAAACTTATCATTTAAATATTCCTGTACAGAATAATAACATTTATTAATTAACATTGATTTAATTTTATTTTTAAAGATATTGATTTCACTAGTATTCATTATTTCTTTAGGTAAATGATTAAATATGCGTGCACTCATACAAAGAATACTTTTATTCATCAGCGCTGTCTTATTACCTGGAATACATATTTTTAGGTTATGCCTTCTGCTATTTAATGTTGTGAATAAATGATTATTCTTCTTTACAAACAGTACAACTTCGAGAATATATATACTTGGCAATGTTAAGATATTAAATTTAATGAAATATTGTTTACAACTGTCTGTTTCTTTCAAATGACAAAATGAACGTATACACCTTTTTTGTGCCCTAAATGCAAGATCTTTGTCAGTGGAGTTACCCCAGAACACAATACCATATCTCAAAAGAGGTGTGACGTAGCCATGATATGCCGTCAGTATCGTAGCAGGATTCACCTTCTTGCTAATCATGTATAGAGCGTAAGAGTATGAGTTTAACCTTGAGCATAATGAGGTAATGTGTTGCTTCCAGTTTAGATTGTTATCTATATTAACTCCTAGAAATTTTATTGTGTCTACTTCATCAATTTTTGTGTTTAAATAGCGTATGTCCATATTTATTAATTTATTTACTCTACTTTTAAATGTCATAATATGAGTTTTGTCAAGATTAATATTCAAATTATTTAAGGTCAACCAATTAATAATATTTCCTAATGTCATATTAATTTCACGCTCAATGTATGTTTTATCATGTCCAACAAATATTATTGTACTGTCATCCGCAAAAAGAATGGTCTTATGTTTTGAAATTTTGGGTAGGTCATTAATATATATAATAAAAAGTAGCGGTCCCAACACGCTTCCCTGTGGCACACCAGTAGTAACCTCTCTGCTATCAGATAAGTATTTAATTACTTTTCTTTCAACTGGACATAATTTTGTAATTTGTGTTATTTGTGTTCGATTATGTAAAAATGATTTAATTAAATTGTATACATTACCTCTGATTCCATAAGCATACAGTTTATTTAATAGAAGTTCATGGTTAACATAGTCAAAAGCCTTAGACAGGTCCATAAACAGCGCACATGCTTGATTACCCTTATCTCTGTTTAACAATACCGTATGGATGAAACTATAAACCGCCATGTCAATAGATTTGTTTTTCCTAAATCCAACTTGTTCCGTACAGAAAATATTATTTGTTTCAAAATAGTTACTAATACTACCGTGAATAACCTTTTCAAATATTTTGGAAATCACTGGTACAAGGGCTATGGGGCGGTAGCAACTAATATCAGTCCGATCATTTTTCTTAAACAACGGCTTAATTACAGTTAATTTCAGCTTATCAGGAAATATACCATCTGCGATGCACAAGTTAATTATATGACTGAGAATATAGGACAGTTTTACCGATACACGTTTTAATATTTTCGTCGATATGCCATCATAACCAGTACTATTGGTGTTTTTAAGGTTTTGAATTATATTATAAATATCTTTAGGTATAGTGGGGGGCATAAATATAGATTGTAGTTTAGAAGGAAATTGGCATTTAAAATTACTTTGTTTGGATTGATTTGGAAGATCAATGAAAAAATTATTAAAATGGTTAACTATTTGAAAGGGGTCATCTATATTGTTTCCGTCTATATTTATATGATGTATTTCATCTGTCGGTATATTTTGCTTATTGCTGTTTATTACCCTCCAAGTAGCCTTTGACTTATTAAGTGCTGTAGTTATGTAGTTATCATTACGAGCCCTCTGAGTCAATGCAATGATACGTTTTAGTCTGGAGGATAACGTTTTGAACCTTGTTTTATTAAGTTTTGTTGGGTTTTTTCTATACTCCCATAAAAGCCGCCGTTTACGTCTACAACACATTCGGAGACCTTTTGTAATCCATGTCGGGCGCTCATTTGTGAATACTTTTATTTGTATAATAGGAAAACATAGATTATAAAATAGGAGGAACAAATCATAAAAGTTATTAAATGCGGTATTTGAATCATGACTGTCGATAACATCATTAAAACTAAGAGAATTGATGCATGTTTCAAATTTCTTTATATTATCCATGGAATAGTCTCGTTTCGCTATGCTCCATGATTTCAAAAGGCAGGTAGGTTTAACTGGGCAGGTAAGTATCTGTGCTGTATGATCTGATACTGCATAATCTACAACCTTTGATTGGCATCCTTTAATATTAAACATAATATTGTCAATACAAGTTCCGCTTGATAATCGCGTCGGCTCATTTATCCCTAGCTTCAGATTATAACTATATACTATTTCCATAAACTGAGTTGAATCATTGGTTTTATTTAAAGTATTTATATTAAAGTCACCACAGATAATCACCTTTTTTCCATAGCAAAAACTGTTTAAGAGTGAGTTAAAATTACAGAAAAACTTGCTTAAATCGCCTGTGTTAGATCTTGGAGGTCTGTAGATACATATTATGTATATCTTATGTTCTGTTAATTCAACTCCCGAACATTCAATTACACTTTCTATTGAATATTTATGAATTTCCTTAATCGGTGTAAATAGCAGCGGTTTTTTTATTAAAATGCACGAACCACCATGACGATTGTGTCTACAATAACAGGAACCGAGTTTAAAGTTAGGCATATTATATGTATCTTTGTCACTTACTATCATATTGTGTTCTGTGATACACAACACGTTTATAGATCTTTTTTCATTTTCAAGTATCATTGTTAAAATATCCGACTTAGACATTAAGCCATTTATGTTTTGATGTAAAATTTTAATCTGTTTGTACACGAAAAAACTGATTTGATAGAAGAGAAGTGGATTCAGAATTAATAATCGTATTATTCACTTGCATGGTATCAGTCTGAGTACACTTATCCATTGAAAGAGTTGTATTAAACTTATGGCACCTTGATTTTACATTGCAATATAATTCATATTGTAACTTATAGTCAACGTGAAGTATTTCCTTTAAAAGAGATCTACATTTATGCATCACTAAAGAAATGCGCCCAGGTATATAGTCATTATAATTCATGTCAACGTAACAGCAATTCATATACTTAGAACACAAAAATTTGAATTCATAATTAATTTTCCTTTCATTTAGGAAATTATTGTATGGTACCTCTGTAACTATAATATTGGTATTTGACGCATTTGATATGAAACATCTAAGAGAAAACAATAATTCACTCGGTCGCTTGTCATTTGTACCACCTAAAAGAACAACTAAGTCATTTTTGTCCAGGTTGCATATTTCACTCTTTGCTGTTAACAAGATATGTTGCAGAGTAGCTCCTGAACGAGGACACCCAGCCATTCTATACGATGGCCATAAATATAACTTCGGTAATAATAACGGAAGTAGAAGTTCAATGTGGCGCTGTAAAAATAGGACATGCTGCAATGGATCCATAACGTTGAACTTGGATAAAAATGCTATACTAGAACTACTAAAAAGGTCAGAAAATTTGAGTAAAGACTCCATAATTCGTGAGAGTGTACATATAAGTAAACCACATTATAATGAGAACATTCAAGATATGGTTGTTTATAATTCTAAGAAGGATGCATGCGAGTCAATGACACCTATTAAAAAAATCTTCGAGAAAAATGTAGTCGCAATAAAGAAGTGTGACCCTAACTTTACTATGTGCGCTTATGAAGAGAAAAAGAGCTCGCTGTATAGATCAAGACATGCTTTTTTGAAACAAACGACTACTGAGTTTACGTACTTAAAAGATGTCAAAGTACCTAACGTATTAGCTGAAAACTTTTTAGTCTCAGATAGTGGTGAGGACGAAAAAGTTTTGATTTTTTGCACATTAACGGCTAAGCAACATTTACGTGTCGGAGTTGGACAACAGGCACAGTACTTTGGCGATGGTACTTTTAAAAGAGTACCAAAACCATTTTACCAGTGCTTTACTTTACATGTCGATGTAGGTACAAGTACTAAATCTATTAACGTTGTGCCAATTCTCTTTGCACTCCTTCCGAACAAGACCGAAAATACTTATCGCAGATTGTTTCAGTTTATACGGGATGATTTGCGTGTACATATCTATAGGTATAAATGTGATTTTGAGATAGCTCAAATCAATGCTTGCAAGGAGATTTTTCCAAATTGTTCATTGACTGGATGTTTATACCACTACAGCCGAGCTATTTGGAAGAAAGCAAAAAAAATTAAAGCTGACACCACTACTGAAGGTCGTAATATTGTTCGCATGTCTGCAAATTTACCATTACTACCACAGTTGAAAATTAATAGTGGCTGGCAAGACATACGAGGGGCGGCTGATAAGTACGCGGCCTAAGGTACTTAATGAAAGAAAAGTTAATTTTTTTAATGTTTATTTTTCAATATAGTCCCCTCCAAGTGAAATACACTTTTCAGATCGTGAATACAATGCCTTTATACCATTAAAAAAATATTCTGAAGTTTTCTCGTCAAAGTGGTTCTCCACGGCGGCCTTCATCTCATTGTCATCGGTGAATCTTTTTCCCCGTAACTCCTTTTTCAAATTGGAAAAAAGGAAAAAGTCGCTGGGAGCCAGGTCCGGACTGTAGGGTGGATGGTCAATTTCCGTGAACCCCGTAGCAGTTAAGGCAGCTCTCGCTACACGAGCGGTGTGAACGGGCGCGTTGTCTTGCAAAAACAGCACTCCGCGCGCTAACTTGCCACGTCTCTTCTGTACGACTGCTTCACGTGCCTGTGTTAATAAATTAGCGTAGTACTGGCCATTCATTGTTGTCCCTTTAGGCAAGTAATCAATTAGTAAAATTCCCTCGCTATCCCAAAAAACGGTTGCCATAATCTTAGAGGCCGACTTTTCCACTTTAAACTTCTTTGGTGGCCTTTCTCCCGTTTTAATCCACTGCATAGACTCTTGTTTAGACTCGGGATCATACTGACGTATCCAGGTTTCGTCTACAGTCACTATTTTGTTACAAATTTCGTCCAAATCATTCTGACACAGTTCTAAAAAATCCTTACAACTCGCCAGTCGCCGCTGTTTGTCAAGCGGTGTGAGCATTCGCGGTACCCAACGCGCACAATTTTTTTTCATGTGTAAATGTTGATGTAAAATTTCTCCAATTCGTTCTTTACTAATCTGTAGCTCTTCCGCTATCTGCCACAATTTAGTTCTTCGATCAGCTAGTACAATTTTTTCGACTTTTTGAATATTTTCTTCAGTCACTACCGTCACAGGGCGGCCCGGTCGAGGGTCGTCTTCACAGCTCTCTCTTCCTTGTTGAAATAGTCGGGCCCATTTTTTTACCATGGTATAAGAAGGCCCAGAATCCTGAAGAACCTGTGACATCTCTTCAAAAATGTCTTTAGGTGAATTTCCTTTTTTCACGAGAAATTTAATCACTGCGCGGTGCTCTAAATTGCGAGAATGGTTAGTTTCCGTCGACATGGTGTTGTTGCTTGTTCCAGGGATGAAGTGTTAATGAATCAAATTAAATAAAAGGGTACTATTTATACTACTAATTAGTCAGGCAAGTAGTGGTATCAGTAACAAGATGATGAGTCAACGCTAAGTACGTTAGGCCGCGAATTTATCAGCCGCCCCTCGTATTATGTAAATTAGCTCCAAAAACAGAAGCAATGCGGGCATTTGCAAAATATATGGAAAAGCAATGGCTTAAATTTGGACCTTCGGTAATAAGCTGTGCAGGTGATCGGCACCGCAGTAATAACGCTGTAGAAGGTTGGCACAGACGGCTCAACGTACGCATGCCGCATAAGCCAACGTTAGTTCGCTTCATTTATAAATTAAAGAAAGAAGCATCCTATCAGGATACTCGAATTAAGAATTCTTTATTCACTGAAGCTCCTAGACGGAAAGTTGAATGTTTTTTTTATGACAAGTACCACAAGCAACTAGATCAGCTCAGCAAAGAACAAATTAGTGAAATAACTTTTTTTAAAAACATGTTATTAATAAGGAAGCGAATGAAATAATATAATTAATAATATACATATTATTAACTCAAATTATTATTTATTTATAAGAATATTATATTATGTTATCTCGTGGTTATAAGGCCCAATAAATTTTGCTTTGTCTTTATTTAAGTTTACGTTTAATTTTAATCCCCGTGCAACTCAAATATATTTTCGTATGAATGTGTACTTTTCACATGTTCAAAAAGCAACCTGTATTTAATTTTCCAGCTAAACAGTTTCAGGATCGGGAAGAAATACTCAAATATATTGGGACTGTTTAAATATTTAATTAAATTCAGTCCATTCGGTTATTTAAGGATTCAGTCCTATTGGGATTAAGTTTATTCGAAAATCAGGTAATTTGGTTACATGACGAATTGAACTTCAGGTATTTTGTTTTTAAGACTAATTGAGATTCAGACGTACAGATGTATCAGGCATGTTGGGAATAGGTTGTAATCGACCGGAGCCGCCGTGGCGATCAAAAGGTTAAGTTTCACTGTGTTAGGAGAGGGGCCCAATGTAGTCACTGATGGTTAAAATGAAGCGAGCCGGAACCGCAGCGGTGTCTTAAAATTCAGTGAAAAGGACGCAGCGTGAGCTTAGAAGCCTCTAATTAATATTTTATTCACTCCACCACCTATATATATACATATATATCGTCAGAATCTCGGCTGATATCGCGCCCGTAGAATAACGCGGAGCATTGCCTTAAATGACGTCATTCGAGTGCCTGCCTGAGTGCCAGAGTTCAAAAATATCGTTACCAGTTGGTGCATAGACGGGTGACGATTTCTAAAATTTTAATTTTGTCAGAGAAGTGCGCACGCAGTGGATTTTTAAGAGATGATGTGATGTGTGATGGATGTTAGAAAAGTAATTGTCGTCTTATTAAACATATACAATGATTTCGAGTATTTATTGTTATGAAGATGGAAAGAACTATTATTATTATAGCTTTATTTATCCATACAATTATAAATAGAGTTACATTTTGAATTTATATATATATATATATATATATTATATATAGCAACAGTTATATTATATGGCCCTGTGAAAGAATAAAAAGCCTCCTTCACCTTTTCCATCTTTGCCTGTTTTTGGCAATGTTTATCCAGTTTTTCAATGTTTATCTATCTTTTCTTTTGTCTTCCTATTAGTAATTTTCCAGTAGGACCGAGCCACTTTGTTGCTTGTAATGTCCATATATTGTCCTGAAATCTATCTATGTGACCTGCCCACTTCCACTTCAGTATCATGGCATGTTGCAGTGCATCCTTAAGTTTAGTTTTATTGCGCATTTCATGTTTTATCAATTATTCTTAGTTTCAGAAAGCTTCGTTCTATGGCATGCTGGGATGACAGGATTTTATTCTTAGTCCTATTAGTGAATGTCCGAGTCTAGGATACTTGCATATGTTAAGGAGGGTAATATACATTAGTCCATTATGATCTTATTGAGCTTAAGACTGTAATTTTCTTTCGAGGATTTCTTTCTGTGCTCAATATTTTTTCCAAAACTACTAGCTGGCACTCTCTTCGAAAACTAGTATCAAATTGGCAAATTATATTAGTTTTCCGAGGTATATTATATTCGATGATATATTCTATTATCTGTCCTTCTATATTAGTTTTGTTGATGTTCATTTCTAGTCCTGCTTTTACGCTTTCTTTGGGAAGAATTGTTTATAAACTTTCGCGATGTTTACACATATTTCGGAATGAAAGGGTTTTAAATAAAATTAAACAAGAAATCTATTTTGCCTTTTCAATATAATCTCCCTTAAGCTGAATAGCTTTAGATCTATGAATTATTTTTTCTAAACCACGGTAAAAATATTTTTTATCTTTTGCCTCAAAATGAGCCATAATTGCCTCCTTTACATCATTATCGTCTGAAAATTTCCTTCTCAAGTCTATTTTTAAATTGGGGGACAAATAAAAATCACTTGAGGCCAGATCTGGACTGTAGGGTGGGTGGCCCCGCTTACCACGGACAAGTAGCATGTATTTTACGTTACGGTTTAATACTATTGGGTAACTGTAGCGATGCGTATACATCATTTGTATTATCGAAAAGATGCATACAAGCGAACTGTGGGGCTAAAAAATACTACCAATTTCTTAAATATGTAGAGAACAAATTTGAAATTAGCTGCAAAAAAAACATATATTTATTTTATAGGGTTTACATACATTGTTTATTAAAAAATGTGACACTGGTACCTTGGGAAAGTGCTAGACGTATAACTCCCCCCCCTCCCCTTATATGAATATGTAAAATAATGAAAGTATTTTGTTGCGCGATCCGGCTAATCCCCGGCGCCCTCTGGTATCCGGGCCGGATGGTGTGAAATTGGCTACCGAAGACTACGTAGGAGTGGGAAACCAGGTTCCCACGAAAGTAAGTGCTCCTGGAGACGGTGTTCCACCCTAGCCTATTTCACAATAGAACGAGAAGTGCATCTATTGGAATTGTACCAATAGCAGACCAACCGAACCTACGCAAGTGTAAAATAGGACAATGTCAACCAAGAACGAATGCCCAAAGAAGAAGCGGACGAAAATAAGCAAGACCCCATCACCAGAAAAACAGCGTACATCAAATAGATGTACTGGATTGCCCATAGACCTAACCGAAAAGGACAACTTAAACGAAAGGAAACCACCTATCATTTTTTATGGATTAGAAAATGTCATTAAGCTAACTGAACTACTGGACTAAACCTGAATTGACGATAAGGCGGCTATCGTCAATTCAAGTTTAGTCCAGCTTTTGTAAAGACTAAACCCTGACTAAAACCTGGATTGACTTAAATCCTAGTTTAAATTATGGATCTACGAAAATCTTTATTACAAAACGAGGTTCATCGCTTAATCGATGATCATAAAGATGATCATGGCCCAAAAGGTCCATAGATTAGTCTTTCGATCACCCTAGTTTAACCTTGAAATGTCAAAAACTAAACAATTTGAAGGTTATTCAATTAATGCGATGACAAATAATGCGTGTATGGTGAATTTACTTAAATAACTAACTAAATATAGTGTGGCAACAAAATAAACACAAAAATCGAGTGAAATGCGATGTGTGACAAGGATTTAATAATATGTGCATAATATTGGATTTCAAAACATTTATCACAGCTTGGAATTTTCGAGATTTTCAATTAGTATTTTTGAAAATTTTTAATTGTCAAAAGAAGATTTAACATACAGAAGTCAGAGATGTCCTCAAATTAAAGTGGTCTGTGCAATGTTTGGGTCAACCAAACGCGGCGTAAAGTGGATGTAGTGTTTTTAAAGAAATAATTCACAAGTGTGGAAAGTTAACGTGGAAATTGGCCCACACAGAATGTTTGTTCGACAATAGTATCATTAACTGGTGCTCTATGTAAAACAAACTGATGCATTCCACTTATAATATGTCACATTATTTATATTGAAGTTAAAAAAAATAACATTTGGAATATCCGATAGTGCTGCCGTGATTTTTTAAGAGACTCAATGCAGCGCAGTCCTGCTGTAAAGTCAACGGTACATTTTTAAAAAGTGTATTGCTGAGAGGTTTCGCAACACGATCCAAGACTGTCTCTTGATACACTTTGGCTGAAGTTTTCACTCCTTTTTCACAAAAATGTAGCTTTGTGACGCCTTGATATGACACACCTTACCAAACCAACACTGACGCAAGATGATAACCACGCTGTACCTTTCCGACCACTTGAGCAGCTTCTTTAGAACTGTGAGCGTACACTTTATCATTTTGCTTATTGTAGTGCTCTTCAATCGTGAATTTTTTTTCATCGGTAAAGAGGATATTTCTGTGCCCTTCACCTGCGTATCGCGAAAGAATGCGTTTTAATCGATCCACTCTCTTTAATTGTAAAGATTAATTTGGGGCATGGCCTGTATATCGACGATAAGCACCGAGTTTCAGGTCTTGTTTTATAAAACGCGAGTCCTAGCGGGAATCTTCATTTCTCGCGATAAGATGTTTTGCTTCCTAATAGGATTTCGACGAATTCTGGCTTTAACAGCACTCACACAGCCTATGTAGTTCTAACAGCACGCGGCCGCCACGAGATTTTATTGTCTTAGTTTTGTTGTATCTGTTGATAGTACGATATACGAACACACGGCTGATACCAAGCTTTTGAAGTGTCTGGAATATGACTGACGGCTCCATACCCACTTTGTACAAAGCGATCACCGCAATCCTATTTTCTTTGACACCCCAATCCATATTGTAATTGATAATGAACACGAAAATATATGTGAAATGGCGCGAAAACGAAAGAACTTTGAAAAATAATAAACGCGTTCCAAATTCAAATAATTAAAAAGTTGAAAAATAGAAACGTTTTTATGTAACAGTATATAAGCCGGACTACATAAAATGCCTAATTTAAAAAAAAATACAAATTAAATGCACTCCAATTCAAAATTTAGTCGGTAAATTGTAACCACGGGTACCTCAATTACTAGTGAACTATAAGGTGGATCTGAATAAACATTGATCCATTTTATTAGATAAAATATTTTATAGATCACTGTTTATATTATACAAAAAATGCATACCATTTAAAATTTAGCTGGTAAAATGTAACCACGGGTATACCTATCACTAGAAACAGATGTAAAACTTAGCCTACTTATAGGTACCAAGAACTGGTTATGGTAAGATAAAAAGTTTATAGGAGCTCAGCTATTAGAGGTTAGAGATATATATATATATATATATATATATATATATATTTGGCATCTTTATATATATATATATATAAAGATGCCAAAAGTATGGTCACTCAAAAAATACTGCTTGAGGCCATATAGATGTGTCGAATGTGCCCAATCACACAAAACAGCAGACTGTGCCAAACGCGATCGCAACTTACCAGAGGAATGTGCTCTGTCACGGTGCACACCCCGCTAATTATAAGGGTTGCGAGGTATACAAGAGCAGTCCAAATGCAACAAAATTCCAGCAACCCAAATGCAAACTATGATCCTATGGATATAACTTACCGACACACCTTCACAGTGCACTTAAAACTGTTACAATGTAACCTCTACAAGAACTGAGGCTATAATAGATATGCATACAAAACAGACGGCAAAATTTGTCCTCCTATTACAACAAATGAGCACCTTGATGGGTCTCATAACAACGCTTGTTACTAAGCTAACAAAATAGGTTTACGTATAGCCACTTGAAACATTAACGGGCTGGCTCCTAATATAAATGAACTGAAAATACTGATGGTAGAACATAAGCTGGACTTGTGTTAACATCTGAGGCACACTGTACTAACAGAAGCAGCATTAAACTAATCGAATGCAGGAACGGCAAGTAGTGCGAAATGTAATTAAACACCATCTGCTACCTGAATACAAAACGGACAGAAAAGTTGGAGCCATATGACTGTAAGAATAAGCTACCAGAATGTATTACTAAATAGTATAACTGGCTAAGTCTTAATGAAATAACGAATTAATTGAAATGCAACTATGAATCTATACTCATATTATAAAGCGGACGAGTTTGTTTGAACGCGATAATCTCAGGAACTACTGGTCCGAATTAAACAAATACTTTACTGTTAGAGGAAGATTATAGGCTTTATAACATCACGCTACCGCCAATAGGAGCGGAGTAGCAATAAAATGTGTTGCAAAAACAGGGCAAATTACGAAGACGAAGTTGCGCGGGTCAGCTAGTATTTAATATGACATGAAATTTCGCATTTTGACATTTTTTTAAATTAGGCAAGGGTTGCTTTAGACACGGGCAGCACGATATTTATATTTTGGAGGGGTGGGGGGAGGGGGAAGTGTACACTCTTCGCTCTTGCATAACAAAGCGCTGGCACCTATGCTCGCGGCTCTAGGTGTCAAGTACCACGTGAAGTTTTGTCATAGTTTTTAGACATGTTTTTGATGGATTTATTTGGGGGATATTATCCCTTTATTAACATCTATAAGCATCTTAGTATAGTATATATATATATATATATATATATATATATATATATATATATATATATATATATATATATATATATATATATATATATATATATATATATATATATGCCAAGTATTATAATACCTTTACGATCATATAACGGCTGAAGGTTTTTGGTATCTGGGAGGTTTGGCCCATACAATCTGCCAGGCTGAGCAAGCTTTATTTTATAGAAAAAAGCCAAATACGTATTTTTATAGTTCTAACTTCAATAATGACGGAGTTTTATACAAACTTGCAACCCCTATTTTACTCTTTGTTAGTGGATGCCTACAAGATAAAAGGCAAATACTGCCAAAATTATAGGGTTGTAACCCGAGCGGTTTAGGCTCTGCGTTGATGAATCAGTCAGTCAATCAGTTAGGACAAGTGATTTTACGAGGGGTGATCACTAAGTAATGATTAACGGGATTTTTTATAAACAGTAAAAATATAACATTTTTTATTAACTCGGTAGTTCTTTACGACTTGCCAGCCCAAAAATCATATAAATAGGACAGTATTTCGAAAACAAGCAGCCGCAGAGATAAACACGAAAATGGAGAAACACGAAGTAAGAAGCGTCATCAAGTACCTCTGCTTGAAAAAAATGACTACCAAAGAGATTCATGATGATTTATCAGAAACGCTGGGGGACAATGCTTCTCCATATTCTACAGTTGCACGCAGGTGTAAGGAGTTTAAGGTGGGTAGAACATCACGAAGGGTCCTCGACGTCCTCTTCTAAGAAAAATGTCAAATACAAAAAAGTTAGTTAACCGACGCGCAAAAGAAGAAGCGATTAAACATTTCCAGAGTCAATCTTGACAAGTTCCAAGCTGATCAAAAATATTTTTTGACCTGTTTTGTGACTATGGATGAAACATAGATTCACCATTTCGATTCTGAGACGAAACAACAGTCGTCCGTTTTCTGGGATGCCCAAGGAATAATTATGGTTGAATACCTCGAAAAAGGAGCTACGATAACGGGTTCTTACTACGCTGTGTTACCAAATAACAAGATTGCGGCAAGCTATCAAGTAGAAAAGACGAGGCAAGCTGCGAGCAAAAGTACTGTTCCACCAGGACAACGCGCCGGCACACAAGGTTGAAGTTGCATGGCTGCCATTCAAGAAATTGGCTTCGAACTGCTTTATCACCCCTGTATTCTTCGGACCTAGCCCCCAGCGACTTGTATTTATTTCCTCGGCTCAAGTACATCTCAGGGGCACGAAATATAAAGATAATAGAGAAGTCATGGCCGCTGTAGAGGCATTTTGGGGAGTCAAGATATTTTTTTTCTAACGGTATTTAGGTTTGGAAAAGAGATGGACCAAATGTTTTGACTGCCTCTGTAGCGCGGTGGGAGTGTGTCCGACTGCTACGCAAGAGGTCGTGGGTTCGATTCCCACACGGGACACCACTTTGTGTGATCCACAAATTGTTGTTCCGAGTCTGGGTGTACTTTGTGTCCGTGACTTGTATGTTTGTAAAGTTACCCGCGACACAGGGCTTGTACCATACTGCGGGAGTTGTCTTTAATTTTAAAAAAAAATAAAAAAAAAATGTATGTATGTACCTATGACTTGTTATGTTGAAAAATGAACTAATTTTTATCCTAAACCTTAGTTTTTCACACCAATTATCATTACTTTTTGATCACCCCTCGTATATGTATAGACAAGTTTTGATTAAGATATTTACGACACTAAGTTAGATAAATGTCAATTTTCCCAACAAGTAAAGCAACAATCATGCATACTGCGCGTAGTTTCACAGATTAAAAAACTTAAAAAACTTTCTACAGAGATGTATATACATAGTACAAATGAAGGTAAGACTGCAAAAACAAGATTAAGTCAAGTTGATATCTCACCACAAGACAACAATAACATACGAATATCATAGAAAGTGTCACAGAAAAAGAGGTACTAAAGGCCATCCAACATCTGAAACTTGAGTAATGAAGCCATTAAAGCCCGGACAACTTGAGTAATGAAGCCCCCAAAGCTGCAGATTGCATACTAAGCGATCTGGTGCTCTGGCATAATTATTTAATTCAAACTTTTTATTTTTAATGGTTCACAAACCAGAAAATACATTTATTACATACAATAGTTTTGATACTTATAAATAATACATATGTATGTCCAAAAAGAGTGAACACAACATTCTTTGTACTACATACATATTACTTCTTAAAAGCTATAGTGAAAAATAAATTCATAATAATACAACAAGTAACATAAAAACTAAATTTACTTAACTAAAGCTCTGGAAATATTTGTTTTTGCCGTGTGTAGACTACCTGTGAAAATGTCAAATTGCTGTCTTATGCCATTGTATCCCGAGAACATGCGATAGAGGGAAGAATGTTGCTCTATGTTAGTTCGGCAATGAGGCGTAGCAAATGTTCGTCTATTGCATAAACAACTACCCTGACGCGGAACAACAATTTGTACTCTCTCTAGCAACTCTTCGCAGTCTATGAAGCTATTAACAACTTTATATAAGTACATAATATCAATAGCTTTCTTCTACAACATAAAGTAGATATATTATAGTGCTTAAGTCACAACTCGTATTGATTAAGAGCTTTACTCTTGCCATCAACATAAGACAAATGATACATGAAACACTTTTCTACTCTTTCAATCTTGCTAGTATATACTTTGTATGTTGGCTTCCATACTGGACTGGCGTACTCTAAGATACTTCGTATAATGCAATTGTAAACGGGTATTATGATATTGGAGTCTAAATGATCTGAGCTGCCTCGAAATACAACCGGATAAGCAAGATGCCTTTTGCACCATATCATCATCATATAAAGAATCGGTAATTGAGTTGTTTCTATTACAGTCTTTTTTAGCCTATATATATTCCTGCATTTTTCCAAGCATAACATATGGCTGCCAGACATGGGTCTTTACAAACAAAATAAAGAATAAAATAACTACAACACAACGAGCTATGGAAAGGAGCATCTTGAAGCTTAGAAGAATAGAAAAAGTAAAGAGTGAAGAGATAAGAAAAAAGACAAAACTGACAGATGTCCTTAAACAAGCCTTGAAGCTAAAGTGGCAATGGGCGGGCCACGTCATAAGATACAAAGATAAAAGATGGACCTTACAGTCAACAAAGTGGTCTGGCCCACTGGGAAAAAGAAAAGTGGGAAGACAAAAGAAAAGTGGGAAGACCAAAGAAACGGTGGGTAGACGACATCATAGAAGTTGCAGGCAGAAACTGGTGGAGTCTTGGTGCAGAAAGAGAGGACTGGAAGAAGATGGAGGAGGCTTTCACCCAAAAGAGATCCATTGCAATAATAGAAAAACTACAAACACCTAGTTAACATAATTATGTATTTAACTATTTATTGTAATGGAATAAAATAAAGCTTATTATTATTATTATTATTATTAATTGAGTTGTTAGTCTTAGATTACTCCCAAGTCACAAATAGTTTCTATATCTCTTAGTGGTACATTCTGTATATAATAGTTGGCCTGGAAAATATTTCGTTTTCTTGTAAATTTTATATGTTTACATTTATTTAAATTTAACACCATCTTGTTTCTCTTGCACCATTCAGATACTGCCTCTATTTTTTTCTTGTAATCTATATAAGCAATGTATAACAGACTTTTGAATTCTTGGTGCTTCTCTTTGATTAGCTCAGTCGTATGTGTATGGTCTACAGTTGAAAATCCTCTTCTGTAACCCGCTTGTTCTAAAGGTTGGTTTCTATGATGCTTATTCTTATGAGATGCTTATTCTTTTTTCTATAATTGATGAGAATAGTTTATATAGAGTTAGCGTTAAACTCTATGGCCTATAGTTGCTTATATAATTTGGATCTCCTTTTTGGTATAGTAAAATAATATTTGATTTTGACCACTGTCTTGGTAAGTTTGTATCACAAAAGTGTTTAAGATTGAATTAAATAAATATGCCAGCTGATTGCTCAGTATGCAGTCTGCAGCTTTAAGGGCTTCATTACTCAAGTTGTCCGGGCTTTAATGGCTTCATTACTCAAGTTTCAGATGTTGGATGGCCTTTAGTACCTATTTTTCTGTGACACTTTCTATCATATTATGTTTTTGCAGTCTTACCTTTATTTGTACTATGTATATAGATCTCTGTAGAAAGTTGTGGCTATGTTAAGGACTTCTTTGTGGTGGTTAGCAATTTTATCCCTTTCATTCCTTGTGCCATAGCAGTGGTTTTTAATTATAATTTTCTCTTGTCCTTGCCCAATCTTGGCATTGAAGTTGCAGATTACTATAATGTTTTATGAGCCATTTCCACCGCAGTGGTTAGGGTGTTGTTGCTTGCTGTTTCATGTGGAGCATATACTTGTTAGTAAATAGTTGTTGAAATTTAAGTTAACAGCAGCCACTTGTTTAGATAGGCCAATAAAGTTTTAAAAATATTGTTTTATGTGTTTTTAAGCAGGAAGCTTACTCCAAACTAGCCAGGTGTTTCTCCTTTGTAGCATAATATGTAATCTTCATATTCATCTATACAGCCGCCATGTCTCCCAACCTCTGCTAAACCTATAATGTCATATTTGATTGATTCCACTGTTTTGGTTAGTTCTCTATTCATCTTTCATGGCTGGATGTATGTTGATATGTAAAGTTTGTTCTCATTTTGGTATTAACTGTTATTGGAGCTTTCTAATGGTGAAAGAATTTATAATATTAGTATAGATTTGTATATTAAAAATCACTTGTATTTAAATTACAGCAGGAACACAACAATGAGTGAGCGCAATCACAATGAAGTGCAAGCATGTTTACATATTTGATTTCCAACAATGTAGATGAAAACACAATCTGTGGACTAAACTTGGCAGAGATGCCTGTTTACCACCATATAGAACATGCTTTAATTCAAACATGTTTACTAATGTTTTTCGTGGTATTTGCACAATGATGACAATAGCACACCATATGCAAGTATTATCCAACACTTAACAGTATTTTTATAAGAATTTTAACAGTGTTACACACACAGATTATTTTAATTCAAGAGCATGATTTTCAACAGATTTAATTGTTTTTGACAGATTCTAAGAATTCAAATACATATCCTGTTTTTGATAGAAATTCTATTTATCTAACAGTGCTATTTGTTTGATCTCTAATTAATAGCAAAACCTAATGAAAGTGAAAGGATGTTCATGTTTTTTTTTTTTGCTAAGCTCTTCATCACAAGGGACTTTACAACCATACAATTATGGGCACAAAGCACACCCAGACTCAGAACAACAATTTGTAGATTACACAAAGTGAAGTTCTGGGTGGAAATCAAACCAAGACCTTTAGAGCAGTAGTAGTACCTAAACACTGCCACTGCGCCGCTACCAAGGCAGTCAAATTCAGTCAAGTTAATTATTCTGTTGCTTTATTTACCTTTTAATAAAAAGTATTAATTATGTGGGATTCTGCGGTATTTGCAGGATCCAATACTAGGATGCATACTAAGTCTAAAAAAGATCCAAAAAACGAGAAACGAAGATATTAGGAAACAAACTAAACTAACAGATGCCCTTAAATATGCTTTTAAAACGAAATGGCAGTGGGCAGGCCACATCTCTCAATACACTGATGAAAGATGGACAGCTCAAGTCACAAACTGGACAGCCCACTAGGTAGAGTACAAGGTACAAGAAATGTAGGTAGGCCAAAGCAGCAGTGGGCGGACAAAGTGGTCTTGGTGGCAGGTGCAAACTGGAACAGCATTGTGGGGAACGGGGGAGCATGGAAGGAGATGGAGGAGGCTAACACCCGGATGGGATCCAAACCTTGAAACTAGTTATCTAATGTATATAGTATGTGCAAATTGGTTTGGAAATAAATAAGCTTAATTATTATATTATTATTATACTACTAAATGTAAGGGCTAAGTGCAGACAAAAAGGGGCTCATTGTTAGTAAACAGATTGCTAGGTCACAGAAATGTGAAAAAGAGAAAGATGAACTCAATAATTTTTGGTGCACCATCATAGTTATTGTCACAGCACAACTACTAGTAGATGACTTGCCAGATTACTTGTGACATTGTCAAGTGTTATTTGAGATCATAATATTATGAAATGTGACAGTATATTGATTATATTTTTATTGCAAAAGAATGTTATTGCACATTAATTAATAATGTCAAATTTTTATGTTACCTCTAGTGAGTTCTGAAATAAGTGACAATTCAGTTGGCCTAAATTGACAAAAATAGTTTAGGTTACTTCAGTGAAAGACCACACAGTTATGATCAACTACTCTCTGAGCTTAATAACACTTGTAGGGAAACAACGTTCGCACTCATCATTCTGCATACACAGCCACCTACTTAATTAACTCAAGAGTTTTCTTTAATAAACTGTACACAAACCAGCTTAGTATTTATAGTGTACAAGCTTTTGCAACATTCGCAATGGCAGATTTATTAATAAATATTTCAGGCAGTCAGAAGAACTTTGTAGTAGTGAGGAAGTTCTTACTTTTACAGCTGCAGCAGTGTTGTTCAAATGCACCATCTCAAAAATACAAACAAACAGAGGTAAGGACATTGCAGTATTTGAGTTCCGTCGACGCCCCAGCATGCACTGCTTAAAGTTCCTTGGTACTATGTTCACCTGACTTTCTACTTTCTTCAGACATCATTAATAAAGTTTATGGAAATTTAGCGCGTATGACGAAAATCGACTCACCGCTGTGTTCTGTGAATATGTTAGAGCCCAGCATGCGGGGGTCCTTGGGAACCCTCGGCTTGCTGCGCGCGGAGCGCATGGACGCGCCGCTAGCCGTCCCTCGCTCCTTTGCCTGCTGAGCCCCCATGGTGCGTCGCTAGTGGCTGCTGCCGCTAGCCCGCCGCGCCACCACCGACCACCACACGAGTTTAATTCAATAACACCGCCGATGCGATGTTTCTATTCAAGCGCCGTCCTCATCACCACTTCACTATTGTCTTTTGTCTACTTAAATTATAACAACAAATTAGACGAGGCGTATGATGTTCATTTTAGCTTTGCTTAAATACAATAAATTAATTAGCCACTCACAAAAAATAACACAACCAGCGCCATTATGTGTGACCACAGATTATTAATATGTACTACGTAACATAGACGTACGGACCAGGACTACGCCATCCCTTTCAAAGTGATTAAAGACTGCAAAGTGAAAGAGAATAAAAACTCGTGCAGATTTTGACAGTGGTCCACAAAGTAGCATTGTCTCTTTCTAGAGAGTGGTCCATTATGAGAGGTTATGGCGCAGTCTTGTTCTCCAAGTCAATGCTACGTACAGATACATTATTTGTTCTGTGCATTGACATGGCGTTTTTTTTTTTTTTGGTTTTGGCGATTCTGTTATTTCCGCCACAGACTTTTTGAGTGTGTCTCTTGCTTCTTTGTACTGGATCTGGGCTGTGGGAGTACAAGAGAAACTATGTAGGTATCAAAACATTATAGAATAAATTTAGGAATGACTTTTATGATACGGTGAATTTTGAATTTAGGGACAATTACATAAAGCATAAAAAGCAGCGGGGTTAGGGGGTTAGTTTATGTACAAAACATTTAATTTTACAGTGTTATATTATTCGAAATAATGAAGTTACATATTAGATCAATTAGAGGGGAGAAAACATATCGCAAAAGAGCATTAAAATTAGTGGGAAAGGAAACAAGGTCAGTAGGTAACATATTATACAGGGAACCATTCATTCTAGAGCATTCAAAAAATATATTATGATTTGTGGTACCCTCATCCAGTCCACATTCACAAAGAGAGCTGTCCTTAACCCGTATCTTGGTTAGGAAGACATTTGTGCAAGCATGTCCTAGTCTTAGGCGGCAGATGACCGAAGTGGCCTGTTTATTTGCCTCTTTAAATTTAAAAAACCATGGCTTTGATGGAATGTCATCTTGTATAGCTGCATAGCGTTTACCCTTCTCCTTGGAGGTAATCGACCATATATCTCTCCACTTTGTATCCAGCCCCAATTTCGCCAGTGAAACCAGGTCCAGTGGGTAAGCTCGGTAGTGATCAGATGAACCATCACATGAAGCATTCCTGGCCAGAGAATCAGCTGTTTCATTGCCCACTATGTCACTGTGTCCTGGGATCCAGGCCAGAGTGACCTCAAGGCCCTTATCCCGGCACATTTCAAGGCTCTTCTTAATCTGAAGGATTAAGGGCGACCTGGTTTTACTGCGAAATTGATTAGTGAGTAAGGCTTGCAAGCAGCTTCTGGAGTCAGTAAATATAACTGTCCTATTAATATTGTGGGACTCTATATAAAGAAGGGCTTCATAAATTGCTATTGATTCTCCAGTAAATATGGAGTTGACCCAGGGGGATCTAAAGTTTAAAATAATTTTGAATTTGGGGATCCACACTGCAGATCCCACAGGATTATTATCTGCGGTTTTCGATGCGTCGGTGAACATCAATAACCAATATCTCCAATACTTGTCAATCAGATAGTTATGTTGACTGTTGGCTCCCATGGAACTTTTGCCTATGCCTAAATTTAAAATAATATTTGGTTTATATGTTAAAGCATCAAAAGGAGTATCAAACAAAGGGTTAATTTTACATTGAAACACAGGAAAAGGTAGACTACAAGCACAAGCTCTACTGCTTGTACTTTTAATGAAGTAATAAGCCTAGCACTGTCGCCAAGGAGAAATATCCCTCTAATCATGAATACCAGAGTATGGTCACGATATTTTTGCGACCTTTCATTTTGACCCAACTCTACAAAGCCATTAATGGTGTCCCTTGCTTCGATATGTGCTAAATGTGGGTTTCTAACATTTGGTTGGTATCTCATCAAACACTAAGTACATAATTTCTTATTTACTTCCCAGTTTTTTTAAAAACACCATAATTGAAACTTGACTTGGATGAAACAAGAGAACCACAGAAACAAAGAGCATCAGAAAGTTTTTATATTTCTGTCATAGTAAATATCAAAAATTTTCAGATGTCATTAGTGACAGTTCTATCAAATTAAATGTCATAGACTTTGGCCATTGTTGCTGGGTTGTCTTGCCCGCTTATGAGACTGGGTCATGCGCCATACTATGGCCGACATATTGCCATACATTGCCTAGCCATAGATTGCTTGGCATTTTTGTGATGGTCGAGCAATTAGTTGCCAATAGTGGCGCCACAAAATGCTGTAAAAACTGGCCCGTTTAGACGCCCCTTAAAGGGGCGGAATATTGTTTCCACTTTTAACGATTAAAAAGTGTTACTATCACTATTGTCAGAGCTTATGGCGGAAAGCGAAATCAATTGGTTTGAAAAGTAAAATACATAAAAGAATTGTGGGATTATGTTCGGTACTGCCGCTAACTCCGTTAGAACTTGTTAAAAACGGATGGGAGTACATAAAAACTGAATGAAACAGTTCATAGCATACATGGGTCGTCAATGGCTAAATGATGAACAATATATTGCTGACCGGAATGTAGTTGGTCAAAGACACAGAACCAACAACGTTTGTGAAAGTTGGCACTCCCAGTTAAACAAAAAGAAAAATAAAAACTACGTTACCATACTAAAGTTATTAACAGTATTATTAAATGAAAAGTATATTATTAAACAAAAAAACGAAGGGTCAACCAAACTGATAAAGATAATTTTATAATTTCGTGCCAATTCATCATCAGCCTATCGCAGTCCACTGCTGGACATAGGCCTCTCCAATTGCACGCCACTTTGTTCTATCTTCGGCTTCTCGCATCCAGCTCCTGCCAGCCGTTTTGCGTAAATCATCACTCCACCTGGCCTGAGGGCGTCCTACACTACGTTTGCCGTGTCGTGGTCTCCACTCAAGAACTCGTTTACCCCAACGGTTGTCGGTTCTTCGGCAAATATGGCCAGCCCACTGCCACTTCAGCTTGCTAATCCGGTGGCCTATGTCGATAACTTTGGTTCTCTGCCGGATCACCTCATTTCTGATTTTGTCCCTAAGAGAAACTCCGAGCATAGCCCTTTCCATAGCCCGCTGAGCGACTTTGAACTTGTGGACTAGCCGTACCGTCAGTGTCCACGTTTCGGCTCCGTATGTCATGACGGGTAGGACGCACTGATTAAAGACTTTAGTCTTTAGACATTGTGGGATCGACGATGAGAAGACTTGACGTAGCTTACCAAACGCTGCCCAACCCAACCGAATTCTCCTGTTCACCTCGTCCTCGAAGTTGTTTCTACCTAACTGCAATGACTGCCCGAGGTACACATATTTTTGAACAACTTCGAGAACGGCGCCGTGCACCGCTATCGGTTCCGGTAGTACATGTTCATTGAACATGACCTTGGTTTTATCCAAGTTCATCCGTAGGCCGATGCGTACAGAGGAGTCAGCCAGGTCATTCAGCATCAGTTGCAGGTCCTGCAGCGTTTCCGCCATAATGACAATGTCATCTGCAAATCGCAAGTGAGAGATGTATTCACCATTGATGTTGATGCCCCGCCCTTTCCAGTGCAGCGTCTTGAACATATCCTCCATTGCATTTGTGAACAGTTTCGGGGAGATAACGTCCCCTTGCCTCACTCCTCGATGCAATGGTATAGGTTTTGTTTGCTGATTCTGTACTTGGACGGACATGGTGGCGGCTTCGTAGAGACATCTCATCACTTGGATATATCGCCAATCTACTTGGCATCGCTGCAGAGACTCCAGAACATAGTCCACGAATGCTAGACACAAGGGCTAATTATACTCCTGGGTCTTTTGTATAACCTGCCGCACTGTGTGGATGTGGTCTATGGTGCCATATCCGCTCCGAAATCCAGCCTGTTCCGGTGGTTGGAATTAGTCAAGTCTTCGCGCAAGGCGGTTCGTGATGACTCTTGAAAACAGCTTATAGACGTGGCTTAGAAGAGAAATAGGTCGGTAGTTCTTCAGCCGGGTCTTATCTCCTTTATTGAAGAACAAGACGACTACACTTCTACTCCACGCCTCCGGAGTTCTCCCTTAAAACAGGACAGAATTAAAGAGCTTTTGGAGCTCCCTCAGTACGGGTTTACCTCCAGCTTTTAACAGCTCTGTTGTAACGCCAGCCTCTCCAGGGGCTTTTACATTTTTCAGCTGTTTAAGAGCCAGCACGATTTCGTCAATGTTGACTTCTGGCAGGTCTTCGGTGTAGTGGCGTGTTAGAGTGGCTCTAGGACCCTCATTTTCAGGATCAGGTCGAGATGCATGCGAAGCGTATAACCGGCCATAGAAGCCTTCCACTTCGGAGAGGACTGCCGGCTTCGAAGAAACGACTTCTCCACTTGCTGTGGTCAACTTCGTCAGGTGGCTTCTTCCAAGAGATTGTACGAACACTTTTGACCCCCGGTTCTGCTCGATCGCTCTTTTAATCAAAAGAGTGTTGGAGCACCGAAGGTCGTGTCGTATAAGCTTGTTGATCTCTTGGTTTAGAGCGCGCTTTTCCGACGAAGTGACGGGTGGGTTTTCACGTCGTTCCTTCATTAGCCCTAAAGTCTTTTCCGAAAGCTTTGACTTCCTGCCCTTACGCTGCATTTCAGAAAATCTCGTACCTTCTTCCCTGAGTATCCGAACCACATTTACGAGCTTCTGGTTTACGTCTGTTGTGGCATGTTGTACCATGGCTTCAGTTGCATCTAAAAACAAGCGCCGGCGCTGGTGCGTAAGTCATAACGAACCATTCTCGGTAGAGAGTACTTTTAATTTAAGAATAAAAGTAAAAATCAATAAATAATTTTGACAGATAATAGTTGTTTTATTGTAAGCTTCAGTGTTGCCAGTCATATCATAACATAATAAAGATTTTGAATTTGTGTATCGATTCTCATCTCCTGATTTTATTTTGTTATTAAATAAAGAATAAATTTACACTTGTATTTCCTTTTTTCTATTTTATTACAGTTCTATTGGATTATGTCGTAGATTTATGTAAAGAATTGTTCATATTTTTATGAAGACAACAAGAGATTATTAAAATTGTTTTTTTTTGGTAAATCATTTAATATTAAAAATCGATTAATCGTAACATACTGACATCTTTTAAGCAGCAGGTAGTTAATTGGTAGAAACAGGAAGTTACAGGTGCTTTGAACTAGACTTGGGTTTCGTTTTGTACTTTTTTCTGGTTAAGTTATGGTTGCTATTACACGGGGTTTTATGAGAATTAAGTTTACTTACTAGAAGCATTTGTGTATTTCAACATTGCAGCTGTCCAAGCACTAAGCACTTGTGCTGCAACACTCACTATATTTTTTTTTATTTTGTTGGGGATGACATGATACACATTCAATTTAGGCAGCGCTCTAGTGTGACCCAATTTGCTGTTTAAGTTATAAATAAACTTGATGTCTTTCCATGTGCCAACATTTTTAGCTATCATAAAATATAAGTACATATGTTCCGTCCTGCTTTTTGAATTACCAAGACCAGTTCGGAAGGTGAGACCTTGGTCACACATATGATCCAATGGCGACGATCCTGCTTCTCTTCCAATACAATATCTTTTATTAATTGTACAAGCTCTACTGCTTGTACTTTTAATGAAGTAATAAGCCAAGCTATTACTTCATACTAACTGACTAACTAACTGTCACTAAGGAGAAATATCCCTCTAATCATGAATACCAGAGTATGGTCACGATATTTTTGCGACCTTTAATTTTGAACCAACTCTACAAAGCCATTAATGATGTCCCTTGCTTCGATATGTGTTAAATGTGGGTTTCTAACATTTGGTTGGTATCTCATCAAACACTAAGTACATAATTATAATTTATACTAATATTATAAAGCGGAAGAGTTTGTTCGTTTGTTTGTTTAAACGCGCTTATCTCAGGATCTACTGGTCCGATTTGAAAATTTTTTTTGTTGGATAGCCCATTTATCAAGGAAGGCTATAGGCTATATAACGTCGCGCTGCGACTAATAGGAGCGGAGAAGCGACGAGAAATGTTTAAAAAACGGGGAAAAATTACGCATACGAAGTTGCGCGAGACAGCTAGTGTATTATATAGTACTAGCTGTCCCGCCCCCCTCCTATTAGTCGTAGCGCGATGTTATATATAAGAGTCTGGGTCATGCGCCATACTATTGCCGACATATTGCCATACATTGCTTAACCATAGATTACTTAGCCATCAGTTACATTTTTGTGATGGTTGGGCAAAAATCAGCACAAAAGAACCAGCAATAAGTATAATCTGAATCGGATCGTACCTGTATCCACATATTTTGCAATCAGACTGTCACTGAGCCTCGATCACAATCTGTCAGTCCTTTTATAGAACAAATACTTATTTATACTTGGCAAATATTCTTACTTATTATACTTTAACCCATAAAATAATTTAATACACAGAATTATGTTATTTAAATAAATGAATAATATTAAAACTATCACACCTATAAAACACACTACCTTTTAATTTTCAATAAAAGAAGTAAAATATCACAACAACTATTTTTGACGTTTCATTCAGTACATTTGTGACCAGTGGATACTTATTTAGTGTTTAAGTTCATCTAAAATACTATGTGGTGTTTTTATAATGTGTTGTAATCATCATAAGTAATTTACATGATAATTACTACATAAACTGTAAGTACTTTTACTTAGTCATAACCTATTCCGTGATACAAATTATTGTTCAGGTTCCTAAAAACACAATTGACCTATAGACATGGCTACTTGCATATCCATGGCTATTGTTATAATATAAACAAGCTGTTACTTCTTTAATATCAATTTACTCTGCCATAACGTATTCTGTTTAATATATTTAATATATTAAAATAATTAATATAAATTATTAAATTTTTATTCTAATGTACCAATACTGTCACATATTCTACAGTTAACAACATTAAAGTGGTATTTAGTATTCCTTAATAAAGTGGTCATTATGTCTACGATTTATTGACAGGCTAAACATATTCCTCAAACATATTTATCCCGTAATACACAGGTATAATATTTACCTGAATTTATTTATTACGATGGCTATTTATCTATCTATGTAAATAGCCATCAATATACCCCTTATCTATCACGGGCTTTGAGCGCGGCGACCGAATCAAGAAATTCCTTAACGAAAATAAAACCTAACACCCCCCACTCCGCCTACCATGTAGCTCGGCCGAGCGTTCGCATAACGCAACGACCATGGTCGTTGGCATAACGTATATGTATATGGTACGACTGTACGAAGCTCGCACGGATCGAGACGAGCTGCTCCGAAATGTAATGAAAAGGGGAAAAAACTGCATAAAAAAATATATTTATAGGCATACGTTGATAAAAATGCTATGCAATAGTCAGACTGAGTAGGTACTCAATTTGTATATATAACTGTACTTACTTCACCTATTTTGAAACGAGTTTAGCCACAAGTAAAGGGAATTCCTCGTAGCCAAATCAGTTTGGCCACAAGGAAATGGAATTCCTCGTAACCAAATCAGTTGGTACCGGCTTAAGAATAGTACCACCCCATTTCTTCCCGTGGGTGTCGTCAAGGCGACTAAGGGATTCCACACCGGAGGACGGGCAGCAGCGTCCTCTGCGTACTTAAAGCCTTACTGCGATCGCCAACCCGCTCGCCAAGCGTGGCGATTATGGCAGTTACTCCCAGGATCTACATACTAGTAGGTTCTACTGGGGAGACCCGTGCCCAGCAGTGGGCCATCATATGGGTTGATATGTAAATCAGTTTGGCGAAATAGTTTGGTCACGAGGAAACGTCGCTCGTCACCACGCTCCGCCTAGCATCAACAGGGATCAACAACAACCGTTCCTGAGGCGTCGAGCTTAGCTCGTCAAGTGACGAGTATTTCTCTCCGCCGACGTCTGCACCACCTGTACGTCGGCGAGGGAGAGACCGGCCACCGACCAGCTTAGGACCCCGAGGCCCACCGGCCTTAATCAGGGTCCCCGCTATCGGTGGTGACGTGCGCCGCATGAGATGGACAACGTCTATGAACGAGAACGTCATGTTAGCATAATAAGCGGCTTCAGAGGGGGAACTAACCTTACTGTGTACCGTGAAAGGAAGCTGCCTCTGTTTCAGGTGCTTCAAAAAAAATCAAAATTGATTATTCACTTATGATGCAAAACAACTCTTGGGATACGTCGGGATTCTACATGTACACATGTAATGCCAAGTTCGCAAACAATAGGTAAAGCCGAAGAAAGAACCTGGCAATAAAAACTCACGGCCACTCTTTTCAAATTGCCAATTTTACAATTGACATGGGGGTAAGGCGCTGCGACTAATATACTAGACCCCATGTTGAAGGACTGATGCAAAACAAACTATATATGCTTAAATATTGGCAAAAGTACTTGTAACGAATGATTAAATATAAAATATTAATTCTGATATTAAAAGGAAGAAAATAATATATTCGTCACGCAGAATCTTTACTTACAAAAGTCAAAACATGCTCATAATCAATGTGACAATTAAAACGAAAGTGACAACAAAACTCACCCAAGCATATTAAAGTAACAAGGAGCAAGCAACTAGATCCATTTTCTTTATCATTTAAATATTCATCCACTGTATAATAACCTCTACGTATAAGATGATTTTTGACTACATTTTTGAACTTAATCACCGATAGACTCATAATACTAGCTGGTATCTTAATAAATACTCTCTCAGAAAAACCCATAAATGAATTATGAGTTTTACGTAGCCTATGATATTGACCTACTAAATTGTGCTTATTTCTCGTGTTCACCGGGTGAACATCACTATTTTTGTGATATAAATGCAGACAAACATAATGTTTGCAAATATATACTGAGATGCAAATGTCATAATACATATCTCTTTAAACTTTTCTCTAAGGGAAACTCGTGCACCTGTTTGTAAATCGCACGCAATGCACGTTTTTGAAGAAAAAAAATTGTTTAAATATCAGCCGCCTTACCCCAAAGCAGTATGCCATTCGACATGACGCGGTGTAAACTAGCCTTGCTGTTTCCACATCGGAAAGCTGTCTGACTTTGCTGACAGCATATGCTGAAGAACTGAGTTTCCCTGCGAGACATATATGATTTACGATGGCACCCAATCGCCATAATTTTAAATGGAAGTTACGAACTTTGTTCCTTGATGGATCAGCTGAATCATCAATCAATATTAGTAACTTATATGTGTCTGTATCTGTGTATTTATTTATGTACATATAAATGTATGTTTAAATATGGATGTATGTATTTTTGTAAGTATGTATATTATTGTATAATTATATTGTATTTCAGTATTTATTTAATATTCTCTGTCTAGCTATTTTTATTTGTGTGTTATGTAAGAATAATATGAAGTCTTTCAATAACAATTAAGTTACTGCACCTACACATTCCATTTCTATATCACCCTAAGGTAGACTGACAGAGAATGCTTTTAGCATTAAGTCCACCTTTGTACAATTTTGTGCATAAAGTTTAAAATAAATAATTAAATGATATTTGGGCGCCCCACTGTAACTTTGGTACTATCTAAAGTAATTCCCAAAAAAAACAGTTCGAGTCAACAAAATGAATAACTTCATTGTTTAAAACAAGATTTATACTGATATATCTTACATTTGGTAAACAAAATTTAATACATTTGGTTTTTTTAAGAATTTAAAAGCAAGTTATTTGATGTAAACCAGTCAAGAACTAATGCGAGGGACCTGTTTACTTCATTATATATACATCATTTTTACGATTGGTTTTGAATTTATGAAAGGTGTCATCAGCAAATAAAACAATATCGCATAAGTTACTGGTAAAAAATGTAAGATCGTTTAAATACACCAAAAATAGTAAAGGACCCAGAATTGATCCTTGTGGCACGCCCATACTCACTGTAATCCGGACGACCTTATTCCGTAAATGTCAAAATGTTTGCGCTAGATCTAAATTGTTAGTTACAATTTTATTACCAACACATAATTTAAATTATGATCACGTGGATTGGCCTGCCCAGCTTCAGCATTGATTATGTTCCAAGTGGCTTTAATTGTATTCTCTGCTTGTTTAATATTGCTACATAAATGTAAAGACTTGGCAGCAGCACAAGTCTTTTTAAATATTTTGAAATAATTTTTAACATATTGAACAAACTTAGGGTCCAAATTATTTTGCTAACTTAGCTCTACTTATTTGTATGCCAGTTAGTGTCCAATCACAAAAGCTAATTTTTCGATTTTTATAAAAAGTCATAGTTGTGAAAATATTAATAAATTCATATTTGATAAAGTTAAACAAAGATGCGTAAAGTTAGTTCGGATCATCCTGACTAAAATCTATATTAGCAATACGGACAGAAACATTTGTATTAAATTTGTTTACGCGGACTGTATACCTACTCATTGGCCTACATGTGACCTTGTTTTCTTTAGCCACTGTATGAATGGGAAAAGTGACTTTTTGTCCACAGTGATCGGAAGTTAAATCACTCAATACCTATGACCTCATTAAAATAGCTACAGTTGCAATAAAATATTATCTAAGCATGTGGCAGAATGTGATGTGATCCTTGTTGGTGCGCTAAACAAATTCTTCAAATAATATGAGTCAAATATAGTACTTAATCTAATACACATAGGTGACTGTTAAACTATATTACCATTCCGTTACCGTAAGTATATTAACGTTGAAATAGCCACATACATGCTTTTTACTCGTACCTTAACTAAGAACTTTTAGTACATCTTCCATTATAGTCTCGAATAAATTAAAGTCACTCTGTAGTGGACGGTAGACATTAACAACAATATGCTCTTTCAATTCTACACAAGAGAGTTCTACAGTACGCTCGACAGAACGAGCTACAACATCTTTACGTTCTTTACTGTTGGCGCCTAGCCATATTCGAGAGACGCAAATAGCAAGTCCTTTTTTATTGCAAACACTTATATTTTTTATTTGTTAAAAACTTGAAGGTATATATTTTTCAAAGCAAGACTCCTAGAATCTTCGACGCGATACCTACGCTCGCGAAAAAATTTTACAAATTAATTGGTTTTTCTGGCAATACACTGTTAAATTCGTTTATACATCGTTTAAATACCTGCTCCGCTGTTTGAAGTACAAACATTATGGCGACCGCGATAGAACAAAATTTGCAATTGACGATTTCGAAGTATAGTATGATCAATAGTCCAGTGCAATGACGGAAATAAATAAACATAAAATTATGTGGTTGGGGATTAGAAGGATCGATATATGTGATGTAATGCCAATACCTTCAGAGTTTTAAATTACTTTACCGAGCAAAATCCGCGCCACTGTCGCAATATCAACGACATCAGTGGATATTTAGTACTTGAAAGAAATATTAAAGTATTCCATGATCATTTATTAGCCAACTTACCTGTTTCAAAAGGTGAATCGATTAAACTATTGTCACTGTTGTAATATTGTCATCATCCAAATATCATTTAAATATTGTACTTCTTCAATTTGGGTATTTTTTATTCCATTCGTTGGGATAATAATGTGAATAAGGATTAGAAAAAGAAGTAAATGAATAATTAAAACTGTTTCACACATTTACTGATAAAAAAATAGGTCATAAAATTCGTAAAATTAAGTACCCGAGGTTGATGAAAGTGACCGTACCGACAAGTAATGCAATGCAACTGACCTATAACTTATGGCATGTCTTCAGCTGTAAATAATCCGTGCTTCATATGGTACTGCAACTTTATCTACTGGCCAGTTGGAAATGCATTGAGTTAATGATAATGACTGACAAACGTCAACATATAAACAAAAACGATTGCATTAGTTTCACATTCATGGCTTTGTATCATGGATTTTTGCATTATTAACAGAAAACGTGGACAAGTGTTGTTATTTAAGCAAAATTAATACTATTGAAGGATCAACTCGTACTTCAATAAAAATGCGTACAATTACAAAGAAATAAACGGATTTATTTGAGCTATTCCAAACGACCGCACTGTTCAACACGCGAATACAATCTGTCTGCCATCTTTCTATACCCTCTCCATGTCGGAGTGACATCCGCATGACAGATGACAACGTCATGTGATGTCACTACCGACATTTACATTTTGAATGTCAACCGTCTAAATCAAATCTCAATAACGTTTTTAAGTAGTAACGAGTTAAACTCTGATAAAAATAGAATGAACAATATTAAATAACGGATTAGATTAATATTGAGTCTAACAGCTCGGCCATCCTAATTAAGGTGTGTCCTCACACCTAAATCATAAGATTTACATAATTTCTATTCTGATAAAATTTACAGATCGCTATCAAAATCATACACTGTTTTATGGTAATCCACTAAATAGTGAGGAAGTGTGAAGGAGAATAAAAGCACTCAACATCAGAGAGCAACGGCAAATTCTAACTTCAACTGCAACAGATCCAAACTTCAACACTTCCACTGCCACCGGCCACACCGAGGACCCGGCTGTGCCGCGAACGTTGTACCAAAGTCTGTCATGATTAAAGCTTTGTATTACTGTTAATGTATATTAATAGGAATGCTGTACACAGTCAGAACCGGACCCTAGATCCAATATCGCAAATTTGCAATTAATATTATGTATACTTCAGTCTATCGTCCGCGTCTGTATCCACTTAATAAAATAAATCTGTCATGATCTGCGTCATCTGAACGCTTACAACACATAGCATCACAGTCTGTCATAATCTACGTCATCTGAACGCTCACAACCCATGGCACCACAGTCTGTCATGATCTGCGTCATCTGAACGCTCACAACCCATGGCACCACAGTCTGTCATGATCTGCGTCATCTGAACGCTCACAACCCATGGCACCACAGTCTGTCATGATCTGCGTCATCTGAACGCTCACAACCCATGGCACCACAGTCTGTCATGATCTGCGTCATCTGAACGCTCACAACCCATGGCACCACAGTCTGTCATGATCTGCGTCATCTGAACGCTCACAACCCATGGCACCACAGTCTGTCATGATCTGCGTCATCTGAACGCTCACAACCCATGACACCACAGTCTGTCATGATCTGCGTCATCTGAACGCTCACAACCCATGGCACCACAGTCTGTCATGATCTGCGTCATCTGAACGCTCACAACCCATGGCACCACAGTCTGTCATGATCTGCGTCATCTGAACGCTCACAACCCATGGCGCCACAGTCCGTCAAGATCTACGTCATACGAACCTAAAGCACTTACACTCGCAACCCATTGTTGCACCGGTATGGTCTGTCACGATCTGCGTCATCTGTGTCAATTAGGCACTGGCGCTCGTAACCCACATTGGAAGTCTCATTAGTCACATTATCTGTACTAAAATCCTGACGCTCGCCACCAATACTAGCGTGGTATGTCGCGATCTGCGTCATCTGTGTCAATTAGGCACTGGCGCTCGCATCCCATTTCGGTACAGTCTCATTAGTCACATTATCTGTACTAAAATCCTGGCACTCGTCACCTATACTAGCGTGGTATGTCGCGATCTACGTCATCTGTGTCAATTAGGCACTGGCGCTCGCAACCCATATTGATACAGTCTCATTAGTCACATTATCTGTACTAAAATCCTGGCACTCGTCACCTATACTAGCGTGGTATGTCGCGATCTACGTCATCTGTGTCAATTAGGCACTGGCGCTCGCAACCCATATTGGTACAGTCTCATTAGTCACATTATCTGTACTAAAATCCTGGCACTCGCCACTTATACTAGCGTGGTATGTCGCGATCTGCGTCATCTGTGTCAATTAGGCACTGGCGCTCGCAACCCATATTGGTACAGTCTCATTAGTCACATTATCTGTATTAAAATCCTGGCACTCGCCACTTATACTAGCGTGGTATGTCGCGATCTGCGTCATCTGTGTCAATTAGGCACTGGCGCTCGCAACCCATATTGGTACAGTCTCAATAGTCACATTATCAGTACTAAAATCCTGGCGCTCGCCACCTATATAAGCGTGGTATGTCGCGATCTGCGTCATCTGTGTCAATTAGGTACTGGCGCTCGCAACCCATATTGGTACAGTCTCAATAGTCACATTATCTATACCAAAATCCTGGCGCTCGCCACTATACTAGCGTGGTATGTCGCAATCTGCGTCATCTCATCATCTGTGTACATAGCACTGACGCTCCCAAGTCACTTCAACATAGTCTGTCGCGAACTGTGTCATCTACACAAACATGTATACACTCGTGACCACTCAGATCTACACACTTCTCGACTATAACAATCAATTTGTACACGTATGTATTAGGTACCCATTTAATAATTTCGTTTTTATTTATTATCTCAATTCGTTTGTCACTTTCATCATGGCTGTCATTAACGTCGCTATCGTTTTCACTATTTAACTAAGTCCTTGAAATTTAACCATGGATGTACTTTATCAATAAATACTACATTTTCATACTCCTTACCTTACCTCCCTTTTGTAAGGGGTGCGTCCTGCACTATGTATCTGTCTTTTGGTAGTAGTTTAACAATTCTATGAATAGGAAATTCAAATAAAAGTTTAGATTATCATAATCGAATATTTGAATTTTCTTTCCAGCCGAACCAAATTTGTATTTTGGTTTTCATTTCCTAAAAGATAGCATCATATTTGATTCCCTTTCAAATTTGCGTATAGATTCATTTCTAATATTTGCCAACTCATCACTGCTTCATTCGTTCTACTGTCGTATCAAATACGTCACTTAATGTTTTCCGGTATACCTACCTACTTTTCACTTGGTAACCAAAAAAAAACAACTTTTACAAGGCTTTTACCAGTGAAAGTCTTATCAACAGACGTATTTAAACATAATTGAACTTCGTTAAATACTATTTAAAGTAATGTCATCATGTCTCATCCCAGGTATAATGAGAGCGTCCAGAATTTTCAGATTGAATCTTTCGATTTGTCAGCTCGCCCATGGATTTGCCATATTGTTCAGTAAAAGTTAATTATCAGAATTCGCTACGACAGTTTTGAATTTGGAACTCGTGCAACATGCCTATGTCCTTTATCAACCGAATGACAAGTTTTAAATTATGAATGCGCCGGTCTCATTTATTAAATAATACCTACTTGCTGGGTATTAACTAATACTTCTTCTCAGAGCATTCCCTTAAGGAACCATTAATATACGTAGTGCCAGAGTAGTCAATGTCACAATTCACTTTAATTGCACATATTTCATTGACAAGAGTAAACCGCAGTTTCGTTGGTAAAGTGCATCCGGAAATCAGGGCATTATATTATATCAAGTAGCCCAGCAAAAGTATAACCTAATCACACATAATCTTTAACAATATAACTATTAGTTAACTGGGATGTACCCTGTACTTCAATCTTAAAACATCGAAAATTTATTACCTTCAGGACGGTTATTAGCTATTGATCTAATTAGTTCCGTCATTAACAACCGAGTTTTATTATGATTAGAATTGGAACGACTTACTTGCTATCTTCAGTTGACTTACTACATCTGCAACGTGACCACGGTGACATGGTCTCGATGAACGCTGACAGCGTGGTCGAAATCCAACAACTGTGTCTCGTCGAACTCGACCGATCGTGACTCGCCAAACGCGAATGAACGCGACGCGTCGAACGTAAACGATCGCAATGAACCACTACTCCGAATTGAATTTGAACAGCGCGGCGTTTACGTTTCAAATGCGAACGATATCCTATTTCACATCTATTTCGAATTTTCAATTTCTCACGGTTCTTTCGATTACGACATCACTTTCAGATTCGGTCACTATTACGATGTTCATAATCACTATCACTGTTCATAATATTATTCAAACGCGACTGAAGCGCAAAATACACAAAAAGAAAAAAAACAAACTACAATTTCACAGGACGCGCCTGGCGCGGAAATAACTAGTGGGCTTTGTTTATCCCTCTTCTGAGCTGAAGGATCAACTCGTACTTCAATAAAAATGCGTACAATTACAAAGAAATAAACGGATTTATTTGAGCTATTCCAAACGACCGCACTGTTCAACACGCGAATACAATCTGTCTGCCATCTTTCTATACCCTCTCCATGTCGGAGTGACATCCGCATGACAGATGACAACGTCATGTGATGTCACTACCGACATTTACATTTTGAATGTCAACCGTCTAAATCAAATCTCAATAACGTTTTTAAGTAGTAACGAGTTAAACTCTGATAAAAATAGAATGAACAATATTAAATAACGGATTAGATTAATATTGAGTCTAACACTATAAACAGAAAGTTTACAAACATTCGAATCAGATATGGTTTTGTCGTAACCTTATAAAGTGCTCCGGTTCAGTCACAATAAACGTAAGTGCTATATTATCGCCTCAATATCCGTAATTTAATCGTTCTTTAAACTTCACAGGGACAAAATATTGTAAAAACAGTTGAGCACAAGAATACATGTCAACCAGGGGCTGTACCATGAACATTTAGATTATTTGCCAAGTACAGGGCAGTTCAACATCGTGTTTGAACCTGGCAGGTTTTTAATTTGTACCATGAACTTTAAAAAATGCTGTCCTGCAGCAACGTTCTAAAACACGTTTTAATTTTACTAATTTTATAAAGCTGAATAACAAAAACAAACTCAATAAAAGCTTGATTAATCAAAATAAACGATTAAACTTCTGTGCGTCTTTTAAAAATCATAATATCTACTTTAAATAAGACACTAGAATGAAGTTATAAATTCCCTTAGGGAGGATACGTTTTCGAACGAGCTTAGCTACATGTCAAAGATAGTGCTGTCAGCATATGTTTAAATTATAGGTAGGGTGCTAAGACTATCGTGATCTCGGAAAATATTTAAATTTTATCTCTCTCAATCAAAATGCATTTTGTCTTGATACTATTGCATTTTTTTCTTCGAAGTAATACATAATGATGATAAGCAAAATTATCAATAGTTGTACTTACTTACCTACTACTTATGTGATTTTATACATGGTATCTTAATACTACATGTAGGTACCTATTCCATTGCTACAATATTAAAATTTTAAAAACAAAATCGTAACTAGCACAAATAACGAGACCATTATAAAAATCCATTAGTATGGACAGCCCTATAGGTAGTATGTTTAGCTAGGACATTGGTGACCGTAGATTGTGACACCCTAATCTGTGGTCACACCCCTCGGTCCTGTGCCTAATCTCAGTCCGGTCGTGTCGGATTTATATCCAATCTGACTTCTCAGTCAGATTGGAACACACAAGGTACTTAAGTTTGTTGAAGCTTTTATTAAGTATGGGCATTAACATAATTATTTTGTAGACTAAACATTCCTGCCAAATTTGGAGTTTACTACAAAGTTTATTACAATGGCTACAATTTCTTTACTGAGTTGATAACACTTAATAAATTTATCTGAGAAAGACAAAGTTTTGCTAAACTAAAGTAAATTTGAAAACAAATGGGTGAGTGATCACACCACCCCCTCCCCTCTTTCCGGAAACGCCTATTTTTTTTTTTAAGAATTTTTGAAGTTTGGTATAAATGTCATTAATAATATGGATTTTGGACGTACTGAGGGTTGCGGGGAGTTGGAACGGGAAGAGGAACTTAAAATTTATGTTTCTGGCACTCGGCGGCCGCTGCCGCGGCACGCGCGCTTCGCGCGCTCGCCTCGTGCGTAGGGGGTCACAGTTCTAACCTAACCTAACCTAATCCGAACTTAACATTGATGTTTCTGGCACTCGGCGGCCGCTACCGCGGCACGCGCGCTTCGCGCGCTCGCCTCGTGCATAGGGGGTCACAGTTCTAACCTAACCTAACCTAACAGATCAAACTAACTTCCAGATTAAGGGTGGAAAAAACTAAGGTAAATACTTAAAATTTTATTGATTTTAATAAACAAATTTTATAGCATCAATTAGTTCTAAATATGGGTCTTTCTTCAATTTAAAATTATTTCTCCTCCACAAATATTCCACAATGAGGTCGACAAAATTTTGTGAATTATTATAATTTTCTTTCCTGAAAAACCTTTTCACCGCTCTCCACTGGGACTCTATCCTTTGAGTGTGAGTCCCATCGGGGGCCACAAAGGGATTATCAGGAACTGAGTGATTAACTTTTTTATGGGTGTACCCGTTTTCTGGCAAGTAATCATAAGCCCTCCAATGGTCTTTATGAATTATGGTACCCACTTCTACATGTTTTTGTATAAGGGGCACCAAAATGTCAGCGCTCCGTATATTGTCTGGGCACACCTCTAGCCTTAAATCCTCAGATCCATCTTCTATCATGCCCAACACCCAGTGGCCCTCTATATGCCGACCTGTAACAATAGAAAATAAAATTTGATTTTTAGTTAAAGTGTTGGTAATATTTTGAAAACTGCACATGTCAGGAGCAGAACGCTTGATATATTACCTCTATTGTATTTTCTTTTGCCAAATTTTGACTCGTCTATTTGGACAACTTTGCCGGGGCCTCCAATTTTGCCTAAATGTTCTTGTTTATGTAAATAATAGAGAACGATTGTTTCTCGACAGTAACTGTACCAGTCTGCTACAGTGGCTCGAGATAAACATTTGCCTTTTTCCTCTTTTATGGGATCTTCGTTTATGGTGACATCGTAGCTCCAGTTACTGGCATAGGCGTACATTAAATAAAATACATGGCGTAATTCGAAAAATGTTCCTTTGCTCCTCGAGATTCTTGTCTTATTTCTGCAGCTTTTATTGTGGCACACCCAGGATCCCATATTCGAATTTGTAGACATAGTTAGGCTCATTACTGTTCTATGTAATCCACACACTTTCTCCGTAGCCACTAAGCCGTTCTGCTCTGCAAAAGCCACACACTGGTCAACCGTACCAAACTCCCGATTAATACGGGTCAAATTCCACCGGCAAAGAATTTCATGGGTGTACAAAGCTCTTTTCGCAAGAAAGCCTTGCGAAAAGAGCTTTGTACACCCATGAAATTCTGTCGTCCTCTCCACTAGAGCGACGGCGACCCGTAGAAGTGGATGGCCCATCTCCAGACGGACCAGCAACAGAGCCTGATCCTGAAGTGGTAACAGGTACCGCCTCGTTCTCTCCTGATCCATAATCAAATTCGTCCATCGTTTCAGAGTCCGGTGTGCGTGCCAAAGTAAGTCGTAAGTGCAAAGTCGATGTCCGGTGTCAGCGCCAAAGTAAGTCTTGCATGTAATTGTCGGAGTCCATAACAAAAAGCCAGGTAAAGTGTTCAGGTAGAATATCATCGGAGTCAAGTGTACATAGCCGGAGTCGTAAGGGAGCCACGAAAAACAAATAAAACAACGAAAACACATTCGCGAAACCACAGATGGGAACGGAAAGGATTCGAATTCGAATTCGGTTTTTGACGTAAACAATTACGTTCCTAACTTAAAAAAAATATTAACTTTAATTTTTAATATAAATAAGAATACGCATTTCCGGAAAGAAAAAAACTGTTGTAGGGGGTTCACAAGAACCCCCAGAACCCCGTAGTGTCCTTGGAATCTTTCTAGCGATGCGGCACGTTTCTAAACTCAACCCTTGGTTATCCACTCTTTGTGCATTTAAAATGCATAGGAATATTGTTTCAATTTGCTTTCTAAAACTCATCTTTAAGTGTATTTTCCAGTTAAAGTAATAGTCAAAATTAATACCTAAGAATTTTATAGTCTCTTTCACTTGATTATCAGAAAATTCAAGAGGTTGTTATTTCAAAATTAAGATTTAAGTATTTTTTTTCTATTTCTACATTTTATCACAGTTTGTACATTCAACAAATTTCATGTAAGTACATATACTAGTAAATCATGTTAGGCATTCAAATTAATGTATTTATTGTCACATTTCTTGCATTTTCTAACTAGGCATGATTTACTACTATAATAGGTGGTATCATGAGCAAATAAAACATCTTTTGTTCGATAGCTTTAAGTAGGTCGTTGATACACGTAGTAATAAAGTTACTTATTTCACTGAATTCTGTCCAAGAAACATGAACTTATCTTCATCGCACTTAAACGTAAGTCTTATGAGTTTTGTTCACAGAAACACAACACTTTTTACATGGAATATACTTCTCCATTAACACTGCTATCGTAAAAATATGTCAATAATTACTTTTATATTACATATTGTATGGGTGCACCTATTAAAAATAATAGAAAATTTCAGGACAGGAAAACAGCCATAGTATGCACTGGTAACAGTGACCAACTTATGACTAACCTACAAGCTCTAATTAAAAAAGAAGAAGAAAGTACACAACCAATTCAGGCAAGGTATGACAAATTCATAAACTTGTTAACAATAGAAACAAAGAAAATAAACTCAGAGAAGAATAAGAATAAGATGATTTCTAATGAGACATATCAGCTGCTACAGGAAAGAAAAGAACTAATACGAAGAAAGGAAAATACAGATTACCGCTCAAAAATATCTGCAATCAGCAAAAAGATTAATGAAAATATGAGGAAAGATAGGAAAGTAAAAAGGCAAGAAACATTGAAAAAACACATTGAGAAAACCGGCGGAATTAAAAAGGCTCTAAAAGAGTTAAACATCAAAAAGGATTGGATGCTACAAGCTAAGAATCAAGACGGAAAGTATACAAACAAAAGACATGAGATAATAAAAGTAGCTACAGACTATTACCGAAACCAATACAAAAGCAAGAAACCCAAATTAAAGACTAGTCAAAGTATCGAAACAGAGGATGAGCTAATACCAAAAATACTACTGCAAGAAACAATGAGAGCAATCAATACGCAAAAAAAAGGTAAGACACCTGGAACCGATCAGATAACTAACGAAATATTAACAACGACCGCACCGGTGATTGCTCCCATATTAACGGACTTATTCAATGAAATTATAGACACTGAAACTATCCCGGCCGATTGGACCACATCCACAATAATACTGCTACATAAAAAGGGAGATAAAGGTGAAATAGGTAATTATAATAATAATAATAATAATAATAATATCTAGGGACAACTCACACAACGCTATCTGATCCCAAACTAAGCAGAGCTTGTACTATGGAAACCAGACAACTGATAAACATACTTATATATTTCTAAATACATACATATTATAGATAAATAACACCCAGACACAGAATAAACCATCGTGCTCATCACACAAAGTTTTATCCTGGGTGGGGATCGAACCCACGACCTCTTGCGTAGCAGTCGGATACAGTCCCACCGCGCCACAGAGGCAGTCATTTATAGACCAATCAGTCTGATGTCCAATATTTATAAAGTTTTTTCTAAAATACTTCTATCTCGAATCACGCCAACACTTGACTTCAATCAACCAAAAGAGCAGGCTGGCTTCCGAAGCAAATATTCAACCGTAGATCATATACATGTACTGAGGCAAGTTCTACAAAAATACAAAGAATACAATAAAATCTATTATCTAGGATTTGTAGATTATAATAAGGCTTTCGACTCATTGGAACATGATTCTATCTATCTGGGAAGCACTACATATGCAAGGAATACAAAGAAAATATATACAAATACTTAAAAATATCTACTCAAACAGCAAAGGACAAGTCAGGCTGGAAACAACAGGAGAGGAGTTCCCCATTGAGAGAGGTGTCCGGCAGGGTGACCCCGTCTCACCCAAACTATTTTCGGCAACCCTGGAAATGGTATTTAGAAATCTGGATTGGGACAAAAATGGACTTAACATAAACGGGGAAACTTTAAACCACCTGCGTTTTGCAGATGATCTTATCCTATTTTCCGAGTGCCCGAAAAGGCTAGAGCAAATGTTACAACAATTATCTGATGAAAGCGCGAAAACAGGACTTTCAATGAACACAAATAAAACAAAAATTATGACTAACGGTTCACAAACCTATAACATCAGAGTTAACATGGAGGAAATTAATTATGTAGAAGAATACTTATACCTCGGACAGTTAATATCGCCAAGTGATACTATGCAAAAGGAAATCGATAGAAGGATAGCCAATACTTGGAAAAGATATTGGTCTCTAAGCGAAATCATGAAAAATCAAGACATGCCAACAAAACAGAAAAGGAAAGTATATAACATGTGCATTTTGCCATGTTTAACATATGGATGCCAAACATGGACATTAACGGAAAAACTAACTAGGAAAATAAATGTATGCCAAAATGGAATAGAAAGAAGTGTAATTGGGGTAAAAAGACGTGATAGGGTAAGATTAGAAAATATTAAAAAAATAACTAAATTTAAAGATGCGGGCAAAATATGCAAAACAATAAAATGGCAATGGGCAGGACATATGTTAAGAGAGAGGAATAGGAAATGGACAAAAACAATATCAGAATGGTACCCCAGAGATGGGAAAAGGAGCAAAGGGCGACAACCAAAACGCTGGGAAGATGAATTAAAGAGAACTGCTGGTCCAGAATGGATGAGAATCGCGAGGGACAGGGATAAGTGGAAATCTTTAGAGGAGGCCTATGTCGAAGGACAAGCTGGGGAAAAGTAACGATCCATAGTGATACATAAGAATTAAAATTAATTAAGGTATTTAACTTGTAAACTCAGCAATACTTCACTACAATAATAAATAATAGACTTCCTCTGTGGCGCGGTGGGAGTGTGTCCGACTGCTACGCAAGAGGTCGTGGGTTCGATTCCCACCCAGGATAAAACTTTGTGTGATGAGCACGATGGTTTATTCTGTGTCTGGGTGTTATTTATCTATAATATGTATGTATTTAGAAATATATAAGTATGTTTATCAGTTATCTGGTTTCCATAATACAAGCTATGCTTAGTTTGGGATCAGATAGCGTTGTGTGAGTTGTCCCAAGATATTATTATTATTATATAATAAAGGCTTATTTTATTTTATTTATATTTTATTTTTTACGTATTGTATTGATAATACGATAAACATTTCAATTATAGTTAGTTTACAATAGCTGCAAAATTTGATAGCACGGCAGTTCAAATAACGAGTTTCAAGTGTCAAAAGGTCTAAAATAGGCGCATGTCAGTTTCTAACCTGCTGTCAAATTCAAAGAATTGACAAATAAACAATAGGCCGCTCGCCGGCTTTAGTGACGTCATCGCTGACTCGCCTGCTTTTTGGCAGATTATTGTTCGAAATTAGCAGGACAGTTCAATTTTCGTCTAAAATTGACCTGTTATAAGAGCTCATGGTACGGCCCCTATGAGAGCGATAATTAAATAGCGCTTTCGATACACAAAATACATGAAGTTGCTTGTACTTCTGCGGGGCCAATGCCTAAAATCTTCGAGAAACATATTAGACCCTTAAAAGAAAAAGCGTAAAGTGCAGCCTCTATAATGCACGCAAACGAAAACTAAACGTGAATAAGACCGTTTTCAAACATATTGAAGACGTTCAAGTACCTATTACATTACAAAAATTTCTGATTGCTGATTATCAATATGAGAATACCAGACTATTCATATTTTGTTCTGAAGACGCTAAGATATTATTAAAAAGTGTAAAAGAATATTTTATTGATGCGACTTTTAAGAGTTGTCCACAACCATTTTCACAATTGCATTCTATACTCGGTGATTTGGGAAGGACACCTCAAAAAACTTCAGTTGCACCACTAAATCATGTGCTCATGAGTGACAATAAAGAGACAACATGCGCTGCATTGTTCGACATCTTGAAAACTAAATTTCCTGATTGGTGTCCCACTGTATTTCACGCAGATTTCGAAATTGCAGTAGCAAATGCCTTATAGGGCATCTAAACGGGCCATTTTTTACGGCAATATGTGGCGGCAATGCTGTGGCCGGCAACATCGCAGGAAACACTGGCAAGACCGTAATATTGCAGTAATGTCCCGACCATATAGCAATACATGTTTTGTATGGCCACCTATTGGTCAATATTGATTTGATAGGTTGCTGGGCGATCGCTGAGCGATAGATTTTCCGCATTATGGCATGGTTTATCCTTGTCTACGCGACATGAATTTGCTGTGGGTGACGCCGTGACTTATTGTTAAATTCTGTGTTGTCAGGTGTCATGTTGTTTAGGTTATTTAGAAAAGGTTTTAGTCGTCTTTGATAGGTACTGAAAATAGAAGTCAACTAAGAACACTGACCTCTATAGTCATAATATTTAAAATGAACTACCAATGATCTCCAATGAGCAGTACCTATGAACTGAACCGACCACCGACTGTATGAGTATAGTTCAAACATCAAATTATTATTATTATTATAATAATAATAATGTTTTATTGCGTCTAATATAAGTTTACATAAATTTGTGATTGGAGCCTCCTTTTAAGCAGAAAATGCCTGTGCTAGGAGACTCCGCTCTTCCATAACTTGCTTATATTAAAACCCAAAAATGTACTAGGTGGGCAATAAAGTAATACAATTAAATTAAATAAACTTATTTTCTATAATTTTGTGTGTGTGTGTGTGTGTGTGTGATGTGATGTATGTGTGTGTATGTGTGTGTGTGTGTGTGTGTGTGTGTGTGTGTGTGTGTGTGTGTGTGTGTGTGTGTGTGTGTGTGTGTGTGTGTGTGTGTGTGCGTGTGTGTGTGTGTGAATTATCTTATTTCATGTTTTGTAACAGTATTTCTGTATCCTCGTATGACAATGGTTTGATCCATTCTATTATACTTTTTTTACAGTCTCTATATTGCTTTGGAAATATAAATATTTCTTTGTTAATTTTATTGTAAACTTGCGCTGATCGTTTATTGAACTGTATACTAGCGAAGTTGGTTTTCGTTTTTGGTACCTGTGCTATATTATATTTTCGTCTTTTAGCTTTAATGTTGGCGTCATACAGTATGCTTTTATGTTTTTTTAATATAATTTGAGTGAGGTATAGCTTCCGAACAGTTAGTAAGTCACTAATTTGATAAAGGCTAGATGTAGAGTATCGACTTTTTTTAAAATACATTATTTTTATAAGCGCACGCTGAGCTCGTTCCAGCTGAATAAATTTTGTTTTCGCTGCACCTCCCCACACTGGAATACAATAGGTTAGAACCGATTGTACAAGGGCCACATAGATTTGATTTAAAATGTTTCAGCCACGATGTTCATTTTTCTTTATTGTTAAGTTTCTTGGAACCACGTGTCTAAGCGTCTTAAAGATCCAGCTTAATTTACGAACCCTATTAGTAACTTGCTCCAAGTGTGGATACCAAGATAGTCTCTCGTCAACTACGACGCCTAAGTACTTCGTCTCTGAAACCCTACTGATTGATGGACACAAACATTTTCCAGTTTCAGCATCATTGCATGTGTGTATTACAATATTAAGGTCATCTTTTGGTATAAAACGTTTATCTATACCGAAACAAATATAATTAGTTTTAGTAGGGTTGAGGGTGAGAAGATTATATTTCAGATAATTAGCTATGTATGACATACCAGCTTCAGCACTAGCTTTAACGTCCTGCCAAGAATGTCCATAGAAAACAACAGCTGTATCATCGGCGTACGAGAAAACTTTTGTGTTATTCATGTTTATCTTACAGAGGTCGTTGATATATAATAAAAAGAGGGTTGGACCAAGTACGCTTCCTTGGGGTATACCAAATGATACATCTGCATCATCACTAGTGTAATTACCTACTTTGACCCTTTGCTTTTTATTTGAGAGATAGTCTTTCAAAAGTTTAAGTGCAGTGTCCCTTATTCCAGCGTTTTCCAACTTTTTCACAAGGATAGAGGTAGAGACGGTATCAAATGCCTTCTTAAGATCTAGAAAGACTGTTAAGCATTTTTGACCATTATCAATTTTTCCGGTTATTAAAGAACTAAGAGCAGTAACTGCATCCTCGGTAGATATGCCGCGTCTGAATCCGAATTGTGAATCCGACAGTATTTTAAATGTGCTGAGATAATTTAATAGTCTTATATTTATTATTTTTTCTATAATTTTAGATATTGCTGTCAACACCGATATTGGCCTATAATTATTGATATCGTCTCTATCCCCACCCTTGTGTACTGGAGTGATAATTGACTGCTTTAATGGCACCGGGAAGACTCCTTTCCTAAAGCAAATATTAACTAGATGTGATAAAATAGTAACGACATCATTGCTTACGCATTTTAAAAATTTTGTGGAGACATTGTCCCATCCAGGAGCACTATCGGTTTTTAAACTAAATAGTATACTTTTTACCTCATCATTATCGGTGTCAAGAAGTACGAAGGAGTTTATTTGTGTTGAGCTTTTATTAAAACGATAAGGATCAAAGTTAGAGCTAGGTTGAATTTTATGGGCTAACTCTTTACCTATATCGGCAAAATATTTATTTATAAATTTAACTGATTCATTAGGGGAACACTTTAGGTTTAGTAATTCTGTGTTGTAACATTTTGTGTTATTTGTGCAAGTTATGGCTTTTATGTTTTTCCAAAGTAATTTATTGTTATTAACTGATTTAGATAGTAGTTCCCTTTCATATTTCCTTTTTAATTTTTTTATCAAATTATTACAATGGTTTCTATACCTAATATAAGTAATTTTTAATATTTCATTATGTTGATCCCTACGTAGTTTTTGTTGTAGTTTATTACGGTTACGTATACAGCGTAACACGCCTTTGGTGATCCAGGGTTTAATAATCCGTTTGCTGCACGGTATTTTTACAGTGATTGTGTTAGTTCTAACAGAATCAATAAGTTCCTGTAATAACAGATCACATAGCAAATGCGGATCATCACAAAATAGTAGTTTGTTAATATTTTTCTCTTGAAAGTGTTTAAGAGCCTGTTCAAAATCTATGATATTAGTAGTGTTTTTATTGTAAGTAGATTGCATATTATATTTTTCCTTAGACATGACTAATAGTGTTGTATAGTGATCAGTAATAGAAGAAGTTAGGATACATATGCATGCTGATACCCGCTTTTTATTAATTTTAAGCTTAAAATGATCCAGGCAATTTTTTTCTCTTGTGGGCAGTGTATGCCCCGGCAATATACCGTGTAGTGATAGCATATTGAGGTAGTTTACTCGATTTTTATGTTCATAGGATAGTTCGGTTGCCTTTGTTAAAATATTAATGTTTATATCACCCGCTATAATTATGTTTTTATAAGATATTAAAATATCTAGATGTGTTTCGAGAGAGCTCAGAAAACTTTCAGTATTAGTGTTAGAAGGAGATCGGTAGATACATAGAATGATATTATTAAGCACCTCTAGCTGAAGGCAAGATGCTTGGGATAGAGTTATTTCATTGACTTTGTGGTTTAATGTACTCTTTACATAGACTACTACCCCATCATTTTGGTTCAACTGACGTCTGGTGATATAAGAATGATAATTATTAAGTTTAGGAATTGGTTTATTAGAGTTCAGTCTACATTCTGTTAAAATGATGACGTCTGCCTCGAAAGAAAGTGTGGACAGCAGCAACGTAAAACTGTCAAAGTTACAGGTTATGCTTCTTATGTTTTGTGATATGATATATTGTATTACTTCCTCTTACAGTGATGTAACATCGTGCGAACATTTGAACGAAAATGTATAGATACTGTGCACCTTGACCTTACCCATATACAGCATAAAGCAACGACATCTATATGTGAAGCGCAAATTCTAAACAACTGAGTCAAATCAAGCCCTGCCTGGATATTGTGAAAACCCAGCAAGAGGCGTTGAAAGTGAGAGCAGAATCCCACGAAAGTCATCATTAGGTACACCATGTATGCAATTTTATTACTTGGTGGCTTATTCATAGGAGTGTGGTGCCACACACTCCTGAAGGTCAAGCAATGTCTTCAAAACCACACACAACAGAGGAGCGCGGTGAGTCCACATCAGATCGCACTCAAGCAATATAATTGTTGTCGTGTACTGCTGAACACCAAGTCAACAGAGTGAGTTAACCCATCGTCAATCATTGCAATCAATGACAACATTTACAATTCACGAACCTTTGTAATGAGAAAATAAAATAAAGATTATATCATTTAATTTAAACATATTTTCCTTTACATATTCCATAGTTTGTGTTTATCTTAAGTGGAGAGCATGTACATACTTGTACATAGCAATATACTTTATGCTGTGTAGGTTAACCTAACGCCTGCGCACGCTGTTTATGTTTTTATACAATAACTTTTCCAATACAATAAATACAACATATTTTTTCACTTATACATTACAATTTTCTGAACGTGGTTCTTACAACATTTACCAAATTCTGGAAAAAGCTTGATAATAATTGAAAAGGCAAATAATTTATGATCAAATGTTTTATTAGTTAAAGTACACAGTTTGAATTTTTCGTATGAGTATTAACGAATATGTCATTCAAAAACTTAGCTGGGGTACTACAGCCCAAATACCATGTCAGTGTCAACATGGGCACAGCAACCTACAGTTATATTTCCAACAAAACAACTGCACCAATAACCTGAGATAGCATATATAGTATTGACAACATTTTAATAATAAATATGTAAAATAAGTTCTGCTATTAATATGTCTGGACTTTACTCTCTTTCTAATTAAATACCTATAATTAGAGGGATAACATTTTTAAGGGCATCCTAGTCAATGATTCTACCATACAAACATGCTTAAGTGATTATTCCTCTGTATGAGGTCGCAAGTCAAAGCTAAAAATCATCAAAAAAACTAGGCTTGTAATAAACGATAATTGAAAATATTTTCAATTACTGCTTTCTCCAAGCCTAGTTTATGATAAAACGAATTGATATTAATTTTAAGCTTTGACTTATGACTTCATACAGAGGAGTAGTAATCACTTACACTAGGGTGCTCTTAATTTCATTATTTACTTCTAATGTGTAGGTGCCATTTATTCATATATGCTCACCACATCTTTGCTCACCACATAGTATGACCGGGCTGTTGATATGTCCCAATTGACAACTCAATCTAGAATATGACCATCATAACATACCGTAAATGGCTTTACTAAATTCTGATATTTATGTAAACTGTGTCTTTTAAAAAAAAATAGTTGCTACTAGTTTGCAGATAAACATATTATGTTGCATCACAAATGATAATAGCAGGCTCGGTTTCGGATTTCGAAATAAGTTCTCAGGTATCATTCTGCTCCTCAAATCAACTTCTGCCACCATTGCCAGGTGCCATCTGCAGGCTCATGCACTCTCTTGCCTTAGACATATACCATTCCAATGGGCTTCGGGCTATATGACACAGACTACTTCTATGCAATTTCTCTAAGTAAATACTTAATGCAACACTTGCAGAAAGTACTTCATCACCTAATCTTCCCATTAATGTCCGTAGTGCTGGAGGTGGTACAGGGTAAGAGATACATTCCGAAGACAAGACAATATGATATATTCCAAATTCAAATTGTTAGCATGTCTGTTAACATCTTGCTGAATTATACCTATGCACATTTCTCGTAGCAGTCATCCAACATGTTGCGCAAACTGTGTTTATGATCTGTAATAAAAACATTTGTTACTTTTAATAGGTATTTAAAGAAACATTAGGAAGTTTGAGAATTGAAAGCTTGATAAAACGAAAAAAGGTAAAAAAAAAAAAAATGGTGTGTGCTTCATGTTTTATGAAATATGTACTACTTATTGTATTATCAAGTCCAAGAGATGAATTGTGTGTGTAGGCACACAGCAGATTTAGATAAGTTTTATCGAACCATTCTCGGTAGAGTACTCTCTACCGAGAATGGTTCGATAATTTTTTTTTTTTTTTTTTTTATAATTTTTTTTTTAAGGGTTTTTTATACATTACAATCCCTCATTTCCAACTCGACAGATTTTTAAGTCGTCAGATCTGCAACTTGACGTAATGTCATGATATTATCATAAAAGTACAGTGTAGAAGAGAAGTTTAATATTTACAACAAAAAAAGGGTAAAAATAAAATTATTTAAAATTTTATTAATCTAATGCATTACATAGTGTAGATAATATTTTATCCACATTATTATTGCTCTTCAATCCATCTGCTATAATTCGGTCTATTTTCATATTTTTTTCAAGTTCCGCTTTTCTTCGTTTCTTCGTAGGATTATGATACTCACTGTTCTTTATTTGTTTATCTTTATAAAATGCTTCTTTTTTTAACAACATTATAAAATACAGTATGGATGGGTTTTTTGGTATTCTATTATTTATGCGTCTATGCCAGCCTTCTACGCTATTATTAGTTCTGAAAGACTCTTTGTAGCAACTAAATATGTCACAGGTTATCTTGTTAATCCACTCATTTAACATATAATTTTGAAAAAGTGTGATAGACTCATTATTAGTTAAATCATCAAAGATTGACAAAAATGCTTCAGGAATCAAAACAGGCGGCAGCAGCGCAAGGCGGGAACAGCGTTTAGTTAGATTTTTGCCTTCATTGGTACTGATTAAACCTAACTGTTTGGATTTTTTCCATACTGCTTTGACATAATGATAGTAACAACCTTTTACTAAAACATTTTGAAAAACTGCTTTTACCGCATTAATGGCGGCTAGTTCGAAATCACATTTATAGTAAACTATATGCAGGGAAAATCTGTCTCGTAATATTGTGAATAGCCTTGTATATACTTCTTGGGTTTTATTAGGTAACAAGGCGTATAATAATGGTATAAAGTTAGCATCTTCGTTACTGTCGCCCATATTTGCATGTAAGGAATAAAGTTGATAAAATGGTTTAGGACAAATTCTGAACGTTCCATCTCCATAGTAATTTGAAATTTTTGTAATGTACTGTTTTGCTAATGGTGTTAAAAATATTATTATTTTATCCTTTTCACCATCCTCGTACTTCACAAAATCGAAGAAGAAAGAATCTGGTAACTTTACTTCTTTTGCACTTTTAAAATAACTTTTTTTTAATTGAAGAGATTTGTATCTTGTTCTGTAGAGCGTAGACTGTTTAGAAGAAAATTTCGGGATATTTGGATCTAATTGCGTTTCTTGTTTATTTAATTCAGTAAAGTGTTTTTCAAAGATTTTAGGAATGGGTTCCATGTTCGTTTGCACTTCGGCTTTACAGTCATCAAATACTTTATCTAAATATGTTGAAGTCCTATCCCGATTACAGTTATGAAGGCTTTGCTTCAATATCTTACCATCTCGCGTGGTTACAGATGCACTACAAATATTTCGTTTAACACAGCGCCAATTTGCACTGCCGGACTTATTCTTTAAAATAAAATTGTACTTGTATCCATCATTTAGTAATATTTTTCGTTGCCTTTAACTAGTCACAAACACTAATTCATTATTTTCATTCATTTTTAACTAAGACGAGAGTATTATGTTCCTTGACTAAGACGCGTTTGACAATTGTGAGAAGAAAATGACTTTATGTACATATATTTTATTTAAATTAAATAAGGCTACAAATTTACATTCAAGCAAGTAGGTTCTATGACACCTAATGAGATGTAGGTTTCCTGTAATGAGTTTTAAATGGTTTATAAAAATCACGTTGGAAGGAAATATATATAAGGAAAATAATAAGAAAATGTGTATACAATTGTACAATTAACGACAGCCTGACAATCTGACGAGTTGAAAATCTGTCGACTTGCAAATCAGACGACTTAAAAATCTGTCGAGTTGAAAATGAGTCATTACAATATATATGTACATATCAAACCCATAGTACCTTTCACACAATTAAGCACTTATGGTTCAAACTACTAATAACTAAGTACCCAACAAATAAAATTAAAGATTAAAAAAATTTTTGGCATCTTTTGACACAGGGTACGCCATGATTTTGTTGAACATACCAACATCCAATTTGTTAATTTTAAATTGAGACATTAATACTTGTCTTTCCAAATCGTATCGAGCACCCTCCACTAAAACATGATGTGCATCTTCTACTCTCCCACAGGTTTCACAGTTCGGAGAACTGGTAAGATTCATGTGTTTAAATTTGTTGAGAGGAATGTGACCGGATCTGAACTGGAAAGCTATTACTATAAGTTTCCTATTTAATGTACTTCCTTAAAACCAAGGCACATGAGGGGGCTCACACTGTATCGATTTATACCAAATTCCTTTTTCTAGTGCAATTTTGTTAAAGTGTACTTTCCAAATATTGTAGCAATTTTTTCGATATTTAGGTAACATTTCTGACTAACTCGGTTTTATAACAATTTCTCTACCTTGACATATTCCTTGCCTTGCTAACAGGTCAGCCCTCTCATTGCCCCGCAACCCTACTTTTAATTTATGAATGAAAGTAAAAACCTTAATATTTAATTTTGACAGACAATTGTTGTTTTATTGTAAGCTTCGGTGTTGCCAGTCATATCATAACTTAATAAAGATTTTGAGTTTGTGTATCGATTCTCATCTCATGATTTTATTTTGTTATTATTTAATTAAAGAATAAATTTATACTCGTTAAATGTTATTTGTATTTCCTTTTTCTATTTTATTACACTTCTATTGGATTATGTCGTAGATTTATGTAGAGAATTGTTCTTATTTTTATGAAGACAATAAGAGATTATTATAATCGATTTTTTTTGGTAAACAAAAAATACTGGCAACTACCTATATAAGCAGCTATAGCAGCAGTTAATTGGTAGATATAGGAAGTTAAAGGTGCTTTGAACTAGACTTGGATTTCTTTTTGTACTTTTTTTCTGGTGAAGTTATGGTTGCTATTACACGGGGTTCTATGAGAATTAAGTTTACTTAATAAAAGTATTTGTGTATTTCAACATTGCAGCTGTCCAAGCACTAAGCACTTGTGCTGCAACACTTACTTTTTTTTTTTTTTGGTGTGGATGACATGATACACATTCAATTTAGGCAGCGTTCTAGCTCTACAATTTGCTGTTTATGTCATAAATAAACTTGATGTCGTTCCATGTGCATCTTTATCTATCATAAAATATAAGTACTTATGATCTGTCCTGCTTTTTCAATTACCAAGACCAGTTCGAAAGGTGAGACCTTGACCACAAGAGCCAATGGCGACGATTCTGCTTCTTTTACTTCCAATACAATATCTTTTATTAATTGTACAAGCTCTACTGCTTGTACTTTTAATGAAGTAATAAGCCTAGCACTGTCGCCAAGGAGAAATATCCCTCTAATCATGAATACCAGAGTATGGTCACGATATTTTTGCGACCTTTCATTTTGACCCAACTCTACAAAGCCATTAATGGTGTCCCTTGCTTCGATATGTGCTAAATGTGGGTTTCTAACATTTGGTTGGTATCTCATCAAACACTAAGTACATAATTTCTTATTTATTTCCCAGTTTTTTTAAAAACACCATAATTGAAACTTGACTTGGATGAAACAAGAGAACCACAGAAACAAAGAGCATCAGAAAGTTTTTATATTTCTGTCATAGTAAATATCAAAAATTTTCAGATGTCATTAGTGACAGTTCTATCAAATTAAATGTCATAGACTTTGGCCATTGTTGCTGGGTTGTCTTGCCCGCTTATGAGACTGGGTCATGCGCCATACTATGGCCGACATATTGCCATACATTGCCTAGCCATAGATTGCTTGGCATTTTTGTGATGGTCGAGCAATTAGTTGCCAATAGTGACGCCACAAAATGCTGTAAAAACTGGCCCGTTTAGACGCCCCTTAAAGGGGCGGAATATTGTTTCCACTTTTAACGATTAAAAAGTGTTACTATCACTATTGTCAGAGCTTATGGCGGAAAGCGAAATCAATTGGTTTGAAAAGTAAAATACATAAAAGAATTGTGGGATTATGTTCGGTACTGCCGCTAACTCCGTTAGAACTTGTTAAAAACGGATGGGAGTACATAAAAACTGAATGAAACAGTTCATAGCATACATGGGTCGTCAATGGCTAAATGATGAACAATATATTGCTGACCGGAATGTAGTTGGTCAAAGACACAGAACCAACAACGTTTGTGAAAGTTGGCACTCCCAGTTAAACAAAAAGAAAAATAAAAACTACGTTACCATACTAAAGTTATTAACAGTATTATTAAATGAAAAGTATATTATTAAACAAAAAAACGAAGGGTCAACCAAACTGATAAAGATAATTTTATAATTTCGTGCCAATTCATCATCAGCCTATCGCAGTCCACTGCTGGACATAGGCCTCTCCAATTGCACGCCACTTTGTTCTATCTTCGGCTTCTCGCATCCAGCTCCTGCCAGCCGTTTTGCGTAAATCATCACTCCACCTGGCCTGAGGGCGTCCTACACTACGTTTGCCGTGTCGTGGTCTCCACTCAAGAACTCGTTTACCCCAACGGTTGTCGGTTCTTCGGCAAATATGGCCAGCCCACTGCCACTTCAGCTTGCTAATCCGGTGGCCTATGTCGATAACTTTGGTTCTCTGCCGGATCACCTCATTTCTGATTTTGTCCCTAAGAGAAACTCCGAGCATAGCCCTTTCCATAGCCCGCTGAGCGACTTTGAACTTGTGGACTAGCCGTACCGTCAGTGTCCACGTTTCGGCTCCGTATGTCATGACGGGTAGGACGCACTGATTAAAGACTTTAGTCTTTAGACATTGTGGGATCGACGATGAGAAGACTTGACGTAGCTTACCAAACGCTGCCCAACCCAACCGAATTCTCCTGTTCACCTCGTCCTCGAAGTTGTTTCTACCTAACTGCAATGACTGCCCGAGGTACACATATTTTTGAACAACTTCGAGAACGGCGCCGTGCACCGCTATCGGTTCCGGTAGTACATGTTCATTGAACATGACCTTGGTTTTATCCAAGTTCATCCGTAGGCCGATGCGTACAGAGGAGTCAGCCAGGTCATTCAGCATCAGTTGCAGGTCCTGCAGCGTTTCCGCCATAATGACAATGTCATCTGCAAATCGCAAGTGAGAGATGTATTCACCATTGATGTTGATGCCCCGCCCTTTCCAGTGCAGCGTCTTGAACATATCCTCCATTGCATTTGTGAACAGTTTCGGGGAGATAACGTCCCCTTGCCTCACTCCTCGATGCAATGGTATAGGTTTTGTTTCCTGATTCTGTACTTGGACGGACATTGTTGCGGCTTCGTAGAGACATCTCATCACTTGGATATATCGCCAATCTACTTGGCATCGCTGCAGAGACTCCAGAACGGACCAGATTTCAATCGAGTCAAAGGCCTTCTCATAGTCCACGAATGCTAGACACAGGGGCTGATTATACTCTTGGGTCTTTTGTATAATCTGCCGCACTGTGTGGATGTGGTCTATGGTGCCATATCCGCTCCGAAATCCAGCCTGTTCCGGTGGTTGGAATTCGTCAAGTCTTCGCGCAAGGCGGTTCGTGATGACTCTTGAGAACAGCTTATAGACGTGGCTCAGAAGAGAAATAGGTCGGTAGTTCTTCAGCCGGGTCTTATCTCCTTTATTGAAGAACAAGACGACTACGCTTCTACTCCACGCCTCCGGAGTTCTCCCTTCGAACAGGACAGCATTAAAGAGCTTTTGGAGCTCCCTCAGTACGGGTTTACCTCCAGCCTTTAACAGCTCTGTTGTAACGCCATCCTCTCCAGGGGCTTTTCCATTTTTTAGCTGTCTAAGAGCCAGCACGATTTCGTCAATGTTGACTTCTGGCAGGTCTTCGGTGTAGTGGCGTGTTAGAGTGGCTCTAGGACCCTCATCTTCTGGATCAGGTCGAGATGCATGCGAAGCGTATAGCCGGCCATAGAAGCCTTCCACTTCGGAGAGGACTGCCGGCTTCGAAGAAACGACTTCTCCACTTGTTGTGGTCAACTTCGTCAGGTGGCTTCTTCCAAGAGATTGTACGAACACTTTTGACCCCCGGTTCTGCTCGATCGCTCTTTTAATCAAAAGAGTGTTGGAGCACCGAAGGTCGTGTCGTATAAGCCTGTTGATCTCTTGGTTTAGAGCGCGCTTTTCCGACGAAGTGACGGGTGGGTTTTCACGTCGTTCCTTCATTAGCCCTAAAGTCCTTTCCGAAAGCTTTGACTTCTTGCCCTTACGCTGCATTTCACAAAATCTCGTACCTTCTTCCCTGAGTATCCGAACCACATTTACGAGCTTCTGGTTTACGTCTGTTGTGGTTTCCATGGCAGCAAATCGGTTATCCAGGTTTGACTGGAACGCTTCGGATCCTATCATGGTTTGGAGCAAAGTAGGTCGGAGCCTGGACCTCATCAGACGGGCACGTTCCGCCTTGAAGTCGATATTCAGAGAGCCTCGGACAAGTCGGTGATCACTACCGGTATTAAACCTGTTGATCACGGTGACGTCTCTAAATATATGCTTTTTGTCCGTCATGATGAAGTCGATCTCGTTTTTCGTCATAGTGTCGGGGCTTTGCCACGTCCACTTCCTTTGGGGCCGTTTCTTGAAAGAGGAGTTCATCAAGAAGAGCCCCTCCCGTTCGAGGAAGTTGACTAGCATTTGCCCCCTATGATTTCTGCTTCCAAATCCATGGGATCCTACTACCGATTCGCTGCAATTTTGTACTCCCACTTTAGCGTTGAAGTCCCCCATAACAACATTGTAGTGGGTCTTAGTGGTGGAGTGGAGGGCCCTCGATATGTCATCGAACATATCCTCCACTTCGTCGTCTGGATGTGCCGAGGTCGGTGCGTACACTTGCACTACCTTGAGGCTATACCTCTCGGTGAGCTTGATAATGAGGTACGCTACCCTGTTCGACACGCTAGACATTTCCACAACGTTGTCAGAAAGGGACTTATTTACCAGAAACCCAACACCACCTTGGGATTGTTGGTCTCCCTCGCGGAAGTACATAAGGTGGCCTGACTCGAGGGTTATGGTGTCCTCTCCCTCTCTTCGGACTTCACTTAACCCGAGGATATGCCACCTAATCTTCCCAAGTTCCACCTCAAGTTGTGCCAGATGCGAGTCTAGCCGTAGCGTGCGTCCGTTATACGTCGCCAGGGTCAGTCGGTTGTGGTGGCCTTCCGTAGCCCGGAGATTCTTAGCACCCCCCGCCACGCCGTTACCGTGGACGCCACCATGTCCAGGAATAGCGTGACTGCCGGGAACTGGGGGCCGTGGCTTTTGTGCTTGGTGCATATGGGGGTAATGCCCATAATCGCCACGCTGGGCAGGCGGGTTGGCGATCGCAGGGCGTAGCTCTCGCATCAGTGACGCTGCTGCCCGTCACTGACCTGTTACTTTAGCTACGCCTTAAATTGGGATGGTTATACCGCCACCAGCCGGTCGCCAGAGCCTCGTTCGTTGTACAGCAGGATGTACCGCGTGCAGGTGAGGTTGGCTTGGGGCGAAAGATGGTGATGCGCCCCCTTACAAACTATTAAATGGCGAAATAACATTGTTAAATGAAATAGTAAAAATTAAAAAAAAAACTTTTATTACTCGACAGTCAACTAAAAAGTTCAAAATACAAAAAGTATGAGTATGTAACTTAGTTGCACTTGCTTGTGCTGCTTACACTTAATACAGTAAAGGATTGAACTATTTGACATTACATAGATTGCACAAGATTACCACAAATCGGGAATAATTCACAACCAATTTTCTAGAAAATAAAAAACGTGCGAACACAAGTGGTAGTTACGTACTGAACCTTATATTAAGATTCAAGTTATTAGTATCACAGAATCAGCTTTCATTATAAAATTTACAATCTTTCTTTTTGAGTGGCTAACTCAGAACACACTTAGAACTAGAACCAGTCAGTAGTAATAATAAAATAAACCGAAACAAAGAAGACAGCGAAGTGACAAACTAGACATTGACATTAGTAAATCTATCAAGATCTCAGAACACACATATAACTAGAATCAGTCAGTAGTAAGTCAAAGCGTGTCTCCAATGAGCGCACGATTGGAGCGCACGTGATATTATTCAACGTCCGATCGCGGCCGCATGACGTTGCGTGTACTACAACAAGAAATGTCTAATTGTGCAGTTATAAGTTGTAAAAACTTACTTACTAGACCTTATCAAGGGAGATGTATACTTTCATCGTTAAGTAATTTTGTTGCTCCTAATTAATTTTAAAATGATTTATTTACGTTTTTGAGTGATACTACTTCGATAAATTCTCATTTGCGTATTTTTACTCTATTCGTTTAACATTGCAGTTTCAATTGATGTCATCAGGTGATATGTCATCGTCTCATACGTTGAAAGTACGCAATGAAATTCAAACGATTAAACAACACAACAACGAAAATTATCCTCCGGTTAACCGGAGGAACGAGAATGCATTTTTGTAATAATAATGTAATAATAAGCTATAATGTATCCCTCAAAGGATTCAATACAAGTATGCAAAGTTGCTGAAATTGTTATAAGAGAAATAATAAATAAATCACAAAATTTTAACACAACATTTTGCGTTTTTTGTATTAATAGTAATATTTTTAATTGCATAACCATCCATCAGTTTGATCAAGCACCTACTGAAAACTATTTAGTTAATCTAATAAAGGCAATAGCTGATGTATACATTGATATACGTTAAGGCAAAACTACGAAAAGACAAATATATAATAAACACGTCCTGTTTCAAGGTCAATAATTTAGTAATTATGAGGTATTCAATTCAGTTTAACCAAAATCAACATTTATTTTGTTTTACTATTTTATTAAATGGTACAGAAAAGGTTTGGAGGGTATTGAGTTTTTTTTTAATTTTGATCCTTCATATTTGTGGACTTACACTGTTCGCGCGACTATTTAATTTCATACTTTTTATAACTAAATTTTGAAGTCATATAGCATAGTGATATTACATTTGTACGTATCCGTGCTTGAGAGGGCACGAAAAAAGGCGGTTCAGGCTGTTATCATCTCGCTAACAGTCCTTAGGTCATGTCATAATGGGTGATCTGAATAATTCTGACACAAGGTTGGCCACTTAAAAAGAAAGATTGTAAATTTTATAATGAAAGCTGATTCTGTGATACTGATAACTTTGATTTCAATATAAGGTTAAGTACGTAACTACCACCTATGATCGTACGTTTTTTATTTTCTAGAAAATTTATTGTGTTATAAAATCCCGATTTGTGGTAATCTTGTGCAATCTAAGTAATGTTAAATAGTTCAATCCTTTAAGGGGCGTCTAAACGGGCCATTTTTTACGGCAATTTGTGGCGGCACTATTGGCAACTAATTGCCCGACCATCACAAAAATGTAACTGATGGCCAGGCAATGTATGGCAATATGTGGGCAATAGTATGGCGCATGACCCAGTCTCATAAGCGGGCAACACAACCCAGCAACAATGGCCAAACACTATGACATTTAATTTGGTTGAACTGTCACTAATGACATCTGAAAGTATTTGATATTGACTATGACAGAAATATAACAACTTTCTGTTGTTCTCTTGTTTCATCCAAGTCAAGTTTTCAATAATGGTGTTTTTAAAAAAACTGGGAAGTAAATAAGAAATTATGTACTTAGTGTTTGATGAGATACCAACCAAATGTTAGAAACCCACATTTAACACATATCGAAGCAAGGGACACCCTTAATGGCTTTGTAGAGTTGGGTCAAAATGAAAGGTCGCAAAAATATCGTGACCAAACTCTGGTATTCATGATTAGAGGGATATTTCTCCTTGGCGACAGTGCTAGGCTTATTACTTCATTAAAAGTACAAGCAGTAGAGCTTGTACAATTAATAAAAGATATTGTATTGGAAGCAAAAGAAGCAGAATCGTCGCCATTGAAACAACGGGTTATTGTATCGTTTATTGTTTATGATTCACAACTTGGACGAATTAATTGTAGGAGATAATCTCGAACTGTAACGACTCTGTACTGTTATTGTGTCAAAGTGATAAACAAAATTATAACCTGTTCAAACATCGGACTGCGTTTCACTTCGATCCTCATCACCTCATTTCAAGACGCGAACGATAGGGACCACAGGGCGCTTCGACGACATCCCTGATCCTAAACTATCATAAACAGAATCGTTTCAATCGCAAGACATCATTCATCCATCAGGGTATCGATTTTAAATCGACCAATTCGATTCGATACTGCTGTTTTGAATAATTTAATTTAAACTTTTTTTATTAAAAAGAAAATGATTAAGGTCAAGTGGGGCAATTGCGTTGTATTTTTCACTCACGCAATTTTTATGCTTTGTTAAAAAAAAAAAACATGAAATAATTAACAAAATTCCTTCTTTTTTATGTATTCATATTTTTTTCTTTTGTTTTAAGTTAAATTATAAAAGTATCTGCTGTTTTTAATTCTAACAAGTTAGCACAAGATTATTATCTAACTAACTGGAGCCCGCGGCTCCACCGAACTTACACTAAATATACACTTTGAATGAAATCTTTGGGAACCGGAATAAAATAAACCCATGTGTTCGTTGGGAGTCGGCGATACAGTCCGAAATCAAAATTGTCCTAAATGTGTAATCCTCCAATTTCCTTTTTTCCCGAATTTTTATTTTTACACATTCATCTTTTTTCATAATATTATGTTTATATATTCCCTTTTTTGCGAGTTCAACTTTAATCCACATTCTATTATTTTCCTTGCGTATGTACAATCACACTCATCTATCAATACCACAGACATATCAAACTACAATATTACGTATGTGATCAATACCGGTTTGAAGAACGAATACTACAGAAAATACATGCTTAAACTTCTTGCCACAGTTTGCCACAGGACAACTAATTTATAGGCCTTAGAGGGATGTCACTTTCGGTTGAATAAAAAAGTAGGAAAAACTAATCTATTTTGCTATAATAGCTTTCTAAAAAAAGAAGGTATTGTATGCCCGCCAACCATATGATGGGAAGGGCGGGTTGCAAGCCTCCCAGGGCTGCCAAGCCCCCCAAGGCTGGAGGAGGATGGAGGAGGGTGGGGAGGAGGCGCCTTCCCATGCCCCTACACCCTCCACCTAACGGACTCCTTAGCCATGCTCGCTCCTCGCCCCTGTCGTCAGTGATAGGGGTACCGGATGCGTTGCGCGGTAGGGGGTCCAGGATGCGGTCGCACTCTCCTGCGGGAAGTTCATCCCGTGGGGGGAGGCGGCGGGGATAGTCTGCCCCGTCGCCGGCGAACCGAGCGACGTCGAGGCGCAGTCGCGCGTGACGTCGTTTGGTGGGGCTGTGGGCGTGATGGACGGGGAAGTTTCCCACGCTCGCGGCCTTTCGCGACGGCGGCGTTCTGTGTGTACCCAGGACGCCGCAGGAGCAGGAATGCCCGGCGGGGCTATGCCGCTGGGTGGGTCCGCCGAAGAAATAGGTAATTCCGGCGGCCTATCCGTGTAAGGCGGCGAGTTGGTACACGGCCGATTTTTTAGTGGGGGCAGGTCCCACACTACCTCCAGCGTCTGCCCCGGGTGCTGGAGGTGTGCGTTAGGCATTTTTTACGGCAATAAAAAAAAAAAAGGTCGGGGTGCTAAGTGCCGGAAAACCTCCTCGTGGTGCACCCTGGGCAACGGACACTTTTTGATCGCCGGACGGCTAATGTTCTGGCCCGTATTCGGGCCACTCGGGGCGTTTCTCCCTGCGCCCCTCTACTTTTATTTTGTTTTATTTTATTTTGTTTTAAATTGTTTTACTTTTGTTTTGTTTTTAGTTTATTTTATTTTTGCAATAGTCCTTCACATTTTGTTTTTACACCTTTTACTTTACTTTATTCTGTTTTACTTTTACACTTTTATTTTACATTTTATTTTGTTTTGTTTTCCTGGAGGGGAACATGGAGAACAGTGGCGGGCTCGGCGTGCTCTTGTTTTTGCATAGCCGCCGGGCAAACAGGGTAGGTTTTGGTCCATCCCTGGGCCTTTCTGAAGAAGGGCGAGGGGCGGCGGGTCGCTATCTATTTATAGATGGCGAACACGGTCTGATGCAGACCACCGACCGGCCCGACCCGTAACCCTGAATTGACAGGAACGGGGGCTCACGCTCTGTGGGCTGCGGGGAAGTAAACACCTATAAAAAATACGCTAATCCCACGCTTGTGGTGCCCGGCAATGGGATGAGTGGCTGAGGGGATAACAGTCCCGAGGTCTACCCAGACGGAGGTCTTTAAACTTCAATCATGTCGGTGGTCAATATTCACCCAGCCTACCCAGGGCTTGACGGTGGCTCCATCTCCAGCCCCTTCGGTCGCATCACGCACCCAGGAGGTTGAGGCTCGTGCACCTGCGCCCGCACCTGCTCCCCACCCCCTCGTCTCCGCCAACGAGGGCTGGCAGACGGTGAGCAAAAGGTCGCGCCGCAGGCGAAAGAAGAGGGCTGCTCCAAATGCAGCTGCCCAAGGAGCCGTGGCTAGGAAGCCGAAGCTCCAAGTGCCGAAAACGGCCGCCGTGGTTGTCACGGTGTCGCCGGAGGCACAGGAGCGAGGAGTGTCCTACGCGGGGATCTTTGCGTCGGTGAAGAGAAATCTCACCGCCTCCGATATCACAGGCATGGGTGCTACTACCCGGCCCTCGCAGACGGGAGCTCGAATCCTCGAGTTCCCAGGTCCAGACGGAGGGAAAAACGCGGATTTCTTCGCGGAGAAACTGCGGGGGATTATTGCTGGGGAGGAAGGCGTAAGACTCGCCAGGCCCACGAAGTGCGCGAAGGCTTGGATGATTTGGTCACGGCCCAGGAGGTTCGGGAGGCTATTGGGACCCGTACCCAATGCGCTCTTGACTCCATCAGGGTCGGCGCCATTCGCCCCGGCTCCGGAGGGGCTTTTGCCGTTTGGGCGCAGTGCCCCGTTGACGCGGCCAAATTATTGGCCGATGCAGGGAGGCTGCTCGTGGGCTTCAGCGCCGCCAGGGTTACGATCCTGCCGGCGAGACCCGCGCGCTGCTTCAAGTGCATGGCGACGGGACACATGCGTCCGAAGTGTAACAGCTGCTTCGACTGCGGCGGACTTTGTTTCCGCTGCGGTCGCCCGGGGCACAAGGCGGCGGACTGTTCCGCTGCCCCCCACTGTCCAGTGTGTGCGGCGGGTAATTAGCCTGCCAACCACCTCATAGGACGGGAGGGGTGAAACCCCCGCAGGCTCCAAAGCCACGCTCGGGGGGTAGCCAATCGGCCAAGGCTGCCCCTCGCACACCGCCACCAGCGCGAATGGAGGAGGATGTAGTACTGGAGTCCAATAATAGACAGTGAGTGCTTTTCCCTCCTCCAGGCGAATCTCAACCATTCTGCCGGCGCGCAGGATCTTTTCCTGCAAACTATGGCAGAGTGGTCGATTGCTGTTGCCGTAGCCGCGGAGCCCTATTACGTCCCTCCTCGTCCGAATTGGATGGGTGACCGGGACGGCTCCGTGGCGATCGTCAGCTCCGCTGCGCTCCATTCCCCGCCCTTGTCGCTCAGAGATAAGGGTACGGGATATGTTGCTGCCGACTGGGGGGGACTCACGCTTTACGGTGTGTACTTCTCCCCAAACCGGAGTTTGGCTGATTTTGAGGTTTTCCTGGCTAGCCTGGAAGCCTCGATACGGCGGCTAGCACCTCGCCACGTCGTGGTGCTGGGGGATTTTAACGCCAAATCCTTGGCGTGGGGATCTCCCAGGACGGACGCTCGCGGAACGGCGGTGGAAGAATGGGCGGCTGCGGTGGGCCTCTGTTTGCTGAACAGGGGCACCGCCAATACGTGCATTCGGCGCGAGGGGGAGTCGATAGTGGACCTTTCGTTCGCTACCCCTGGTGTCGAGGCACGCGTAAGGAACTGGCGCGTACTGGCTGAGGTTGAGACGCTCTCGGATCACTTGTACATCCGATTTGAGCTCTCCCGGTCCCAGGGCGCCAGTAGGGGTCACGCGGCGGGCAGACAATCCCGATTTCCGCGGTGGGCTGTGGGTCGACTCGACAGGGAACTGCTGGAGGAGGCGGCTATCGTTTAATCGTGGTCGTCCTCACCACCTCCGACCGAGGACATCGACGTCACGGCTGTCCGCATTCGCGATGCGTTTACGCAGGTTTGCGATGCGGCCATGCCACGTTTCCGACGTCGTCCTCCGAGGAAGGAGGTCTACTGGTGGTCCCCAGAGTTTGCGGAACTTCGTGCGGCCAGTATTCGTGCCCGGAGGATCTACACCCGCAGTCGACGGCGTCACCGCGACGTAGAGAGGGAGGACCAGCTGTATGAAGCGTATCGCAATGCGAGGGACGCATTCAAGCTGGCCACTCCTCTCTGCACTTTAATATTTATGAAACTATTTGAACATAGGGCATCAGCATCATTTTTTAGTATTTTAATCATATTAAGCATGAAAACTTGAAGTAAAAATATTTAACGTTAATGGTGTATTTATTTATCTCGAAGTGGCATAGACTCTAATCGAATAGAATGCCAATATATATATATATATATATATATATATAAGGGGATCTTTATAATCTTAGGATATACTATGGTCTTTACTACATATTGGCAAGTGACGTTAACATTATGAGTCAAGCGGGCGTCACATGCTTCCATGGACGTATTATCACACTAATATTATAAAGGCGAAAGTCGGTGAGTATGTGAGTGTGTGTGTTTGTTACTTCTTCATGTCTAAACGGCTGAAGCGATTTTAATAAAATTTGGTATGGAGTTAGCTGACACCCTGGATTAACACATAGGCTAATAAACCGCGGGTAACACCGCGGGGCACAACTAGTACTTACTAAATGGTTACTATAATACGTCCATGCATGCTTTTATCTCGCAGGTGTTTATGTTACTGTATATTTTTGTGGTCTGTGGCCGGTTCGCGCGCCGCGGGTTTCGATACCGCGGCAATATGTTTTATATTGTCATTAAAATTACAAAACAAATTGAAGTGAGGCGAATGACAATGTCATACTTGTGACACTAATAACGACGCGAGTGCTGCCGCGGCCGACAGCTAGTTGTGTTATTTCGTAAATCAATATTATCGTTACGTGTTCTGCGAAAAAATCGAGATTGAAGAACAAGCATTTGAACCAAATCATTGATTTGCGTGTAACGAAGTTATAAACTTTGTAAGACTTTTATATCACGACCATATACTAAGTCCTATATGAGTTTACTTGTAACGCTCGGATTGTGAAAGGTTTGTCAGTGTAAATTAAATTATCGGAATACAATTTATAGAAGTACATGGCGCTATAATGGCGTGTTTCAGATTAAATATTTTGATATTCATCACAAAAGTGATCCGGCGGACGTAACTAAAACGCATTAATAGGCACCTAATAACATGATACGTCTCGTTGCAGTTTGTCGCCGCAATTCGTGCACGAGTTGTCTTGCAGTGCATTTGTTCGTTAAATTGTATAGATGTCGAAATTCCTAACGGAATTTAATTGAATTTGGCGCCGATAACTGTGCGACTGCGTGGATTAGTGGATGTGCGAGACTCACGAGAGTGGAGCATTCTCTTATGTAGCGGTAGTAGTTATACTTGAAACTCAATTTGTTTGTCATTGAGTTGCAAGAGACACTGCTGAGAACACTGTTTAATGGTGCTGTAATGTTTAAGCTTACATTATTTTTAAATTGTACTAGCTTTTACTCGTGGTTTCCACGTCTTCCCCAGGATACCATCTATCTCTTTGCAAAATTTTATCCGTTCCGTTCTGGAAAGTCGTAACTACTCGTGATGAGGTAACAAAACGCACTTTCGCAATTTTTTTGAAACATGGCTGCTATAGGAGCAATATCTGACACTAGTCATTGTCCACGTCGTGCGTTTCTTGGGTACATATATTATTGGTTTAAAAAAACAGATTTAGGTGAGTTTTAACGAAAATACATATTTCAAAAATATACTTTCTCGCAAACCCTAGTTTATCCCCTTAAGGGTTGATGTTCCAAAAACCATGAAAGACGTGTTTTAATTAAAAAGCCAAATACGAAATTTCATAGACCGAACTTTTAAACTGCCGGAGCTTTACACTATCTTGCCACGGAGTTTGTCACAAACTTGCAGCCCTTACTATACCCCCTTAGGGGACGATTTTCTAAAATCTCGTTTCTTTATTTTATACTAATAAGCCAAGTGCTAATTTAACTGACCTAACTTTAAAACTGACGTAGTTTCACACATACTTGCAATCCCTAGTTTACTCCCTTAGGGTTTGATTTTCAAAAACATTGAAACACGTGTTTCATTATTTTAAGCGAAAGAGACGATTTTTTAAAAATCCTTTGTTAGTGGATGCCTACACCAAAAAAGGCGTTATGTTAACTGTTACAGTACAATATCTTTGTGCTGTATCTACAATCTACATCACAATCTTATGTTCCTTATCGCACGTTCAGTATCTATTAAATGTTTCTACTATCTGTTATCAACACGAAGTCGTTAGTATATAAGATGCACCTTTGGATAATTATAACCAGACTATACTACATCTTTTGTCTCATTTATACCTAATCATATACTGCCAAGAAGTTTGGCAAATTGGTGACCCCGACGAACGAATACGCAGCAAGAAACATGGCACAATCACCGTGCAAGGCGAACATAAATCAGCAAGGAACACTTGAAGTAGCTGCTGGCACCTCGGTTTTATCCCGCATTCCGGAATTTTGGAAAGACCAACCAAGATTATGGTTCACGCAACTAGAAGCCATATTAGCACCACAGAAGCAAGGAGACGAATACAAATACTGTACAGTAATAGCAAAGTTATCCAAGGAAGAAATACTACAAGTTAGTGACCTAATCACTTCACCACCGACTACAGATAAATACAAAAACATCAAGGAACGTTTAATTGATTGTTACGAAGAAACAGAACAGCGACAGTTTCAAAAATTAATATCAGAGACAGAACTCGGTGATCAAAAACCTTCGCAGTTATTACGTCAAATGCGAGTCCTCGGGAGAGGAAAAATCAGTGACGAAACAATTAAACTACTATGGTTCAGGCTTTTACCAACATCAGTAACTACGGTTCTAGCAGTTACGGAAGACATGGAAATTGACAAACTGAGCCAAATTGCAGACAAAATAATAATGAACTCAAAAGTAACCGAAATATCAGCTGTTAGCAACGACACTTCAAACGACAACAATACAGCATGCATTTTAGCCCAGCTAGCAAAATTACAGATAGATATTGACGCAATTCAGCAAGGTCAATATGGCTATCGACCCAACACGCACAATCATTTCAAGAAACGTCAACAATTCCCGATTATGAGGCCGAGAACAAACTATAGAGGAGCAAATCGATTTTGTTACTACCACGAAAGATTCGGAAAATATGCAAAGAACTGCATTAAACCATGCGGTTGGAAACCAATGACTTACGTACGGAACCAGGGAAACGAATAAGAGCACAGACAACGGCGAAACTCTGTGCAATCCACCCATCCAATCGCCTCACCATTACCGACCGAAAAAGTGGTATGAAGTTTTTGATTGACACGGGCGCAAATATTTCAGTCATTAGCAAGCAACAGAGACATTCAATTTTACAAAATGAACAATACACACTATACGCTGCAAATGGGACTAAAATTAGGACTTACGGCGAGAAGACGCTTACCTTGAATTTAGGACTACAACGATGTTATAAATGGAATTTTGTAATCGCCGATGTTACACAACCAAAATTGGAGCAGATTTTCTAGAACACTATAAACTATTAGTCGACATAGCAGGTCGCAAACTTATCGACAAAGTTACAGAGCTGACAACGCATGTAACTTCGGAAAAAGCGACACAACAAACAATTCGTACTATCGCAGTGGGAACGAATCCACGTATTACGCAACTTTTAAACAAATACGAAGACATCACGAAAGGGTCCTCTCTCCGCAATGCGCCCAAACATAAGATTGAACATCACATTATCACTACAGGACCACCCGTCGCAGCTCGGGCAAGACCATTACCTCCAGAAAAATACGACATAGCCAAAAAGGAATTTCAAAATATGATAGAACTCGGAATTTGCCGACCGTCAGATAGCCCATGGGCAAGCCCATTACATATGGTAAAAAAGAAAAATGGCGAATGGAGACCGTGCGGAGACTATCGAATGCTCAATAGCACGACAGTACCGGACAAATACCCACTACCAAGATTAACTGACTTTACATACATATTAGAAAATAAGAAGATACTAAGCAAGATAGATATACGTAAAGCATACCATTGTATTCCTGTTAAAGATATAGAAAAAACAGCCATCATCACACCTTTTGGACTTTTTGAGTACATAAGAATGCCTTTCGGATTACGCAATGCGGCACAAACATTTCAACGATTCATGGATTCCTTATTTAGAGATTTAAACTTCGTATTTATATTTGTAGACGACTGTCTCATCGCATCGGACAACGAAGATTTGCATTATCAGCATTTAGAAACGGTTTTCAAACGTTTACACGAAAATGGAATAACCATTAATCTCGAAAAATGCGAATTTCTCAGAAGGGAAATAGATTTATTCGGTTATCATGTAACGAGCCAAGGAATACACCCTACCGAAGAAAATTACAAAGCAATCATGGAATTTCCCAAACCGAAAACAATTCAAGAATTAAGAAGATTTTTGGGCATGGTCAATTTCTACAGAAGTAATATTCCACGCGCAGCGGAAAATCAAAGAATTTTAAACGAATATCTACATGGTTCAAAAAAGAACGATAATTCACCTGTTCCTTGGACAACGGAAGCAGACAAAGCTTACGAAAAATGCAAGGAAAGCATGAAAAACGCAGTGTTAACAGCGCATCCTTCCCGCAACGCATCACTAGCGCTCATGACCGACGCTAGTGCTACTTGCGTTGGTGGAGTTTTACAACAAAAATCCGGACGCAATTGGGAACCATTAGGATTTTTTTCACAAAAATTGAGCGAAACTCAACAAAAATATTCTACGTTTGACAGAGAGCTGTTAGGAATATACATGGCCGTCAAACATTTTCACAGATTAATCGAGGGAAGAGAATTTACAATATTTACGGATCACCGACCTTTGACATACGCATTCTCCCAAAAACCATCATCAAACGATACACCGCGACGGGTCCGGCAGTTGATTTCATTTCACAATACAGTACCAACATTCAACACATAAGCGGACGTGACAATATTACCGCCGATGCCTTATCTCGAATAGAGGAAATATACGTGCCATCACCTATCGATTACGCTGAATTGGAAAAATGTCAATCAACAGATAATGAACTAAGTAAATTACATGACAATAAAAGATTAAAATTCAAAAACATTACGCTTCCGGGTTCCACAATAAACATCACCTGCGACACGTCTACTGGAAAAAGCCGCCCCTACTTACCAAAGCATTTTCGCAAACAAATTTTCGATACCATTCATGGTATGAGCCATCCAGGAAAAAGAACTACGAGAAAAATGATAACCCAAAGGTATTTATGGCCGTATATGAACAAAGATATCAATAATTGGTGTAGATCATGTATAGCCTGCCAAAAATCAAAAATACAACGACATACGATATCACCTCCTGGTACATTTATGACAGCGCAACGTTTTGAACATTTACATATTGACATCGTCGGACCACTTCCGATTTCACAAGGGAAGAGATATTTAATCACAATCATAGATCGTTGTACGTCATGGCCCGAAATATTTCCGGTAGAAGATATAACTGCAGAAACAGTAGCCAAGACACTTTTCGAAGGATGGATTACTCGTTTTGGATGTCCATTGCGCATTACTACGGATCAAGGCCGACAGTTTGAATCAAGAATATTTGAGTCACTCTCACAATTTTTGGGAATACATAAAATTAGGACAACACCTTATCATCCACAATCCAATGGAATGATAGAGAGATTTCATAGAACTTTAAAGGCGGCGTTAATGACAAGAGAATCCAACGAAAATTGGTTAAAAGAAATTCCAACAGTTTTACTCGGGTTGCGGAGTAGCTTGCGAGAAGACACAGGTTATAGTTCAGCAGAGATGACATATGGAACGCCAATACGACTCCCTGGAGGATTTTTTGAGTCATCAGCAGCACAGTTATCAGCGTACGAAGAGTTTGTAAAACAAATTCAAAAGGACATCACACAAATGACATCAATTCCGAAAAGAAAAAAACACAATCAAGCTATATTTGTGCATCCCGAACTCAAAGAATGCTCACACGTATTTGTTCGGTGTGATAGAATTAAGAAAGCCCTGACACCGCCGTATGAAGGACCCTACCCAGTAATTAGTAAAACAGATAAAACATTTTGCATTAGATTTAGGGATAAAGAGACAGTGATATCAATTGATAGATTGAAACCAGCTTTCATGATCAATGACGAATCAAACTACGTGCCAGATTCAAAGGATTGCGACAGGCATTCACACACGTACACTACACGATCGGGACGTAAAGTAAAGCCAGTAGTACGTCTATAAAAAATCGCTGATATAAGCAAGCTATTCGTATATATATTAACATAGATCTTAACATATACCATTAATTCACAACTACTCGTAACAACAAGACATCTAAAATGGGAAATCAAAGTTCTAAGGACCAGATAACATACAATACGGACAATTGCCTCAATCAAAACGAAGCGGACCAACTCCGTAACCTGATCCAGGAGGACTTACGGTGGACAAGAAATGTTGCAATGGGACAGATTATTTTAACAATCGGCGTGATCCTAATTTACGGCATAATGAAAACACTGGACAGAAGAATGAAGAGTTTAACGGAAAAAAATAATAAACACTCGTGCAACAGCTAAGTCAAAATTACAGACGTCAGCAAATCACACCACAACAGGCGTCATCAAATTCCACCGCGTACAATAGCATTATTATTTATATACATCAGCAAATAACTAATGACAGGCGTCATCAAATTCCACCGCGTACAATAGCATTATTATTTATATACATCAGCAAATAACTAGTAAGGTCTAGGTCAAATTTATATTGTAAACACTATTACCATAAATTTTTTTAAAGGGGGTTGTACTGTTACAGTACAATATCTTTGTGCTGTATCTACAATCTACATCACAATCTTATGTTCCTTATCGCACGTTCAGTATCTGTTATCAACACGAAGTCGTTAGTATATAAGATGCACCTTTGGATAATTATAACCAGACTATACTACATCTTTTGTCTCATTTATACCTAATCATATACTGCCAAGAAGTTTGGCAAATGTTCCTTGACCCTGTCTGCGATTGTCCTTTTGGTCTGTCCGATATAGGAACTACCGCAACTGCAATCCACCTTGTACACGCCGGGTGTTTGGAGCGGAATAACATCCTTTGCCGTTCGTAAAAGCTTCGAAACCTTGGAGTGCGGACTATATACAGTCTTAATGGAGTAACTCTTCAATACTGTTCCAATTTTGTCCGTAACTCCTTTGATGTATGGCATGAAAGCTGGCACTCTGTCGGCATTTACTTCTGGTTTTCTGCTCTTTGGACGTTGAAGGTTATTCTTGTATCCGTTGTTTCTTAGTACCTCCCGAACGTGTGCAAGTTCACCCTCCAAGTGTTCGGGGTCGCAAAGGTCGTATGCTCTGTTTGTTAAAGAAGCTACAACGGACTGTAAGTGGCGCGGATGATGGTGCGATAAAGCAGGTAAATACCTATCCGTGTGTGTAGATTTTCGGTATACTGCGTGTCCGAGGGTACCATTTTGTCTTTTTTCACATCAAGAAAAGGCAACGACCTACCTACCTCCATTTCAAATGTGAATTTGATATTACGGTCGATCGAGTTTAGATGTTTTACAAATTGTTCCACTGTGCCCCTGTCGCCCTTCATGATACAGAATACGTCATCGACGTATCTCTTCCAGAGCTTGACGTGAAACGCGTGCTGGTCGACCACTTCTTCTATATGCTCCATCCAGATGTTGGCCATTATCGAAACGTCGGGTAAATAAAAGGTTCGTACCTTTAAATAATTCACGCGATTAAGTCCCGAAATATAACTAATATGTATAAAAATCGCGAAAGTTTAAAAACAATAACAACATTAACAGTAGGACACCGAGGCCCTTGCTATGCTGTCCCATTTTCTACGCACTGGGCACTCCCTGCTAAATGCGTTGTGTGTGCCAGATTCCTGTTTGGATTTTTTGCAGTTATTGCACTCGGGTGGCTCTCCATTTGCAACGCCCGGGCATGCCGTGCGGAGGTGCGGTCCGCTGCAGTGACTGCAGAGATCCTCAGGATCTTTGCAGAACCTGCGGCCATGTCCATATGCCAAGCACCTGGAGCATTGGACGAGCGGGGACTGATCTTCTACATGTACGTGCTGGAGGTCCACTCGTAGTTTGCCTGCCTCTGTAGCTCTTCTCCATATTGTGGGGGAAACTTCCAGGACTATGTGTCCAGCATGCGGATTCCTGGTTCTCTTTCTATATTTTACCTTTATCCTGTCCTTCTCGTTGTCGAGGCCATGGTTAACCCCCCGGTTCTGGTTCCAGAGGGCCTTCAATACATCTTCATTACTATGTATTGAGAGAACGTCCTTTAGAACCAGAAGCGGGTCCCTGTTTTTCACCTCCTCGACAACGAGGTAGGCTCCTGCTTTTTCCAGCTTTTCTCTCAACTTCTTCCTTTCTTCTTCCATTTCACACCCCACAATTATTTTCCTGTCCTTTGCTTTCCTTACTTTTTCCACTTTTATCCAGCCTTCCTTCGCATAAACAGCTTTTCTGACTTTTTCCAACACTTCCTCTCCAGTTTCCATTTCATTTTCCGATGTGATGACTACTGAGTGCAATGCCCTTGGCTCAGGCATTAGTCTGGCCGCAGGCTTAGTAGTCGCCACATGTGCGTAGGTGGTCTTCTCCAGTGTTCCCTTTTGTTCTTCCATTATAGATTTTAGTTCTTTCATCCTTTGTCCGTTTTCAGTAAGAAGTCTGTTGTTTTCCTCCAGTTTTGTTAAAATTAGGTCTTCATTTTTGTTTCTCATTGGCGTCTCTTTCTCTGTTGGAGTTTCTTCTGTGTCTATACCGCTTCTTATATCCATTTCTAGCTCTTCCTGTAATTTCCTTACCACAGGAGCCGATGTTGCAAGTTGGTAGAGCCTATCCAAGGTCTTCTTGATTTCTTGCATTATGTCTTTTCGGAGGTTTTTGAACAGGTTCAAGTTTTCCAGGCCTTTTTTGTACACTGCAGTGGCTTCGGCTGCTCTGTTTGGGTAAGTCCTTTTAGCCTCACCTGGTGTTCTAACAGGGCTTACTAAAGATTGTGTTATTTTGCACTTTGTGATGGTTTCTGTTTTTAATGCCGGTTTTGTTGTTTTCTCCGGCGTTCTTGGTGAGGTATTTTTCATTTCTGGGGAGGTGCTGCTAGCTTGCTTAGCGGGTTTTGTAATCATAGAGTGTGTTTTGCCCATAGTGGCTATCTTTGTATTTTGTGGGGCTATCCCTTTTTGTTGCTGAGGGTGCCCTTTCCCTAATGTTGCAGCTGCCTTCTCGATGGTTTCGATGGACTTCCGGACATTCTGCGGCCTTGTCGCGAGTGCAGGTCCTATCCTGCCTTTGTGCCATGGCGACGCAGGTGTGTCCATAGGTCCAAGCTCCCTCTCTTGGTTTTTTGGGGTCAATAAACCCAGTCTTAAAATGAAGTATTATTGTATAAGTTGTAAAATTGTATAATATATTTATAATGTAATGTGTAGGATTGACTCAGCAATCCCAGGCTCACAGATGCACGATGGGTCTTCCTTACACTTAAACCGGTTTAAGTATTCGGAAAACCCACCATGTCCCGTGAACACTTGAGTCAGCGTCGGCGACAATTTAATTTTCTGCAGTATTGTATGTGCCTCCACCACATCCGGAAAGAATCGTTTGGTCGTAGAGTCAGTTTCCCCTTCTATGTACTTCCGATTCCATTCATCAAGCGACTCCAAGCGGATTTGACGCTTGATGAACGAAATTGGCTGTCGTTCATAGTGGGGAGAACATTTTAGTTTCTCCGCAGCTTCCCTGGCCAATTGATCCGCCCTCTCGTTTCCGGCGTGGCCTACGTGGGCCTTTATCCAGAACAAGGACACAACCTTGTTCTGGGCAAAGGCCCCTCGCAAGTTCTGCCGGGCTTTAACGAGTGGGTGGGGGACTCCCCAGTTTGTTACTGCAAGAAGAGCAGCGCGTGAGTCGCTAAATACCCCGAAGCTGGTCTCGGTGCACTTAGCGATCTCTTTCGTCGCCCTACATATGGCGAGCAGCTCGGCCTGGCACACCGTGCAGTTGTCCGATAGTTTGAGCTTGATAGCTCAGCGTTCTGCTGCATCGACCCAAATGGATAGTGCAGCGCCCACCTTGCCATCAATCCTACTACCGTCGGTGTAAATTTGGACTGCTTGGTTGTTGTGTG